>JAWNNJ010000630.1:0-600000 GCA_035045125.1 Hypselothyrea guttata
CAAAAGGTGTTAATTTGGTTGCTAAAATAAATTATTTTAATAAAAAGAATTAAATTTGATTAGTAATTTTTTTCTCCTAATAGGAAGTTTTCTTAAAAAGGAATATGAACAGCCCAGAAATTCTCTGCGTTTATGCTTTGTTTTAAATATATTTCTGACGCATTTTTCTTATATTTTAAATTGAATTTAAAAATAAAAAATAAATTTCACTGTGCAGCATACAAAAAATCATTTGTAGCTTAATACCCAATACAGCGCGTTCAGTTCATGAATTAAGCCCTACCGCGTACCCTACGACAATTCTTTGCACTAATTTTGACGAGCGAAAATTGTGCCTGCATGAAGCTGGAAGCTGGGAGCTTGGAGCTTGGAGCTGGAGCAATTGGGTTAGCATTCTTAGTTTCTGCCGGCTGCTGGCTGCCGTTTCCTGGACAAAGTTGTAATTTTATTTGCCGAAATTCGTTTAGTTTTCTGTTTGCACAAGAATCCGTTATTTTCTTTGTCACGCACACCAAAATGAAGTTGAAAAGTTTCTTCTTTTTTGTGCTATTTTTTTTTCTTTATTTCTATTTTATTTATATTATTTTCCTTTTGGTTTGGGACCGCGTCAGGGTTCAGTTTGTCCATGCAATCCGGGCAAAGCTAATAACGACCGGCGCAGGGTTGTTGTCTTCAACCATCGCTGCTACTGTCATGTCATCATGTTGATGAAGCAACCGGATGATGAATTGCGCAATTGCGCCACAGTGGAGCTTCAATTGATGCAATCAGCGTAAAGTGACAGTCGGCTCCTTTCTTTCAGCTCCTCCCTCCTGCCCAGCCTGTTATGCAGTGTCGCTGGTGTCAGTTGTCAGTTGGTGTTGTCGTTGTCGTTGCCATTCGCTTTTTTTTCCTATTTGCTGGAACTTGGTTAGTTTTCGGTCAAGGTATGACACAACTTTAAGCGCACAACTGATATCAATCAAAGTACCTTAAAGTTGAGATTGCAGAATTCAAAACTGACAAATTAGCGTCAAAATCATGCAGAGACTTTCATCTGGGACAGTCGCACGCAACCGACAGCAAGGTAGCTTTTAATTTATTAGATCATCAAAAATAAATTTATGTAGCCTATTTTTTGGGGCCTTATAATAAGTTGCTTCCTTTATTTATTTGACCACCACAATCTTTATTTTATAGCTAAAGAATCCTATACAAACGTAAGGTATTGCCAAAATGCTACTTTTATCGTTTCACAGGATCTTAACTTTAGCAATTTCCAAACAATTGCAATTTCTTATCTGATATACACTGAAAATTCCAACAATTTCATTAAGATTCAACTCAATCTGTTTGATATAATAAATTGCATTTAATTTGTTACCTGAAGAAGCCAAAAAGACTTCTGGTAATTTCCAATCAACTATTTTGAATCTGTAATCTTAAATTTCGATTACCAATAAGCTGAGTGCAGCAAAAACAATTTTTTGCGAGCCAAAGAAAATATGATTGCTGCCTGAGCCTTAAAACCTATTTGCCACAACAAATACAGCATTACAACAACAGTGGAAGGACATCTATATAATATTATTTTTTTTCTAAACATATTTTGCCATGTTGCAAAATAAACTTTTTCAGAGATATGCGCAAATAGAAATTGGTTTTTGGTCAAGCAAGCTGGACACCCATGTCAGCAGCGGCAACAATAATAGTGTAACGGGGAAGACGATGGGAGCGAGAGGGAGGGGGGCATATAAAAATTGAAATTAAGTTGCCACAAAACTCAAAGAATGCGAACCTATCAGGCTGAATAAATGTACAAAATCAGCATAATGTAATGGAAACAATTTTTATGACAACGAAACGAAACGAAAGTAGCGGCATCGTTGATGCTGTTATCGAGTAACGAGTAACGGGTAAGAGGGAACGGTAACGGGTAACGGTAGTGGGTAACCGTTGCTGACCAATGTCATCCCTTGAAACTGACAAATTAGCATTTTTTCCATTTTATCCCAACGCCCGGCAAACCAACTAAATATTTCCCTGGAAAGGCGAGCACAAAAAGTGCCAGCTAAAATAGTTGGAGCTGAGTTGAGTTATTTTTGCAGCTGACCTAATTTTATAATGGAAAACTTGCGATAAGTTGCTAGAAAAAAGACTAGAGACACGCACACACACACACACACACACACACACACACATACACACAAACAGACAAGAAATAACGGGAAACGGTAAACCCCGGCCCGACGATGATGGAGACGCCGTTGTCGGCGCTTCAGGCAGATCAATGGCTTGGCCCAATTCCCCTCTCCCCACGAACCTGGCGG
This sequence comes from Hypselothyrea guttata, assembly GCA_035045125.1. Classification (NCBI taxonomy): domain Eukaryota; kingdom Metazoa; phylum Arthropoda; class Insecta; order Diptera; family Drosophilidae; genus Hypselothyrea; species Hypselothyrea guttata. Next base: position 2,310 of record JAWNNJ010000630.1, read on the forward strand.
CCATTTGGTTTTTTTCTTATCTATAATACCCTGTAAAAGCATATGCGTATAGCCTATGCGCACTATAAAATATAACTTGAAAGATTTTATTATTTTATTATTTTTTTACATATTTATTATTTATTTATTTTATATAATTTGTGGGTTTCAGAGCTCCATTCATATTAATCACAAATCTATTTAAAAATCTATCATTATGTTTAGTATTGTATATTGATTATAATTTTGATTTTTATATATTTTTTAATTTTCAATCTAGATATTTTTTAAAAATACTGATCCAATCCAATCATTCTTTATCGATTATTTAGTAGGGCTGCCACTAAAGTTTTCTGTGCAGAGAAAAAAAAAGAATGAAGAAAAAGACGGCTGAATTTTGTATTGAATTTATTTTATTTTAATTTAAATCAACATTAAACAAATAAAGAACACAATTCGTTATCTAAACAAAGTTTATTTTGAGTAATATTTCTTTCAGGGTATTTTAGATTTGTCAACTCAAGTTTTTCTGTTTTTTCTTTATGCGCTCTCTTCTATTTTTTTATTTTTTATTTTGTATGTGAGTGTGCGCCTTTACATTTCATTTCGCATAGATGGAGATGAGAAAATGGCAGACAAATTAAATCTCTTTTGTGTGGACCTGAATTTAATTTCCACATGCTCATGAATAATTTTCAAATTTCAAATTAGATTAAAACGTAAAGCGTATTTACATTATTACCAACGACACAGTCGCAGTCACAGGCTCAATCTGAGCCTTAGTCTTAGCCTCAGACTCAACCTCAGCCTCAGCAGGCAGCAGGCAGCAGGAGGACATCAACGTTTTGGGCTGTTAATCCATTCGCATAAAAGTTATGTCAGCAGTATAAATATTGCCCATATTCACAATTAGGCCAGAAGTTACGGCTCACCTAGGCAATGCTGCATTTTTGCCTTGCAGAGATTTTCTTTTTTAAAGTTCTTTCATGACTTATTTTGGTAGGCTTGGGTAACAAAATGAAATCCAAACAGAGCAAGCAAAAAAATCACATAAAACGACATAATAAAAATGCTTTTCATTCATAAATTACATAGCTGTTCGATATTGAGTTTCCATAATGTTAATGCTTCCGCAAAGATACAGATACAGATCTGCTGGAGTTTTATATTGAAATTGCCAGAAATGCAAATGCTACAGATGATGTCTTAATTTGGAAAAATTATAACAAAATGTAATTGAGAAATAAAATTTATTGTCAATTAAGAACTTTTATAAAACAAAAACATTAGGAAAAAAAAGCGATTTAATGTAAATATTTACTGACATACAACAATATTAGAAGTTTTAAGAAAAATCCGTTTAAGAAATAAAACTCGTTATTAACTAAAAATTATAATTTATCAAATTTATATACATTTTTATAAATATTTTCTAATGTAACCTACTTTTAGAACAGAATAAATAAGAAAGGACAGTGCAGATTAGTGGGGCGGAAGGCCACAGTCGGATGTAACCGACAGAAGGACACCCTGTACTTTGTGTTCGTATTCACTAAGCCGCTGCCTCACATATCTGAGCAAAATAGCGTCTCCTAATTACAGTGCAGTGCCTGCAGTCATGTGGTTAAGACGCTTAAGTAAGTTCACCTTATTAAAATAAATGTTATTTATTTATTATAATTTGCAATGTGTCTTAGAAGAGTGAACAGTTAGCAAAAGTATAATAAAATAAGAAAATCTTCCAGCTGAAGCCATTTATTATAAATATTTAATAAGACGCGACACGCTCTTAAAATGTATAAAATATAACGCTGAAATATTTATAAACTGCTGACAAACAAACTGCAAAAACCTCAGATTGATGGGCAAGAGAGGGGATGAAGCTGTGGGAGTGCTTACTACAATGCATTTATTTGCGAATTTCATTTATCAGCGAGCTCTTCAGAGCTCAGTAAGCTTCCGCTGCCTTTTCGCCCCCACTGTACTCTACTGTACCCCACTGTAGCCAGTGTATCCAATGGAATCAAGGACCATGCTGCAGCTTATAGTAGCAAATCCTATTGTAGTCATATTGACATAACCGCAGCATCGCAGCGCCCTGAAAAGCCCCAAAAGCATTACTCTCCTCCAGTAGCCGCAGAGGAATTGCTCCCAGTCTTGTTTCTTTGTGCTGCTGTCTTTTGCGGTCGCCAGTGCAATTGTTGTTGTTGTGTATCTACACTTGAGTGGATTAAGCTTCGTACTTGCCACGACTTATCTTTTACACCGACTTGTTTGTAAAATGACGAAATGAATGTGCGGTCAGCTCCTCAGCTGCTCAGCTCTTTAGCTCTTCAGCTCTCCATCTGTGTCTTGCATCAGTGTCTTCGTCCTCCTTTGTTCTCTTTGCCATCAACAACTGTATTCCAGCTTTTCGTCAAGTTTGCTTCTCTGACATGCGAGTGACAGTGAGTGGTTCACACCCGCAAACATACACTTGACACAGCAATGTTGTATGCATTATAACTGAGTGATAGGCTACAGTTGGCGGTTACAAATCTGCAAGTTATGTAGCATTCGGGTTATGTGCATACTTACTGACAGCAATTCTAAGTTTTTCTTGTTGTTCGTATTTGTATTGATTAAGCTTTCTTTCTTTTACTTTAATTTTACGCCTACTTGCTTCAAAATTATTGTTCCTTCTGCATAAACCATGCATTACAGCGCTGTTATTTAAACATTCTGTAAAAATAACTTCAGGAATGGCATTGAAGTTAATTTCATAATTGTCATATAACTGAATGTAATGAATACTCGATATGATTTATATAATTTATAATAAGTAATTATTTATTAATGTGCTATAGCAAAATTCAAACAGCAACATATATTATGTTAATTAACAGACTGTTATCATAATATGTTAATAATTAAACATGTCATTCGATTGGTTATCGATTAAGTACAGTTGCGATACATCGTATATTTATAAAAAATATCCGTTTAATACAAATATGTAAGTTTTATGTTGTGGCAATTCCTTCCGATTTATACAATTTATATTCCTAATTAATATTTAATATTATTTTATTTATAATTTATACATTTTACTTTTACATTACAGCTAGAAATTCACTGGGGTATAACATTCAATTAACAGCCTCACAATCACATAAATCTATTCAATAGCCAACTCTGTTAATTGTATATACCCGGCTTGTATTCACAATTCACAGGGTATGGCTCTAACGACATACACAATTGAATTGGCGCCTTTGATACTTAAACTGCTGTTGACTATTGGTCTGACGCTTTCACCATCTCATCCCCAGTCCCCACTTCCCACTCCCGATTGCCAATTCCCTTCCCGTCCACCCACTCGTGAAGCAAATTGCATATTGTGCTTACGGCAAGCCGCGCACTTTTAAACCGTGGCCAAATGCAAAATGTGCACCATCATGTTGAATAACGACATACATTCGCAGTCGCCTCGTTCTTTCCATTTCCTGCTCTGCTTTGGCCAGGTGGAGATGGATGGTGAATGGAGCAGGGGGGATGAGGGGCAGCCGCATCGTAATTGGCGGCAACTGGTCCCTGGCGATAATTAATGACGTTGGTCACGTTGGTTTCATGTCGATTTCATTTCATGACACGGCCGCAGGCGGCGTTCTTTGCGTTCTGCGTCCTGCGTCCCGCATTCTGTGCGGTGATTTGTCAAGCGTTCGCATTCAATAAAGAGAAAACCAGTCAGGACGAAGCGGATTAGTGGGACGCGCCAGACTGCAAAATACCCTGCACTCTATATCTTGAATGTAAATTGAAGCCGCAGCGGCAAGGCTGCTTCTCACTTTTTACTTTAATGTCAGGGAATGACAGAGGCAAAGCCTGCAATATTGTTTCGTTAATATCTTCTGTGTTTAATAACCGATTTCAATATTGTTTTTAGGTTAGATTAAGATAATGGTGGAGAGTATGTTTAAATTACAACCTTCTATGAGGCGTGTCACCCAAGGTTTAAGAAAAAACATGATTTTCGTACATAGATCTTCATTATTGAAAATGACCGCTCTTATAGGTTCTGAAATCTTAGCGAACATAAGGACTGATACACTTACAGATATGGCCAAATCGACATATACACTGCTCTTTCTGCTCATTACATACATTCGCACAAAGTTATCAACCCTGTATTTACTCATTTCATGGGTACCGGGTATAAAAGAGAAAAATGCCACGCCTTTGGCTGCATGTAAATCTGCATTAAATTGAATTTCGTTTGCTGCCCGATCTAAAAAATTGAGAGAGAGCAAGTTGGAAAAAGTAGAACTAACGTGTATTTTTTATACACTCTCTCTCTCTATGCATGTGTTTCTGCTCCATTTTGCAGCAGCTTCATTAAATGCTGCCCATTTTGAAATTCAATGCAATTGGAACTTTTTCGAGCTGACTAGGGCATTGGTATTGGTAAAATTGGAAAATTGGAATAATTGAATAATTTATTAGCCAATAAAAAGCTGCCTTTTGGCTTGTCGCATTTCGCTTTGATCACAACTTTTTTGCCATCCACCTTGCCATGAACTTAACATTTGAAATTGGATTATGTAATTTATTATACACATCCAAACGAGCTGCAGAACTTCAATTCAGATGCTGCAGAACTTTGCTATCTCCCCAATAGTGTGTTTACCCAACTCTTGGCCATGCAGTGCGAAATTAGAAGCCTTCAACTTATTTGAATTGATTAGTGCACAAATTTTGCACAGTTTGTTAACTAATTGAGAATCCCAGTCTGATTTCAGTTGCCATGGCAAATGGCAATCGCCCCAGTGGGTTGCAAAATTAATTAAATTCGTTTTGTTTGACATATCGCCGTACGAACATGATTCCCATGCAAACTAAACTGAATAATCCATTCAATAATGCAAAATATTTGTTTACGCTCGATGCTCAATAAGTATTTAAACAAGGCCAAGCAAATATGTGCAGAAAATATTCATATGCCGAGAGATATATGGCAATTGCCGATTGTTTGTATAACAGATGGTATACATTCCATTTAAGTAGTGTGCTTGTACTTAAACCAAATCCACTCGAATCATTTTACTTTGCATAACACAAATTGCAGCTGCTTGGATGCAAACGAGACTCAATTAATGCGTTCGATAAAGAACTCTGATATTCGTTATTCGAATTTGTGTTTGAAGTGAAGCAGTAAATTAACTAAAATTATTCATGTCAATTATGTATGCGATGCTTTTAAAATATACGTTATTATTACAGAATTCAAATTGTGTTTGCATTCGATATCACAGCGAAATTCATGCGAATGAATCAAATATCTTTAATGGAGCTGTGTATGATCTCAACTTTTTCGATGCTTCTGGGTATTTAAATCATAAAGAACATAAAGTAACAATTACATTTTTGGTTCGAGAGTTATTTTTGTCAATCAGATATTTGATGTTTTCAAAATATACTTTATTTTTTAAAACCATCTAAAATTGCAGGTTTTCATAAAAAGTTTTCATAAAGTATTTATCGACACTTTGAGTTATTTAAACCTACCGATACTTCAAACTATTTAATGCATTTGTCGTTTATTTTGTGTTAAGATTTATTTGATAAATGAACGTTTTTTTGGAAGGATTTTTGAATAAATGTTTTTCTTTGATAGCATTTTAATTGTGTTTGCATTTGCTATCACTGCAGAAATTCCTAGAAATATATTTTCAATTAGTTTTATGTCAGCTGTTGATGCTTTTATATATTTTAAGTATTTTTTGTTTATTTTCTTTTTAGAATTATTTGATATTACAAATTGATACTTGTTTGTTCATGTTTAATTTGTATTTTCAGCGTATTGAATTTGAGGTTTCATTTGTTGGCTTCAACCACTGCTACAGCTGGTTGAAGGGGACCCACTGCTTGATAAAACAGATCTGACCCGATGTCAACCAGCTACACACAGCGTTGTCAATATATATTCACATTATATGCACTTTTTTCCTAGTATTCCATGGCACATGTATCAACATGGTATAGTGTTGCATTCTATTGTTTGCATTTCATTAAGCACGTATGCATTAATACTCGCAGCTGTTGCAAATGCGACGGCCCTCGCAACAGTCGACACGCATAAATCAATCGCACTAATTGCACGCCATTGTTGCCAAACTATACACAAAAATAGTATTAATTGAATTAAATAGTATACGTATCTATTATGTAAACGCCGATGCCGTAAATCAAGCGAAACAATGCACCAAACGAAACGTGCTGGATTAGATGCCCGTAAAAGTATGCTATGAAAATTTAATGTGCTAAATGCATTTTTTTTTTTTTTTTGTAAAAATGTGTATATTTTATTAATAAACGTGCCTATTGTTTACCTTTTTGGCAACTTAACAAGTTATACTTAAAAAACTAACAACAATTAATCATAATTAATAGGTCTGATTTATATATTTTATACATTTATCTAGACGATAAAGACCTTGTTTGGGAGGTCCTGTGGATGGCACCTCTTCAATTCTTCTCTTCTTGGGCTGTTTTTTAATAATCTAGCCAGAGGGTTGGGATGGATGTCCATTCTTTGGAGATATCTTTCGGAGTGCTTTTGAACAACATCACCAACTTTGGGGACCTTGGCAGACGCCACTCTGAATGTCTCTGGTGCGGCATGTACCAAGGCGCATTGGCAATCCTTCTTAAAATTTTCGCTTGTGCGACCCTAATTTTGTTCAAGTTGGTTTTGGCCGCAATGCCATAAATTCGTAAAGCATAGCTCCATATGGGGCTGAGAATGGCCTTATAGATGTGCACCTTGCTACGTAGCGAGAGCTTGTTCGATGGTGCCAGTAGCCACGGCATTTTCCCAGATTTCGCCATGACTGTCTGCTTGATCTAAATGCATTTTAAGAGTTAAGTTTTGTTAATATTTATACTGACCTTTAGTTGATAAATGTTGCAATTATACGTTTTTGTATAATTGTTTTGTTATATAGATGCTTAACAATATTTGTCCTTATTCGACTTAGTATAAACTTTTAGCCCAAAAGTTAGAAGCTAAAAGTAAATTCAATGCTATGAAGATGCAAAATAAATAAATAAATACACATATATTATCAATATACGAAATAATTAAATATACCCTATAGTATGTGTTAAGAGAACAGCATATCAGTTGGCTTATATACCCTTTGTTAACTCCTGCCTGCATTCCCACATTTCTACACACTTGAACTTATCACACGCCATTGTTGTGGTTGTTGTTGTTGATGTTGTTTTTGTAAGCCACATTAGTCTTCATTTGTTCTATTGTTTTGATTATGTCATTTACAATGCCCAATGCGCTGCTTTTGTCTCTTGTCTCTGGTCTCTTGTCTCTTGTCTGTTGCCTGTTGTTGTCTGCATTTTGCTGACTGAGCTTGCGGCAACAAAGGATGAAACATTTTGCATGTGGAATGACCACAGCTACACAATAAATTTCATTTAAATTGTGTGCAAAGTTTTTGCTTTCCATTTTTCGTTTTTCTGCTTCTTTTTCAGAGTGGAATTAGCCAGCTGGCAGAGTTATTAAAGCTCATTAGGCCTAGCCCACAAAAGTAGTGCCCGGATTCCCCAGTTTGGTAATTAGTGAGATTTTTATTTACCCTGGGCATAAAGCTTAAAATAATAGACTGATGTTTACATTTAAAATATGACCAAATTAACTGTTGTAACAAAATGTGTACAACATAACATAATATACCATAACATAACGAATTCTGTTATTAAATTTATATAAGAAATCAAAATGTCAAACACGAGTATCTCTATTATTATTTCTTATAAATTTCGAAAGTCTTACACGTGCTGTTCATTTTTTTTGGCGTACCAATTTATAACTTGCATTTGTTACGATTTTAAGCATAACTGAGAACGAGAGTTAAGACAGTAAAAATTTTGATTTAAAAATGCCCATGACCAGTTGACTTGCCGAACTTCATTAATGAAACTGCGGAGGTTTGCACCTGCTTCGTATTCGCCATTTTGTTATCCAATTTATTTTGCTGCTCAGCCAAGTCTTTTGATTTCCGCAACACACTAGATTTGGGCTTACGATCTGTGGGAAAGAAATGTTCCTCCAGCTGCTGTTTCATGCTTGAAGGGCGTTGTGCAGATCGTAGGCGAACTTGAAATATTTATCAAAAAATAGCTTCGAGTTTTGCGTGTGAGTCTTGTTACGTATCTGACGTGGCAACTCTAGCGGTTGTTTTACAGTTATATTGGCCTTCTCAGGAATTACTGCAACAGCTGAAGTTATAGGCGATTCCCCTGGATCTAAAAACAGACGTAATAGGCTTTAATTTGTGAGATTCCTTGACAATTTCATTCTGCTGCGTCTTGTTCAGCCTTGGTTAGCAATGCACCAGCTTTTTCAATGATCTCTGCCTGCTTTTTGCATTGTTTCACAGGTAATTTAATACCTCCTTCTTTCTCTCTGCTGACATCTTTGGAAATAGTGCGTCCAGTTACTTCAGCGGCAGACGTCGAGATGTAGCCAGCATCGTTAGCTTTTAACGGCTTTTGAATTATGCGAGTATTGGCCACGTTTGGAAGCTTGCGGTTTATTGTTGCTCTGGTGGTCATTGTCTATGGCGAGAGTTGAACCAAACGTATATTTTGGTATTTTGAATTAAAGTTTTGAAAATGTAGATCGAAATAACGCAATACAAAATCAAACGTGTTTTCGAACGAGAAGTTCCAAAAATATGTAACATATAGAAATCCAACAAAAACATTACTGTGATTAAACTGAAATAATTTTGACAACTGGCACTGGAAAACTAGAGAATTTCCCAGGTGAAATTTTTATATTGAAAGAGTTTCTTTTGAATACTAATTTAGTGACGATTTTAATTTCACAGGTTATATTTTTTTATATTAAATTCTAAATAATTTTTAGCTACTTGAAGTCCCTGTTATGAGTAAAAATTCATTGATTTGCTCAATAATGCTCTGAATCATTCTATTCTTAGAACTGTTTGTGTTGAAAGACTTTCTATTGAATGCTAATTTAGTGATTTAAATCCTTTCTAAGACGATTTTAATTCGCAAATATTCTCTGTAGGTACTATCTTTATTGTTTATCCTGACAAACTTTCGATTGAATACAAAATTATAGATGTAAGTTCTCTTTAACAACATTTTGTTGCACAATATATTCTACTAATATCTTTAGATATACAAGTGTTTTGTCCGGACTGTCGGTCTTGATATCAATGTGCAGCTATAAATTTGGCTAGAATTTGCAGGTATTTCTCGGTAATATATATAAGTTGGATTAAAGCTGCAAGCATTTTAATACCTCTATCATGTACGTCGTAACGCATATCTGATAAATTGTCTGTTGCCTGCCATCTACTCAAGTTTAATTTGCCTGTCATTTCACATGGCGCCTGACGCTGAAGAGGCGCGGGGAGGTGGAGCCGAACTAAGCTGACATTTACCGGTTGCCAGCTGCCAGTTGGCAGTTAGAGTATGCTACCAAATCTAACACCCTTTTGGGACCAGAAAGAAAAAAAACCAGTCGTCTTAGCTGCGTGCAATTTGTGAAATGTAAGCGAAAAAAAAACTGCAACTTGTACAGGTTGGAAAGGGGATTGGGATTAGGATATACAGATACAGCTTGACCGAAATGGAACTAATTACTTGGGCGACTTTACACGCAGTTAAGACTTAAATCACCAAAGCGAAATGAAATTTCTCCCAAAGGGTTGATAAGCGAGAAGCGCACATTGCTTGACAAGGGTCGACTACAAATATCCTGTAGACTAATTGCAGATAAGTCGACGAAAATAATTTTGGGCTACATTTCAAAGAATATATTAATGTTTGCGAATAAACAAAACTTGGGCAATTTGTTGTCTGTTACAGGGTATACAAATTAGTTTTAAGGAGCATGCAAAATGTAATGTGTATAACATCATTAGTCGGCAACCCTCAAAAAAAAAGGAGGCGAAAAAGAAAGTGTGAAAGCCAAAAACGCGACCACGAAGCGGGTTAATTACGCTACAAACAATAAATTACTTGCCTCACGGAGATGCAGCATGAAAACCAAGCCCAAAATACCCCTCTCCCTCTGCTCTAGAGGCAGCTTTAAAAGATGAAATTAGTTGGAGAACGTGAATACTTTCGGTGGGGAGTTGTTTCTTGCTCATGCATGCGACCCTAATCAGCTTAGTGAACGAAAGATGATTAAATTTTTGGTTGGCCTTTGAGTGAAATTGAAAGCGCGTGCGACACGTTTTGGCAAAGCATTGAAAGCGCATTACGTATACGCCATGTGTTGCATTCCTTGCCTCGCTGCCAAACCTTTTAGCATTTGCTGCAAATTCGCCATTTTGCCCAATAAGCATAGAACTTTTCTACATTCCCTCAGCGTTTGTTTAATTTTTATTTTGGGTACTCTGTTTTCTCATTTTCCTTCTTATTTTTTGTGTGTTTCTTTTGCTGTGTCTGTTTGGCTGTCAGTTTTGTAAGCTCTACGCTTGTCGTTGTTGTTTTTTTTTCCTTTCTTTTGCGTTTGCTTGTTTAGTTGTTTTCACTTAATTTCATTTGGCTCGTCTTTGTTTTTGTGCTGGCTCAGCTCATCATGCTACAAAAGGAATTTTTTAATTATAAAATGTGTTTATCCCGGAATTAATTGTTATTTTTTGTACAGCTGCAAAAATTAGCTTCCATCCGCACGAAACTCCCTGACAAACGATGCGCATTTTTGGCTTGAAATTATAAGCTGGAACTTGAACCAAGTGATAAAGTGATAGGAATACAGAATCAAATGTAGTAGGATAAGTTATGTATACCGTAAAATAAAATAATAATTAATAAATAAAAAAGTATAAATTATAATATTAAAAATTGTATATCTATCTATATTATCTTATAAAATATTGAAGTAATTAATTATAAATATGCCATAATTTAATTTGTATAAATTTTAAACATTTCCTATATCTTTTATATAAATATTCTTTATATAACAATTTAATTTTCGACAGTAAAAAAAGTTTTACGAAACAAAAAAGGCAACCATATATTTTTTTTTTATTTTTTATGAATATTCTTTATATTTTTATAGAATTTTTTGGCAATGGAATTAAAGTTATAGAAAGCAAAAATATATTTTGTAAACTCTCTCAAGATTTCTCATCGCCCTTATATTATTTTATAAACACTTAAAGTCAACTCGACCTCTGGCCAAATGTTTCGCAGCCTGTTGCCAATTGTTGTGTTTAAAGGCACACACACATAGATGCTATGTAGGGGCAAGTGTCTGTGTGTGTGTGTGTAGGTTTGCTGGACCCTAGAAAACATAGCAAGTGTGGCAAGTGCGCTCCACTTCAGTGCCATTGTGAGTGACACTTCTTTGCTTTTATTTTGCAACTGTTGCCGTAGCACATTTTCAAGCATTCCTCCCTCTCTGTCCGTCTGTCCGTCTGTCTGTCTGTCTGTCTGTGTCTCTGGCAACTGTAACTGTAAGGGGGCTTCAAAGGTTGGCTGTCTCTGCTCTGCTGCGCTTTTCAGCGCACCATCTCCAAGGCATTAACGTCAACAAATGCCTCGCCCAAAAAACCAGCATGAAAACGCCCGACTTTAGTGCTGCAATAACGAAATTTAACGTCGCCGTGGCTTATCGTGTGCGGGTAGTCAATTTAAATTGGGCACCAACAACTCGCATATATAAATTGCAACATAAATTATACGCACTGTGGTACGGGGGGATGCGGGGTGTACGGGGGGCATGGCTTACACATGTACTTAAGCGGAAATCATGATCAAAATAAACCCCAAATGCACTGAAACTGAAATATCTACCTAGTTGTGTATGTACATGTGTATACAGCAGCTTCAACAAAATGGCTGCCATCAGCTGCAGTCGCCATTGCCAGCGCCATTCGTTGCCGTTAACATTTCCGCTTTATTTGTCTGCCTGCCCTTTGCACTCTATCTGTCTCTGTCTGTGTCTCTCTCTCTCTCTCTATCTCTGTCTCTGTCTCAGTTGCTGGCTATCTCGCTGTCTCTGCGTCTGTCTCTATGTCTGTCTCTCTGTCCGCTTTGTTAGTTGTTTGTTACCTACATTCAACTTGCCCCGCTTCCTTCCTCTCTTTTTGCACATCAATTCCCTCCCTCCCTCTCTCTCTCTCTCGCTCTCTTTGTGCACTTTTAGTTTTTATCTTTTCTGCATTGGCGTTTGCCTCTGCGTTTGCTGTTGTTGTTACAGCGCTTTCTAATGTTTTAAATATAAACTCAAATAACGGCGAAAATAATACATAAATCACCCGCAAATATCGCGCTGAATTCCTTTTCAATCTACACAGCTCCGAATTCTCTTTACTGTCTCTCTAACACAGTCGTAAACAATTCTGTTTGCTGTTCTGATTTACGGCTATAAATTATAGAACCAATTCTCCCACATCTCCCACACCCCCCACACTCCCCCACTCCGCTATTCCCCACAAGCTAAACAAGTTTTTATCTATTAATTTGATAGCCGTAAATTGTTGTCTGTGTGTTTGTGCAGGGGCAAAGCCACATGAGGCATTGATGCGATTGGTTAGAGCTTAAGCGCAAAGCTTTTGGCAGAAAACTATTGCTGATATGAACTAAGTTGCTACGTTGAGTTGAGACAAGCGGAGTTTTAGTAAAATTCCACAAAATTCAACACACAAAAAATCCGAAAAAATACTTCTCTTTAGATAATGCCTTGTCAAAATAGTTGTAAAGTTAATTGCTTTTCGAGTAAAGCCTGCAAATACTTCAACTAAATATTTGCAGATCAATAAGTTGGGTTAATATTAAAAATCAGCAAGGACGGATGCGTCAGACTGCTGAATACACTGCATTTTATTGTGAAATATTTGTTTAAAAGCTTTAACAAGCATAACATTAATACATCTTCTTACGTATTTGTAAAGGTAAAGCCAAAGTCTGCAATATTGTTTCTTTAATACTTATAATGATGGAGGGTATATATTACAAATGATAACATTGAAAAGAAGAAGAAGAAGCATTGCTTTTGTGCTTTAAATAACATTCTTAAAATATTTGTAAAATTTAGTAAGTAGGTAATTTACAGTCGGAAGCGACCTTCATATAAATGTTAAAATGTTTGTGCTGCTTAAGTCATATACAAATTCAAATAAAAATTATAAAAAATAAATTATTTATTCAAGATAGTTATAATTAAAAATAATTTAAAAATCTGAAATATTCTTTAACTTTGCTTTAATTGATCATTAAGTACTCAGTCTACAAATTTAAGACTGATTTGGGCTTTAACTATGAAAACCTGCCTAACGAGCCTGCTAATCTCAAAAGTTGTATTTCGAAGGCGTCTTAATTCGCTGAGTGTATGCCATGCTGGCTGGCAATCAGCATATTAGGCAAGTGGTAATATTCCAATTACCTGGCGGGCATGTTGCACTGCGAGCGTGACAGTTGAATTTCCCGTTGGCCCAGATAGCAGGCCGATCAATCAAATGGCATGCAAATTGTGCCGCCAAGAACTCGACTCGACTCGACTCGACTGTTGCTTCCGCTGAGACGGTTGCCATGGCTGCCTATTGAAATGAGATTTTCATCATATTTCGTGTGGCAGGCACGAGGGGCGCAAGGCACGTACGCCGGACGGACAGAGAGACAGCGAGAGAGGGGGCAGAGAGGGATAGGGAGGGGAGAGTGTCTGCTGATTGCCGTAGTATGCTGGCCACGCCACACGAAACAGTTAATTAAATGATGAAAGCATTGACGTGTCGCCAGCAGCAGCAGCAGCCGAGTGGAGTTGAGTTGTGGCAACGTGCCGTGTCTCTCAAACTCAAACCTAACCAACTGCAACGAAACTGTCTGCGAAACTAGCTAGACATGAGACCAACAGCCAAGCAGCTGCCCCACCCCCCGATCCACCCACCTGACTCTGAGTTTATAATGCATGGAGCGACGCGAGTTGCCCGGGCACGCACGCCTCAGTTGCATGTCACACGATGCTTGATTGGTTGCCTGATTCCTCGACTGCCTCACGTGGCAGCGCCAGGGAGACGCAGGCCATTGCAGCACCTCTGCTGTGGCCAGTGTTGCCAATTTATCCAGAACAAAAATTGCAAATAAAGCTATACAATTTTGCTATATAAACCAAAAGTTATTTCTAAAACTTTCCATGCCTTTCAAAAAGAATTAACATCACAATCTTATCTCATAAATTATTTAACAACATTTTTTAAGATTTATAAAAATGTCTTCTATAATATTTAGCTTTTTAAATGTCGGCAAAAATTTGAAATGCCAATAAAAGATATAGATACTTGATAATCTGCCTTAAATTCAAGGTGTTAAGAACAAATCTCCATAAAAAAAAATGGCGACAGATATACTTATAATTGTTTCTTATTAATAGCTTTGTTTTAAATGAATTAAAATCCGAAACAAGCTTGAATTATCTTTTAAAAAGCCTCAATTTCCGCTTTCCGCGGTCCTAAAATATTCCCAGCAAAAGCTTTTCAAAAACATACGAATTTGACGGGAAAAAAGCGTGCTTGGCAACACTGGCTGTGGCCTTCCGCCTAGTCAGTTCCCCAGACAAAGGCAGCCCACACGTTGGCCTGCCTGTCTGCTGTCTGCTTGTCTGGCTGTTCATTTTAATTTTCATTTCATTTCCTTAGCCTCGGCACTATGTCTGTCTCTCCGTCCCTCTGCCCATCAGTCCATCTGTCCCTCTGTATCTGCGGTGACAACTTTGTGCAGTCAGTTGGCCATTTGTTGATTTGATTGATGGCAAGAGCCTCGAGACTTGCTAACCTATTGACACCTAAATTCACAGCGTTTGCTGGCATTGCAATCTTGTTGTGTTGCTTTAGCCAACTTGCTTAAACGTGGCCATTAACAAGTTTGGCTTGTTGGCCCTGTGAGTTATCTGCTTACATGTGGCCCCTTCTGCTGACCAGTGTTTTCTCTGTGGTATAGTGTAAATGCTGCTAATTAGTCAGGTACAACTATTTTGAACAGATTTCGCATAATAAAAAGTTTGTTTAGTTACAGTTTAGCTGCGGGCGAAACGTAGATAAAAGAGTTTGCATATTACGCATACATCATGTGGCACGCAATTTTCACAGAGCTGCAAATAAAAGAGCAGAAATGGCATGTTAAATTTGAGATATATTAAGCATATTATAAAATTTGTTTTTATTAAATTTAACACCAATTATCAAGTTGTAAAAGCTGAATGTATATTTTTTATGATGTACTTTTTACTCAATTAAAAATGTTGCCCTCGCAAGTGTCTGTCAAACACTCGTAGAACAAGTGTGCATATTAGTTTATAGAATATGCAAATTTTTCCTTATTTACCAAGACAAACCCACAATAAAACTCCAACAACACTTGACACAATGGGCGGTGTCCAAAAGAGAGCAACAAACACTACACTCTACTACAAGAGCCGATGGCACAAAGCGTTTGCTTATCTTCCACTCATCTTTATCAACTTGAGAGCATATATTTGTTTGCCTGTGTGAAGCATGCTACAACTGTCGGCCAAACTCTTGACATATGAGCAAACAGTCGATAATTTTTGCCAACTGAATTGCAGCCAAAGAAAACAATAGCAGGCCAAAAGCGAAAGCAGCAAAATAGCAAGACATGCAAACAAATAAACTTATTGAATGTGAAGTGAAGTTGTCATTGACAAGACATAAGATATAACTAGATGGACAGCTTTGGTTAGGTTTTAAGTGAGGATCATAATAAAGTTTGTCTTAACTTGGCTTACTTTTATTTAATGCACAATTTGCACAATTTAAAATAAAATATATATTTTTTATTTTGTGAGATTTTTTTCCCCAGATCTACTTATTAATTCTCAAACAATTTTTACAATGTAACTTTTTTTGTAACTTTTTACACTGTCGACTGCATTTAGTTGACATTAAATAAACAAATAAAAATACATTTTTGTGGCCATTATTTCATTAAATTTCAGCCAATAAATTTTTGCTAAAATTATATTTAAGCTTTCGAGCAACTTCTAGGGTATCTGCTAGCATTGCATGCCCAACTAATCTATGCATAACTAACCCTATCCAGTTACAGTTCATCAGAAAGTCCAAATGCTGACTGGGTTTGACTGACAAGTGCATTTTTTATGTGACTCTTGGTGCAACTTTTGCATTTGGGGCAAGAGCTGTGCCCCCTCTGGGATGGCGACTACATAAATCATGAACAGACAACGACAAATGCTGTAACAAAACAGAAAAAGAAGAAAATACTGCAGCTGAAATGTGTGAAAAACGTTTAGAGCTGCCAACCGAGCAGAGAGTGTGGCACTGCTAGGAACTGGCGCAGGAAGGAAATGGTTGCCACAAGGCATGTGGCAAGTAGGGAGTGGGCAGAGGGACGCTCATTGCCGCAGCCGCCGCAGAGATGAAGAAGCGGCGACATGGCCAAAAACGCTCTTTGCGGTTTTTCCCCAGTTTTTGCTCATTTCTTTTTGGGTTTTTGTGTTTTTCGCAGTTGTTGTGTGGCAACCGCGCGAGTTAAACTTCCGGCGTAAATGTTCTTGGGATTTGGTGTGCAACTGTTTGGGGCGCGTGCTAAACTAGCTTTAAAAGGCCATCAAATGAAAGCTAAACGGAAAAATCTACTACAACAAAAACAACAACAACAACTAGCTTAAGCTTTGAGGCATGTCTGTGCCTGTGGCAGAGAGTCCGAAATGTGCTGCAAGTTGCCGCCGTTGATTTGCACTAACTTTGCAGCAAGTTGCAAGTTTTGGCAGTTTTCGCGCCAGCTGCAGTTTGTCTGCACAAATTGCCAGTCACTCTGTGGAGCGATAAGAGGCGATAGCAACTAAATTGAAAACTGCTTGTGCCTCATGCCCCATGCCACAAGCCTCACGCCTGAAACTAGGCAATGGATTTGCCATCAGCCAGAAGTCTAGCACCAACAGAATACTTTTCTTTTCGTTTTTTTTCTATTTTTGTTTTTCGTTGTATTTTTCGCAAATGATTCTAGCTTCATTTTCCGTTGCACGTTTTCCTTCTTATTTTCCTTCTCCCCACTGTGTTATTTTCCTTTGGCCTGCACATTTCCTGCACGCCAGGATGTCTGGCCAAAAAATTCAGGTCGACTGCGGTCTCTTCTAACTGCTACCCAGCTCTCAGTTCATTTATAAAATGCTGTTAACGCTCCACTGGGTATTTTATTTAATTTTCTTGATATTTATTTTAAATTTGTGGCTGTACACTGCACACTGGAACAAAACTGCAGACACTTCAGGTTAGTCCAAGGTGTTCAGAAAATTCCTTAAAACTTAATTGTGTAATATTAACCAGTAAGGACGGAGCTACAGTCGGACGTAACCGACAGTAGGAGACCCTGTACTTTGTGTTTTCTTCGCTGATTCTTATCCGACCGTAATGTAATTCACAGCATCGATTGGGATTGTCATAGACTACGTACATGCCACATCCCAAATCTTTAGCTTTAAAACTTGAGCTTTGAAACTGCAAACTGTTGCCAAATTGGTATTTCGGTTAGCGGAGGAATAAGAGGAGTTATCAAAAAACCCAAACAAACTTGATATGATTGCTGCATAGGAGAACCTAAATGCCCAAAAATTGTATTTCTAGCTCTTATAGTCTGCAAGATCTAGGTGGCTTCTTTGTCTGATCTATCTTCGCTGTTTCTTCTTTGTTCGTAATGTAATTCACTGCATTGATGGATAATGCCATAGGCTACGTACATGCCAAATCCCAAGTCTATAGCTTTTAAACTGTGGCTGTAGTTGCGCTAACATACATTTATAAAACAATTTACTGCTGCATAACTTCGCTGTTTCTTCTCCGATTGTTAATGTAATTCACAGCATCGATGGATAATTCAATAGGCTACGTTCATGCCAAATTACAAGTCTGTAGCTCTAATATTGTGGCTGCAGTTGCACATAAATACATTTTGCAAAACATTGTCTATTGCATATCTTCGCTATTTCTGTTTCAAATCATAATTTAATTTAAAGCATTGGTGGATAATGTCATAGACTACGTACATGCCAAATTACAAGCCTGTAGCGCTATTATTGTGGCTGCTGTGGCGTTTATAGTTTTCGAGATTTTTGAGGTAGGTGTAGATTTTTGATGATTCGCGGATGAAGGAGGCGTGATATCAAAAGTTTGAAACAAACTTGATCTGCTTGCATTAGCTGACTACCTAAATCCGGAAAGCTGGTGTCTTTAGCTTTTATAGTTGCTGAGATCTAGGTGTTCATACGGACAGACGGACAGACACACAGACGGACAGACGGACAGACGGACAGACGGACAGACGGACAGACGGACATGGCTATATCAACTCAGCTCGTCGTCCTGAGTCAGAATATATATACTTTGTGGGGTCTACCACGCTTCCTTCTGCCTGTTACACACAGCTGTCATTTGCACTAAACTAATAGACTCTTTTACTTTTTTAAAGTACAGAGTCTAAAAATACACAACTATTTTCGATTTCAATTTCGAATTGTCTTGCTTAGTTTTAAAATATCAATTTCTGTCAGCATAATCATAGGTTTATACACTCCTGCTTTGTTTTATATATTAGGTATTAGCAATACTGAAATAATTTTTATACCCTGTGCCCATTTGAAAAATGGGAAAAACAGGGTTAATAACTTTGTGCGAATGTATGTAACAGGCAGAAGGAGGCGTGGCAGACCCCACAAACTATATATATTCTTGATCAGGGAGACGAGCTGAGTCGATTTAGCCCTGTCTGTCTGTCTGTCTGTCCGTCTGTCTGTCTGTCTGTCTGTCTGTCTGTCTGTTTGGATGAACGCGTCGATCTCAGCAACTACAAAAGCTAGAGATGCCGTTTTAGTTGCTATAGATAGGTAGTTATCTTACGCAGATCAAGTTTATTTCAAATCGTTGATGCCACGCCCCCTTTACGCCCAAAAATCAATAAAACTCACACAACCTCGTGTTTTTTAACATACAAAGTTTAATAACAAGCGTAATATTAAACATAGAATGTTGTTATTCGGAACATAAGTTCTTTTATATTATATTTAACTATCCTGAAACACGCATTGAAATCGGTTAAGAAACACAGGAGATATAAGCTTCACAATAGTTGAACTTAAAAGTTCAAAAACAAGCGTAATATTAGACATAGAATGTTGTTATTTGGTATATATACTCTCTTCTATTATAATTAACTATTCTGAAAAGCGCATTGAAATCGGTTAATAAACAAACTAGATATAAGCTACGCAATTGGCAGCGTAGCCCAGCAGCGCAGCAGCGCAGCGCAGCTGGCGCACGTAAAATGGAAGAAGAAGAAGTACTGCTGATACGCTTAGTGTGACAGTTTTATAAAATTGTATATAAAATAAATGGCACAGGGTATTCTACAGTCGGGCCCGTCCGACTGATCTGCCCCGTCCGACTGATCTGCCCTGTCCAAATTTTTTAATATTTAATTTTATAACTTAAAAGAATTAAAAATATTTTAATACACAATTTTTGTTTTATTATTCAGGTTTCTACAATTGAAAACATTGGAAACCCTGCATTAAATTTAAAACACGAAAAAGCTGAAAATATTTCCGATTTTTATTGAAATTTTGTTTAATTTAATCAATGTTTATAGTTTAACTCTTGCTGCCTCTTTTAATAATTTATCTTTGCTATTTCTCAAGTTGAATATCTTCCAATTTCTTGTAGGACTTTATGCCTTCAAAGAATTCGCATTTGGCCCATTGTGTAATGTTTCTTATAAAATTCCTTATCAGTTGGCCATTTCTTAATACGATAAGCCCAAAAGATATTTGTTTTATTGGCACATTTCTGTCAGCTCTGCGTGATTTGGCCCTGTTTCATTTTGTTAAGTCGTCGTGAAAAGTCGCCTGCCATTTGGGACCATTGTAATTATTGTGGTTCGTTGCGCATTGTTGATGTGTCTTCTGCTTTGGTGTAAATTTCAACATATTGTTTTTTTTGTTGTTGTTGGTGGTCAGAAAAGCCATAGACTCGTTGGCCTCTTTGGCTTTTATTGTGCTCATATTGGCCATGACGAGGACGTGCCACTAACTTGATTGCCATTTCAATTGACCGCAATTTTAGAATGCTATTGCCGTTGCCGTTGCCGTTGCCTTTGCCTCTTTTGGCTTTGCCCCTGGAGAGAGCAGACTGTCCAGTGTCGCCCACTGTCGCTGGCCTTTGTATCAGAATGGCCTTTTGTTAGCTTCCGCATCATTACGGACTCGGCTTTTGGCCATTTTGTTGCTGCTTGCCTTGCTCGTCTCTAGTTATGCGGCTGGAAAGGCGGCTAATCTGTGCGCTCATTCAATGAGAAATTCAGAGAGAGAGAGAGAAAGATAGAGAGAGAGAGATAGAGAGAGAGAAATTGGAGTGGCATAAGCCATGCGGAAGCAGCCATTGCTGCCGGATGCATCGATAACCATTTGCCAGACTTTGCTCTCTGCGCCTGTCGAATCCCATACAATTTTTGCTCAACTGCTTTTGGTAAGCTGGAATTTCAATTAGCGTTTTTTCAGTTAGCCCTTTGCTCGTTATTTGCTGGTCACTTTAATTGCTGGCGAAAATCAATGAGCTGCTTTTGGTTTTAGTTATTCTTTTAGTAAATTGCAGGAAATTCCATTTAAGTGTTTTATGCGCAATCTGATAAAGTTGTGGGAGCGCAAAGAGTGGAGAGTGGAGAAAGGAGAGGGAGAGGGGAGCAGCAACTACGCCCAATGCCATTTGCAACCGCATGAAAACAATAGAACAAAAAGCGAAATACAGAATACAGAAAATACCAAATGCAATCCCTTGCCTTGACTTGGCTCGTAATTTAATGGCTTACGCCCATGCCACGCCCTGCTGCCCCCACCCTTCCACCCACACTTCTGCTGCACTTTAAGCACTTTACATTTATACATACTTATTGTTTTTTCAGCTTTTTTTCTGCATATTTAACGCCTTTTGTTTCGCTTCTCTTTCGCCTTTTGTTTGCTTCTCGCACGTATCACTGCACAAAGGCGCAGCGGCCATTACGTGCCTAGCCAAGTGTGTGTGAGTGTCTGCATGTGTGTGTGTGTGTGTGAATATATACAATAATGATTGGAAAGTTGCCTTGTGTGAGTTGAGCTCAAAATATTTAGTGCAAGCGTAAATATTCGACTAGAACAGAGGCCCACATTTACATAACAAAACTGCATGCAGAGCGGCCATTAAATAATTAGAAATGTCTGTGTGTGCATTGGTGTGTGTGTGTGTATTGGTGTGTTGATATTTGTGTATATGTATTTATGTGCTATGCATGTGCTTGTGTGCAGCAAGAAACTTTGTGCAACGTCTTGGCCATTAAAGTGTAATCAACTTTCAACATCATTGGCGCCAGACTGCCAGCTCGCAAAAAACACTAAAAACTCTAGAAAAACGCTAGAAAATTGAATTGCTACATTATGCAAATACCCTGTAATTAGCACAACCTTAAATATTTTACTTAATATTTTTATTGTGACTGTTAAGTTGGTTATGTAAGCATAAATAAATATGTTAATAGTTTATGCAAATAATTTTAATGCAACGTTTTATTGAACTCTATTTTTAATTCAATTTTTTAATTTAGTTTAAATAATATTTTAATATTCTATTTAGCATAGTTTTATTACTATTATTATTTATATTTTTGTATTGTATAAAATCATTATTTGAATTGATTAAATGCATAAATGCATTTCATTTTATTTAAGGCAGTAATGGTCTATATATTTTAAAATATTATTTTAAACATAACTTCAAACCCAACTGAAATTTAGCACTATAAATTTCTATATAGTTGGTTAAATAAATAATATATAATTTTGGAAAATTATTATTATTATTTATATTTTTATATTGTGTAGAATAATTATGTATTTTATTTATATTTTAATAGTTTATTTTTCAAACGTTGCATGTTTTACAATTTAGTAATTTAAATATTCTTAAAATTCTTAGTTATTCAGGTAGCTTTTTTTAAACTTTATATAAATTTTTGACCAATGTATATATTAGTATTTCATCCTCTATTTTCGAATGCAGCTTGCAAGTCCCTGTTTAGGAAGTACGCTTTCTAGGGCACACCATAGGGAGTTCCGGATGGGAACGCTTGCAGTGAATTCCTCGTAAATGAAATGGTTCATTTTGTGGATTTTGAGGTTAGTGGCTGTCATAAATTTTTAGTGACTTCAGTGACTTCATGCTGAATTGTTGGGCTTGCACATTTGCACATTTGCACATTTTCACGTTTTCCAGATTTTCCGGGCACTTTCATTTGGGCATTGAATCAGACTTTGGCAGCAGTTGATAAATGCAATTGTTTGCAGGCATGAGGCTGAGATTTAATTGCTCGTTAAGTAGTTTAAATGCAACATGCGAAGTTAAAGCTGCAACAAAATGAGGCAAGGCAAGGAGTGAGATATAGTAGCAGCACTAAGTCAATTCCAGTCACGATATCCTGCCAGACACCTTGGGGGCACTAAGTAAATTCCAGAAAAAAAGGAGGAATGACAACGACAACCGCAAGTCAAATTAACTCTGGCTTTGACACGTTGACATACGATAAAGGTATTTGTGTGTTGGTGTGTGTGTGGGTGTGCCACGTATGTGTGTACGTATTGCTTACAGCGTTGTCACATGGCATTTTCATCAGCGTCAGAGGGGGAGAGGGGGAGAGAGGGAAGCAGCGCCAGCAGCCAATGCTTGTCGTGTTCGAGTGCTTCATGTCATTATGTATATTGGAACTTGCTGTGGCAGGGCAGAGGTTAGGGCGAGTGCAAGGAGCAGGGGAGGGGGAGGGGGGAGAATGGGGGGCAGAGTATTTTTCGGATTTGGCTTTGCTTACGCTGGGTTTCACACTGATTACACAAACGTGAGTTAGCTGCTTTCAGCATTGCGTTCAACATGCGAACATCAGTGTTCTACCAACTTGGTTTTCATCTTCAGCTCGGCTCGAGCTCATACATTTATTCATATATGTGCCAGTGAGTGTGTGAGACTGAGTGTGAGTGCACTCATTCATTTTCATCATTTGTATGTTGTTAAGTCAGCAAAATTTCTCTGATTTGCACTTACTCATGCTCTTTGCCAACTCTCTTTCACTCTCCCCCATTTTCTTCCGCTTTCTTCCCTTGCTGTCCACTGTTTCTTCATCGATACTTACCAAAATTGAGTTGTGATTTTGGGGGCAACTTATCTCTTTGCCTTTGACTAGATTTTCTTTTGGTACGTCATGCCAAAGCATTTTCTTGCGTTTTTCTCCATTTTTTTCTAACACTTGCTTAAATTTTCATTGCAAAATTGTCGAGTAATTTTCGTATATTGAGTCTACTAATATTTTGTAATGATTTGCAAAATGCGGCCAACACTTTATAATTGGTCTTGAGATCTGTGTATATTTTGTGTGCTCGTTAATCGTGTTTTGGACATATTTTGAAGCAATATGGGTAAAGTTTTTTTGCAGCATTTGCGCTAATTGTAAAGTTTGTAGCACAGTTTTAAGGGCAACTTAGGGAATTTTGAAATTTTTACGAGTCATTTCATGTTTTAAGATGGCTAATTTTTAAGGAAATAATAAGAAAAGGCAAAAAAATACAAAAGTATTTTTTTTCTTTACTTAATACTAATTTGAATATTATGTTATAGTATTCTATAAACAGAATTCTGCCAAAATAACAAAATTATTGGTAAATATAATAATAACTTAAAATCTTAAATTTTCTAGTATAATAAAAATAAAAAAAAATATATATATCCTAGTATAAAATATAGTATCATCAAAT
Organism: Hypselothyrea guttata; assembly: GCA_035045125.1. Lineage (NCBI taxonomy): Eukaryota > Metazoa > Arthropoda > Insecta > Diptera > Drosophilidae > Hypselothyrea > Hypselothyrea guttata. The sequence goes on from JAWNNJ010000630.1 coordinate 26,125, forward strand.
ATGATAATTAAAAACTTAATATGTAGTATAAAACAAAATACTATAAAAAATTCAACAAAATTCAATTGAAAGAAAAGTTACGACGTTTAATATTAATATAACAAAATGTTAAAAAATTAAATGACAATTAAATTAACATTAATAAATTTTATATGATCAAAATTTTTTGTGGAAATTAAAATACATAAATAATAAAATAATAAGTTACAAAATAAAACAATCAAAGCTTTAAAAAACTTTAATAATAAAATAATATGATACAAAAATTAGGAACAAATTGAAAAATAAATAATAATTAGCAGTAACTATTCTGCCGATTATTATAAATAGACGAAATAAGAATAAATAGAATTGTAATACCGCCAAAAGTGGCAACGCTGTAGGCAAATGTTGTTACACTCTCTCTTTTATAGCTTTTCTCATATTTTTGCCTTCCTCTCATTCTTCCTCTTTTTTCTAGTCAACTCAACAACTCCCTTGTCAATCAGCTGAGCAACTTTTCGCATTGTATTGTTGGTTTTCAGCAGCTGCAGGCTGCTTATCATTGCAGCATAGACAGCAAAGCGCGCATTGAGCGCCCACAATGACATACAGACAGACACACAGACATACAGCCATACGGAGGGAACATGCATGCGGTTGTTGCATTGACATTTACGCAACATGTCCCTGTTGCATGTTGGCAATTTGCATTTGCAAATAGTTGCAAAAACGAACATCAAATGTGGCAAATGCGCCACGATGCGGCAGCAGTGCAGCAAGTGCTTGTGTGTGTGTGTGTGAGTGTATTGGTGGCATGCATCAGTTTAGTTCTGCTCAGTGCTGCCAGCTTGGATTTTTACGGGCTAGATCTAGCATATTTTACAATATAAAGGCTTTGAAGTTTTGCAAATAGCTTGTAGCTATAAAGTGTTAAATTTAAGTTTAAAATTTGTAAATGGAATATTTTATATTTTTAAAAATAAAATAAATATAAATATAATAATAATATATAAATACATATTTCTTCAATTAAAAGAAATTGAAACTTATAATTATAGGGTATAAAATATTATTTTAAATTTTGCAGATATGAATTACGCCTTAACAACAATTTTTGTAATTTTTTTTCCTTTTTCGAGAAAATATGTGGATTTAAATAATAAAATTTTTAATAAAATAATAATTATGAGTTCCAAAAGGAGAGCAATAATTAATAATTTATTTTAAATAGAAACAATAATTTGATCTGTTTTTATGTATTTAAATTTAGCCAATATTTCAGCTATTCGTATATTTATTTTAGCTATTTTTAGCTAACTGGCAACACTGGTTCCACTATGAGGCTCGATTCGCTGCTGCTGCCTTTGCCCCCAAAAAGTTTGTAAATATGCATGCAAATTTTTTTCCACTCCGGCAATGCTTTCAATTTTGTTGCACCCCCCCCCCCCCCCCCCCACACACACACACACACTCCTCCCTCTTGCCCACCTCTCTTATGCATGCATGCGGCTGTCTCTCAGTTTTAGTTACAGTTTCGGTTTCATGTTTACCATGTTGCGGTTGCAGTTGTTGTTGTTGCATTTGCTGCAGTTGTTGTAGTTGTTGTAGTTGTTTATGGTTGCCCCTTGTTGTTGGCGTACTTTGGCCCGTGGCATGCAACTTGATGTTGGCAGTTGTTACATAATCAAACTTGCCATTTTCATAAATGCAGATACAATATCTAACAGATACAGATACAGCTACTAGTGCTATAATGCCCAATACCCAATACCCAATCCCAATACCCAATACTCCCAATATCCCATATCTCAATGCAGTTCTGGGCTTTAGAATGTTATGAATGCATTGGGCATATTGCTTATAGCCAATTTCAGCTCTCAAACAATGGCAACAACAGGTTTAGCTGCAACTTGCACTTGCCACAGAGCTGCACAAATTCTATTTATGCCGCCCTTTGGCATTTTTCATTTGAAACTTCCATTTTATCTTTTATCCTAGCCATTTTTTATGTTTTAAATTTGCATATTGAACAGTGGGAACAACAGAAGCTGTTATAAGCTCTGTTATTTTCTATGCATACATTATTTGCACTTCAATTAATTCATGTATTTTTTTTGCGCTCCCCCAGCTCGTGTCGATGCCAAGTGAAAATGCATAATGAAAACTGGCTCAAGGCATGTCAGTTGGCTCAGACATGTTGTAATTTCCACAGTTGCTCTGCGCTTTGCATATTTTCGGGCTGGAGTTTTCAGAATTTGATATGTCCTTTAATAACTCCAAGATGGTTGCAGTTATGTCGGATATACTTTTGGTTACTGCAGCTTAAAACAGAAATTTTGCTCAGCATTTACAGCATTTAAATTTACCAAAGAGTCCAAAAATCAATAAAAAGAGTTTCAAAATATTCTTTAAAACAGTGCACTATGGGGCATTTGGAAAGTTTTTTTGGCATTAATTAATAACTCGAGAACGAAACAAAATTTTTTAATTTGGTTTTTTGAATTGGGTTTATGGGGTCAAAACTAATTTATTTTAAAGAAGTGAGCGTGTTACCGCCCTTTTTAAGGGGTAAGGATACCAATATCCTGCACTTGCGAATCCTTTTTCAACAAAATTGCATGATATATTGGTAGGTATAAAGCATACAAAAAATTTGTGTATTTCAAATTTTTAGTGCCACGCCTCCTTCCGCCTTCAAATCCTGTATAAATAAAAAATACGCTATAACTCCCACACTTTAAAACACGTAAGCTTATTATTTTCCACATACATAGTTTAGAGCCATATAAATATATGGTGAAAAATTCAACAAGATCGGTTGGTAAATAAAAGAGTTATTAAAAAAACAATTTTTGGAGTGTGTGCTGCCATACAATAAAATACGTCACAAGTCTCATAGGGCCGTATTGCCAATCGAGAGGTTGCTTCCTAAAAAATGAAATTTCGTGAGAAATCGCAGTTTCCGCAGATTGAGACTGGATGCTATGGATTAGGAATTCATAACGCTACAACATGTATATAGTCACATATCTAACATATCTCAACAATTTTTTGTAGCTCTATTCAAAGTTAAACTTTCTTAAAAAAATATATACTTAAACATCACTTGATAAATTTACATATAATCCGCAATACATGCACAAATTAAGTACCAAATTAGTAGCAACATGTAGAACAAACCTGAATAATGAGCATCCATTTCAAAAACAAATGGTAAATGGCGTTTATTTCAAGAATTACGAACTTAAACTTGTACTATAAAACCAGAGCAAATGTAAACAAGTGCCGACCGCTTGCAACTGCTGACTTTAACAGCTGTTATTTTAACAGTGGGCTGTTAAGTTAACATTTGTGGTATATTTCATAATAGTGTGACCAATTCTTAATACAATAACAGTAAAACATTAGTAATTTGCACACCTTCAAGAAATATATTAATGCCAAAAAAACTTTCCAAATGCCCCATAGTGCAGTGTTCAGCGTAATTGCAATAAATATTTGAATTTTAATAGAATTTAAATATGTTTTGTTTTAATTATTGAGTTTTAAAATTATTAAAATTATTGCGACGGAACGTCTGGTTTATTGTCAGAATTTATATTTAAATATAACGTTTTTGTAATTTTTTTTTGTATTTTCTAATCAACAAACTTCAGCTTAGTAACAATAAACAATTAATTTTTAGTTAAATTTGTAATAGTTTATTTTAAAGTAAGTTATGCTCTTCATTGTCCGCTCATGATTGAAATGGTCTTGTTCATTTGCTTTTCTCTCCATTTCCTAAACTACCATCGGAACTTAATGGAAGTACTTTAATTGCCTTAGCCAGAGTTGCTTAAACCGATAACAAATAGGCAATAAATAAAAGTTGAGCGAAAGAATAATCGGTTTAAAAATTTTTATCAATTAAATGTTTTTAATGATTTAAAGAATAAACTTAACATATTGTTGCCTTCTATTTTCATTTACACTATATAAAAATTCCTCGCAAATTTTCTAGCAAATATATAACCGAAACCGTTGCTGTTTTACAGAATATTTGCAATTGTGTAGAGCGTAGGGCGTAAATTTGGATGGAATTTAGCGTTAACATTCTGCCATGGTACTCGAAATTAGAAACCATCTAATTGCAGAGGCTCTCGCATGTTGATTGTCAACTCGAGACCTCTTTCAACTGCCTGGTGCTGCTGTTTCCTATTGCCGGTAAAACTGATATTTGCGCAAGTGAAAACCGCAGACGGGGTTTCCATTGACAAAACCGAAAATGCTGAAATTTATGTGCGACATTTTCTGCTACTCACTGTGGGGATTGATGGGGGAAGGCAGGAGGTAAGAGAGTAGGAAGAGAGAAGGGAAGTGCGGGGTTTTCTGCACATACGTTTACGACTATTTACGACTGTTTCAACCCGCAGCTGTTATTCGCGTGCCAGTTTCTCGCTTTATCAGCACTTTGTTACGCCCAGTTACAGTATATATAAATATATATTTATATATATATCTGTGTGTGTGTGTGTGTGTGGGGTGCATGTATCATGCTGCGTGTGGATTTAATTTTTTTTTTTGCTGCTCGTTCCAATATTTTATCTGCACACGCTCTATATAAAATGAAATTTTTGTGCAAAAATTGAAATATTTATTTATGTTTCTTTCTTTTATTATTTTTGCTGTTTCTTTTGCTGTTTTTGTTCTTTCTTTTTGTGCGCATTTCACAGCCTTCGTTTGGGGCTTCTCTGCTCTGCGTCTTGGTCTTCGTTGTCGTCGCCATTGTCCTTACGTTGTCCTTGCGTCAAGTGTCAAACGTTGCTGAGTGGCCAACGCCGTCGCCGGCAGTTTCCGGCTTTCCCCTGCCCGCCCCCCTTCTGCTACCTACTTGCCGCACTTGCTTCTGCTGCTTTTTTGGGGGTTTATTTGCGTTGGCGGCAAAGTGTCTCGTCGCCTGTTGTCGCCAATGCCCCTTTGCTCCCCTGCTCCCCTCCCTCTCCCACTCTCTCACTTTGCTACATTTTCTGTTTGTTTTGCATTATTTGCCGCTGCTGCCTCTGCCCTGCGGTTGCGCCCCTTCGCCCTCCAGCTGTGCGCTTGCCACATTTTGCCTATATATATTCAGATATTTTCGAAACGTTGTTGTTGCTGCGCATATCTTATGAAATTGTTTATTTTTCTGGTGCTATGTGTGTGTGTGTGAGGCAGTAAAATGTTTTCATGATGCCCAACTACTCAAACCTCTCTGAAAACCTCTCGATGCTCTATAACGCTCCACACTCGCCCAATCTCACAATTTCCCTTCCCCTCCACCCCATATCGTTTATGTTGAGTGCATAATGGTTGTTTACTTTTGGCCTTCCATTTGCCACTTTTCATTCTTTCTTCTTCCCATTTTTTTGTTGTTCTCCCTTGGCATCTTCATTCACTTTGAAGTTTTGTCGTCATCGCCTTTTGCTCTCGATTGATGCTAACTAAACTCAATGATTTTCTCTTGTATTGCTTTGCCTTTTTTTTTTCTTGTTATCGAGTTTCCGCTTCGCTACAATTACCATATTCTATAGCATTATATGGTAGGGTATTTGTACAGATTTGTAAGGATCTTCGGCTTCAGTTTTCAGTTTTATACAACACTAAAATATAATACTTTGTAGAAGTCATACAAATCTGAAACTTTTATAGTCAAATTTTAATAATTTTGTTTAACTTCTTATGAAAAATATTTCTGTAGAACCTTTTAAAGCTTTTTGCTGCTCTTTGGTATAAATTCTATAAATGTAGAATATAATTTTCTCATCTTTAAGATATTTAAAGAAAAGCTGGTGGGTGCTTTGAAAGCTTTCAGCTGCTTTTAAGTATAATTTAAGAAGAGCATTAAGAAGTTGCATACCTTTATAATGCAATCTATAAAACTACATTCTAAATGTTTTTTTGAAAGCTTTTAGTTACTAACTAGTCAAATCTTATAATGCAGCTTTAAAGCTTTCAGCTGGTCTTTAGTGTAATTTAAAAAAAGCTTTAAGAAGTTTCGTAGCTTTATAATACAATCTTTAAAGCTACATTGTAATTGTCTTTATGAAAGCTTTCAGTTAATAACTAGTCAAATATAAAAATGTAGCTTTTAATGTGCTTAGTTAAAGGCTCTGTCTCTTAGTATAATCTACAATGTCTACAATGTCTTTCTACATTTTAATAGACTTTTAAGAACAACTTAATTTTCTTTTCTTTTATTTTTACTGTGCGAATAACATAAATTTATTTATATTTTGGAAAAATTAACTAATTCTTTAAGGTCTTGTTGCAACTTTAAACAACAGTTTTCTGTTTGCAGAGCCTTTATTTCGTTTTGTGCACTTCCTGGAAAAAGTGACAAAAGAACTTCAGAAGAAAATGTTTGCAAAGTGGTCATCAAATGACAAACAGCAAGTCCTTTGAAATAACAATGGCCGGCTCCTTTGCTCTAATTTGTATGCAAGTGTGTGTGAGTACACCACACTCTACTATATGAGCAGAGAAAGAGCATAAAAAGGTGTTGAATTCAACACCTGCACACACACCCACACACCTTGAGGTGTGTGTGGGTGTGTGTGTGGGTGTTGCAAGCATTTGCAGTTTGTGGCTGAGAGTTTGCAGTTTGCAGTTGGCTGCACAAGAAGAAGAAGAAGCATTTGCATAAGCTTTAAGCCTTTAAAATTCAATGGCCAAGAAACAGTGTGAGAATGTTCGAGGCACAGCAGGCAAAACACTAATTGGTCGTGTCAGAGAGTCACGTAGCCAGAAGGACAGAGTTCCTGCTGGGCAGAGTACCAAAAATATTACGCATACGCATTGTTGTGCCCAATCAATGGCTGTCGCTTGTGTAAGGGACACTTGGTCTGCTGTTTGCCCTGGGCTTAGTCCGAGTGTTATCCTTGTTACCATGCAAAATAATTTATTTTATCTGGCATTTATTTTTTATGCTCAAACGAAAGTCAAAAGCTTTATATGCAAATACGCATATCTTCAACATATGCCAAAAATGTATCTAAGACAGTTGTCAGTCCGTTTGACTGCCTCTCTTGGCCAGGGCTTATTAGCCATGTTTGCTTCCAGTCATGTTGCTTGTTTGCCTCCCATTTCATTTGATTCTGTTTCATTTTATTTTATTTGGTTTTACGTTTTGCTCTTGTTGTGTTCTGTGTTCATCTTTGACAGCAGCTTTCGGCTGACCTCAAGACTTGTGTTACATCTGCTGGTATCTTTGCTTTTTGCTTTTTTGCTTTTTGTTTAACTTGCAACACATACATATTTACCGTTATACAATATGCATGAGGCTCTTGGCAGAGAGCATATTGGCCGGATACTTGTGAGCGTATTTGCGTTTGTATTTTATGGCTCAAATGCTGCAAATTTGACAAATCTTTCGTTTACGTTCATAATTTTTTTTGTGCATTTATTTTGATTATTGTTTTATTTGCATTGGCCTGGCAGCTGTGATTTTAGCCAACTTTATATAAATAAATACATATGTTATGTATATGAATTTATGCAGAGTTATTCTGAGAAATTAGATAGATTTTTCTATTCAATATAATATATTCAATTTTGTAGTTGAAATTCAAGCTATTTTAACCTAGTTTTAAAAGTATTATTTTTGCTTTAATTATTAAATAAAATAAATAAAAGTGTTGAATATTCGAATTTATGCTGAGTCTGGCTGATAAATTGAATTGATTTTCCCATTATGCTCTAAACTTAATTTTCAAAAATATATATTCAATAAATAAAATAAATGTAAAATTGGATTTTATGCTGAGTTTTTCTGCGAAATTGCATAGATTTTCCCAGTATGTTTTAAGCATCACTTTCAGCTAAATATATTTAATTGAGCACTTGAAAATTCAGCTAATTTAATCCACTTTTAATATTTCTATGCAGGTTTTGAATTTAATGTATATAAGTTTTCCTGAGAAATTGAATTGAATCTGTTTTAATTGGACAGTTTAATTTTCAGCTATTCTAATCTATGTATGCTGATTTTTTCTGAGAAATTGAAAAACATATTCATTGAAATTTGAGCTATTTTATTTTGCAATTGAGTTTTGGAATCTGAATCCAAATTAAATAAAATTGCTTGATATTTGAATGTATGTTGAGCTTCTCTGCAATTTGGTTTTCCCATTATATTCATAGCACAATTGGAAATATGTGTGTTAATAAATTAAATAATAGTAATTTGATTTCTAAATTGAATTTCAATATTTCTGTGCAGTTTCTTATGAAGATTTGCAGGTAAATTGCTCAAATGCAATACCTTGGTAATGTATGTATTTTGTTTCTTCATCTAATTTGAATTTTTGCAAGGATTTGACTTGTCTTTCAGCTTGCCTGACTTTTAATGCAATTAGAAGGGGTTAGAGTTGGATTAACTACGGTCTCTTGGCAACCGATGTGATCTTTTCCAGCGACGCTTTTCATTCTGTCTGCCATTTTCACACACAGACAGACAGAAAGAGAGAAAAAAATGGCTTCATGAATAAATGCATTTGCGGAGTACACTCTTTCGGTCAACTGCGGGAAAGGTCTGCGCAAGAAAGGAAGCTTGGCAAATATGATAAAAGTCGGGGATTAGAGTGCAGCATATGCAAGCTTTCAACTTTTGTTAATATTTTACATAGCTTTCAGTCGGCAAATGCATGCAATATCTCTTAAAAGTGAGTAAAAGTAAATACGTTAAGCTCTGACCGGAGCCCCATGGAGCACGTAATGGAAACAATGGCCATGGGCGGAGGATGGTAAGGAGGGGTTTTTGGTCGAAGAGTCGGCAAAATATTTACACTACGAAATGACAAATTAATTGTGGAAAATGTTATGCTTGGCGTTTGCCACTTTTAAAGCGAAAGGCAAACAAATTTTTGGTGCAAACAGAAATTTGTGACAACGTGTGTCCTCAACGACCAAACTTGCCATCATGCTCTCGTGTTTTTATGGCTGCTGGTAAATTAAATTCCTTGCCCAGCACAGCGTTGTGTGGACAGACAGGTTGAAAATGAGCAGAAGAGAAGGGAGAAGAGCAGAGCAGAGCAGAGGAGGCGACGTTAACGTTAGTTACATGAGCACAAAGTAAACAAAGATGTGCGACAAATGCAATAACAAAGAAACAACAAAAAGCAAACTGATGAGAGGAGAATGGATGGAGAGGGGGCTGGGGGCCCTACAAGTAACACAGTCAACAACATTGAAGCAGCAGTTACATGCCACACTGAACGCAGCCCAACAATGCAGCTTTAACTACATTTAAGCCAAGTTTTTGCTGCGACTTGGCCGAGACTTCAAAACCCACATAGAGGTTGAAGTTGGCTTGCAGTTGGAATTAGTTCAGATACTTGCAGTTGGCAATTAGTTTGTGCGGCAAACGGATAAGTATCTGTAACTGAACTAATCACAAATTACATTGTTAACTAACTGAACTTGCTCTAAATAAAATGTAATAAATATGTTAGGTTTTTTATGTGAAAAATAGTTTTCAGAAGCTGGGATTATGCTAGGAATATTTCACTTAACTTGCTGTAAATAATGCACAATAAATGTGTAAAGTTACTGCTATCAAAAATAGACTCTTGAGGTCGGAAATATAGTAGACAAATTTAAATTTAAATTTTGTTCAATTAATTTGATTGATTGTTGCTTTAGTTTGAACGGAATTACATTTTTAACAGCTAACTTGGTAAAGCTCCTGATGCGAAAAAAAATATTTCAGAATGTTAGAAATATTTCAAATAAAATCAAATACCATAAATTAATTGATTTTTGCTTGAGTTTAAATAAAATACCAAGTTACACAGCGCATCAATTTAAATTCAAAATATTTAATTAATTTTAAGTACGAGATTTAGCCACTTCAGAAATAAGTTACCAATAAATTTGCTGCTTCAAATATTGCCAGTTTGTTGATTTCCACAAGACAAACTTGGCAAGAAAATTAAACAGAAATAGCTTAATAAAGTGTTTGGCAAGATGCTATGCCAAGTTGCGAGAAAAAACAAAAATGTCCTTTGAAGCGCATAGTAAAATGCAATCAAGCTGGTTGTGGTATTTATGAGCAGCATTTTTATTGATTCATAGATATAGATTAAGTACTTTGCCAACTCACCTTGAAGTACAGAGTGTTTAGTTGCATTTGCCTGTGACAGTTGACATGTTTCACTTTGCTAATCTGCAAAAATAGAAATGGAAATATTGTAAAATTAAAACACATTTCAAGCTGTCAAAGTAGAGCTAGGCATTTAGGTATAATCTAAATAAAATGCATGAGTTGTTAGAGCAATCAAACGGATTTAAGCATATATAAATAAAGGTCATAAAAGGCGTGCAATCTTGACAATTATTTCCAGCCACACAAACTGTCAAATTGAAAAAATTTGAACAGGCTCGTCAATATTGATTTCAGTCCATTTTGATTTAAAAAATGCAAAATCACAAACAGCTAAACTTCAATATCTGCTTCCTCTTGCTATTTATAGTTCACTTAGGTTCAAAACGATTTTCTTTTCTTCGTTTTCCCTGCAGTTTCATATTAGAAATTCAAAGCGAAACCGAGCTCTAGTCTCAGCTCGCTGGGCTTTGTATAAATATTAATGAAGTGGGCCATAGAAGTGCGAGGTGTGTCGTTCCTGTTGGTATTGAATGGCGCATTTGTAACAAGAAATCCTGGCCTATTTCACCAGTTATAACCCAAAGCCAACAGCTTCCACTTCGCTTCTGCCACTCGTAGTTAAACTTGTGCGTTTTGCTGTTATTCAAACTCTGCACATTGTTTGTTCGTGCACTGTTTTTGTTGTTCTTGTTATTGTTGTTCTTGTTTATTTGCATAAGAACTCAATAAGCATAGCATAATAGAACCAGTTGCCAGGCTTTGCTTGGCCCCATTCCCCTCTCAAGCTACCACTCCTTCGCTTGCGCTCGTTATTGCTTCCTTGTGGCATGCCACGTTCTCTGTGCTCGCCACGCACCATCGCCCTCAACATGACGCAGCAAATGGCGTGTGTATTTAGTGTGTAATTGCTAACCAGCTCCTGGAGCTGAGTCCATGTTTTGGTCCAGTAAATGGCGCTTGTAATGCTAATGCTGCCATCATGTGGTTGCCATTCACTAAACAGTGGCTCTTGTACAATTTTTTAATTGAGGCACAACTAATTGCACGCAAGTATGGCAAATTTTAAAAAGAAAATCAAGAAGAAAAGTGGTAGAATTAAATACAGCAGTTTTTAAACTTTGGAAGCATATAAATATAGAAATTTCTTTAGATTTAAGAGAGTTTTACCACGCTTCTGATAAGATTTTTACTGCTTAGAGTTACGTTTTAAATATAAGTCGAAAGAGAAAACTTTGTTTTATCATTAGATACATTTAATAACTACCCAGAACATTAAACCAAACTAATTTTAAATCAATTGTTTAGATATAACAGCTAACATTCCAAAACTACATTTTATTTTGCATACTGTGGGGGGCACAGTTTCAACGTATTCTTAAAACTTTATGCAATTTATTTAATTTTTACGAAAGTTAATACCAAATTTTAGTTTTTATAATGAATTTTCTTATTTGCAGTCTGTACTTTTAAAACAATTTTAGATCAGATTTTAAAACATCAAATTATAGTAAATTGTATTTCTAGGAAAAGTTTTAAAAGTTCAAATTGCTTTAGTTTTTTTAAGAATATTATTATTCAAATCTGCCAATGAGTTATAATTATATTTATTTAAGCATGAATTTCAGAGCTTTATAATTAAGTACATAGTTTCAAATGATGTTCAACGCCTAGGGGCTTCCTATGCTCTGCTCCAAACATATTTGCTTAATTTTAATAGAGTCCTCAGATAAAGTTGAGCGTCAAATACCGCATCATGAATTGAAGCTGGCAGCTTAAGTCATTTGGCATACTATTTCTAATTGTGAATGGCATTGGGCTGAGGCAAAGCAAATGTCACTGAGACAATAAGACGCAACTTGATTGCATACTCAAAGCTCATTAGGAGGCACGCCTCGTGTGTGTGTGTGTGTGTGTGTGTGTGTAGCTAACGACAATACAAAATGTCTATAATGTCTATTTCCAAATGGGAGAATTGTGAGTGTGCTCAAAAACTTAGATGGGGGCGACACACGACACACGTACAGAAAACATACACAAAAGCCCTGATTAGAGCGACAAGACACACTCCGATGTTGAAGTCCATTAAAATCCACTCAAGTGCACTTAAACGCTTCCGAGTGCTTGCCAGGGTTGCCAGGCTTGCAATGGAAGAATTGAAGATACGATTTAAGCCCCAGCTAGACCAGAGCGAGACGACAGAACGAATAGACTCGATTGGATTGGATTCTGGATGCTGAAAGTTGTGTGCGTCTCGAGCTCTAATGAGAGTTAAGACTTGCGAATCCTTTGCGTATGCATACCCTGTACTCATTAGCTTGAACGGGTGGATATGCGGGTGGATATGTATACACAGAGAAAAACAATTGTTAACGTTAGGGATTATGTTAGATTTTTTACTTATTTTACTTGATTTAAAAATATCGTTTCAGTTCGACAATCTTTGATGATTCTTAAGTCTGAAAATTCAATTCCTAGAATTTTCCTCTGTGTGCATTTAAGTAATCCTGGAACAAAGCCAAGACTATCAATAATGTGGCAACGTTTAATGAGTATGCTGGAATCGCAAACACCCGCACTTGGTGGCAGCTGCTGCTAATGCCGCCTCTAGGAATTGTCAAGTGGATGAGTAATCGCAACTGCTGCCTGGGGGCATAGCGCAGCAGATTTTTGCTCTGTAATCAAGTAAAATTGCAATGCATTGCTCGTAATTCTCGTATTTCATGGCCGTCCCTGTGATTTATGCCTTTAAAATGGCCATTAAACTGCTCTCGACCCGCATTAAAAGCTCTGTGCAAGCTGTGCAACTAGTTGTTGCATGCCACCAGGCAATGCCGAGTCTTGCAACAATGTAACAGCTGAAAATTTGTTACAGCAGCAGGCACAACTTGTACTCGACTTGGACTTTAATTAAGTTTAAGCGTTGACAGTGGAAATGTTGATTTTATTTATACATATATTTACATAAATATATTTATGTTTGCAATAAAGCCAGCAAAATGGCAGCTAAAACTTGAAAGCCCTCTCGCTTCATGGCACTTTGTTGGCCTCCTTTTTTTGTTATACTTTTTTATATGATTTTTGTTTTTTGCTGGCTGCCAGGACATTCGCTTTTATTGCCAACCTGCCATGTGTGTGTGTGTGTGTGTGTGTGTGACTAGCGTTGATTGTATTGTGCCCTGTGCCTGTGCGGAGGACGCTAAGTCCCAACTAACGAGGCCATCAACCGGATGCGGCACCGGCACAAAAGCCGATTGCAGCCTGCTCTGTGATTAGAGACAGACAGAAAGGGCTAGAGAGCGAGACAGAGAGAGTGAGAGAATGAGAGAGAGAGAGAGAGAGAGGGCTCGCTGGAGAGTTACCTTAACTATAATTGCCTTACCAACGCTCTCTCGCCGCACAAATTAGGCTTAAATGCTTGCAATCGCTGAAGTCTGGTTTCCGCTCTTTAGCCCTCTTTTTCAGCTTTCTTTTCTCGCTCGTTTCTCTATTTCTCCGCCGCTTGTGCCAGTGAAATTCAGTTTTGTAGTTCAGCTCAAGCTCAGTTTTGTATTACGCATTGTTAAGTAAGTTTTTATGGCTTAGCTAGATTTTGACTGATCGCATAAAACTGAATAATTGCCGCACTTAAAAGCCAACAACTTTTCATATAACTTGGCTACGACGTATGTCCATTGGATGCAGGGCGGATTTTAAGATATTTTCATACCTTATTGAGGCCATCAGCACGAGCGTTTTAAATATTCGGGGGCCAGCTCATAAACAGTGTTTTTATGGGCAGCAGATGTTGCCTTCTTCAAAAAGGCCATCATCTAAATATTTACAGGTCAAAACTTGTTAGTGCTAATGATATACAATGCTCAGTGATGCTGCTTGCTTGAGGTGGTTTAGACTACAAAGTAAGTTTGACTTTTATATTAAAATATGAACTAAGAGACTTTTGCTAGCTGCAATGAGAAATTATTTACTTAAAAATAATCTATTAACATAATTATGACGTCTACAAAATTGGAGAAAAGTTGTAGAAAATTGCAAATTATAAAATTAAATTAAAAGAAATTATAGTTCGAGGTATCTTTGGATACATCAGCATTTGTTTTGTTTTAACAAACGCCTGTTGTCTATGCTTAAGCATAAAATTAGCATTTTTATGCAGCTTTCACTAGCAGATAGACAATTAGGAGCAGCCAGAGGACAAGCGATAGCTTCAGTTTCATTTCTAGTCTGCACTGACCATTGCCTGGCATATTTCTAAGTCAGAGAGCGAGGACAAGGTCTCCATGCTGTAAAATGGCGGACATAAAGCGAACTTTAATGGCCAGGTAGCTAGCGGAGGGGCATGTCTCGTAGTGCTCACATTTACATGCACATTAAATGGGCAGACAGACAAGGGGACGAAGGCACTGAGAGACACGAGCAGCGTCATGTCTGCAGAGGAAGTGGATGCATGGGGTCGATATGTTTTGGCTGGCAATGGTCATTGCTTGGCAGCAGGTTCGACTGAGCCATTTACAGTTTAATGTCGGGGCAGCTGACTGAAATGCTTGGTGTGTCGTTAAGAGCGGCGATAAAATTCAGCCGGGGCCAAGTGCAGGCGTACTTGCCTCCGAGCCGGAAGCTGTTGCGATGCTATTGGTTACGCTTACGTTTACGGTTAACGTTTATGGTTTTGTCTGCTGCCAAATGGCGATGTTGACCATTGGCTGCAATTAAATTCATACGCTCCATACACACACAAACACATACAAGCAAACAAATACACACAGGCCCACACACCGACGCATTGGGGGAGATTTACTATGGCTGCATTGAACTGTAAACGCTGCCCCAACTGGCGTGTTAATTGAGGTAAATTACGCCATTTTGTTGTTGTTGTTGTTGCTGCTGTTGTTGTTGTTGTTATTGTTCTTGTGCCATGCCCCTGCCCCAAATAGCTTTATGTGAAAATTTATTTGTTTAATTGCATTTTTTGCGCGAACTCGCTGCGCGCAAAAAAGTATGCTATAAAAATTTTTATTACCCAGGCATAAGCTGCAAATTTATTTGAACCACGTCGTTTCTTCTTGCTTTTTTTGCCCTAGGCTCGTTGCACTTAATGAAATTTTTAAAATACACATACAAAATATATGCAGCTTGCATTATTAAATTATAAAAAATATAGTGAAATGGGTGTTTGCAAAGCTTCTTAGCCATAAAGATTGGCTAATGGCGTGCAGGCAAACGGGCGTATGAGCAATAATAAATATGCTTCAATAAATTAATGGTATTTTTAGCAATACTTATAAATTTTATACACAATTTTATTCAGATAAATTTCTCTTTAATCTGATATTATTCCACATCAAATCGCTTGCTAAGTGCTTTGAGAATTTGCTTTATTTAAAGTCTAAAATGCCAAAGGCAAAGACACTACATTATAACAGATATAGTATATTCTATATACATATACTCAATTGTACAATTGCTATTGTGTGAGTGTGTGCGTGTGTGTGTTTGTAGCTATATTTTTGTTGTGCTTGTCTTTGTTGTTTTGCTGCTTTGCACTATGTTGCTGCAGCTGTTTTTCCCTTTTGTTTTTGCTCGACTCTGCATGCGCCTTGTGTTGTGCCAGCTTCCGTTTCCGCTGACTTCTCTGCTGTTCGCCCCTCCCGCCATCCGCCATCCGCCATCTCTTGCTACAGTTCTTTTCAGAGCGTGTCTGTGTTTGCCTTCCTGTGTTTTGTTTTTTTCTTTGCGCCCGTAGTCTTTGAGCGCCTGCAGCCAGCAGACGGCAGACAGCAGACAGCCATTCAGCTTCATATTTCGCCAGCCCTGCTTTTACTTTATAAAATTGTAAAATATTACACAAATAAATAGAAATTGTGTGCAGGCAGGCGGCAGCTACTTAGCACAACGCCCTGGGGAGCTACTAAAGTTTCGAGCGTCTTTAATTTCTATCACACGGCCTCCCTTCCCCTCCCGCTCCCTGTGGCAACACAATTCACATTAAAGTCAAAAGCTGTGACAGCAGTTTTTTTTCTGTTCAGATTTTATACCCTGTACACATGAAATGGGTGAAAACAGGGTGTTATTAACGTTGTGCAAATGTATTTAGTTGGCAGTTGGAGGCGTGGCAGATCCACTAATGTATATATGTTCTTAATTAGGATGACGAATTGAATCTGTTTGAACAACTTATTTATTTATTATTTATTTATTTATGCTCTAATCGGTGTAAATCGAATATTAAGCGTAAACAATTTGAAAAGCTGTTGTTGGGAATATATATTATCTACCATTATATTTATCTATCCTAAAACTCGCTTTGAAATCGGTTAATAAACAAAGAAGATATTAAATGAACAATATTTCACATAATAATATTAATAAGTTAATATTTTAGATTAAATAAATAATATTGTAAAGCTCGCTACAGACAAAAAAAAACTAAGAATTGCAGCAGAGCTTCGTAAAGATTTTGTAAGTTATATATAAAAAAAAAAATGGAATGCAGGGTATGCTACAGTTGGGCTGATCCGACTAATCATGCTGGTTTTTATTGCATTTTGGTGTTGTTTAGGGAGTTGCTGCAACAACTACAACTACAAATATTGTCCATTGCAGTTTTGCTGCTGTTTGACGTTGAAGTTTCGCTTTTTTTGTGTGTTTTTTGTTGGGATTTTTTTGTCGAGTTTCTATTTTTATATTTGGCGCGTCTGCTGATGACGTTTTGTCATGTTGTTTTTGCAGCTTTTGCCCTCTGCGCTTAGCTCTTGCTGCTGCTTATTCTCTGCAGTCTAATATCAACACTTTTGTGCTACGTAATTACTTTGAAATTAGTTTGCGTCGCAAACTTTGCACATTATGCGCATCCTTATGCCTGGCCCCAGGCATTATATACACGCACACACACACACACACATACACACATACACCCTTAAACACACACAGCACATGGTTAGTTGCCTTAAAACATTAAAGTTGTCATTAGAGTTGTTTTTTGTCCCTTTCGTTTAGGCTTCTCTCTCTCTCTCTCTGTCGCTTTGTCTGCTTTCCGCTGTTTTGACGTTGTTTTCGGAACTTGTTTGTTATTTCATTAAATTAAATGCTTTGGGAATTTAACGCTCAAGTGTGTGTGCATGTTGGAAATAAAATAAATATCATTTAATTGCTTTGCAAAATACACACACACTCGCATTTGTTTCTCTAATGCGTCCAAAAACAAGAATGTCTAATTATGCGCTCGCCAGGCAGCAATGGAGATAGAGAGGGAGAGAGATGGAGAGAGATTAGCCATCTCCCTGCATGACAGAATTAGAAAATGGCCGGCAAAATCAATTTTGCAGAATGCCAAAAATCACGAATTTATATGCGGATATTGAAATATTTAATGAGCTTGCATTTATTATCACCAAACTGAGCGATTAAATATTTAAATTCACTGCAATTTATTTTTCATTTATTTTAGAACAGATTGAGGAGAGGGAGATAGAGAAGGGAAGAAGGAAAAAGCATGGTGGAGGTAAACAAAAAGGGAGTTTAAAACCAACGAAAAATTTAAAAACTAAAATTGTACAAGGTTTTATAGTATATTCTACTTGGTGAACTTATTATTATTTGTTTATTTATTGATTTAATTTAAAAAACATTTATATATGTATGTTTTTTAATAGACATAAAACTATATTATTTATTTTACTTTTCAAGTCAGAATGATAAATTTGCAATTCACTGTCGCTTTAAAAAGATATTCCCAACTTTATCATTTGCTCACCAATGTTAACATCAAAAACATAATAATTTATGCTGTTTTCGCTTAGCATTTGATTGGGCTAAAACGCAAATTATAATGTTGCAGCAGTGGCAACAATAAAACAAATAATGCGCTAAATAAACAATGCAGAGAGCGCAATAATAAACACACAAAAAACAGACAATAAAAGCGTTGGCAAACCAAAATGAGGGCAACGAATAATGCAAAGAATAATATTTAAATATGGCGATGCTAACATAATGCTGCAGAGTGCATGGCAGAGATTTGTGGCAGCCGACGTTGCGTATGCGCAATATTGAGTGCAGTCGCTGCAAGTTATGCTGCGTTGCGCATACGACGCGCTGTGCAAACTGCAATTAAAATCATGCAATTTTAATACGCAGCGTCAACACTTGCATAAGCAAATAAGCAGCAACTACGTACGTACTACATAACAAGCGCAAGAACATCGCCCACAGCTAAGCAAACATTTTAAAATATTTAAACAGCGACAAGCTAAAAAAAAATAATGGAAATAAAATGGAAGAGTTGACGTGTCGCTGTTGTTGTTGTTGTTGTCGTTCTTGCTGTCGTCGTTGTCGTTGGGTTAAGTGCCCGCCCAGCATTTTTATGCTTGATTGTGTTTTATGGGTGGACGTGGCACCCCCGCTTGCTCCCTTCCCCCCCCCCGCTGCCCCCGCTGACCTGAGCATAAGCGGGTTAAAGGCGCACCAACTCGTTGCCTGCCATAAATACTGTGGCTTGTTCTCGCATGTCCGTGTCGGCGGCACGCCCTTTTACAACGCCACAACGCCACAATGCCACAAGCCACGTTGCCAGAGCTTGCTTGACTTCGCTCCTCGCTCCTCGCCCCTCACTTGCCCCTCTCCTCACTCTGGTAGCAGCTGTGCCATCGTGGGCTGCTACTGCATTTTTTATGATGCAACCTGGTTGCTCAAATAATGCACAAGCCAATGAAGCATGCATCAGGCGCTTGTAACATCTGCCACGCCCATGCCCACAGCTCACGCCTCCTTGCACATTGCTGTTTGTGCAGCGATTTTCAACTTTGTGCGGTTAATGAAAACAGAGGCCAAAGGCGGCAGTAACAGCGCTACACAAACAATAATTATGGCTCAAGCTCGAGAATCATAAACCGATACAGATTCAGATACATTCGCAGATACAGATAGAGATACAAATACAGATACAGATAACATTTGCTCAGTTGCGCCTATCGCTAGGATTGGGCTGTGGGTGAAAATTAATTAAAACATTCCTTTGAGCCACAGCAGCGAGGCAAGAGAGAGAGAGAGAGAGAGAGAGAGAGAACGAGAGTTTACCAAGTGCACTTGCTTGAATTGAGTTGCAAGTTAATCAGAGAAAGTTATTAAACTTTTGTGGCATGCATATTTTAAAGAAAATATTTAAATTCTATAAGAATACCACGAATTTAATCGATTTTCTTCCGTTAATCTAGATATTTCCTATACATTTTAAAAATTATTTTACATTGCACGAGTTGAACTTCAAGTTAATCAGTTTAAATTATAAAGTATATTTATAATAAAAATTCTTGCAAAAGTGTGACAAATTGAATAAAGTCCGCACCCTCAGTCTGTAAACAGATTTCGATATTGCTTCATTATATATTTTTTTAAATTGACTGAAAGTCTGCCAGCCTTAGCTCTGCTATCAATAATTAATTAAATTTCTGGCATACCTCTTGTGTAAGTTGGACAAATTTTGGTTTGACATTGACCTAAAGATTGGCAAACAATGCCTAAGGCTTTTGCACATTTTCCACTTGCCACTTGCCACTTGCCACTTTCCTTTTCCCCCATTTTGATGGTCCACTCCATTAATTATTGTCAACATTTTGCAGGGTTTGAGTGATGAGCGAAGCGGCAGAAAGTGAGCGAAAATCATTTATTATTTTAATTAAAGCCGGCAAAAATTGTTGCTGTTGCCGGTCAGGTGAAAAATTGTGACCGCATCAAATGAGCCAACTGTCAATTGCCTGCAGCGTTAAAGGTGAGTGGGCGTGGCAGGGCGGGGCGACAGCAGCAGCAGAAGCAGCAGCAACATGTTGCTGACAGTTGTTCAATTTGCGTCAAAAACTTATGGCAGTCATTGTGTGTGTGTGCGTGTTTTTTTGCAGCCGTCATTTTCACGTTAATTAATAATGAATTTCATTTATTGATGATTGCATAAAGTGAGCAATCAGTTCGACTTTGTTCGCTTTGCAGTTTTTGTTGCTGTTGTCCCCGTGGAAGCCTGGGGCGCAAGACAAAATGCTTTCAGTCATTAATTTGCGCACATAATTTTATTAATTAACTTTTCAGATACAACTGTATGCATGCTCAAAAACTCAGCAATGCCACAATCAATAAAATCTTTGAGGCGATTTAATAGAATTAAAAACGTAATTTCCATTAAAGGTTAAGCTTTAAACTTGTTAAATTGAGAAAGGATTACCATATATATAATGCTACCGATTTCCCCTGTTTTATTTTGAAACAAATTTGTAGATTTATGTTAAATACATTTTCAAATAAAACTTCATTCAGTAAATTATGTGAAGAGATTAAATAAACTTTAAAAATAGCATAAATATACTTTAAAAATGTATATTTTTAATAAAACATTTTTATTTTAGAAACCTTGCTATATAGATGTGTTAAATTAATTTGTAAATTAATCTTTAATAAAATTTTAACCTGGAGAAATATATTTTTAATAAAATGACAGACTGTAATTCAAGATATTTGAAATATCAATTCAACAAATATGTTTTCATTTTATATACAAATATTTAGTTCTTTAAATGTGCATAATTTTGTTGTACCTAGTCATGTTTTAATAAATCTTTGCAAATATTTGCTGATTTAATTATTTTCGAAGAATTCGTTGCTGTCAGCATTTGGCATTTCTTCGAAGCCGCAAATGTATTTCTTGGCTTTAGCCTGATCAAATGAATGCGTATTGCAAATGCCAAGCAGCTTTTCATATGGCCCAGAAACTTTTCATATGCCAACTGCCAAATTTGCGCTGACAACTTGACAAGCAGCCAGAATAAGAAAACAAGACAGAGCAGAAAAAATAAAGGCAAAGATAAGAAGGAAGTAAGGAAAACACTTGGAGCAGAGAATACAGGTTTATATTTTGTTCTGTATGCATAACAAATACCATAGATGCGTGTTGGCATTTCATCAGCTTTACGAGGTAGCCTAACAAGGTTAACAGTTTCAGCCACCTCCCCTGCTGATGCTGCCCCCCCCCCTCCCTATCAGAGGGGGAAGAAACTTCGCGACTGATCAACTTTTGTTACTCGGCTGTTGTTGTTGTTGCTGCCTTTGTGCACTTAACACGCCGCCATCGTGTTTATTATGTATGAAGCGTAGTCAACGAGTCGCACTCACGCACACAGAAAGAGACAAACAGAGAGAAAGAGGAAGAGTGGGAGAGGGGAGAGAGAGAGACAGAGTGTGACGTCAAAGTTGCTGAATAAGTTATATTTGCACATTGTTCGTTGTTGCTTGTGGGCCATTTAAGTTAGATTAGCCGAGAATAATATTAATCAATCACGCCTCAGGATTTTTTGGCCAAGCCAAAATGGCGGGCGCTGCGCTTGGCCATTTTGTTGCTCCATTTGCCTAAGTCTGCCGAAATTCGCCGCTGGCTGTGCCTCTTGGCTTTGCTTTTATCTCATCATTGCCTTGGCCCCAGCCCGGCATCCCCTTGGCTGCTTTCAGTTTCATCATCAGCTACTGACAGCTGCTGCTCCACACCAAAAACGTGTCCTGGCTTAGTTAACTTGCCAAGAAAAATTGCCACGAAAAACAGCTTTCGCATTGTATATGATTGGCCCTGTCTGTTGTGTCTTGCTTTTGCTTTTGCTATTCCCATCGACTGTCTGTTATAACATCATTTATTTAGCACTGCGGGCACGGTTTTTTGTGCTGCTCTTTTATTTGAATTTATGCTGATAATTTGAGCAAAAAAATAGAGCAACATAATGTCAAATGAAGGCGCAGCAGCTGCATCAAGGTGTCTACTCCTGCCACACTCCCTCTCTCTCTCTCTGTCCCCACAGAGCATCTATGATTAATCTGCCACAGGAAGGCAACACTGCCAGCGAACGCACTTTATCATCATGCACGGTGTACTGTGTAAAAGCGTATTAAATATGTATGCCCTTGCCAGCTGCTAGATACGTACACACATACATTTACACACTCACGTGGCACAGAGTCTGGCTGTGATGGCGCAATATTTTAAGTAAATATTGATGGCCAATAACAACAAGCTGCAACTGAAATCTGCTCACATTTGCCAGCAATTCATTGAACTGACATCAAAGCATGTTTTCACTTGTTTCGATATGCACAAAAAGCAAAAAATATGGCATAGCATAAAGGCGAAATGTAGATATGCAATAGCTAAAACTATTCGAATGTGAACTGCTCTAGCTGCCCTTGAAATTTATAAAAATATATTTAAGAGTATTTTAAAATTTATAAGAATTGCTCACTAATTCATTTATTCTGAGTTAAGCAATAAATTTAGTAATCATTAAAAATAAGTTATATTAAATCAATACATATATTCAAATAATATTTCAAATGCATTGAAAAACAGGTAAATTTTTTATAAATATTTAATTTTTATAGATTTTGGTTGGACCCTATTGATAAAAGTTATAAACTGTTTAAGTTTCAAAGTTGATGAATATTTAAACTTGTCAGTTAAAATTTAGTTGCTCGTGTATTTTATTAAGTTTAATTATAAAATAAATTATGTTCACCTATACAAATATTTATCTAATAATCGAAGCTTGTTTTAAATTGAAATTTCGATGTAAATTTGTCAGAAACTATACAACTTTATTTGCCTTACTTTTAATTTGTATTTAAATTTTTCAAAGAAAGTATAGTTTATATAATTTTATTTGCCCTAAATTTGAAGTGTTTATGCATTTGAAAAAATAAAAATAAATCCACTTATTCAAATTGTTAATGATGAACAAAACAAGTTTGAAACAGCACACTTTAAAATTAACGAATTTAACTGGCATTATAAAGCGCTCGCTGCAAACCTTATAACTTTAGTAAGTACAGTTGCGTATACTTGCAACATTTGTAAACCGGCTTATCGGATCGGTGCAAACTTCTTGGAGCCATCAAAAGCTGAACTATAATTACCAAGCTGCACGTAATTCTCATGAATTTCTTAATTTTCGTGATGGAATCAAAAAAACTTTGACTGCCATTTGTACACATTGTAGGGTATTAAAAGCGACTTCAATTTTGTTGCACAGCTGCTTGTTGCATGTTTGTCGCTCCCCCGCTCCGCCACTCCCCTATCTGGCCGCGCTCCATCAAATGTCATGATAAATTTATAGACGTATGCCATCAACAGACGCACCCACTTGCCAGCAGCTGCAACCCCACGCTCCTGTAGGTGCAAATGTTGCTGCTGCTGCTGCTGCGTCGTCATCAAGTTTTATGTGCATATTTGTTTTACCGTAAAAGAAGCGTTAAAAAAGCACAAGGGGAGACTTGCGGCAGAGCAGAAGGCTGCAGGCAGCGGTAGAGAGTGGCGTTAAACAGATTGCACACAGCTTAATGTCTACTAAAAATCGAATTGTGATCCATCAACTATGCTATATGACTGCCATATCATATAAGCGAGCGGGAACAGGTTGAACTTCCGATTGGAGGGGTGTGGCATGATATGAGCGAGACAGAGAGACTCAATGTTGCTGTCGCCTTGTCTGACGTGATTTTTGTAGCACATTTATGTATAATTTTATATTTATGAGCTTGGCGCTGTTAAAAATGGCCCAAACGTAGATGGCCAAGATGTGTTTATGCCTTTAATGCTGATTTATGGCAACAGGGCGAGAAAGCGTTAACTTTGTGTATGCCAGAGCAAAAAAAGAAAGAAAACACAGAGAAATACTCTTTTTTACAGACTAAACATTAATCAAAGTTTTATGTGTGCCTAAAGAGCATAAAAGACCCTTTTAACCCCTTTTTTGATGGAAATAGTAAATAGGAAAAACTGTTGCCTACTTTGGTGCGCTCTTCATTATCAATGCACATAAAACGGCAAAAACTGTTGCCTACTTTTCAGCGTCCTTCATTATCAATGCACATTAAACACAAGGCGAAGCCTGCATATTTAAATCAAAAACTAGCTACAAATGCTTTAAATAATAAATGCCATTTGCGGGCCAAAGGGCTGCAGATAATATTCTGCCATCGTCTAGGCAAATACAGACTCTAAATTGCAAATGCCGCAGGCAGAGAGGGGGAAGAAAAAAGAGAAATAAAAAGAAATGGCAACAGCTTGAAACTTGAGCAGCACTTGATGACTTGCCGCAGGACAGAATGAAAGCGGGCAAGATTGCACAAAACCGCAAGTCCCAATAAGCCACTTAAAAAGTTTATAATTAACAGCGGCAAAGAAAAAATGTAGCAGTCAGAAAAAAAGGAAAATAAAATAATAATACGCTGCAGAAAATTAAAAAATTGCTGTTGCCTCAGAGTCAAAGTTAAAAGACAGCTTCATTAGCTGCAACCCAGAGATGAATAGATTGTAAGCTAATAAAAATGCTAGACTTGTTATAGCACGTATTATTTTTAATCAATTAGTTAGTGTCAGTTGTGGCAAAACAGAAACTAAAACTTAAATGATGAGCCTCACACGTGACGTGTCTGCCAAATGACCAGCCTTAGTCCCTTAGAACTTCAACACAAAATGGGGGGAAACTTGCACAATGGGCCATCGTTATCTTTGGCCATTTGGTCGCCTTTATATTTACTTATATGCAGTTAATAATTATGTCACTCCCTCGCTCTCAGCTTGTTTGTGTGTGTGTGAGTGCGGCTCACGCCTCTTGTTATGGGAATACCCCTATTATATGCTCTGGTGCTTCTAATAATGCGCCCGTTGCTGTCAGGCACTTTGGACTGGGCACACATAGACAAAGGCGACGACCACTTCTCTAAGCCCAAATGCCTTCTAAAGATTCGCAAACAAAAGCGCAGTGGCAGTACACCAACACACACACACATTAACTCTCTCTCTCTGTCTCTCTCTCTTCTCGCTCTTTTTGTGTATGTGTGTGACAGCTGTTGTTCTGTTGTCTGGCAAGCGGATGTGCGAGCATTGTGTTGGCACATCCGGTTACATTATGAAACTAACACACACACACACATACACATATAAACTATACAGCCAGAGAGACAGAGAGAAAGAGTGAGAGAGATAGAAAGGGGAAGAGAGGCAGAGGGAGACTGGGCTGTTGTGCAGTAAACTTAAATTGTGCGTTCTGTTTTTTTTATGCTCGCTGCCCAGGCTTCGGCGCCAGATGGCGCTGCCGTTGTGTGCTCTGCATTAAATATACTCGTTTACTCTCACACACACACACATACATACAAAAGGCGCTCTCAAGCACACACACACACACATACAGCTGCCTTATTCTGGGTGCTGTTCTTAAGTGTAACTACAGCCAGGGCCACACGTTGCGGCCATAACTCATGGCCCCTTAGGATGTGTGCATGTGTGTGTGTGTGTGTATGTATGTATGTGTGGGCATCAGGATGCTTTTACCAGGCTAGTTATAGATACACCTACACTGCTAAACATAAACAACGTTTCTGTCATGTCAGAGTCTAATGCAAGTATGTTACGCTCGCTCTCTAAACAAATTTATCAAATTAATTTCAACTCATATTTTACAGTTTTCCCAGTGCTCGTGTTCTACAAAGGGTATATTAGATTTGTGCGAAAATTATACAACTACAAATTCTACAAGAGCTTAGCAAATTTGAAAATTGCTAAGGGCATCAAGAGGAAAAAACAGATAAAATAATATGTTGATAAAATTGCATTTAAGTTTTTGAAGAGAAATTAAAGACAAAGAGAGGAAAAGGCAAATGGAGGTAAAAAAAAGTCTTTATGTTTGTCGGGAAATTTATTTCAATTTGTCAAGGAGTGCCCAAAATTTGCAAATTTTGAATTGGGAGATTCAAATAGAGAAGTGATAAATTTGATAAACAAATCTTATTCATTATTTAAAACTAAAATGTAATTCTTAATTGAAGATTGAGGAAGGAGAAGAACAACGGAGGAAATAAAATCGAAATCTTTATTTTACAATAAAAATTTACAGCATAAAGATTATGTAACTTTAATTTATTAAATATGTTATATGATAATAAATGATTAATAATTTGGAGTAAAGTTATATAATGCCTGAGATAAAAATGGAGTAAGTGAAAAGGCTAACAAGGGCAATTTAATTTAAAAATTTAGTATTAATTCTGAAACTTTCAATGTGCCCTAAGAATCACATTTGTTAATTTATATATCTAGCTATAAATTCTTTGTAGTCTGGTGTAATTTAATGTTGGGCTGTGTATGTTTCTGTGTCTGTTGCTGTGGACACACATTAAAGCCATCAGTTCGAGGCAATTTGGGCCCAAGTGGGTTATCAGCACGCAGCGCATGGGTAACTGAGGCATGTCGTAAGGCAGTTCCAAAAAAAGCAACAGAAACAGAAAAAAATGAAGAAAAGGAAAAGAAAAAGAGAAAAGCATTTCCTCTTATTTTGCAGTCGCGCAACGTCTTTGGCACGCCTGTCAGAACGTAGCATATTTTATGGCCCTGTCTGGGCACTTGGGTAAGCAGATAATTACATAAAAATGAATAATAATCTTTAATGATGCGTCGCCAACGTCTCTTCCTCCCTCTCTCTCTGTCTTTGTCTCTGAGGGTATTGGGAACAGCTTATTGACAAAATGTGTTAATGATTTTGCAAATTGAATTCTTACAGCTGGGCAAGTGGCCTCAAGGCTGCGGTCTGTGCCAGGTGCAGATTCAAGGCAATCAGCTGCAGCAGGAAGGCAATCTAAATAGCCGGAAGTAGCCATGTTGAAACTGTAATCTCTGGCAGCGTAGAGTGGACTGAGAGCTTCAATGCGTATGTGTGTGTCCGACGGAAGTTGCATCTGATAAGGCACGGAAGTGTCTGGCGCAAGGGCCACAAGCTTCTGGCCAACTAATAACCAACCAGAGCAATTGAACCGCTAAGCCAATGGACAATGAATCGCGTTAAGTGCAGCCAGAGCATAAAGCAAATAGATAGCAAACAATAGACACAGAGAAATTGGCAGAGCACGGTGGGGAAAAGTTACAGATTTTATGGCATTTAGTAATATCTTCAGTTAGATTTGCAATTTTTTTTAAATTTAGTTTGTTAGTGTGGGTTTATAGAGTCAAAATGAATTTATTTTATAAAAATGTGCGTGGTAGCGCCCATTTTAAGATATTAGAATAAAAATATCTTTGATTTGCAAATCCTGGGTTTAACAGCTGCTAACTTAACAGTGGCGCAAAAAATCTACTATTTGTGCCCATAGTGCAGAGAGTGAGAAAGAGAGATTATTAGTGGGCGAGGCACAAAGACAAATAAGACACCCACTTCGCAGCAGATGAGCACTAAGTCTTGGCTTTGGCTTTCTAAAGTAAATAGAAATGTAATAATGAGATAAGAACAATAAGCGCCATGTCTGCGCTGCCATCATAAGACAAAGCTGAGTAGAGCTCAGATCAGATGAGATGAGATGAGATGAGATGAGAGGAGCTGAAGAGCTGAGGAGCTGAAAACAAACAGCTGCAATTTCCAATGTCCAGTGCTCTGTCCATCAATAATATCCCCTCCCCACTAGCGAAGTCTCTGGCGCGTGATTATGAGCAGCCTAAATGTATTAGAGCCCCCCTTAGTTTGATTGGCTCAACTGTTCGATGGGGCACTATAAATGGAAGGGAAGAAACTGCCGCTTCGTGATGTATTGTATGGACATATGGATAAGCATAAGCTATGCGAAAGCTAACAGTTGCTTTAGCCCTGCTCTGGGCCCATTGCTTTTGTTTGCTTTAATCTGGCGTATAGATAAATGTCAACTGACCCGGCAGAAACAATCATTTTTTGTTTGGCGGGATTTGCAGTGGCAAGTTCTTAAGCCGCCATAAAGTGACCCAATAAATTCTTTATAATTTAGTGGCATCTAATTAGATTAACTAAGGCTGTTTGCTGCTGAAATTTGTAGGCTTACAACGCCGGCATTAAATTGGTTTATTTTTTTTTCTGGTTCGACGATAAACTTAAGAAGATTTATTTCAAATTGAAACTACTTTTTTGTTTGTGTTGATGCTTTGGCTTAGTTTCAGATATACTTTATATATATTTATCCTTATAGTCTTTGACGGAATGCTTGTTTCTTTGCTTAATCTCTAATTTTTTTATAAAATAAATAAAGTAAATTTGCATTTAATTTGTCTCTGAAGCCTAAGTTAATATTCTGATAAGCTTTTGTATTTATAATTTTGCTGTTCAAACTTAATCTCTACTTTATCTCATAACTACTCAAATTAAATAATGATTTACTTGAAATTCAATGCCAAATTTATGCAATGCTAAGATTATTATAATATAATATAATTCAAATAAATTTTGATTGAAACTATAAACCATCGTAAATGCCTCGTTTACTGTGCATTGGTGAATGCATTTTTAGCCTTTTAATAATGCTTCAATTTCGCTCGGTAATTGTGGTTTTAATACGATATCAATCAAAGTCTTAACCGGATATTGTGCACTGCGGCTTGTTAACAGGCTGAGGCTGAAGCTAAAGATACAGATGAAGTAAAAGCAAAATCAGCAGCTGCAGACATCAAACTTGGCATCTGCTGTCTGTTGCAGCATTTGCCTTCATTTTGTTTTGCTTTTCTTTAGAATTTGCCGTGCGCTTTTTTAATGTTTGCTCTGCTGAAGCGTGGTTGGGTTAAGATCTTTAAGCTGTGCAATCATCGATGCGCATCTCAAACCCGCAGTTGGCTTGCGTTTCTGCTGCCTCAGCTGGATACGGGGCACAGTCAATGCAACAGACAGCAGCACAGACACCAATACCAATGCGGCATCGTCATTATAAATTGAAAGACATTTCCAGCGAATAGCGAATAGCAGCCAGCGACCAGCGCCCAAAGGCAAAAAGCAAAAGGCAAAAGGCAAAAGCATATATACATATATACTTGGAAAAAGAAAAAGAAATTGTAGTTTGTAGTTGTAGTTGTAGTTGCCCTGGCCAGAGCCCGTCTTTTACCTAAATGCATCCGGCTGCTGTTGCTGCAGATGCTCGCTTTCTCCGCTCTCTGTGTAACATGTGTCGCTTCGAGGAAATTGAATTTTTATTAAAGGAAAACATTTTTATTGCAGATTATTTTCGTTTTAGTTTTTTTTTCGGGGGCAGAGGGCCTGCTCATAACCGTAGCTGATTGAAATTTCAACATCCGGCGGCTGCCTGCAATTGAATTACTAAAAAACTAAAAATAAAATACAAACATCTAAAGCGAACAAGAAACTTTTCCCTTTCAACTTTGACAGTTAACTTCAAATGCGTATAATTAAATTTTCTACATGAGTTTAAGCTTCCAAACTTCTAACTTCTATGCTGAATTGACCTATAGTATTTGAACTCGCCAACTTTAAACAAATAAATAAAATAAATAAAATACATTGAGCAATTTAGGAAATACAAATCTATCTAAAATCATTAATAACAGCCAGTTCTGTAAATTTAATCAAAATAGACAGAAAATCAGTCGGTTGCGTCCCGCTGATCTGCTCTGTTCTTGCTGGGTTTTGCATAAAAAACTGTTTTGTTCGCTGCTCGATTTTTCACTTGCTCGCTTGAGAATCGAAAATCCCTGCCTTTTGCTCCTTTTGGCTGTTTACATGCATTTCAATTGAAAATTCAAGCTCAAGTTGCGCACAATTTGATGTGGCAGCCACGCCCTTAACCCCCAGTAACCCCGCCCCTAGCCCCACTGCCAGCTGCATTTTGTGGCTTTAAAATTATAGTCGGTTTAGATTTGTAAGGATGTGGCTGCATAATATTCTACTGGATGCTCTTGCAGTCGCAGTTGTATTTGCAGTTCCTGATTTTTGTTGACTGCTCGTAAAAGAGTCCGTTTTGGGTTAAAGGACGACAATGGAAGCCATTGAGTCATAAAATTTATAAAAGCATTTGCAATAAGCATTGCCAAAAGTATCCACAACTCTGCACTTAAAATGTTTGCAAAAACCAACGTATAGATAAGCACAACGACAGCGAAAGGATAAGGCAAAATAGATAGAGACATGCCATACAAATCTCCTCCCCCTCCCGCTCTCTCTCTCCTGCCTGCTCCTCAGGAGTACTTACCATTTTATTGATTTTCGGTTTCATTCTGTCTCCGTTCCCTGCTTCATTGTTGGCATTCGGCTTGGTCAGTGGAAAATATCTGCAATGATGCAAAAATACCATTAAAAATAAGTTATGTGCTTGCTAATTCAGTTATGTGGCATGTTGAAACATTAAAATTGAAATCATGTGTGGGGAAAATATGAATAATAAAAGGTTGAATTTTAGATCTTCAAATAAAACCGTAAGAGAATTTGGATACATAAAAAAATGATATATATTTCAAAGAATTTTTTTTAGATAAATATTTAATTTTTTTTTTATTACTGTTTTTTTTTTATTATTTATTAAATAATATAGAACTGTTAAGAGATACTTAACAATTAACTCTCATTTAATAATTTCTTAAAACTTTTTTAGATCTCTAAATAAAAATTCTTTGTAAATTTGGCTTCACGGAAATTTAAAAATTTTATTATAAATATTTCCATTTAATTTTTCGTGTACAGTAAATTTTAAACATATAATTTTTAATCAGTCTATAATCTTAAATTTAATAAATAGGATATTGTTTCCCAAATACTTATTGCAATAAAATTTTTATACTCTAATAAATCCTCAGGTATAATTAAATTATTAAACAATATTTTAATAATTTTAATCTACACGCAATAAACTAAAATCTAACTTCATAATTTTTCCTCCAGCTAGCAATTAAAATTTCCCCCGTTTTATGAATTAAAACAAATAACATAAGAAACATTTTTAACCCATTCGCTGTATGCAAATTTAATATAGTTTTTTTTTATTGCTCTGTTCTCAAGTGCTTTAGCCGCTGTTGTTTAGGTTTATGTCAAATTTAAGCATGCAAACTGCAAATTTGCAAGTCAAAACGCTGCTTTTTTAAGGCGAAAAAATTAGGCAAGAAGAGGAAAATAAAGCCAGCAAGTGGCGACTATGAATTATGGGCCTGGCTGAAACGAAAAATAAAAGCGAAAAGGCTAAAAATTCACGTAGTGCCTAGTGCCAATGGATGCAAGGCAAGGACAAAGGCGACTTTGCACTTTTGTTTGCCGTCACGTGCACTCAATAAACTTTGAACAAATTTGCATTTGCCAGAGCAACAACAACAACAACAACAACACCCTCGAACACTCACACACACACACTTTGGCATTGTTGTGCAGTGCAATGGCAAACGGACGCGTCAGAACGCATCGAGTTTCAGTGGCAGGAAACAAAGTTGAGCACACAATGTCCATTTCCTGTTGTTGTTTTTGCTGCTTTTGCTGCACATTCGATTTGAGCTCGATTTACAACGGCTTTTTCGCCACAGATTGCTGCTGGTTTCAGGTTTCTCTACACAACAACAAAAAGCAGTGAGGACTGGACAGATCAGTAGGACGGTAGGCTGCAGTCGGACGTAATCGCCAGTAGTAGACCATGTACTTTGTGTTTCAATAATCACTGCACTGGCAAGCTTACCGAGAGAGAGAAGGGTGTTCTCTCCCCTCTCTAGTCGAGCAAATTGTCTGTTGCACATCTTTGCATTTCTGATGTGGTTTTATGTGGTTAGAAAGGTCCATCCTAGAAAGCAATACATCATAGGAGAACCTACATACCCAAAAATAGTGTCTCTAGCTTTTGTATTCTGGGGGTTCTAGGTGTTATTGGGATAAATGGGCATGGCTATATGTAAATAAATATATTTACTTTATGAGGTTTACTACTCTTCCCTCTGAGTTTTACACAAATTTTTCATTCGCACTAACTGCACCTTTTAAGTACAGGGTCTAAAAAATCGAGACCAATGGGAGCTGAAGTTGTTCAACAAGCAGCTTAGACCAATCGCTTAAATCTTTAAGAAGCGCAGCTGAAAAACTCTTTGCACAGTTTCCATTATGCGCTTGCGAGCTACTGAACTGAAAAACTGTAAGCTGAAAACTGAAAACTGCAAAATGCAAATGCAAAGTCGCAGCAGTCGATGCAATTTGCAGCGTAATGAAGAAGCTGCTGCGAAATCTTCCATCTACTGCCCAGGTAAGTATGCAACAGAAAACTCTGCAGATGCAGAAATCAGCAAAATGGTTGCCAGGCTACCAGACAACAGCAGCATCCATCCCAATGGACCACAGCCCGAGCCCTGGCCACATCAAGCGTGGGCGTGGCAGCTGCATTTGCAGCGGTAAAATTACTTTTCTTATATTTCAGCAAAACGTTGCTGCCCCTTGCAATCTATGCAAAAGTCAAATGTTGATTTGTGGCCACATCCGTTGGCAGCAGGTAGCACACAATCGACTCTATATTGATTTAGTGTAGCTCAGTCTACACTTGGCAAACGCCGAAACTGACGAGATACTCTGCACTGTATAAATATTTTGGATGTGAACTTTGTTTTCATAGGGTATGTAGCACGGTGTGTACTCCCTAGTCTCAATATACTTATATCTCACAGGCCATGTTCTTTCCTTATATGCTAGATTTACTTTGTCTACAGTAAACCTCAACAGCTACTTCATAAGTTTAGCAATTGATTAAATCCCACGTTGGGCGCCACGTAAGAAAAATATGGCGCCCAACGTGGGAACAGGCTATACCCCTTACGCAGGGCAGATAATTAAAACTTAAATATAAGAAGTGATTTGATCTGACGTTGGGCGCCACACAAAAATATATGGCGCTCAACGTGGGATCGCTGTTGAGAACGTATTAAAATTAGATATGCAACCTACAGACATAAAGTTATACTTAGTCGAAACAATGGTTCAATCTTTAGACTATATTTTACGGATTTACGTAAAATCGCTTTAGAATTAATAAGCCCGGCTTCTTCCGAATGCTATCTGTCTACAGGGTATGCCATTTGGCATGCCCACAAAGTTGTTGTTTTGTGCTTGGTGTTATTCTAAATTGGCTGCTCGCATGTCTAGGTTTTTGCGCTGAAAGTCGAGTAGTTTTGCCATTTGCATAATAATTGGTCTCATGAATGTGGGCAGATTGAAGACGGCATAGAGAGCAGAGTCAGCCAGATGGGGTTAGCAGCTGGCTGTATCTTGGGCTTGCAGCTGTGAAAAGAGCAAACAATTTGTGCTAGGGCATTATTATTGATGGAAATGGATCAGAGTTGGCCTAGAGTTGGCACAGAGTTGCTTTGCCTGCGATTGAAATGCAATTTCAGCGCAATTCAAGCCGTCTAAATGCTAGTTTATTGCTCTTGAAGGTTTCCTGCTTATTAATTCTAATGCTATGCCGGTTATAGTCCGACAAATCAGCTGAAGCTTGAAATTAAAATTGGACACATAACAGCTTCCTGTCCTTGATAAACAACCCTTGTAAGCATAAAGCATGGAATTGCCATTCGTGAGCAAAATGATGAATTTGCCCCAGAAATTCCTCCCAGCTTTTGCTTCTTTTGCAGCTGCCAAAGACCCTGCTCAACTTGATCGAAAAGTTACTTTTTACCTTTGGCTTGTAGGTTGCTTTTCATATCTTGCCAGGGGTTTCAATTTAATAACAAACAGCGTCAGCCACCAGCTGAGTATTTTTATACCCTTAAATGAAGAGAGGAGTAAGTAAAAGGATTCTGTTAAATTACAAGAAATATTGGTGATGGCTTAAAAGCCTTTGGATTGTTAGTTGTGTTATCGCTTACACACTTATGCTGTTTTATAATTTAATCATTTAATGTGGGCTGCCCTTTGACCCTCGACCCTCGACCCTCTTTCCATCGAGTTGCATGCCCCGGTTTACAACCGGAAATTGCTGGTGGAGTGCCATAAATTATGCCACACTTTTGCTGCCGTCCGCTTTTATTATTGTCCCTCGTTAATGGCACATGAAATCAACAGAAATTTATACCTCTGTACAAGTATTTCAAAACAATTTTATATTTATGTGCAACTGCTTTCTCTCTGTCTGCAATTTATTTGCACCTGCCTAATAAATTATGGCAATTAATTTGCCAAAAAATGTGCCATAAAAACACAAATAAATATATAAAAATTTGTGCGCATTGTCGGTAGTTTTCGTATTGTGTTTGAATGTTGATTTTGTATTAATTGAAAAGCTTCGTAAAAAAAGCCAGACAAGCATTTTTGTTAATTTGTTTTTATGGCATAATTGTTCAACGGTTTTCATTGTGTTTTTAGTCGATTAAATGGTTTTTCTTTATGTATTAATTTCTATTTATATTCAATTAATTAAGTGTTTGAACATGGCCTGAAACATGTAGTTAATATCGATCCATTTATGCGCATTACACATGCGACATGTTGTACATGCAGGAATTGCTGCAAGCCGCTTAAAACTGTATTTTTAGCATATAAAACTAAAGTCTATTTTTATTTTGTTAGCAATTGCTGAGAAGGCTCAAACATAACAGACTTGTGTCTGTTGGGGCATTGATTACACAGCACATTTAAGAGTTGATAGTTCAGAGTTTATTTTGGCAACC
Organism: Hypselothyrea guttata; assembly: GCA_035045125.1. NCBI lineage: Eukaryota > Metazoa > Arthropoda > Insecta > Diptera > Drosophilidae > Hypselothyrea > Hypselothyrea guttata. Next base: position 60,663 of record JAWNNJ010000630.1, read on the forward strand.
TCAGGGCTCACATATCGTAAAGTCGGAGCGGAGTATCTTTGGCCATTGAAAGTGATTTCTCTATTCCAAATGTTTGCCAAATCTCTATGTGCATTGGCAATCAGTGTTAAATAAACGAGCAGGCAGACATTAGGACCTGGGAGTCTGCCATTTCGTCCGCCCAAGTTGACAGACATTGCAAATGTAAAACGAGCTGAGGTTGAGACATGTGGCATGAGGCATGAGGCATGAGCATTTATAAAACTTGCAACAGTCTCAGTGCTTGATTGATTTTACAAGTGGCAAACTGGCAAACTGGCAAACTGTGGGCTCCTTAGATACTGCTACTGACCACAGCTTTTTGGTTAGATTTCTGCTAAAACTTGTTAGGAGCTGCATGCATTAAGACTCTGCCTTTATTGTTGCAAGGCATTTTAATTAGTTTTGCCGTTCTTAATTAGTTTCGTATCTGCACTTATCTGCCTCTCGCACACGCTGCACATATTAATAAACACTCTTGGCAGTTGCATTAATTCCATTAATTGATTTGCATTTCGAGTTTCAACAGAGACTCGTAACCTGTCCACATGCACATTATGAGATTATGTTAATGCCCCCTGTTTATCTAAAATGGAATTTATGTGGCAAGCAAAGTTAAATTGCACTAATGATCAAAACTCTCTGCCTATCTCATAGTCTCTTTGCCTGCCACATAATTCTATTCAAGCAAATGTTTTTGCTACTTACTCCTAGTTGGCACTTGTAACTCTTGTTGTGGTTGTTTTGCCAGTTTGTTGTGCAGATTAAATATGCAGCATGCAAATTATTAATGCTACTTAATGGCAAGCTGTTTAGAGCTACCCATGACGGCGTACACTGAGACAAAATACAGATAAATTAATTCAATTTAAACTCAACAAAACTGGTATTCGTTTTATATCTGCAGCTTAAAATACGGTTAGTTTTTATATTTAAAATGTAATTAGAAGTTTTTTGCAATCATAGTATAATATTTAATTGAAACGCGATGCTTTCATAAAATGTTTATTCGAAATCATCATCCTTCATCCTTTTATCTTTAAAACTTTTATTTGTATTTTAATTTTATTAATAATCTTAATTGTAACCTAAATTTGTATTTTAAATTCTATGTCAACTGTTCATATTTGACATTAAATAAAAAATTAAATAAATAAATCTATAATACTGACAAAAATATTGAAATCCTTTATCGTTTTATAACTGCAGTTTAAAATCTTTATTATATATTATATTATATTATATTATATTGTATTTTATTTACATTTGTTGTGATATTTTCTTTCAAAATTATTGATCTCCTTATTAAAATACAAATTTGAAACAATTTAAATTGATTTAGATGAGAGTAAGACGATAAGGAATGCACAATAAACTATTTTTTTTAATAAGTCTTAAAACAGTATTTAAATCAAAAGCAGAATATTTATAATCGATAGATTTATCTGCTGTCGTTCGATATATATTAATCAGAGATGGGTAATAAAATAACGATAAAATGCACCATTATTGAAACAAGCAATTTTCATTGAAAATAATGAATTTATGAAGCGTTATGAATCTCTAATCTCTTATCTCTGCTGCTTTTTAATAAGCGTCCATTGAATGTGCTTACTGCTTGCCACTTTATTGACTGTAGCAGCTAATCGCAGGCAGCAGAGTTGGCGTCTTTAGTTTTCAGGCCAATCAGTTGTTGAAGCCGTCGACTGAAGAGACTCGAGCTGTGCAAAGTCTGGCAGCAAACTTGACACATTATTATTCCTAGACCTTACTACTTAAGTTGATGATATTATACACGTGCCACACCAATGGGAGCAGCAGGAAACAGCTGCTACGTGGGTGGGAAAGGGAATGGGAGTGGGAGTGGCAATGGGAATGGGGCACAAAGAGCTCTCTATCAATGCCGAGAAAAATAATGGAAATTCTTTTCTATGCTCGACACCTTAACATAGAAAATGATGTGTCGAAAATACAGCAAAAGCGACTAAGCTCAGGCCAAGGCATTGACAAGATGATGCCGCAGCGATAGAGGGCAATAGGGGGCGATAGGGGGAGATAGGGGGATGTGTGAGAGGCTAACTTGCAGCAGACAGCAGCGAAGTCGAGGAGAGGCAAACGACGAGCTGATTTATTACAAGCGAAGATGCTGATGTCGATAAGCAAAGCAGAGATGAAGCGAGAGACATGGCCAGAGAATGTGGAGGAGGTGGTGAAGGGGGCAGAGGAAGTGGCAGGGGAAGCAGCAGCGGAAGCGCAGCAACAAGGCAGCAAGATAAGCTCTCTGCCGAACAAATGCAATTGGCAGGAATTATGGAAGCGAAAGATGAGATCTCAGAGTAGCGACTTCATCAAGCTGAGTGGCTGCACTTTTAATGAAATTTACCAGAGACAAGAATCTCTGCGAAGCGCGAGAGCAAGACCCGAAAAAATATATTTGAAAGCAGAACGGGTGCAGCTGATCAGTCGGACGCGCTTGATTTTAGAATACCCGCGTAATTTAGACGCGCTTGACGTTGGCGTCTCTCTTCATCTCTTTCACGCATGTTAATGCTTATTAAATAAGCAAAACTTTGATGGATCGTATCGCGTTTAGTTATCTGTAATGTTGATGATATTTACAGATTTTGTAGATATAAATGACCTTATGACCAAATTCATGTAGATCGATTTGAATCTCTTTAATATGTCAATGTATGCTATTTATGTTCTTTGTGGATGGAAGGGGAGTGGCATCCATTATTTGAAATACTCATTATCGGCGTACTAAAAATAGTTTCCTACATACCAAAAATGGCTTAAATTCTTCTAATAGTATCCGAGATCTCAGCGTTTATATAGACGGACGGGCATACGGACTTGACTATATCGACTCAGCTCATCGTCCTGATCAGGAATATATATACCCTGTGGGATCTACTACTTTTTCTTTTGCGTGTCAAATACATTTCCCATTTGTACTAATTTATTAAACCCTTTTGTACTTCTTTAAAGTACAGGGTTCAAAAAAGAAACTTTAAAAGACATTTACACATTTACATATTCCAAAATTGAAAGAGCAAAGAGAAATGTTGCAAAAAAAAGGCAAGTATTATATATAGATAATGGCTTGAGTCTGGCAAAGTCTGGCAGAGAGACTCCATTAATATTGTGCGCTCAGGTGAGCAGCTTCTGGCTTCTGATGGATGCTGTTTCCATTGCTGCTTTTCGCCTCGAAGGCCGTTGATAAGATGAAAATGCAGTCCCAGTGGCAGCTTTTCACAGTGCTTGTCATTTTAGTTAAGCCACCTTTTCGCTTTTCCTCGTGCCATAGTTTCTGCTGCTTTTCTCCTTGTTGACACTGCATATTTTAGGGCATTTTCGTTGGCTTTTTAAGTTGACATTCGTTTTGGCTTTTCATAAATTATGAAAAATGCTACTCAAATGCAAGTTCATGCCAAATTGTCAACGACGTTAGCAACAATTTTCGTATTAAATTTCTGTCGCTTGAACAACACTTTAAATATTTAATATTTATTTGTATCTATTAAACTTTTTAGTTATTTTAAGTATTGATTTACAAATTGTGATTTTAAATGTAAATACAAAAATATAAGTATTATGAAAATTGTAAAATAAACATCAATAAAAGAATAATAGAATGAATTTATTTATATAATATTATTTATTTAATTATTATAGGGATTACGGTAGAGCTTTAGGCAGCAATATGTTCAATTAAATTTATTAAATTTAAAAATATACATAAATTATTAATAAACAGGTTTCATTTAAAAACTTCTAAAATTGATTTTCTCTTTGCATTATTTTTATAATTAAATGCAGTTTTCTATTGCTTTCTGAATTTCATTTAATAATTTTTATTGCACTAAATTGTTCAGTTATATAAATTGCTTTATGTATAAACACTTTTAGTTATTTGCTTTGTGAGTTTATTTGCTAGTTTATTTGCTGCAACGTGCCACAGCTGCCACACATCCACACATCCACACATCGCACATAACTTGTGTCCACTTCATCTAATTACGAAAGTTGAGCTCTGTTGGGCTTGATAAATGGCTGGAAAGTCGACGCGTTGCCACTTTCAATATGTGGCATGCGTGCATAAACTAGACACAAATACAAAAAAAGGCTGCCACGCCCCCTTGCTAATGTTGCAGCTGCAGTTGACAGCTAGGCGGTGTGGCAAAAGTTGGGAATATTGTGGTCGTTACCTATAGAAGCAGGACACAGGACAGGCCGCAGGACACAGGGCAGGCAAACTGCAGCTGTGCTCAACAAACGCTCGCAGTTTGGGCCAAAGTTTCTAAATTAATGGCGTAAAGTTTATAATTAAATTACGGCACACTAAAACACGAACGGACACGCACACATGCATGAGTGATAGCTTTAATAAATATTTGAATGGAATGGCGTCCGCTTTATTGTCATTTCAGCCATGCAAGGGCACAGATTGCGAAATGCACACGCTGCGTATGCGTAATGTGGGCTGATGAAGTTGCCACTGCAACGGCCAGAGACACGTTGACGACGAGTTGACGTAATTACAATGTATTAAAGTTATGGCATTGCGTGTCGAGTGCAGCGGGGGCAAGTGGGGGGCAAAGGACAATCCAAATGGTCATGGCCATGGCTCAAACTCGCTATCTGCATATAAATTTAAATGTATAATTATATTTACAGCTGTACACTTCTAAAAAAAAGCAGGCAGTAACTTTCTGCAATGCTAAAACTAAATATAAAGATTAAATATCTATTAAAAATTCTAGTACGCTTCTTATTCGATATTGGCTAATTTAAATAAAAATCTTGTTAAAATTTAATAATAAAATATTGTCTTAAAAGAAGAAAATATTTTGTAACACGGAATTTTGAATTCTCTGAGTGTATGCCATACAGCAATAAGCACTGCAAACCGTAACTGCAATGCATTTTTGTGTGTGACAATTATGAATCTTCCACTGCGTCGTCGTGTTGAGCGGCTGAGTGACAGTTGAAGCGTTGCCCGAATACGTCTATCCATTCATCCATCCATCCATCCATCCATCCATCCGTCAGTCAGTCAGTCAGTATGAAGACATCAACGGAAAAGCAATGCACAGCACAACACAGCATGCCTGCTGGCATTTTACATAAATATCATTGCAATGGCTCAAGCGAAACATACATACGAGTCACATGAGAGAGAAAAAGAGAGAGAGAGAGAGAGAGAGAGAGAAAGAGAAAGAGAGAGAGAGCGAGAGAACAGGAGAGAAATGCCAGCAGAACGTGTTCCAAGCACGTTTCATATGCCAGCCGAGAATTATTATAGCTCAATCTATAAATACAGAGCACAATTATGCTGCAAAAACTTGCTTTAAATTCAAAATAAGCAAAACAGCTCAAGGTGACTGAAAAATATGGCTAAATACAAGTGGAATTTAAACAGACAGACTGGCAATCTAAGTATAGAATATTATCTTTAGATTGAACACAACTACAGCTTTTGGAATCGATTTTAAAGCAGTGTTCTATGAAACTTTCGTCCAAAACAAACTGTATGATTTTCAATTCAATGTTCAATATTCATTTATTTTTATTTATTTAATATTACTTATATTCTTATGACAACAAATATTATTACATTGCTAATTTAGTTCTTAAATCAGCACAATAAAAGTTATATTTATAATATGGAACATTAAAAATTCAAATATTTGCTGGACTTGGTAGCTGTTTAAACTGGTTAAAATGTTTTTCTTCAGCAGTAGAACATACACCAAAATTGATTATTTAATATTATTTTTTATGTATTATTTATAATTTATTTTTTTCTGTTTATTTAATTTGGTTTTATTATTATGACAATGTATTTAATTATTTAAATAGCTAATACAACAATTTATTGCAATTTAAATACTTGTTTTATAACGTAGTTAGCTTGAGCTTAAGCTAATGTAATCGATGTAATATTGTTAAGCTTGGCAGGCTTACACAAGCTTATCTCTTGACCAAGTTTAACTTATGGCCACAACCATATTGGCCAAGTTGGATATGGAAGCTGTCATTGAGCAGCTGTCGTACCTTTTGCAGTTTTATCACCTGCTCGGAGCACAACTAATTAGAACTATAACTGTCAAACCCTGCTCAAAGTTGAGGCCGGTGGTGAGGGATTAAAGTTGTTATTATTGGGTATTAAATGCCAGAGCATATTAACAAATCAAATCAAATGACAGCAATTGCAAACAACTAGCTGAAACAGATTTGATTAATGGCAAACTATATTTGCAAAGATATTAAATTTGACCCAAAGCAGAGCAAGGGAGAGAGGAAGAGAAAGAGAGAGCGAGAGAGAGAAAGAAACAGCATGGCAATCATTTGAAAAACCATTTGTAAATAACATAACCGAAAAGCATTAAAAGCTAATCCCATTTTGAGCCAGCAGCCGGCAGCTGAACACGTACCATTCCATCCAGGTGAGTTTGGATTCGCCTTGCCTCCTGATGTTGCCCGTGGCATCAACATGAAATCCATGGCACAAATCCACGTCACTCGCTGCTTAGCCAAATATTTTTCCATTTTCATTCAACGCTCGCGTTGCATATTTATGTGATTTATTATGGCAAAAATACTCCAGCACCAGCCCCGGCCCCAGCCCCAGCCCCAACCTCGCCCCAATCCCAAGTGACCCGTAAGCCTGGCCAACTGTCCCGTTTCCAGTTTTGGCCTAGAGCGACAGCCTGAACGACATTGCTCTAAAGGTTAAAAACAACAGCAGCAGCAGCAGCAGCTACACTCAGAAAAATGGACAAATATTCGTAAAACAAAATAATCTTTTGAATGAAACTCGTTTCCTTCTAGAATTCAAATACTAATCGAAATCAATTAAATTAAGTTCAAATTCCATGTGCAAAAAATGCTTAAATTAAGTTCGAATTTCAAATGCAAAGAATGCTTAAATTAAGCACGAACTCTTACTTATTTTAATCTATAAAAAAATGTCAAATAAGAAGTAGAAATAAATAATTAAAGAACGCGTTTAAATGAATAATTTAGTTCTCGTATCTATATTTTTTTCTCATTGATTCAAGCACGTAATCTTTAGATATTTCTCTCAGTGCAGAAATACGAAAAATTAGCTTTCGGCTGCCCCTGCTCAAACCGCCGACTCTTGCTCTGGAGGCAGGTAATCTGGCCCAGGTTCAACTTGCAATGGGCAGTTGGGGCATGGGGCATGGGGCGAGTTTTGGCTCTTTGATTATTAGCCATGGGCACTCGGCTGCTTATAAATTTGGTTCCGTTTTCGCCTGTCTCCACAGCTGCCCCAACAGTTTTTCTTTTACTTTTTCCATTCCCTTTTTTCTGGGTGTGTTCAATATGCCCGACACGGACACCCAACAAATCCAGTTTTAAGGTTATTTTTACATTGACGATGTTCGTGTCTGGCTGTTTTGGACTCTCTGCTCCCGCCGCCCTTTAAATGTTTATGCCAATATTTACATTCCCGAGGTTTGGCTCCACGCCATACTCAAATGTATATACATTTCTATACACATACACTCGGAGAAAAATCGTTACAAAAAGCAAGCCAGATCCGCCTCAACAGTTATATTATATAGAAATTATTTGAAGTAATTATAAACTAAATTAATTCAAGTAATCCCCATTCGATCCAGAATTTTTCTTATAATTTTCGGATTTTTTTAATCTTTAAAATTCAAGCAAGTTGATCGTGTTTTTTGCGAGTGTTTATTTGAATCCAACATGAAAATAAATGCGAACTGTTACAAAAAAGCAGCTCAGAAATTGTTCCCAAAGAAAGGGGCGCTGTGAGGCGTGGCTTTGGCTCGTTCCGGTAATCCAGATAAGCGCACACTTTGATAGATGGTTCTAATGTTGCCCTATTTACGACCAGGCGTTCTGACCATAACATATTTGGGGCCAACTCTAGTTGTTGCTCTTGCCTCTCTCTCTTTTAATTGAAAATTCTGTGTGTGAGTGTGTGTAATATTTATGGTAAGTGTGTGTGTGGTTAAAAGTTTATGTAGTGCTCCCTGGACAAGTCTTAAGTTAAGAACTGTCGAGAGCATTTGTGGACCGAGCTCAGTAATTGTTTTTTAAATGTATGGCACAGTTTTATATATTGAATTAGTAAAGAGGATTCGACAATAGTAGAGAATAGTAAGTGGTTGAAATGGGAAGGTAGATTGAACAATTTCTTTACGGTTGTCTGTTATCTAGAAAGATTAGAGTTCGGGAAAAGGAATCGGGAATATAGATAGTACCTTATATATGGCGTTGATAGCAACCTAGTCAGAGCCAAACTTAGGAAGTAATGTAGAGTGTAGAGGCAAGAGCGGTTAATAACGCTTGCCCAATTGCGAGAGTTCGGCCATTGAGAGTTCGCTCAACTAGAGTTGATGCAGCGAGAGTTAGGACAGCAAGAGTTGGGCCAGCAAATGTTGGGCGGCAAGAATAAGGCAGCGAGAGTTCGGCAAGCGCGAGTTCGACCAACGAGAGTGAAGCAGCGAGAGTTCGGACAACGAGTCATTCGGTGATTATGAAAACAGGTTCTCCTACTGTCGGTTACGTCCGACTGCATCTTTCCGCCCTACTTATCTGTACCATCCTTACTGTATTTTTTAATATTGCTACCGCTAATATCAAACATTCTGCACCTTACCCACTCTAATATCTCTCCCGTTTGTGTTATAAAATATTTATTAATTATTCTGCGTATATCCCAAAAACTAGGTCAACTACTATTTCTGACCTTCTCCCAGTGCTGTGCTCATTAATTTCAATTAGGCATTTCACTAATTAGCCCACAGCCCAAAACTTGTCAGCTGTCAATTAGACACGAAAATATAAAGCAATTTGCTGTTTTTCTCCGCACAAACAAACTATGCAAATCCGAGCTGAAGAAACGCCCCCAAAGCCGACTCGGAACTCGGTTACAGCTGCCCGTTTTCCATAAATATACATAGAATATATACATATATATATGTATTTTCATTTCTAATACTTGTGCCAAAGCGGCTTAAATGTGTCTTGGGCAAGTAAAGATGTTTTACCTTCCTTCACGGATTGTATTCTGCTGCTGCTTTCTGTCTGCCTTGGGGCTCTGTGCTTTTATCTTAACTATTTTCATTAATTAATTTACCGAGACGGCAATTCGCAAACTCCAATCCGCAATCCTGACCAGCCGCATAAATATTTGACTTGGCAAGCGCCAAAGCGCACAGTGGTGTCAATTACCATAGCGGAATAAAAGTTGAATTTAAGTTTGTGAAAATGTGTTTGATTTTGGTTTCAAATAGTTGATGATTCATGTTTAATAGTCAAAACCACACAAATTAAAGAATTTGTTTAATAAAGCTAGTTGCTTGCTTCAAAATAAGCTATATACTAAATACAATTTGTATCTTTTTAAACGTTTTTCTATGTGTACCTACAAAATGTGTTAAATAATTTAACATACAAAAATAGTTTACTAAATTTGTTAGCTAGCCTACAAAGTTATGAAAGGATGTTAAAATAGCAAACAGTTTATTGAGAAAAAATATCAGAAAAAGCTTAAAATGATGCTTAATTACAATTTAACTTTTTTTTTTTATTTCACTTTGAATTTGATGCTTTTCTATGGGAGGTATATAAGATGTAGGACCTACTCATTTTTAGAACCTGTTTTAAGAGCGTTTTAATTTTTAATTTTTAATTTTAATTTTCAATTAAATAATCTATTCATTTACACGAATTATTTATAGAATTCCGCTAGAAGACGCAGTTGACCCACTGTGCAGCGCTTACAACTGCTTCAATTTGCAGTCGCTGCAAAATGTTGATGGAATGAGAAGCAGAGCGGAAGGCAGTCAATAAGTAAGATTGTCAGTCAGTCAGTCAGTCAGTCAGTCAGTCAGTCAGTCAGTCAGTCAGACAGTCATTCAGTCAGTCGTTGCTGTGCTTGCCGCATACTAAGTACAATTTGATGTGGCAGCTGCAAGCAAGGATGCGGCATCTTATCGCATTGCAGTTTGCTTCTTGGCATAAAAAATTACCAGCCTGAAACAACAATGCTCCGCTGAGTGTAAAGCAAAACTTTCAGTTCCCCTTCCCTTCCCCTTATTACCACTTATTCCCCTCTCTGTTCTATGGTTTCTTGGCAAGTTGCTGAGTAATGAATGCGCTGGCAGTGTACTTGCACTTGGATGCTTGAAATTTATGCACAAGTTGTGTTTTGTAAATCTTGCGGATTAATTATTACAACTTGGCCATGTTTACCATGAATTTTAGCTTTTGTTGGCTGCGCATTGTTGATGCTTAAGTATCTCAGCTGCTGAGGTTTTTCTAAGCCTGGCAAAACTTCTGGCTTAAGCTGGCGATCGGGCTGCCGAGTGGGCCAACTAAATGCAAAGCCAGCATAAAAAACAATTATAAAAGTCGTGTGGCATGTGGCAGGCAGCAACTTGCGCCCGTAATGAACAAATTTTTAATTAAAAACTAATGTTGCGAAAATATGAGACGAGCCTGCGCCAAATTGAAGCCTCTTATCAGGCAGCCCCTCGACACTCGCAAAGTAAATTACGCCTAATTGCGAGTGTTTAATTATGCACTAGTTTAATTTTATGGTCTTGCGGTTGAGCAGGCATGGTAGCTAGGGTAGGGGTAAGGGTGAAAGAGAGAGGGGGGAGAGCTGCAGAGCGGGCAGCCATTTTGCTAAGGCCTTTGGTTTGAATGGCGCAAAATATATGGCAGACATACATAAAGACATTAGACAAACAGGAAGTGTAAGCTTTGGCCAGCCAGCAAACACACACACATGGATACAAACACACACACACACTCCCACTCACACACATTCAGACATGGGAATACGCAAAACGTTTGTATTAACATACGTTACGAGCTGTAACTGAGGGGGTGGCATTTGGACTGAAGCTCGCAAGCTGCTGCTTCCATACCCCATCTCTGTCTCGCTCTTTCTCTCTCTTTCTGGCTCTTTCTCTCTCTACACTCAGAAAAAATAACCAAGCGTCCAATTTTTTTTATCTTATTAAATCAATAAAATAAAATAAAATAAATAAATAAGAACTAAAAATAATGAAGAGAAAATAAAGCAATGAAGATGGGTTGATTTATTAAGTCCTAGTAGTCCTATTAGAAAGTTTTAAATTCCTTATGAGAGGTATGTCAAAATTGAATTTAAAACATACGATTAGGGCGTAGAGGGGGCGTGACAGGCCAAACTTTAATAAAATAATTGCGATCTATTTAAATCTTTGCTTATTTGTTCTTACATCAATGCTGTTTAATCTTGATATAATCTTGAATATTTAAGCAAGTTTCTGGCTGCTTTTCTCGCAGTGTACCTCCTTCGCTTGTGCTGCTTTTTCTGTTTTTCTCTCTGTGGACTTTAGCCAGCTTTAATTTACGCAAGCAAACCAAAAGCAGCAAATAATTACGGGCTACATAAGCGTTGATAGCATAAAAGGATTTCCAGCCAAAGCACAAACACAGACGCATTCCACATAAGGCGCCATTTACGACTCTTGTTTCATCTGTTACTGTTTGGCTCTTGTGTTCCCTCTCTCCACACTCCACTTCAACGAGTTGGTTAAATAGGTTAGCTGATGTTGGCGGCTTTTGGGCTAAGGCACTCGCAACTTGCACTCACAAATTATGCTCGCCATAATGGAAAAATGTATTTAAGCCGCTTGGAGCACTGCATAAACTGGTTTAGATTTATGGCAGCTCGACTCAAAGATAAACACAATAAACTTGGGGCAAAAGCAAGTCAGCAAATCTACAAAAAGTCTAGGCACAAACAGTTGCAAGTTGCTATTTTACTTGCAACAAATTAGAGCTGTAATAGGAGCTCCTAGATAATTATCTTTAGTTCAATTAATTGTTTTGGTTTTGTGTATTTGATTTATTTATTTGACTTTATTTAATATTTATTCTTGAATAAAAAATTCAAACTAAAACTTACTTATAAAATATTCTTTACATTTTTTATAAATTCCATATATATATTTTTTTTTTTTAAATAATCTTGAAGTACTTAAAATAAAATTTAAGTGTTTGAAAATATACGTAATGGAAAAGTGAAATAAACAGTTTGCCTTTGTTGGGACTGCAAGTAATTTGAAAAGTAAAGTTGCCTAAACAAAGAGCAAATTGTTGCAAGTTAACTTTGCCACAGTTTACCTCTGGGGCATGCCACTTGCCAGAGAAAAACCCAAAGAAAACGAACATGGCCAAACTTATAATGTGTGCAAATTGGCCCATAAAAAAATCATGTGTGAAAATTGCTATCAAATAGCTGAAGAGAGATCCACAATTTCTATTTCTTGAGCACATTTTTCGAGTGACCTTTTTGAGTGTGCATGTGTGAGTTTGTGTGTGTGTGTGTCTCTGTGTCTGTGTGATGCCTTGGGGTATGCTGCTTCAATTAGGCCCCAAAATAGATGGCAGTAAAGCAAACCTTTCGCTATCAACACCTGGACAAATTGGACTTTCATTAAGCAGGCCAACAAACACAGGGCCAACTAAATATGGCCAACATGAGAGATAGAGCTGGAGTTTTGGCAACAACAAAGGCGAATATTTCTTTCATTTTAACTGGTCTGCTGGTTGCCGTCCGTTGGTTTTTGTTGGGGTTTTTGGGGTTTGCTCAACTCTCAGACAATTTAAAATTAATTGGTTTCCATGTCTGGCAGGATGTGCAAGAAACCCCGCCCTTTTGCCCAGAAAGGAAGCAGCATAAAAAGGGATACAAATTGGTCAGCTTTGCCAGGGCCAAGTTACTGCATATCCTGTGTGCGGTTTTTCACGCAAAATGAAATCATTTGAAAGTGTTTGCCCAACCCCCGGCCATGCCCCCAGCCACCCATCCAACAGCCTCATCCTCCGTCCCCAAACCCAAAAGAAAAGAAAAAAGGACGCATCATCACAGAGCAAACAATAAAGCCAAATGGTTTCCTTTTTCCGTTTTAACATTTCATTCATTTTGTTGTTGAAATTTTTATGCTACACTCGGCTATAGCTGCTTTTATTTTTCCTGCTTTTTGGCGTTTTTCCTGCTTTTTGAGACGTTCCAGAAATTTGCCTAAGCATCAAAGGGATGAGGCGGCTGATGATGCGCTGCCTAATTAAATGAAAATTCATGGCGTATGCCTCAAAAATGAAACTTTCTTTGCGCGAAAGTATCTTAAAAGCATTACAACAAAGCACCTACATATTTAAGTATGTGCACTGAGAGAAAAGGGGCGTTTTTAATTTTAATTACATTTAATTTAAGAGTTTGCAATAATGTATAATTAAAAATTTAAATATAAATTAATTAAAAAGAAGCATTTGAAATTTTGAAAAGAAAATATTTGTATTTTTCTGAAAAAGATTATAAAATTATTTTATTAAATTATAATCAATCAGTTTATTTAATTGAAGAATTTTTACGTCTGCTTAGCTGAAGAATTTTCGAGGTCTTTCAGAATGGAATTGAACAAATACAGATTTATTTTGAAAATTGGCATACATATTTTAAATGTCTAAATGCATTTTTAATTTAATATACCTTTATTCTTACATTTCGATAAATTTAAAATTGAATAATAAAGTACACGAAAAATTTCCTTTAGTATTTTATGTATTTAAGGTTTTTCTAAACTTCTGTCATTATCATTTTCGTTTTTTAAAACGCAATTTTAAAAATGTAAATTTTTCTCTCTGTGCATGTATCTGTAACAAAACACACAAAGTTCTTTTGTTGTTGTTGCTGTTGCTGTTGTTGTTTGTTTATGCCTGTTTTTAAAAAGTCATTCTTGTTGGCTTTGTTGTCTTTGAGAGTTGCGCGTAGCGAGTTGCCTGGCAGCCATCGCTGCTTTGGCAATTATTTGAGTTGTAGTACAGACACAGATACACACACAGAAACACGCAGACACACAGACACACAGACACAGACAATGACACACACATGTGCATATAATTACTTTGTGTACATTTGCATGGCAACAGACAGACAGAGAGACAGAGAGACAAAGAGACAGCCTGAATCAGTGCGAAGAAACATTGTATTGCGTATACGCAGCGTGTGCCACATTTAACCTGCCTCCCCTGCCCCGCTCTCTTAGCTGCTACGTTTCGCTGACGTCTGTAATATGCTGGCATGTTATGTCGTAAATGTCGCTTTTTATTATTTTACATACATTCTTGTCATATGTATGCCACTCCCCCCGCACCACCACCACCGCCCCCGCCTTCTAAGGGCTTTCGCTTTTTCACTTTTTGAAACGTCGCTCGGCTTTTGTTTTATTTACATTTGCATTTCAACAGAACTTTTGCCATCTAATTTGCTACGCAGCGACGGCAAGACAATCCACAATAGGGGTATTCCGAGAGCTACTTGGCGCTTATGTTTAATGGCGTTGATTTTTATAATTAAATTGAGGCAGGCGGCAGCTGCTGCAGGCCCAAAAACTGATTACAAAGCGCCTCAGAGTAGACAATTTATATGCATAGACACAGTGTGTGTGTGTGTGTGTGAGTATGTTTATGTGTGTGTGAGAGCGTTCAGACTTTCAGCACTTTCGCACATTTGTCACACCTGGCGTATGCGTAATGTATTGTAATTTATTTTTTGCCATTCGTCTTGTTGCTGTCGCTTTTGCTGTTGCTTTGCTGTTGCTTTTGCTCTTGTTTTTCCCCGTTTTGTCTGCTCATTTTTATTACCCACATCTAAGCTGATTTATTTGCAGTCTAATGAAATTTGTTTCATGTGCAGCCAAGCGGATCGCTGCCAGCCAACATTTGGCTCAAAGCAAAGTAAATGCATTGCCAATTGGGTTTAGGCCCTGTCCATCTGAGTGCGGCTTAAAGAGCGCCATTAAATTCAAGTGCTTTAAGCGCGTTTCCAATTCAAAACAACTTTTATTCAAAAGCAATTTATTCATCAAACGGTGAGGGCTCTTAATGCCCTCAATGGGCATTTATTTTATTTAAAAAATTGCTAATAAATTGGCAAAATGTGGTTTAAATCCTATTTAAATTTGTACATAAATTTAAAGTATTTATTATATTTCCATATATTTTTAAAATGATGGTTTATATAATATCATTTAAATATTTATTGCACTTGTGAATCTTATAATTACAAAAACGAAATTTTTTATTTATTTTATATTTATTTTTTATATTTTAATTATATTTATGAAGGATAAACTCAATTTAAGTTTTACAGAAAAGTTAAAAAAGTAAAATTAACAATATATAGGATGAATACGAAGAAAAACAGCGTTGGATGTCAGGTCGTTAGCTTTGAAAAGGGAAGAAAATAATTTAAAACAATTAGTTTTAAAATTAATAGAAATAATATCAATATAAACAAATTAAATTAAATTAATCTTAATACAAATAATAAAACAATATCAAATCAATGTAATTCGTAAATATCTTTACAAAAATATTTAAATTTAAGTATCATAGTTAGTTCAAATGAATAATCATATATTATTGGTTTAAGGCCTTAGCTGCTATAATTTTAATTAAGTCCTAATTTGTAAATAATAATAATAAAAATCATATATTACTAGTATTATTTAATTTGAAAACTAAGCATAAAAAATTCAAAAAAAAATCGGTATACAATTTTAAAAATTAAATAAAATGTTTGTGGCTTTAGATGATCTTTCAATTAGCTAAACTAATTATTGATATAAAAATTAATGTTTTAAATAATATAAAGTTCAGTTGACAAATCATGTTGATAAAAAATAATAAATGTAGCTGATTTCATTGGAACAAAAACACTCGTACAAATATGAAATAAATGAATTGTATAAATGAAATAAATAATTGCAGCTTCGATTGTTGCCACAAATGCAACTGCAAAGCCGCAGCGAGGCCGCAGCCACTGGACAATGTGATGAACAATATTAGTTTGGCCAAAAGACAACCGAAGTCAAGTGGTTTAGTCGTCAATGGAATCAAATTTGCAAATCATTAAATAATTCTCACACGCACCAAAATAGCATAAATCGTGTAATTAATTTGAAAACCGTTAGAGAGAGAGAGAATTGAATATGTGGCATGCAACTGCCGACTTACCACAAAGTTTGGTTTCCATGCCGATGTATATTGGAGATATTTAGGAGATATATTCGTATATATATTTGAGAGTTGCATAGTTTTTATTGGCACTTGCAGTGGGCGTTGCAGTTGGAGTTGGAGTAATTGGAGTATTTGGTGTATTTGGCATTTGGCGTTGCACATACGCCGTGTGGTCCTTGCGGTGGGGCATTAAACAGGGGCACGCACGCACGCAACTCACCGAGCCGAGACATTTTAATTGACACACCTGCTCAGCACTTGACACCTTGACGGCGACGATGATGATGATGATGACGATGATGATGACGTTGATGAGGAGTTGCCAGACAGGCGGACATCCTGACAACCTGACAGACAGGCGGACAGGCAACGCTGCTCTAACGAGGCCAAAAGCGCCAAACTGAGTTTATTTTTTTTTTATTTTTTATTTTATTTTTGTTTTTTAACAGTTTGTGGCAAGTTGCAAGCTGCTGGCGCCACTTTGTTGCACTACGTAACGCACTGTAACGAAGACTGAACGCGTCCCGTCGCGTGCGCCAATTGAAACTGAAGTTTAGGGGGAGTCGTCGTCGCCGTCGTTGTCGTCGTCGCCGCCGTCGCCGTCAGCGTTCTGAGCATCTTGTGGCAGCATCAGCGGCGTCGGCATCTCCTCTGTTGGCCAAGAGCTGGCAGACCAGCGCAGCGCAGACCCTGCCACCTACAACACGCAACGACGACTGAGCGACGAGCGCGCAAACATTGCGAAAGGACCAAAAACAGCAGCGCTCGTCGCGCAGTCGGCGTCGCAGCAGCAGCGCTGAGCAAATCTCGGCACGAGAGTGAGAGCCGAGCGCCGTGACGACATCGGCCCGCTCGCCCGAAGCCCGACGCCCTTCGCTGCTTGCAATTTGCCGAGCGCATCGGCATTTGCGTTACGAACCAGTTGTTGTTGTTGTTGTTCATCTGTTGTTGTTGTTATTGCTCTTTTTCTCGTTGTTGTTGCTGTTGCTGTTGTTGTGCTCAATGCACAAACGGCAGCAGCTCAAAGTGAAGCTGCGGGAACGCCTGGAACTGGAACATTCCGCTCGCTCTCTTCCGTTTTTTCCATCGCTAAAGTGCATGGGAATTTCGCCGCCTTTCGTATGTGTGTCAATTTCAAATGGGAAATTTATTTACAGTGCGGGGTAATAAGCTTATTTAGCTTGTTTCGGAAGGCGATTCATGCTTATCAGAAACCTATATACCTATATTATAATATTTATTAAAATCATTGTATTCTATTGGGTTGCCTTAAAAGAAATCGGCGATTTTTTAATAGAAACTAAATAAATTTTCTTGAATTTTAAAATTAACTTTTATCAATTATATACATATTTTAATTATATATTTTTCAGTCATCCAACAAGACTTTCAGCCATATTTCCAGCAACATCATTATTTATTGGTATGGTTAAGAAATTTATTAAAGAGTGCCTGAAAACATGATTTTTGGCCTAAAGACATACATTTATTGCACCAAATTCATCCATGTTTACTTGTTTATGCTTTATTTTAAATTATAAATTATTTAGGATCAAAATTCGACAATTAAAAAATATCGAGTTTTGTGGCCCTTGGTATGGTTGAAAAATATGGGTTCAAGGCGTTGGTAAACATTATTTATATTCTAGAACAAATTAACATAAATTTATATATTTTTTTAATTTTTTTTAAATTTGTTTGCTTATTTTTTGGCGTTTTTTAGTTAATCTTAATCAAATTTCTCGTTCTAACAGCAGCTCTTCGCTTAACAGCGGCTTAACATGCACCCAACGAATTAACAGCTGTTAGCGGCTGCACTGTAGTGGAAACGAAACAAATTTGCGCTCAAACGGGACTTTCTCTCTGCCAGCTGCGGCGCAGGCGTCGCATTGAAAGCGACAACAACAATTGAAGTCGCGACATTCCGACACACACAGCGAAGCCAGACGACGACGACGACGCCAGCAGAGACAGCGACAGCGACGGCAACTGCGACTGCGAGCGAAACGAAACGAAGAGACGCAACTTGCTCCACATATTCTAGCCCTACTTACACAGCGACACACTCCCACACACACACACACACTCCCACACACACGCACAGGGGCAGAGATTACAGCGCTGCTGAGCCGATGCGTTTGGCCATTAGTTGCTGCGCTGCCGCTGCTGGCGTCGCTGCCTGCGCCTAGGCCTTTGTTGCTGTTATCAGTTGAGTTTTTTTTCGTGCAGATTTCCAAATGCTGACGCTGATAACGGCCCAACAAAGTGGCAGGCAAAAGACATTAAAAGCAAACGAAGACGACCCAATTTTTTCTGCTTTCACTCCCTGGGGAAGGGGCATGGTGGGAGAGGGGAGAAGTGTTGGGGGGGGGGGGGGTTTCAGACACAAGCAGCAGCGTCTTTAAATGATTATTTAAATAAAGCGCCTAAATACCTGGGGCAGTACACTCCCCCTCCCCTATCACCCCACCCCTCCTCCCACAAGTGATGGTTTTTTTTGCTGCTTGTTTTTTAATTCGTAAGTTTGACTTTGAATTTTGTCGGTGACGCCCCTTCGCTTGCCCCGCCCCTCCCCCACTTAATTAAATGTTGTTAGAAACGCTTTTCAGTCAACTGCATAAATTACAAAGCAAGTGCCACTTAGCCGGAGTCAGTGCCGGAGAGACGCATTCCGTAGGCAGTTGCCGCAGCCGTAGCCGTAGCCGTAGCCGTGGTCGTGGTCGTGGTCGTAGCGGTAAGCCACGCCTCGGGGCGACTAAATTACAGGGTATGAGGGCGGGCGGGCAGCAGTTCAGTCTACAGTTTATGCTAAATCAAATAAGTCTCGAGACTGCGAGCTTTGGGTTTTCCTTTAATTTGTATACGCAAAAAGCGATGACAATTGGCATTGGAGCACAGGTTGGTAAATAGGGGACTTGGGGGATTATTTAAGGGAGTTTTTTTTATAGTAAATACCAGAATAATGCTATTTGCAGTTATAATTAAACAGCATTTACTTCATATTAAATAGATTCTTAGTTTAAACAATTAAACAAGTCTAGCAACAAAATTTCTTCTTTTTTTTCATTATTTATAATAAATTTTTTATGGTTCGCTTTTAATATTTATAATAACTATTTCCATAGGGTATTTCTATATATTTCTAAATTTAAAAATATTAAAAAATATTAAATATATATAAACAAATAAAGAAAGAATGATGGAAGTCTCTAAATCTCCATACCACGTAAACTTTGCTCCCGAAAAGCATGCTATAATAATTTAAATTTTATGCAATTCCATTTGTAACGTCTATGAACCGTGAAATGACGGTTCTTTTGTAAAATGTTATCGTGTTTATTCGAATTATAATTTAAACCCAGCTAAATAACTGAAGATGTATGAAAAATGGGCCAAACTGGCCGAAGTAATATCAACTAATCTTTCTTAAAGCCTCTGCTCGATGGAGTTCCCTGGGAGATATTTAGTTTATGACTTCGTATAGCCGGGGCAATCCATTAAAGGCAGCTTAGAGCCCCTGCATGTGTGTTTCGTGGTCATTTAAATGACAAACCTCATAAGGACTGCCCACCAGCAGGGAACTTAATATGCAGGACAAATCGCGGAACAGTGGGAGGCGCCGCCCATGGTGTCTGGGAGCGATGGCGATTACGCACA
This sequence comes from Hypselothyrea guttata, assembly GCA_035045125.1. Lineage (NCBI taxonomy): Eukaryota > Metazoa > Arthropoda > Insecta > Diptera > Drosophilidae > Hypselothyrea > Hypselothyrea guttata. The sequence goes on from JAWNNJ010000630.1 coordinate 80,421, forward strand.
GTGGGGCAAAGGCGCACGCAGATCCCTTTAGGCATCATTATTTTTGAGATGCATTAGTCAAAGCGGAGAAAAAAAGAGAGAGAACAGGAAGGGGACAACGAAAAACACAAAAATTTTTTGTGCTAACATTTATTGTAATTTATGAGCAACACTTTATGATTACTTTTGGCAACTGAGTTGTGATTTATATATACATATATATATTTATTTATATATATTTGGCGCTGAGTTCGGAAAGGATTCGGCTGCTTTGAAGTCTGACTGGAGAGTGACACTGCCCCCCAGGACTTTGCAGCATTAACTCGCCTGCTAATGTCACACGGCAGCAAAAGTTTGCCAAGTTTTGCAGAACTTTTCTCTCGTTTTTTTTCGCTTCTTTTTTATAATTTTGTTTTTAGGTTTTTGTGTGTTTATTTGTGTCAGCTTTTCAGCTGCTTGTTTCAGCTGCTTTATCCAGCATTTCAAAGTTTTCCGATATTGTTGCAAGTATTTCGTAAAAAATGGCATACAATCTGTCAGCAAAATGCTGCTTAGCAAGTGGCAGAAGCGCGCAGCTGCTCGCTAAAAGAAAATCAATTGTAAATTGGCCATTGGGGTGGCATCTCAGGTGCTTTTGGCCAGGGCCAGGGCCACAGACAGGGCCAGAGCCAGGGCAGCATAACGCAAACTTTTTTTTATTACAAATCCCGGCAAAAATAGCGCCAATGCAGCAAATGTCAATCGTAAGCCCCACAAAGTAAGTTTTTCCAAAAAAAATGAAGTTTTGCAATGTTGTGTATACCCTGTAAAAGTATCGCAGAGGGTAGTATGAAAACTGTAGTAATTGTAAACCTTTAAAGTAGTTTTATTTAGTTAAACTAACTTTATTTATATTAATATATTTTATTTTTTATTTATTTATTAAATGCAGCCGAAAATAACAGTAAAAAAATAAAATACAATTTAAATGTGGAATAATCAATGTAATAGATTACTTGTAAGATATCTGGGGATAGTAATCAAATAAAAATATTAATAATAATTATATTATAAAATATAATAATAATCATGCATGGAATAAGCAATTTATTAAATCTAATGGTCAATTTGAGAGCGTATCTATAAGCTTAGTAGATGATTTTAGCACGTTTCAAAGCATTCTTTAGCATACACTTATAAAAATGAAAATTGGAATTCATAATACCTAGGCAAGCTCTAGAAATTTGAAACTCAATTCAAATAATTATAAAATAATTGTAAAATGAATTATTCATATTTTAAACGCTCCAAACGGGATATCCCTCTAATGTATATAATTTTTTTCCTCTCAATATCTACCCTGCACTCATTTAATGGAATATATGTAATTGTAAAATTTAATTGGAATTTATGAATTAGTATTTCAATAAATATTTCGGAAGCTTAAAGTTCGATGTTAAATTATTATTTATTTAATTTTTTTCACAGTGCACCATTGGCAATTACTTTGCCATTAGAAAGGCCATGGTCACGCCCCGCATTTATAACGCCCACCAGAAATGCATATTTCATGTTTCATCATTTTTTACAATTTATTTTTTTATTTTCTATTTTGTTTTTTCTTTTTGTTTTGGCACTGCTGTAAAGAAAATCCTATAAAAATGTTGGGGAAAATGCGTTTCCACTTTTGGAAGCGCATGACTGAATGACAGCAGCTGACCAGAACACGGCGGACGCTGACGAATGTCCGGGACGTGGAGAGTGTAGGGGCGGGTGTGGGCGGGGCTGTGAAGGTCAGGGGATATGTCCATCATGCGAGAGCTCATGTTGCGGCCATCTTGTTGTTGTTATGGCTGCTGCTGTCACGCCACGTAAAATGTGAAGCAAACAGCGTAAATTAGCCAAACGTTTTCTTTTATTTTCGAGGGGGATTTGTGCGGAGTAAGGGCAAGGGGGGTGCGGGGCAGCGCGTGAATTGTGAAACTTTATTTTGACAGCTTCAGACTGGAACACCTTATGCCAGACATGGCCAGAGAATACTGAAGAGAGCCAACAAAACATCACTAAAAACGCTTAATGCGCTTTATTTTTGTGACAATTTATGTTTTAATTTTGACATTTGCAGCATTTGATGCGCTGTTAACTTGTTTAGAATGTTAAACAGTTGCTAAATTTGCAGCTTAAATTTAAATATTGTTGGCATAACAGACAATTAAATTAAGCCAGTAAGAAAGCTGCAACCCTCGCTTGCCGAACTCTCAAGATGCATGTAACAATAGCTCCAGAATAGCTCTAGAGTTTGAGTAAGACACATAGAGGCAATAAGAATATCGAAAATTGTCTGCCTCATATCTTTGCTGTTTCTGATCCGAACATAATGTAATTGACGTCATCGATAGAAAGTGCAATAGGATACTTACATGCCAAATTACATAAGCTTAATTACTAACGTTTTAAATGCGACTTAAAGAAATAAAAATTAATAAACCGCTATGGCTTTATTAACAAAAAGAATTGTTTAAGAATAAAGCAATTTATTATAATTTTTTATTGATATTTCCAAAGCATTAGTCCTCAAAATATTAAGCAAAAAGCATATGCTACAACATGACTCAATTTATTTTACGAATCTGTTAAGCTTTTGATTTGCAGCGTGAGATTTTTACCGTCTGTGGAGTTTTCTGCAAATGGATTTGGGCCAGAATAATCGTAACATTTGCCAGACGCGGACTCATTTGTGGCGCCTTGACAAGTGCTTATTTGCCAATTATTTACCTGCACACAAAACCCATAATTAATTAAGCCTGAAAACTGCACAGCAACTTGGGGCCTAATCTCTGTTACCCTCAACATTTGCGTTTGAAGTGACTTGTAATTACCTTCGGTCTGCTGCATGAAATCAGCAGAAAATCACAATTCGAGGAAATTAACTCATTTCCCCTTAAATTAGTTCCGAATGCCATGCTGCATATAACAAAATATTATGCGTCGATTATGATTAACGATCATTGGCAGCAATTCGTTCCCAACTGCCACAAGGTGGCAGAGGGGGAGAGAGGGCAGACTTTAGCTCCCAGGAACGAACGCTTTTTGCGGTGAGTGTGCACAAAATGAGATACGCCCATTTCTCTATTTTCATAAAAAGTCTTGGGATGAAAACGCCTGCTGTAAAAGAAAATATATTTTGATACTCTACGAAGGGTTGTGGCTAGGTTTGAGGTTTTATTAAATTGTAATTATTTACCTTTTTAATAAACAAACTATAAATTGTTATATATTATTCCGTCATTAATTTCCAGTATTACGTATATACGTAAATATCAGCCTAATTTCATGTCAATTTCAACTGAATTTCCTGTCTGTTTTGAACACCATTCTCGTTTTTTTTTTAATTCGTGATATATTATAATTATGCAATCATTTAAATTTTTATTTTTACCTTAATACCATTAATTTTTTATTTAAATATTCTTCAGTTGTATTTTTTTTTTTTGTATATTATTTGTTGTCTTTTGACTGGAATAAATAAATAAATATTTATTTCCTAGACAAATTATAAAATACAATTTAATTTTCCGTCATTCATTTCCAGTCTACAGGGTATACTCCAATTCCAGCTCAATTGCAGTTAGATTTCCTGCCTGTTTTACGTATAATTTCATTTTTTGAAAATCCAGCTCAATTATTTCTTTTTGGCGCTGCCTAAAAATATTTATGAGCTGTGCACGCGACGGTCGCTAGCGGCCAATTTTTAGGGACAAGACAGAAATTTAGTGCAGGACGTGGCAATTACGCGAGCCCAGCATACAAAAAAATTCTGAAAAAAATCTACAAAAAAAAGAGGCGGCGAATATTGCCAAAGTCATTGACTGAGCATGGAATTTATGAATTATATAGAGCAGCGCAGCATTTGGCAAGTGGCAAGTGGCAAAGACCTATGGACAGCAGGCGGCCAAAGGAATATCAATGAATATGAGTTATTTGCACGCATACCGAAGTTTTTCACTTTACAAACTCATGAAAAATAGATTAAAGTGAAACGAAAACGAAAAACAAAAAACAAAAATCCAAAAATGTGGCAAATTCTTCAAACGCCCAGAAGAAGCAGAAGCAGAAGAAGATGAAGCTTGGCTTCAGTAGGCAGTCATTAAAAATGAATTTGTGCCAAAGCGCAGCTAATGAATAAAGAAATTTTCCTTCTATTCACAATGTGCATATGTGTGTATCCGTGTGGAGTGTGTTTATGTGTGTGTGTGCTTAGGTTATATATGTACTTTGGACCTTTTGCAATCAATCAGTTTCTCGATTTTCGCCTCACTTTAAGCAATGTCCAAAGAGTCTGCCCTCTCCATCGGCTCTGTTTGTTTATTTGTTTGCCTTTCCCTTTGTGCTAGCCTCTCTCTTCCCCCTTTCTTCTCTGCTTTCTCCAGCTTTCTCCTCTCACAAATTATACATTTGACATATTAGTGCTGCGACGATAAAGAAATTGATTTCTGCCTTTCAACAACAAAACTCAAGCTCCAGTGTCCAGACTCTGGATTTTGTGTGCTCGGCCTTTTATAGAAAATTGAGTTATTGAGCATCGTAGGGTTGCAAAGGTTGTCCCTGGGGTTTGTTTAGCTCTGTTTATACCCTACTCCAAGCATGCACAAAATGATGATATGAATAATGCGTCAATGTCCTATTAAAAAGTGCGAAAACTTGTGTTCAAACATGGTTATTAAAGTATTTTATGTGCAGATATGGGATAACTTGACACATTTAACATGAAGCAGTTAAAACAAATAACTAGAACTTGGAGATTATTTCAATGTTTATAGAATGCTGCTCTTTACCTTAATAAATAATAAATAATAAGACATACATATGTGTAACGATATTTCTGTTAAATGCCTGTTTAAAATATGCTTTTTATTATGTGTTTATTCAGCATAATACCAACTACTTTCCGTTACATTGGCACAGTTTTGTGAGCTGTAGCAGATGGATAAAAATATGTAGTATTTTATGTGGGGCGTTTGCACAACGTGCTACTTTTTAGATAAACATTAAAAGAGAAGTATCGCATAATACAACAGCAATAGGGGCAGGATGAGCTGGAGGAGTGCGAACATGATGTCAAGCTGAAGAGCAAACACAGAAATCGGCAGGCGAAGAGCTCGTCAATGTCAAGAAAGCAGTTGCTCGCTCGGTTTATGAACATGTCCGCTAACAGCGTTGTTTATAAGGCCGCCCACAGCCACGCCCCCACCAGCGTACACTGGTCAAAAAAGCAAATTTCGTTGCATAAAATTAAATTTTTAATAAAAGTTTCTGCATTATTCTACGTTAATCGTTTTTTTATTCAATTTCTTATACAAATTGGGGCATATTTCTTATTGCATACCCAAAGGCGCACTTATAATAAAAAAAAAATAAATTTATTATCTGTTAAATAATAATGCAATATTTTAACACCGATTTAAGCGATCCATATTATTTTGAAAATAAGATTGTCAAAACTACCCATAAAAATCTATAGTATGGGCTTGAACAATATTTTTGTTCTACTTATGGCCTCTAGTTTTCAAAAAATCAATCACAATGTACCCTTTCGCTAGCTGCATTATTTTATTTTATGCAAAAAAATTGATATTTTGACCATTGTACAGCGGCTGGCAGGTTGTTACACAGATACACAGATGGATGCAGAACTAATGAAAAATCCCAGGGGATTGGAGTGGGAATGGGAATCGTGATTGGGATTGGAAGGTGGCAGTGATGAGGTCTACACAAACATTTGAGCAGCGCTGTCAACAACATGCTGGACGGACAGCGACGTGGCAAGCAGCAGGACACAAAACACAAGCCGCAGGACACACAACAGACAGACAGACAGACAAGAAGAGAGGGAGGGGAGGAGGAACAGTTGACGTATTTTGTTTATGGGCCATGTTGCGCACATTGATGGCAGTCAAAATCTATCGAGCAGCCAGCGAAGTGCGTGTTGTGGAGAGGAGGAGAGGGGCAGGGGGATTTGTTGGCAGCACGTGATGTCATTAGCAGCGACAGACGAAACGCATTTGTCATAAGCCAACGAAATGCCCCAAAAATGGGGCAAGAGGCAGCGCAGCCGCAACCGCAAACGCGTAACGCACATCATGCCAATCATGCTGAGACAGAAACAGAGACAGAGATAATGATAGACAGAGAGGCAGCATAAATTGCATTGCGGGGCAGCGGCAGCGTTTGATCTATGCACCGCTGTGCCGAGCGTTTATTGAAATTCCTTAATGAGCAGCGGCCATGTCAAGTGCAATGCAATTTCCGCCTTGGGCTCAACATTCGCCATTGGCCCGGGCAATTTCACTGCCGTGCAATTAAAACACACACAGCAGCGTGCAAAATAAATACAAAAAATATTAAATAAAATTTATATATATTTTTCATATAATTGTTGCTGCCCTACAAGGCCAACTGCAGTGAGTGCAAGCACAACGTGTCGTATGCGCAATCAGCAAAAGTGACAAATTGACTTTTGCGCTGGCCACTCCATTCTGTGGCAGCTCATCCGCCTCTCTCTCTCTCTCTCTCTCTCACTCTCTATCTCTCTCTCTTTCTTTCTCTCTCTCTCTCTCTCTCTCTCTGTATGTCTGTGTCTGCTGCCAATTACCGCTAATGTGACTCAGTTGCCGCATTCACATAAAATTAATGATAAGCGCGCCATAAAAGTAAGTTTTACTGCAGCAGCAGACGACAAGCAACAGCTGAGTTATTCTCCACTCGCAAAAAATATCCTCTCCAAAAATATAATCTCCAGTTTGCAGCCAGAAACTGTCAATAGTTCTGTGATCTGGAATTTATTGATCTGAGCTACAAAGTACAAATAATTATCACATATGATTCATTGAATTTTAAATAATAAAATGATACAAAATTCTAGTTGGTCTTCTTAATTAGTAATATATTTTAAAGCATTCCAATATTCTTCATATTATTATATTTATCTTTTATTTATTTATTTATTGGCAATAAAAAAAAATATATATATATATAAAATATTGTATTTTTCTTATTATATTTTACATAAATATATTTTCAACAAAGTTCTTGTTGTTGTTTACTTTCAGCATTATTATTTAACTTGCTTACGATTTAAATCCTATTTTTAGCGAATATAGAATATAGATTAAAATACAAATTTATTAATATAAGTGAATGAAATTACTTTATAAATCTATTCAATTTAATCCTGATAGAGTTATGGATTTGATTTACACTTTTTACTGCATTTAGTTGACGTAAAAAATATATAAAATAAAATAAAATATAAATTTTTTTATATATAAATAAGGAAAAAACCTTTAAAATTGTATCAATAAATATAATGAACAAAATCGTCTTACAAACTTCTGGTACTCGATTCGATCTTTTGAATTTTAGAAATTTTCCGACTGTTTTTCTGCGAGTGTAGTGCCGGCTTCCGTGAGGTTATGTCACAATAAAATGAAATCCAACAAGCGTGAAGTAGGTGAAGAGACTGCCAGAGCTACTTTTGCTTTTTATTTGAGCAAATTGAAAACTTTTCGGTCGGGTTTTTACGATCTGCTACGGGTCATGACTTTAACTAATTGCTCGCCGTTTAATTTGCTGCTAAGCCTACAAGGCCAGTGTCCAAGACACTTCCCCGCTCTCCACTTACACCCTGCCTCCCCCCTCGCTGTTAGTCATCTGTCTTATCGTCCAGTCGCATGCTGTAGACATTAGCATATTCAAGTTTTGATGCGCTGTGTAGTTGTTTATCTGGCGGTATAAGCTTGCCAAATGCCTGAATATAAAAGTCTTATATCAATCTTGCTACAACTTGATGTCCTCTTCCGTTTGCCTTGTCGTTGTCGTTGTCACTGTCACACTGCCTCAGCTACAACTTCCTTTCCCTACTTCCCTCCCCCCATCCTCACGGAGTCGAAAACTTTTAACTGAGAAGGGGTGGCAACTCTGGCAAGTCACCGGGCGACGCACCTTTGCCATACTCGCATTTTTTACTGCTCCTTTTTTCATGAATAAATTGCGCAGAATTTATGTGGAAAGTTTGGTGTGTGGCAAAGTCGGGTCTGTTGGATCTGTTGGCTCCGTTGGATCTGTTGGTTCTGCGAGAGTTGAAAGTGGCTAGCGCAGTTTAGATGAATCTGTTTGGCTTAGTCTGATGAGTTATCTGAGCAAATGCAGCAGCGGCGAGGGGTCAGGTGAGCGTCTACTTCGAGTGCGGTTGGCGGAATTGCTGAATTTATGGCTGAAATGTTAATTGAGACCGGGTCGGAGCTGAAGTTTAACCATTGCAGCTACGCATCAAAAGTTTCTCCGTTTTGTGCTTTTTTTTTGCTCTCTATTCAAAAAGTTGAAAGTGGCATGTGGAGAGTTGCATTTGAAATACGAGCTGAAATTGAGTGCTATGAGACTTGTGGCCAGAACAATGCATATTCACAATTTCATTTGATTTTTTCCGCACTCTCACATTCAAATATATTGTTAGCACATTTGCTAGAGCAAGCAGAGCATGTGCAAATGAAGTTTCAGTTGCATAGCAGACAGCTTTATGCAGAGTTGCATAGCAGTTAGCCTGGATAACTTTTCAAATAAATACGCATCATATTTCTCTATATCTCGGGCTTCAGTTTACAGCATTTGAGCATATTTTAAAGCTTTAGAAACTGAATGTTATTCTGTCCACTTAATGCAGATTTAATTAAATTTTCTTGAAGATATATATTAAATTTTATATTAAAATTAAAATTGAGCTTAAGCTTTAATTTAAATAATTTTATCATTTTCTAATACCGAATATTATATCATTAATCTAACAGTCAGCTTTTAAATCTCTTGTGAGCTTAAAGCAGCTTTGAAAAGCTTTGCAGGCAGTCGAAAAGCTGCGCGTTTGCCGGGCAGAGTTTTATAGCCGTCAGCCGGTTAAAAACTTGTAATTATGCAAGCGAGTTTCATAACAAGCAGCCCAGACTCTCATCATAAATCTTTTGTAAGCTTAAAGCAGCTTTTGTAAGCTTTATAAGCCGTCATAAAGCTGCATATTTGCCAGGCAGAGTTTTATAGCAGTGAGCCTGCGTCAGCCACAAATGCAAACGATAATGCGCCCAAAGTTGTTGTTGTTGTGGTTGTTTAGTGGAGCGTGTAAGGATTAAGATTTACGCAGTGTCGTGCCAAAGTAGGAAGCCCGAGCGGAACGGAACGTAACGGCTTGGAATGGAACGACTGACGCACTGACGCACTGACGCACTGACGGATTGACGATATATAGTGCCATAGTGACATGGCACATGGGGCCGCTCACATCCGACAAACGCACGCCCACAAAATTGGAACCACAAGCCAAGAGCAAGTCACACGTTGCCATGGCACTCGACATTGTCGTCTACGACGACGACGACGACGACGACGCATTGTGGTCGCCACGTAATATTGCTGAAAACCGCACAAGAGAGACGGAGAGTTAGAGAGGGAGAGGGGGAGAGGAAGATGGAGAAACGTAGCAACGCACAGTGGTCGGATTTGCATGAAAGTATGCTACAAAAACAGTTATACTTTATGGCATAAGCTTGTAAAAATACTAGCAAACCATACTAAAATAATTATAAAATATTCTATATAGCGCTGCAGCAATGCTTCTTCTTATTTTCTTCTATTTACCCAGCTTTTTTGCACTATCTAAATTCTCAAAATGGCTACTCTTGCTCTTTACGTTTCCGTTCAAGATCTAAAGATGTAATTTAATTTGTAAAATTTCGATTCAGAGTTTATGATTTTAGTCGCTTGAGAGTAACCACTGTGCAACGTTGCGTATACGTAATATTTCAGCATTTTGCGCTCAGGCTACGCTTGGCTGCCGCGTCTTCGTCGTCGCCGTCGTCGTCGTCGTCGTCATGGCCCCGACTTCCTTCTGCTGCGTGCCTCTGCGTGTGTGGTCTACCATTATCTGTCTGGGAAGCCATTAATTTTTCAAGATTGATCCGGTATGCAAATTACTTACACAGAATGTGTACGAGCGCCAGCAGCGCTTCCTCAACTACTTTGCCTTGGCTCTCCGCCTATTGTGTGTGCTCTATGCGTGTCTCTATGCGTGTATCTGTGTGTGTGTGTGTGTGCGAACAGCTATTAGTGTTTAAGTGTATCTGTGTGTCTCTGTGTGTGTGTGCTCTTTTGGGCACCAACTGTGACTTCTCAAAAATGTGTCGGCTCGTTTTTCAGCATTTTCTTCGGCTGCTTCGGCATACTTCAAGCGTGCCTAATTATGTGGGCGTGGCCAGCTTTAAGGGCACCGCTTGACATGGCAACTTTGTTTTATTTTTATTGCAATTGAGTGCATGGCATAATTATCGCATTTACGCATTGATTTAACACTCATAAACTGTTTCAATGCAGGCCATTTTAATTGCTCTTCATGCAACAATTTGCTGCACACTTTACACTCGCCAAGTGCCCCACATGCTACATGGATCGAAAGGGAGTTTTCAATGACTTCCGCCTTTGTTCATTTAAATTCCATTGAAATGCTGAAGGAAGTTAAGCTGATAAACGTCCCAAAAAATAATTGCATTATATAATATAATCAAAATATTAAATAATTAAACAATAAATAATACAATAATAAATAGTATGAAGTTATATATAACACAAAAACTATCTGAATATTAAGATATCAATTAAAAGTTAATAAACAATATAAAATTAATATTTAAAATATTTAAAATGCATGTACCTTTATATATTTAATATCAAAAAATAAATAAAATAATTATAATAATGATAATAATTTTTAAAATTTTAAGCTTTAGACATCTTTGAATTGTGTTTAAAGTGCAGCTAAAATTAGTTGAAGTATTTTCTGGAGTTGGCAGCAACTCTTGGGGATACTTCAGCCCAAGAGCAAGCGACAAACTGAGCTTGTGTGTGTGAAGAGTGTGTGTGTGTGTGTGTGTGAGTGTGTGCCACCAAAATGACAAAGATCACTTAACGGTTGGGTAATGTTAAACAAAAGTCGCTGGCAACATGCTGAATGCAATGTTGATGATAATGATTATGATGATGAGGGTGCTGTTTGCTTACAAGGCAATACGAGCATCATACAAACACTTGAAACACACACACCCACACCCACACACAAACACAGACACAAACACACACATAGACAACGTGGCAAATAAGCAAACAAAACGCGAAACTAGCGGCCGCAGTTCCCGTTAACACATCGTGATAACAATCAAAGCGAAACAAAAGCCCACAACACAAACAGAAGCCGAAGCAGAAAGAGAAACAGCAAAGAGAATAGAGAGGAGAAGGAGAGAGGAGAGGGAGAGGAAGCGTGGTCAAAGAGCCAAATGGCAGGCTCAGGTTGTTGTTTGTAACTGACATTCGGAGTTGGGGCAGCTTTTTTGGGGGCACAGGAAGCGGTGAGCCGCAACGCGTTATCTCTGCGCTCGGTTCAGCCTGGCTTTGCATAAATCAAGCCAACATACTAATTTTTTTCCCTCCGAACTCAAGCGTTAAATTGGTGTGCGTAAATGTCTGTGTGTGAGTTGGACAAATTATCTAAGACTTGCCGCACGTAAAATGCCAAACAAAATGAAGTCGAGCTGCGTGTGGGGCTTGAGGCAACTGCATGAAATCAGCGCAACAACAATAATGAACACAAAAATACAAAACTGTAAAAGCAAACAAAACACGTCGTCGGCCATTTAATTGGTTTACACACACACACACACACACCAGCAAAAGCCCCCTAGCATGCATGTGTGTGTGTGTGTGTGCGTTGCATAAATTATACAAAATTTACAAATAAATTACGCGCATGCAAAAGGCGGACGCCCTGCACGTGTTCGCAGTTGGCGCCAAGGGGCGTGGCAGCAGCTACAACGAGTTAATTTTTGTTATAATTGGCTAAAAAACCAAATCGCCCGTAAGTATGCATTAATAACATGCGCGAAACAAGTTGAAGTAATTGCTCAAATTATGCATACGCCATGGGGTACAGTTTAGTTTAAGCTGCAGTTTTAGCTGGCCTTAGCTAGCTTAAAACCTAGCGATAATAGCTTTAATTAACCCAACAAATTTGACTGGAAAATGTCTAAACTTACGCGCATGATAAGGCGGCTATTAGAATTTAATTTATTTAATTATTGAATTTATTTTTAATTATTATTTTGTTTGTAATATTTAAATAAAATATAGGTTTTTTCTTTTAATGTTTGGCAACATTGGAACTATTACTATTTGCCTATTTTGCATTAATCTTGTTGTAAGCTTATTGAAGTTGGGCCATCTTCCTCTTTTCAGTTTCTTTCATATTTCGCAAAATCTGAAATTCAGTAATCTATAAATTTAAAATTCTTAAAGTATTTATAAATATGTATTCTATTTTGTCGCTCTAATCAAAATCCAAAATTTAATAACCTAAGTATTTATTAACTTGAAATTCGTGTGATTTTCCATGCAGCGGTTTTTCAAAAATCCCCAGCTCATCAAGTATTTGATTTGCGAAAATCACTCAGTCATAAGTAAGATAATTTATTTGTGAGCATACTCAAAGATACGTTTCGGTTCAACTCTTAAGACCTATGCGTGTGATAAGCTCGAGAGCATAGAATATGAAATCCGTTGAGTCATCAATCAATGCAGCAGATATTAGCAGAGTTTATGTGAATTTTATAGGCACAGGAACAATTCGTTGCAGGCATTTTGACAGTTGCCTGTCTGCTGTTGCTGTTAGATTGATATGTCATGGTATAAATTGTGTGTTCCATTTAATATTTCAACCGCAAGACAATTGCTCTTAATAATGCAGGCTGGGCGCATATTATGAGTGCCGTTATCGAGGACACGGCAGCACGAATCCAGTTGAGTTTTAATTTATGCCGATTCACATAGTCATATGCGTGTGTGGGTGTGTGAGTGAGTGTGTGTGTGTGTGTGTCATGGGTTTTTTCATCGACATTTAATTGAAAATAACTCAAGCGTGTCAGCAACGCGCGCGGTTAATGAGCGAGAAACTCGAATGTCTGTCGCGACTGCCATCTTGCTTGCCATCTCGCTTGCTTTCTCTGCGTCTCTGCAGTTCGCTCTTTCTTACTCTCTCTCTCTCTCTCACGCTCTTTATCTCTCTTTCTGTCTCTTTTCTCTAGCTCGCATGGTACACGTCTGGCGACTGGGCGCGTTTTTGCCAGCACGTGAATGACATCAATGACAGTGAAAAGGCGTTTTTCTGCACTTAATGAGCACGACTAAAGGGCGGGGAAAGCAGCAGCACACACACACATATACAGACATAGCACACACACACACACACTCTCGCCCACACATTCAATTCAGCCACGGACCAAAAGCTAAGCAAGTTTTTTGGGCTTTTATCTGCACTGGCTGCTGCTGCTTCTGCTGCGTGTGACAAGTTTATTTATGTGTCTGAAAAGCAGCGAAACGAAATGAATAAAAAGTAGAGGAATAAAAGACGATGAAACTTAAAAGACACCGAGCGCAACATTTTTGTATGTCATTAAGAATCCGAATCTAGGCTATGGCCATAGAAAGTTCCGCTTGAAAGCGAATCGAAATCTATTAAAGTGCATGAAAGCGAACTGTTGTCCAACATGATGCACATGAATAATAAATCTACACCTGACTTGGCAAATGTATCTAGAAAACTATTAAGAGAAGCTGAGCTTATACGAAACTATTTAAAGTTATCAAACTTAAGACTTAATTTCGAGAAGTAAAATATTTTATTTTCATTGACAATTAAGTGAATTCTTAATAGAAAGTAATTCTACATAATAATCAAATAAATCAAATATAATTAATTTCCAATGAATATTTAGTTGGATAAAGTTTAAATTTAATAATCAAGTAAAAAACTTCTTGAAAATATGCAATATATTCTTATCAAGTTCTTTAATATTATTGTAATATCCGCTACATTCCCTTGGAAATATCTCTCATATCATAAATATGGTTTATTTCACTTAATATGCATATCAACACTTAAAATGCAAACAAATATTTTGCTGGCATTTTATGCAATTGAACGAAGCTGAAACGCAAAATATATGAAAGAATTGTTTGTGGCTTTTGTGCGGAGCAAGCAGGCCGTGTCAGACACTGCATTTGCAGCATTCTTGAATTTATGTACTTACTTCCTTTGGCATGATGCGTTTCCGCATCCGCCTCGGCCTCGGCAACGGCCCCGCCTAAAACTATGCAACAGAAAATGTGAAATGCTGTGGGACAATCGCAGTTGTAACAAATCAAATGAAATATACATAATTATACAAATATTATTATGCTGGGCCAACGATTCACACAATTCATAAATCAAAGGCATGCAGGACACGCCCTTTCACACACACACACACACAGACACACACGCACACATACACAACACAATATTAAACTTTAGTTATTTATATTAAAATTTTGCTTTATTGATGTGGTTGTTTATATTTGGTTTATGTTGTTTTTTGCCCTCTTTTTATTAACATAGTGGTTGCGTTTTTGCCCAGCTGTTGCCGCACACACACACACACACACACACACATGCTGTAATGGCATTTCTTTCGTTTGGCTTGACCTTTTTTGTGCCCCTGCCCCTTTATGTTTTTTTTTTATACTTTAATCTTTGCTTAACATTTTTGCCTTGTTCTGTGCATGTGTTTGGCAATTTCCTGGCTACGAACGAGTTGACCACAAAAAAAGGGCAAAATAAAAGCCAAATAGAGAGAAATCAGAACGAGCTGCAAATAAAAACCAAACCCAAGCAATCAACAAATACATTTCAACAGCACCTTATAAAAGTATTTGAACCTTATGCTGACCAAATTTTATCGCATTTGACACACACACACACATACAGCTTGGCATTGATTTTGGCTTTTATTAGCTGAGGCAGCCGCAGTACACACAACTTGCCAAAGTCACACTTGACTTGACTTCGTCCCCATCCTGCCCCTAAGCCCCCGCCCCCGCTCTTGCCGCTCTGCAGTCTGCGCTCTTCAGCTTCAATTGCCCTAATCCATTCCAAAGTCGGCATGGGATCACGTACAGCGCTCGCACAGCGAGTATATCTTTTTAAAAACATTGTTAAAGTTTTTGCTCTAGTTGAGCTGATTCCCATTCCCCTTCCCCTTCCCCCCGACCCCCCCCCCCCCCCACACACACTAATACTTAGCAAAGTGTACTTGTCTTTGGATTTAGAATTTGTATACCCTGTATCCATTGAAAATGGGCAAAATTAGGGCTAGTTATGTGCGTCTGTTCGCCTAAATAAACCCATACATCTGAAAAACTATAATAGCTAAAGAGCTATGAAAGCTACAGAGTATTCTGCAGTCGGGTGCGTACGACTGATCGGCTCCGCCCATTCTGAATTTTATTATTGAATTCGAGTTCAATTTGTTTTTATTGATTTACCATTTTGCACTGGCCCCAGAGATGTGACGGAAATTGTCAATGTTTTACAATAGTTGTAGCTCTTATATGTTACCACCAACTTCACCCGTCACCCTTCACCCTTCACCCTTGCCCCTTCACCCCGCACCCTTGCCCCAGTCAGGCGACATTATCATGGCTTTTTGAGCTTTATGTGCACTTGATAAAATTTCAATAGTTGAAGCCATCGCCTTGCCGCACTCTGTACTATGGGATCCGTTGTTTTTCGCGCTCGTCTGCCTTGGCTCAGTTGCCTTTAGTTTTATGTGATATTAAAATTGATAGCAAATCGCTGCTGCTGCTGCTGCTGCTGCTGCTCTGCTGCTCTTCTCCCTGCCCCCTGGCCTTTAGCTGAAATGCGGTTCAAGTGCGCAGAGCTCAGTTGGTAGGGGAACAGGGGTATAACTTTTATGGTGCTGAGCAAGTCCTGGCGCTTTGGCAAATTGATTTTCATGCGAATTTCAATAAAGCCAATTCCATATTGCGCATACGCACTGTGGCGCATGGCATACAGTATGCTTTGCCAGCACTGCTGAAGCGTTTTAATAAACACAAAGCGCCAATAAAATAGTGAGGCGAACAGAGCAAAAATCCGCACTATAAATAAACAGAGTAGAGCATTATTATGTTTGATGAATGCGAGCGCATGATTGAAAAACACTTTGGCTGTTTGTCAAAATAAATCAAGAGTAAAATACTAGTTTAAACCAAATAAAACTTTATAAACTACTATTATTTGCTATGAATTTATTTATTAACATTTTACAAAATAATGTACTAAGTTAACGCTTAAACTATAATAAAACTTACGATCAAGAAATTCAAAAAGATTTGAAATTTAAGGAGTAAAATTTGATGAGAAAATTATAAATTTAATTTAATTTATATGTCTTATGAAAAATAATGATTTAATTTATTTTTTTTATTTGTGTAACATATTTAAAGCAATAAAATCCCAACAAACAATAAATTTATGCATATTTGGTTTTAAATAAAATATTAATGCTATTACACCTTTTATTATTCACCATAAAAATTTGTCAAGCTGCTGGCTGCAGATGACAGCGAAATTTAGCGTTTTGTTGTTTATGAAATGGCAAAAGTTGCGCCATTGTTTGTTTGCTTTAAGAGTGCAAAATGTCAGATGCGCGGTAAGGCAACAAATGCAACAAATGCAACAACATGGCGCAACAATGAGCCCAACTGCAGCTAGAGCCAAGTCACACACACACACACACTCACATGACTAATGCAATAAAACGCAGACAATGTGTGAAGTTGAGCGTTCGAATTTCCAAGTGCAATTTCCATTTTCCACAGCGACGCATTGATGCACAACTGCAGAGCGGACACAGGCAGCGAGAGAGCAATGGCGTCGAAGCGAGAGAGAGAGAGAGAGAGAGAGAGAGGAAAGCGCCATTGAATGCTTGCGGCAAGGAAGCATAGTACAATGGGCTACAACTAATTTAATTTGTTTAAAAACACCAATTAATTACTAATAAAAAAGAATTATTTATTTATTAAGAATATTTTACTAAAAACTAACTATTAACTATTTTCAATTGAGGTTTAAAGGGGGCGTGGCATCCAATATTTGATCTGCTTATATCTAAATTATGCCTGAATTAATGCCAAAATATCTAGAATTTTGGCCCACAGTACATGCCTCACACACACATATATGCATTCAAGTCAAACCTCTATAAACGCGCAAGTGTGGCGTGGGCGTTGGCGTAGGCGTGGCAGCGTGTGTATAATTTGCGATTTATGAGCGCATTGCTGACAGCAGCAGGCGATGGGCCAAGGGGAACAAAGGGGGAGGGGCAATGGGCAACTGTAACACGTGCTGTGCATCGTCTAATGCGACTGACAAACACCTACGCACACAACCGCATGCCAATACACACACACACACATACACACGCTTACACACAGTTAAGCACGCAGCGGAAGTTGCACAATGTGTCAAATGTCATATGTGTGTCGCGTTAATAAATTCACTCAAATGTTTCAATGTGCCCGCTGGCATAATAAAATGCCTCGATATTGGCAATACAACAACAGATCTCTCCCTTGCGTAACCCCCCATCCCCCTCGTCCCTAGCCACGCAATTTCGCCTATTCCTGCTTCTAGCTCTTGTCTGCTTCCCCCCTCAAACTTCCCTCCATGCCTAGTATTTGATAAATAACAGCGAATCCCTTTGGCAGCGCAGCGTCTTAAATTACCAGCATATTCAGCAACAATTTTATTACAGTTATTGATTGTCGTAGATGTTTTATGGCTGTATAAATTGTATTTATTGTAAATAGCCCAACAAATTAAATAATCTTTTTGTTATATTGACAAAAAATACAGGAAATATTCTTGTAGAAATTGTTATTGCTCAAGTGTGTATTAAATAAATATTATTTTATTTTCTTTGGCTATCAGAAAGTTTGCAATTTCTTATCAACATTTCAAATTTACGCGCCAAACAATCAAACTGACAACATACAAAATGGACGTTAGGATTAATTATTATCGATTGCAATCGATTGATTAAAAATAGAGTTGTATTAATGCTTGTCATCTATCTATTTAAAACAAATTATTTTATTTTATTTTTCATGTCTATTATATATATTTTAGTAGATATTTAAATTATGGCTATTTCTGGCAATACAAGTGGTGTTAAAAATGGTGTTTTTTATATCCTGTACCCATAAAATATATAAATTTATTTTGCTGCCTTTTGAATAAAAAAAATACTCCATTTTAGGTTTTTTTTTAAATTGTAAGTTTTTTTTTGTAAATTTGTTTAAGAGATAACCGAGCATTTCAATTGAATTGAATTAAGCAATAATATTATACAAATTATATACAAATATAATTAATAAACTCTTTTATCTAACAGTTTGTTACACACAATTTGCATAGATTTATTACAGCCCAGTTTACTGACTGCTGCACGGCATAAATAATAAAGCAAATCAAAGCGAAATTACTTAATTTATATGGGGTATATTGTGCGATTAGCCAAGAATTGTGGGCAAGTAATAGCACAAATCAATTGGATAAATGCGGAGCGCATTAAGGGCACTCCATGCCATAATGGGGCACTCCATCAGAATAAAGAATTATGCCGGGACATTAAGAGTTTAACTTATGCATGTAAAATGGCCAAGTTATTGGTGGAAGAAATAACTGCAGCCATGGCGAATCTATTACAGAGTAAAGCCCAAATTTACGGCAATTTGTGCATAGAGAAAATCATCCGTTATGTCGCATATATTTCAAGTGCAGGCCAAATGAACTGCGAATGGAGACATATAGACACATAAATATATATATACTTATGCCCGTAGAGTTGTATATGGCTAAAGTCGGGCCCATTGCAGATGTGCATGAATTTGTCATTGAACTCGAAGACGATAACTTTGGCTCGCCTTTTCCTGTGCGCTTTTTGCTCGTTCGTGTTTCGGTGAAATCTATTTAATTGCAAAATCACAGCCAACGGCCAAAAGTGGGCTGTGGGCAGTGGGCATGGCATTTGTTTTCCTTTAGCTGATTTTCTTGGCAAGCGCTAGGAAACCTGAGCCGGATGAGCCAATGGCAACGCTGCCAGCATCATCGTCATGGCTATCATCAGTGGCCAAAATGCCTGCCAGCGAATGCTGTAAACTGAGACACTGGCTAAGAGAATACGAGCATCCGAACTGACATTGCCGCTGCATGCAAACAAAACTGCATAAATTTAATGCGGATTTTGGCAAGCGATATGGCAACGCCGTGCCAACTCCGGCTATAAGCCAAGTTCCCATTCAGGCCAACGACGCCACGTTCAAGTTGAGCACACGAATGTGAATCTGGACAATTGCACAATTGGACATGGGATGCAAGCTTAGGATCCATGGATTCGGATTCTATGCATTTCCGTGTTGCCATTTTTCGCTGCCTCGCACAGTGGCAACATTTTCACAAATCAGAGTTGCCTGACATTGACATTTCACACTATGCAGCTGACAACCCTGCCAGTTTTATTATTGCTTTTCATTCCGTCGCCTAACGAGCATCGTGCTAATTGTTTTCAATAATTTTCAATAATTTTCAAGAATTTTGGGTAATCTCTCAGTTCTAAAATGGCCCATACCATACTGCTGCTGCAGCCGCTTGTGGCCGAGGAGTCCTGCACTTTTCTGCAGTTCAATTCGGTGCAGCTGTGCATGGAGGGACTGTGCAACATCTACGAGAACCAACTGAAGCTGACGAATCCCACGTCGGCGCTCATCAAGTACGACATTGTGGAGCTCTACGACTATTTGGATAGGATGCAGGACGTGGTCTGCCTGGAGCAGGATTGGCAGCGCAACTTCTATATACCCCGCAACAAGACCTGGATCAAGGAGCAGCTCTTCCTCTATCTAACTATTAACGGCAGCGATTAATAACATAATGCTAATTTAATTCCTTGCATTTTATCCGAACTTAAACATAAAATAAAAAAATGCAAACCATGTTGAAAAGCCAGTTCTATTTCTATCTATTTTAAAAAAATATATAAAAAATTAAATAATTAATAATAATAAATAAATCTATTATTTTGGTATATAACCCTGCATTTCACAATAGGTACATGAAGGGTTGCATTTTATCGGTTATCGGGTGATCGGTCCATGTAGCGATAATCTGGTGAATACAACCAATGTTTATTTTAATTTTATTTGTCAACGTTTTAGTAAGATTGAAAATTCCGAGTTCATTCATTAAATTTAAGCACAACATTTTTGGCAGTGTGTGAACCACGGTGCAGAGCCTAACCACTCGGTAGGCAGTGGACTCTTAGCCATTCTCTGTATGCATTATAATTTGAGTGGCATGTTGAGAGTGGCTTTTGTTTTGCTTTTAATTAGATTTACATTGGCCACTTTTCAGCTGCGGATGCTCCCGTCTCCGCCCCTTCTCTCCCCTTCAACTGACACTGCGCTTTGTTGATTTTGGCGCCTTCTACTGCACCAATCCCACTTGCCGCTTGCCGCTTGCCGTTTGACTCTGACTCTGCAGTGAATGTCTGTTGCTTTTTTGTTTGTTTTGCTCTTGCAGCATTGTTGTTGTTGAATTATTTTCAACAGCTTCACTTTTTGCACTTCCGCTTTGTGTGTCACTAATTGCTTTTGTGTTTCAGTATTTACAATTGTTTTGATTCATTTCTTGTTGGTCCAATCCCCTTGTCCTTTTCCCCTTCCTTTATCGTCTGCTCTTTCCTGCTCCCTCTCTCTCTCTCCCTCTCTCTGCAGTGGCACTGCGTACTTAATTAAATGCACTTTGCTTGTCGTCGAGTCTCCGCGCTATGGTCCAGACACATCCATCGCCCCTAGGCCTTTGTCTCATATCTCTCTCTCTCTCTCTCTCTCTCTTCTCTCTCTCTCTCTCTCTCTGCCTTCTCTAATATACTTTGATAAACCGTAGTTGTGCTGCAATTCTAATTGCCACAAATGCAATTATTTCTTTATACATCTAACGATTTACCAAATGCCAAAATACATTGAAATCCTTCAAGTTGTTTTCATAAAGAGATCTAATTCAGTTTTAAGCAATGAGACCATCCTTAACAACTTTGGACAATTCTCTTTCGTGCCTGCTTAATTTATCGATTTATCAAATGCCAAAATTGTATTAAAACATTTAGGCTCTTTTCATTAAGAGATCTTGTTCAGTTTCAAGTAATTGATCATTCAGCATTCCTTAACTATCTATACACTGAGAGAAAAATTGAGATGTACCGCACTTGAAACAATTATTTTAGGTGTCAAATGTTTAATTGGCCAGAAATTTTACATTTAAGAGAGCTTTCTTCAAAATATTTCTGAGATATATTTTTAATGTGGTAATCCCATTTAAGTAGATTTCTTTAAATTGTTTAAGAGTTTATTTCAAAAGTTTATCTGTCTGGCTAAATTTAGTTTTTATTTGACTTTATTTTTCGTTCGAATAATTGCATTTTCAAGATCTTTTAAGATTCATTAAGATATATGTAATTGCTTTTTGATCTATTAAATACAAAAAGCTTTAATAGAGACTCATGTAGAATTCCATTGCGATATAAATTTTAACTACAAATTAATGAGAATTAAGCATTATTATTTAAATTTAAATATATTTCAAATATTTTTTTTTAGATCGACCTATTTGCCATTTTGCTGAGTGTACTCATTGTCATAGCCTGAGACGAAGAATAATATCTGTCTTAATGCTGCTGATGATGCTGCTAATTCAAAACCGGAAAAGCTTTTAACCAATTTACATAATTTACTGTGGAGTCAATGTGCAAGCTATCGCAAGTCCAAACCCGAGTCCAAGTCCATGTCCTTGTCTAAATCCAAGTCCAAGGCGTTGCCAAGTCGTCTGACTGGGAGTCATTTTTCTTGAGTCTCGCCGCCGACAACGCAGGACATTTTTAAAGAAATTAATTAATGAAATGTTGATTAACTTTTGCCAGGCAGTCGCAGCTATCCCCGGCAGTCTGCTGCCAGGATGACCGTTGGCGGGGGGAAGGATTGGGTTTAGTGGTACGCCGTCTGAGATTTATGTCGAGGCATTTGTCATGGCAAAGAGTAAACAAGCGCTGGGCGTAACGCCTTCTGTGTGGGCGTAACCCGCAGCGTGGGGCGTGCGCATAATCCACAAAATAATGCGCACCAAAGCTATTTACAATTCGTGAATTTATTTTTAAAAAACTGTTGCCAGAGCGAAAGACTGCAAGAGTCATAGCAGAGGGGGAAGGCGGGGGTGGAGCTGCTCTGGGCGGTAAGCCGGAAGTCTGGCGTCTGGCTTTGGATCTGGGTCTGGGCTAATTAGCGTGAATGTTTCCAAAAACAAAATGCCATTCGGAATGCCAGGCATAATGCTAAAGAGGTCGCAGCTTATTTACCCTTGCGCAGATCCAATTAAGAGAACACGACGCAAGCCATCATTTAGATATTTATTTTGTAAATTTCGTAAATTATTTGCAAGTGTCTCGAAGAAGAAAATTAGGCCATGGGTTTCCTGCAAAGTTACTAAAATTATACTTTAAAAATTGTGTGAAAAGTTTGGGATAAAATAAAAAATTTATATAAATTAGTTATTGGCTTAATAAAATAATTTAATAAATTAAATTTAAACTATCAAAATGGTGTGTAATCAAATAATCAATTATTAAAAACTGATATTCTTTTATATTGAGCTTTTTTATGCTGCTTTACAACTTTCAAAAATGAACTTTAATGCTAACATATTATAAGATTTCTAGAAAGCTTCTGAAAACAGCTGTTAATTTCATATATATAGAGCTTTAATTATAAATAATAATAATGAGCTTCAAAGCTTTTTTAAATAAAATACGTTTTCATAATTTACATTAAAGTCAATACAAGTGTTAATGTAGTTTTAATAACTTTAATAATATTAAAAAATTTTTAAAAAGTGCTTTGGATAAAAATGGAAAAGCTAAAGTATGTTTTCTAGATAGACA
Organism: Hypselothyrea guttata; assembly: GCA_035045125.1. Lineage (NCBI taxonomy): Eukaryota > Metazoa > Arthropoda > Insecta > Diptera > Drosophilidae > Hypselothyrea > Hypselothyrea guttata. Next base: position 103,334 of record JAWNNJ010000630.1, read on the forward strand.
TCAATTACTTTAACTGTCAGCTAAAAGCTTTTTGCAAATTATTTGTGTCTGCAATGAAACCTTTAGGCAAATTGAAGGCGCTGATAAATTTCTTTAAAGTCATTTGGCTTCCCGGGGGTCAAGCAAAACCAATTGCCTGCTATTACTCATACTTACGCAAAGGAAAGGGTATTCGCGCGCATTTGCAATTCGTGCAATGCGATTAATCATTGTAGAGGGCGCTTTGTTCCGTCAGCGACAAGGGAGAGGGAGAAAGGTAGGGACTTCGAGTAGGGGGCGTGCGACATGAAACTCGTCAAGTTGTTTTGTGCTTGATTGATTTATGTATTTGAGCCCATTGTTTGGGCCTTAATTAGTTTGACCAGGTGGCTCACACACACACACACACACACACACACACACATACACACACCGTCTCAGCGTTTGAAAGGATTCTCCGAGTCTTTCTGCTATTGATGCTATTAGTCAAAGTCTCAGACCTTGGCGATAAGTTGGCAGCAGGTATTGCGTCGATTTATTGTGCATCTGATTATCAAATTGCATAAAAAATGGTTAGCCAATAAAATATTTTGACATGCAATTCATAGCTTACAGCCCTTTCGCCTCGGTTTATTTTGGGGCGTTCTGGCTCTATAAATAACATGACGCAATCTATGGGTAGCAAAGTAAAAAGAAAATACATTATTTGGCAATAAAATGGAAATCGATTCGAGAGGCAGCGGCAACGGCAACGGCAACGGCAAACGGCGAGCAAAGTTGACAAATTGCAGCCAAGGAACAAATGGAGCGCCGTAAGAAAAATAATATCGACTATCAAGGATTTCCCCCAGCCTCTGCCCCTCCCTCTCATGCTCATCCCGGTTGAGGCTGCTGCTGCGACAATTTACATGCCCCAATTGCGACCCCGCCCCGTCCATTGCCCGAAATGTCGTTCAAATTGAAAATTTCTCGTAGACAAACACACACACACTGCCAGCAGGGTATCCTTTGCTTCATCTGCTCCATCTGTGACTCCATCTGCAGCCGCCATTCCCCCCTCCCCCATCACCCTCTCTCACGCTGTATCTCTCCTCTCTCGCTCTCTTTGCTGCACCCTTTGTACTTGTCATTTATGAAAATTTGTTTATTTTCGTAATGCTCCATTTGCAAATGTAGCCAAAGTAAATATTGGCACTCTATATGGCAGACTGAAAAACACGGACAGCCCTCCCCTCCCTTCCCCTTACTGCCCCACCCTTTCTCTGCGCCTCTTGTATTTTTATGGCTTTGACTGCGGCGCATAATTCATGTGCTTTTGTTGCTGCCTTCCCGCCATCCTCCGCCACGATCGGCATAAATTGATTAAAGTGAATTTGATATTGAGTCATACGTTGTCCAATATTCCAGCATTGCAAATTCACACAAATAAACCATATTAATATTAAAATTATTTTAACCAAACAGCAAAAAACCTGCGCGTTTTTTGCAATTTAATTTTATTATTTTATTGACATATTAAACGTTTTTGCCTCTACCAATTATACGTGAATAGCTGTGAATAATAAAATACATTGCAGCTAAATTAATTGACCATAAATTGCAGTGGGTTTAAAGTGTTTTTAGCATTATTATTTATTAGTATGTTTAACTGAATTGATTGTAAAGAATCATGGTTAATACCAATATATTATTCCACCTTTGTATTACACATATATAGTAAGTAGTAAATAATTAAAACAAAAACATTTATTTCGCTTGATTTTAATTAAATTTAAAATAATTTTAAAACGAAATTATTTTTATTAAAAATTTAATATAAATTTAATAAATAAACTCCTTTTCTATTATTTTAAATGCAATTTATTTAATTACATTTATTTTTTCCTATGACATTTTTCGCAATAAAATTGTGATAGAAAGAATCTTCATAAAAAACTTCCGTCAGCCATAGATTTTTAATAAATTTTCATAACCCTCGCTGGGTGTGGGACTGCCAAAGCAAACCAATTTCAAAAAAAGATACTTATTGGGCATATTACGTCACAGTTGTTGTCGGATTTCCCCCATCAAAGTCAGAGTTCACGACGATTTGGGGACGACAAGCACAACAAGCCCGCAATACATAACGCCAACAACATCAAAAAGCAAAGAAAAACACAGCAAATAAACAAAAATCAACTACAACAACAAATGGCAAATGCACTCAGAAAAATAAAGTACAATTTCTTTCTCATTCTTTTTTCATATTTCAGAATTTAAATATAAATAGAAATCAAATTGTCAATGAGCTCAGATTATTATTATAAGTACAAATTAAAATCTAGTTCATTAAAATATAAATAGGAATTTTGGGATATATTTTTCATGATATTTCTCTCAGTGCAGGCAAACGATGGTTATAGTTGTTGTTCCTGTTTCGCTTCTTGTTCTTGTTGTTATTGCAGCAAATATTATGGCCATTGTTGTGCAGAAGCGCGCGAACGAGCCATAAAAATGCGAGGCCAAAACAGTCAAACTTATGTTGTGACAAGAGGAGTCGATGCTTGGCTCATAGCTGCCGTAACCCCCCCACCCAGTACAGACCTCAATCTAACCCTAACCATGAGACCAAATCCCCCTTCCCCCTGTACTGCACGACCCAGAAACCATTTCGTTTTGAATCCTGCGCGACAGGCGCTTATATTTTATTGCTATTATCCTGTTTACTTCATGTTTATGAACAAATACACCCACACACACACACGCACACACACACACACACACACACATGTTGTTATGGTGTGTGAATTAGTTGTGGCAGCGAAATGAAAGCGAATGCGAATGCGAATGTGAATGTGAATGCGAATGCTTTGGCTTTTGACATTTTTCCTTTTTGGTACAATTGAAATTTTACTGTGGCAGTCAAACTGAAAGAAAAAGAAAATGGAGGCGAGGATTGGTAATAGCAAAGGGTCGCCATCAGTTGTGGATTTGAATCATATGTTGCCAAACCGAAGCAACGCTGAATATACCCTAGCAAGCATTGCTCTAAAGGGTAAATAAAATACACTGGAAATCTGCTTTGTATAGGAAAACAAATAAATTAAATTAACTAATTGAAAATATTATTTAAAAAACGTCAGAAAATGAATAAATTAGAATTTTTAAAATATAAAAAAAAGAATAAAATGGTTTCAAAATAAATAAATAGTATTGCATTGCAATATTATTTGTATTTAAATATTCCCATATGATTTTTATATGATAAGAATGATAAGAAAATAATCTTCGAAAATATTTATAATAATTTTAACAATTAATCTTTTTTATGATATCTATTTATTTTATTCAATATTAATATATATATATATTTATACAGTTCGTATCTTTAAAGTGTTGATTTGAATAAAATATAAATTTCCATAAATAGTAGAAAAATATAAATTTAATTAATTTTCTAAAATATTTTAATTAATTTTAAAAAATATTTTGATAAATGAATTTTATTTTGTACTGTTCATTAATGATTACAGGGTATTCTAGTCGCCAAGGCGTTGCCGGTTATCAATCTGCTGCTGAGCAATTGTTATTGGCTCGCTCACTTCAGCTCAATTTCTCATCAGCGTGTTTCTTTCTGCTGTTTGTTGTTGTGTGTAGTTCTGCTCTAGTTGCCGCATCTCTAAGGCCCCAACCCACGCGATAAGAAAAGTGCTGGCGTTGTACCTTTTGAACCTCATAGAGATGGAACTTAAGAGAGAGAAAGAGAGAGAGAGACAGCTGCCCAAAACTAAATTCATTTCCTTTGTGTGGCTGCACTTGGGGGAGCTAAAAGCATTGAATACATAAGAAGACAACATTGTCATATTTTCAAATTGAGTGTACAAGTGTGCGAATGTTACACCCCCCCTCCGTCACCCCCTCTCAGAGCTGGCGAGTGTGTTTGAGTGTAAGTGCGAGCAAGAGTGTGTTTTATTCAGAGGGACCGAGCACATTTGTTTAGTCTAATAAACATTTATATGACTTTTTGGCAAAGTGCTCCACAACTGCAGAGAAGGGGGCGGGGCGTCTTAAATATCTAGGTTTTCTAGAGCAAGACTTTAATGTCGAGTGTCAAGTAAATAAATTACATCAGCAGCAACTAACAAATCAAATAATGAATGCATAAATTCAACAATTTTCAGTAGCCAAAAAGTAGCTAGAACTTCTCCATTCTAGATGAATTTGGGAGCGGAAAGGAGGAGCTGCTAGCTGCTAGTGTCTGCTGCGTCGGTGGCTGCTTTTCCAATGACTCGCTTTGTAATTTATGACTTGGCAGTGGAGCAGCAACCGCCCCTTCCTCTGCCTCTGCCTCTGCCCATGACTCTGACTCTGTGCCTCTGCTTTCAAATGACAATTTTCGGCACAATTTTCGCCGCGATTCGCATGGCAGAGAGACTGGAGACAAAAGCCAGAAGCTGCGGTGTCTTGAGTCTGGCGGGGAAATTGTAAAATTGTTGAAATATAAAACTTTCCGCTGCATAACGAGCTAACGATGCGGAAACCTGAAGAAAGTTATGTTATCAATTTCAGTAGCAACAAATAAATTTGAATTTAACACGGGAGCACACAGTAAGGCCATCGAGAAACTTTCGAGAGTTATGTGCGCAGGCACATTAGAAATGTATACCCAAGAAATTCAAGCAAATATTGTATATAGTTTTCAAGTTTTGCTACAGCAAAGATTGAGGTGTTTACGTTGAACTCAGGCTATAAATCCGTATCAACTATCAGCATTGAAGCCGTAAATTTAGTATTTGATACTTATTGTTATGCACGAATGTAGTATAATAGCAATTCTTAAGTCTCTTAAGTGTTTGGTTTATTTAGAAAATCTTAAAATGCTACCCACGTTGGGCGCCATACCAAACATTATGTAAATGTGGTCTCTTTAGAAAATTTAAATATCAACAAAACTCTTTCAAGATTTCATTAAATCATAACAAACTATTGTCGAAAAAAGTAGTTGGTAGAATTTATCTTATTTATGGAAATATAGATTATTAAGAAAATTTTAAAGTAACACCCACTTTGGGCCTTTTCGAACAGTATGAGAGATCATTAAATCATAGCACACTCCAGCCGAGAGATATATTTGCTAGCACCCGCAGACATTCGAGTTGATAAGTTTAACAAACTAAAATTTGCGGCCATATTCTCGTTGTCGTCTCGATGCTGGTTATGAAATCAATTTCCGCTGAAGAATTCAATTTCCGAATGCAATAATTATGCCAAGTGTCAATGCAGCAAATGAAAATGCATAAAACCGCAAAAAAGCCACTTGAAAGAGCTCGACTTCTGCATATCTCTCTCTATTCTTTTCTGCTCTTTCCTACACTCTTTCTCTCCCTTGCTGTCTTTAGTTATCTATTCCACCGCAGATACCAATCCCTTCGACTGCATATAACGTCAATTAATAACTTTGCTGAAAATCTTTTGGCACAAATCTTAACTAGCGCCTGGACGCAAAAGGAAAAATCACATAAATCCTTGAGCATTTAATTCGAACAATAAGAAAAATAATTACGAGTGCTGAGCACGTGAGAGTCGAGAGGACTTCAGCAGGAGCCGTGAAAAAATTACAAATCGAGGCGCGCCCCAACTACGCCGGATTGCCACTACCTTTAACTGACATTCGCCCGGAAACAGCAACAAAGTGTGAGTGTATAAGTGAGTGTGTGTGTGTGTGTATCTATAACAGTGTGTGTGTATGTGTGTGGGATGGGTTTACTTGTCAGGCAGTTAATCTAACCCATCAAGCCGAGGCGCCGAGTCGCTATCCAGATATTCCAGGCCAGGCAGCGTCAGCGGAAAACGCCGTACACAGGTGCAATTAAGAATTTTGCACGGAAGCCAAAGTCAAGTCAACAGCGCAAGCGAGACAGAACGAATGCCAAAGACAGACAGACAGAGACAGAGTGAGCCACATCGCATCCTTAACTCCCTCCACGCGCCCTTGACTGTCTACACTTAGCGAAAAATGGTTTTATACAATTAATCGCGATTTAACTCAATTTTAGTCTACTTTAACAGGGTATTAAATACATATTTATATCAAATATATAATTATTACAATAAAAAAAGATTATTTGACAACTCAATTTTTTTATTTTTTTATATTTTTTATAATTTTTTCCAAGAGATCTTAATTATTTTCTCTCTGTGTAGGCGCCCAACGTGGGCTGCGTCTAGCTGGCAGCCAACGTTATCTTGCCATCCTGCCTAGTCCACCTGCAGCACCCCAAGCGTTTACACTGCCAGCGACGACTTATCCCTTCCCCCACGCCCCCTACTGCCTATACCCCCTTCACCCCTCTCCAAGCATTCGCTTTGCGCTCGTTTACTATTCATTCTAGCGTGCCATTAAGATTTGTTGTTTGAATACATTTACCATTTGTTAGTGCAGTCAGAGCTGAGTGAATTTGTATCTGTGTGAGTGACTGTATGTGTGTGTGTGTGTGTGTGTGTATGCGTGTTTCATTTTGCACTCACAGCAATTATTTACTCGCGCTTAAAGCTAAAAGGCTTTAATTGCGCGATTATTTGTCTTCTTCATTAAGCGAAACACGCAAATCTCAAAGGCAAAAGGGCTTACGTAGGAACACAGTCGAGACATGAGAAAATGGGATGGAGTAAACACAGTGTGTGCTATAAATAAATACACAGACTCAAATGGTATAATGATGCTCATGGCTATAGATAGTTGGGCCAGTTCAACATAAACCTGAATTTATTGAGAGTGAAATTCGAGTAATTAAGCCAAGACAAAGGCGATAACAGAGATGGTAGAATATGTTAACCATTTTAATACATTTGTAAAATTAAATAAATAAGAATTATAATGCAATATATAATATAATTTAATATTAACTAAAAATTTGTGTTTATTTTATAAATATATAAAATATATATATACAAATTAAATATACATTTTATTTATTTAAAGCATGAACTAACAAAAGATACATTACGCATACGCACTGTTGCAACTCAAGCAGCTAGTTTAATAGATATAACTATGAGAGCTGCTGTTGTTTGAGGTATGATGCTATTGTGCATGAACTTATGGCGTTAACTGTAACTTGAACATGCAACATGCAATCCATTCAGTTAGTGCCCCTCTGCCCCACCTCAGCCCCTCTGCAGGTTCACTTCTTGCCAGAGCACACGCCACAGCAGCAAAAGCTAAAGCTAAAGCTAAAGCACACATTCAGCGAAAGTTTCTAAATTATTGCAAAACAAGCAGTCAAACAAGCAACAGCAACAGCAACAATAACAACAAGAACAACAATCTGTAATAACAACTATTTGTGCCAGAAGCCGCGCCTGACTGCGGACTCTTAGCAGCAAGCATTCGAGGCGTTTTGTACTAAATATCGAGACGATGCCAGGGCCAAACGAGCGAGCGACGGCTACAATTAAAAGCACACCTTTTACAGTCACGATGAATAACAGAGCAGCCAAGTTGTGAGAGTGGGGGGATCTGGGGGGTAAGGGGACTTGCCAGCTGGCTCTTCAATAATTGACAAGTCCCCAGAGGAGGGCAGCGACTGAGACTCAGACTCAGACTGCACTCAGAAAAATAAATAACTATTTACAAAAAAAAATCCTAAAATGACTCATGTTTTTTGTTAGAGAATTTGAGATAGTAGAAATTTAAGTACTATAATAAATGAGTTTATATTAATTAAGGCATAATCGGAATGAAGTTAAAATTAATTGCATAAAAATAATTAATTAATTTTATGAACGGTTCATGATATTAAAATGAAGAATTTAAATGAATGTTCTTGGATCAAAAAGTCTTCAACTCATTTATCTTTTGATACAGACAATTTTGGATTAAATTGTTAAGCTCTTGATTTTTCTTTCAGTGTATGGATACAAAGTGAAAACGTGGCGCGAAAAATTGTTGCAACGTTTTAGTTTTAATTTCCAGCGAGATGGCATGACTCTATGGGCTCTAGGACACACCCAGGCTGAGGAATTTAACCTTAGCACCCAAGTATTTTATTATGTGTAGTTTTCATACGCCGGAATGCGCCCTGAGCGCCCGCTCTCTGGACTACGAGTACTTCGTGCGCGAAATTAAGCCAAAGTTGAAGTTTCTCCCTCATGTGTGTGTGTGTTCTGAATCGCAGGGGAGAAGAGGGATCGAGGGAGCAGCTGAGGGGAGCAGCTGAAACGGAAGCAAACAGCAAAGGCGAATAAAAAAGGAAAGGAGAAAACTTGCTTCCTCTCCTTAGCGCGCCAGGCAGTTGGCAATCAAAGTGCTGAGTCAGTTAGCCCAGACATATTGAGCGGGCTCCCCCTCCCCTCCCCTTCCCCCTTTACAACTTGGCTAAGACAATGCTTTGGCGTGCGACCCTCTTAAAGACACCTCGCGGTTCTCAGTACCAAAAATAGCCGGGCACTGTGGCAACTTTGTGTGTGCGTGACAAAATGGTATTTAAAGCCGCCGGAAGCGACAGCAATTTAAGTTGCAGCCAGCACCTCGTGGCTTGCATTCATTAATGCTGACTCAGTAGTGGTATTCCCGCTGCTTGGAATACCCTAATACCCTAACTGAACAGGTGGTAAGCACATGTAAGGCTTGCCAGAAAAAGATTTCATTCCCTCGTTGGCGATTTGAAATGTTCACCTAAAATAAAAATCAATCACTGCACAAACAATACTCTTCTTAGAAATTCACATTTTTGCCAATGTTTTTAGGAATTTTATCTCTAAGAAAAATATAATATGCTAATTTCTAAATTAGATATAACTGCTATTAATTAATTTTTATTTCATAAAGCCATACGTGATCATGAACGACTGTGAGACGACGAATTACCATCCAAAAAACAGCAAATGTGGATCAACTTTGGGGTAAAGTAGAAATTATCAGCCCTACGGTATGCAACAAAAACATTTTCCTAACATATTTGTTTAAAATTAAAGCTGTTTGACTAAAATCAGTGTTCTGGATAGATAAATAAATAAAGCTAACAAAAATGTCCAATTAGAGTAGGCCATGACTAATCGTTTAGTTAACAAACTGGCTCGTTGAGCACACAACAGTTTTGTACACTTTTAATTATTGTTAACAAATTTTAAATGTCTACTTGAAACATTTTTAAATTTTTTTTAATTTTAGGGAAACTGTAAAAAGACTTTTTTTGTATCGAAATTCGAAGTGAATATAGAATTAAAACCAATATGCAGATTCTAAAGCCTTTTGTGTCTACCTCCTGTTTCAAACCCCGTCGATTCTATGGAGCTGACCGGATAATACCAATACGATCCTTTTTCCAATCAAGTAATGACGATGCTGGCAATGGGCAGGCCTTGGATAAAATGTCGGCGGCAGCGCGTTTTGCCAAGAATCTGGATGAAGCCTCGTTGGAGGTGCCCTCTATCCCACAAACGGATCCTGTGCCTTCCAAGATATGCACGAGCTGGATCAGCACAAGCTGCGCCAGCAGGAATGCGCCAGGACGCTGAAGCAGTTGGCTGATCGCAAGGCCAATACCAAGGTCATTCGCAGCTCTGTGCCGTTCAAGAAACCGGAATTTGATGGCCTGCATTCGATACGAAAGTGTGTGTGTGCTGATGATGTGCTGCAGGTGACCAAGGATCCGAAAATATTGGCAGCACAGTTGGCCGAGGTCATTGTAGAGTTGGGCCATGAGAAGCGGAAGAATCAAAAGCTGCTCGAGCGATATCTGCAGTATGAGAGTTCGCGCTTGAACGAGAATGCTAAAGGCAAGGCTCAGATTAGTTTGAAGGAGGCAAGTTCCTAGGCAAAGCTGCAAATGGTGAGTTCTCAGTTGAACAGAAGAATTTATCCAATTAAATAATTAATTTAAATTCATATATATATTTCAGCATGCTTTAAATGTAAATTTTTCGGACTCATTTTGGTTAATTCAAAATATATTGCTTGGTGCTTAAAGTGAAGTGTTTGTGCAAATCATTATCATTTTAGTCATCGCAATTTTTTCCAAGCTCAGTTACTCTTATAAAATCGTCCAAATTGTAAATGAACGTTGAATAAATGTTTAAAAAATTTTTAAAATTAGTACTAAAATATATCTTAATAAATTCGAGTCAGAAAGGCTCAAAATCAAGCTCAATTTAAAACAAAATTGTTGTCATCTTATAGGACTCCATATCTATAAAAAAAGGATCCCTCCTATCCATTATGTAAACTGACTGTTATCAGAAAGATCTTTACTGCACTTATACTATATTTATTATTCCCAATATTACAGGGTATTCAGTTTGTGGCACAGCTAATACTTCAGTGATTTTTGCAGTGCTTGCTTTTTGCTGGTGCTCTCAGGTGGACTCAAAACTCACGCACAGACCACATCATTAAGTTGCAGCATCCGTTGCAGCCGTATTTTATTTGCCTAAAATTTCACTCAAGATGTGCGCCAGAATTAAAAGTGCTGGTTAAGAGTTCGAGGCTTGAGGTTCGAGGTTCTAGGTTCAAGGTTCGACTTGAGTTGAGTTGAGTTCTGCACGAGTTGCGAAAGAGGCAGATGGAAACTTTATCCTATCGCTGGTTTCTTAAGCGAACTGCAGATATGGAGGGGCTGAGGCAACTTTGATTGGCAACCTTAGGGTGCATATTATTTGCCAGTCTCTGTACGCTGCTTCTTCTCCTCTTACTTATCCTAGAGCTCTCTCCTCTCCTTTATTCGCAGTATATTTGACTATTTGCACAGGCTGTCGCGTTACGAAAAGTTTTGGGTAACCAGCAGAAATCGACATTCGGCAACTTTTGAACGCACCCGCATGCATTTCAGCTTGCCCCAAATTGTTGCAAATAAAATTGCAGCCGCCTTTCTGGGGGAATCAGCTCGTAATTTCTTTAATAGTTCTTCATCATCGTCATCCAACAGCGAGTGCTGTATGTGCTAAGTGGTTGTTAGCATGCATTTCGCAAACGCTGCCTTTCGCTGCTTGGTTGGGGCAAAATACTTGTGTTAATTTATACGGCATACACTTAGAAAAATAAACAATCATTCGTTCCACAATTAAATTTATTTTGTTCTAGTATTCAAGTGCAATTCGGAATGGCATCGTGAATAAAATCAAATTAAAAGCGATTAGGTTATATTCAAATGCAAAGAGTTATATAATTATTAAACTTCTCATTTTTCGTACAGTGTATAGTCTGGCGCACTTTGTGCTGCAGCCACAAGCCAAACAATTTGTGTGTAGGTGTGTGTAGACAGGTGGGTGTGTGTGTGTTTGGGTTTTTGTTGCTGCTGCATTTTAACTGGTTTCAATGTTTGCTTGTTAGGCAGAGATTTGTCATTTAGGCCGCATTGTTAACGTTCACCTGACACGCTGCCAACAGCGACCAAATATAAATAATACGTTAAATAGTTCTGTGCTTAAATACTCTATAAAAGTATTTTTCTTTTCAATTTTTTCCAGACTGTAGAAAACTAGATATTGGTTGCTAATTTCAGCTTCAGAAAAGACTTACTTTAATGGGTTATTTTAAACGATTTATTCACTTGAAAATTAAAAAAAAATATATTTAAAATGTCATATTTATTGACTAAGAAAATAAATGTTTATTCAATAATTTATTTTCGTTTGTACTATGTATAGATATTTTTAGTGCAATTACATTCCATGACTAATATTATTTATTTATTTATTTATTGCTGCATAAAATTATTTTTTTATAAAATTAAATTCATTTTTTTTTTAACCCTTTAATAGAAAGGTTTTCTTCTTTGCTGAATTAAATTTGTACTTGACTTAAGTCCGGCCCTAATATAGAAGCTAATATATAGCTATTAAAAGTCTCATTTGCGTAGTCACGTTCCAATGCTAAATTTGAAAGCCCAAAACGATTGAATTTGTGCCCGTTGTATCGATATCCGTCTCTGCCGATATAATGAGCTGTCATTCAGTAATTTGGCGCTGTAATTTGCTCAGTTGCCACTCGGAACATATCACGATTTACACCAAAAAAAGGGACCGCCAAAAGTGGAAGCACACTTGGAAAAAGTACACATGAAAGCAAATACGCGGCAGCTAGAAAATCTGGCTAGTTCCCGCTATCCCCGCTGTCTGCCGGGCATCTAATCAACAGAATTTAGCGTCATTTGAGTGCGTGTGGCATGTAAATGGATTGGCAACGGCTGCAGGGGCTGAGGTGGGAGTGTCAGGAAGGGTGCGGCGAGGGGCAGGAAACTAAATCCATTTGTGAGTATCAGTGACAGGCTGCGGGTGTCATCAATTCCAGTTTGTCTGCCCCTCGCAGCTGTTTTTGGCACTGATTTGCCGCTGATTTCGCAGTAAATGCAAAAAAAAATACCTTGAAATGGGACATCAAATCCATCAACGGGTTGAAATTGCAACATTCACGATGTCGCACACACACTAAAAAAGAGGAGGAAATGTTGCAATGGAGGGGGGAGAGTGGAAAGTGGGGCATGATGATGCTGCGTTGCTGTGGCGGATCTGATGTCAACGTTGATGACGCTGCGTGACGCGAATTTCACTGCAAGTGCTGGCCAGGGGCATGGGGCAAGGGGCAAGGGCGAGGGGCGGCTGCTAAAGTAGATGCCGCTTAAAAATTTAAATTGTATTTGCGACAGCAGTCTCGCTGTCCCCCGTCCTCTCTCCCATCTTCCGTCTCCCGTCTGCCGTCTTGCCAACCGGGCAGGTGTGATGCACACTAAATCAATGCAAGGATAACGCCCATACTTAACGAGCGTCATGGCGACGGGGCGACAGGACGACACTCCAAACTCGACACAAAAAAACAAGATAATTCGAAACAGCTACAGTCGGGCGTACTTGACAGTGGAGTACCTTGTGCCATTCTCTCAATTCCCCAATACTTACAAATTTTTAAAGTTTAATAACTTTGGTATTTGTTATCCGATTTTAACACAATTTTTAGCATAGATAAATATAATAGTAAATTGTAAATATTTGATATAACAAACTTATATCTTTAATATTACGCATATTATTCGTTTTCTATTGATTGGGGCAAAAATGAGCTGTGACATCCAATATTTTAAATATACTTGATCTGTGTTTGGTATACAGCTAGCTATATTCAAAATTTAACTGCTCTAGCTCTAATAGAGACTGAGATCAAAAATGTCGAAGATAAGAAAAACTGACAAATATGACAAGATCAATTAGAAGTATATGCTTTTCTTGAGGTTTGCCTTTTTCTGCCTTCTACGTACCTTTCCACAAATTCATTATACACTGTTTCTCAGCCATTTTCATTGGAAGCTGGGTTCAAAAAGGGAAAAGGATAAAGGGAGAATATTTTGCGCATAAAAATTGCAAAAGCCTGCGTTGGTGGTGCTTTAGTGGTGCTGCTGTGGCATAGTCTAAAAATTCAATCGTACATGCTTCCTAGGGATGGGAAGGGGCAGGGGAGTGGGTCCTGCTGTGGCTGGCACACCTGCTGATGAGTAAATCTTAAGTGCAATAAAGACAGAGACGCAACAAAATCCAAAGTACGTGCAGCTGAACCCGGCTTCAGATCTACAGTTCAGTTCAGTTCAGTTGAGTTGAGTTTAGGACAGAGGACAGAGGACAGCAGAGTACAGGACAGTACGGAACAAGGGACATTTCCTCCCTTGTTCACTTACTTAGCGGGATTTTCGGTCTCGTGTTTTGCAAAGTTTGCCATTCTTTTAAGTAGAACATGACTGCGCTACGGTTATATACTCTAGATATATATATATATATATATATATATATATATATAGTCGTACCTATATGTATCTCACGCTATTTCGCACTCTTTTCATACCTGTACGGCATGGCCTTTTGTTTTGTTCTACTTTCACGTTAAATCGTAAATTTTGCAAACACAAGTAGAAGAAGAGAAAAATAAAAAATGAAAAACTTTTGAAGCGCCTACGTGACGCACTGAAGCAGATTTCTATAAAACCAGAGCGAGGCAATACGACTGTACATAGGTTAAAAAAAAAAAAGAGAAAAATAAAAATAAAATAGTTTTCAGCCTTTGCCGTGTGCAAAAGTTACGCTAAACTCCAGACGCAAGTGTTAAGTGCGTTGGGTTAGCTCAGGTGATAAAGGGGGTGTGCAGTGGAGAGGTGGAGGGATAGGTACAGGGGTAGGGGAAGTATGGGAAGTGGTGCTGGGATTTGCCAAGCTAGTTACCAAAGGAGTTCGTGTGCCACAGCTGAACTTTGAGCTGCCAAGAAAATTGCAAAGCTATTGTACCTAAGAACTTGCTATAACAATACCCCCGAGCCCCTCTCCCACCACCCTCTTCCCCCTCCCCCCTCTCTTGCTTTTCATTCTTTCGCCTCAGCTGTTTATGAAGCAGTTTTTCCATGCTCTTATAATGCTCTTCAGTGCTTTGCAGGCTCTACGCATGCAATTTAAAACTTACTCATCGAAATTTAAAGCCATTTAATTGATTTCCACATTAATGGAGTTTAAAGTCATTAATGGAAGTTGTTAATGGGGTTAGAGAACTTTACGGAAATTGAAAATGGGCTGAGCCTAATATAATTACTACTTGGAGTAATGGTTTGAATATAATTAGCATATCCTATATATTCCATATACATATGTATTTATTTATTTAATTTGTAATCTTATGCACCCTACGAATTCCACATTTTATACAGCAGTTTAAATTATTTATGTTTTATTTATATATTTATATTTATAGCACAAAGAATCTAGTAGTTACGTTGGTTGTCAGTAAAATTTTCACTGTAATTACTTATTTGTCTTTCAATTTTGCAATAATTTAATTATTAAAAATTTGAATATAAAGCATATTTATTTATTTTAAAAATATTTTTGTATTTAATAACGAATCTTAATCTATGTTTATTAGTAAGCTATAAAGAATATAACTATTGTTTCATGTTTCTTCTGCAATCCAACAGATACAGTACTTCGATTTATTTAAAGAATAAAGTTTCCGTGTCAAAAAATTCCAAAAAACCTTTTAAACTGCAAATAATACTGTAAATAGGTATAAATATTTTAAGCTTTACCCGGATGTTTCATCTATCAACGAATGACTAAACATAATGCTCAGGCCTGCAGCTTTATGGTTTCAACAAATTAAAATGGCCAAGGGAACAAAAACTGATTGCGCATACGCCACGTGATGCCCGAATAGAAAAAATTTCAACTCATAAAAAAGTGAAGAACAAAAGCAGCTTATGCTTATAAATATTTACCGACCAAAGCGTCGACTTTTTTATGCGAATTCTTAAATTTGTGCATTAAATTGTAAATTGCGTAAATTGCTGGGGATCAGAATCAGAGAGAGAGAGAGAGAGAGAGAGAGAGAGAGAGAGAGAGAGAGAGAGAGAGAGGGAGAGAGAGGGAGAGAAAGAGAGCGGGAGAGAGAAGGAAAAAGATGATACTGAAACCAGGGATACATGTTTGTTAAAAGCTTATGGTATGGATTTTGTGGGGGAATACTTCTAGGTACAGTCAATGCATATAATAAAGAATTTTTGCATATTTACTTGAATATCAAACATTTTTAACGATTTACTGCGAAAATTTCATGCATTTTATGCGCGTGTGGATGTGAGAGTATGTATGTGTGTATGAGTGTATGTGTGTGTGTGTGTGTGAGTGTGCGTATGTGTGTGTTTATCTGCGTGTGTGCGTAAGCATGAAAGGCCCTTGACCAAGTAACCATAAAGCATGAAGCATGCTGCAAATAAGTAAGGCTAGACAGCCTTAAGAATGTTATGGCTGGGGCAGGGCTCCCCCTTCGCCCTTCTCCCTCCTGCCTTCACCCTCTTCACTTCACCCTCTTCCCTCCATGCCGGTCAAAACGAGGGCTCTAAAAGTGAGCCATGCAAGCCAAAGCCAGAGCCGGAGCCGTCGCTGTACTGAGCCGTAATTTCTGCGCCCCCTCAGACCTCTTCAGGCGCTGCCTCCCCCTCTGTCCTCCCTCAGAGTCTGTGCCATGTTTCGTGCTTCATGTTTCGTTTCGTTTGCGTTTTGAGTGGGCGCTGCATCGGTTTGCTTGTGGGTGGAAAGGGGACGTGGGGCGGCAAGACTATCGCTTGTAGCAGGATACATGAAATTTTAATAATGTTTATAATGCCAAAAGGATTTGTTAGCCAACGCTGTGCACTGCACTGCATATGTGTTTAAGAGGGTTGCATGAGAAATTCTGTAATTTAATGCAACATTTTTTGTTGTTTTATTAAAATTTTTTAGTTTTCTGTTAATTTAAACTAAAAAAAAATAGATAAGCTAAAATATAGCTGCTTACAAAATTTAATGTACAAAAAATTAGATTTGCAATAATAAAATCCAATATTCCGAGTGTTATTTTGTAAACTAATACGATAAATAAAAGTTATTTAAAAATATATTATAAATCAATAAAAGAATTCGTAAAAAATGATTTGCTAAATACTAAAATAAATCAAAATCATATACAAATATTTAATTATTTATTAATAGTTAATAAATAAATATAACACATTTATTTTAATGTTTTATGTACATATTTTAGATAAATATTTTTTTAATCTAATATTTTATTTTATAATTATTTTTGAGCCACCCTAGCATAAATATGCATGTATTGCATGCGCGTATGTGTGTGTTTGTGTGTGTTTATATGTATGTGTGTATGCATGTGGGCGTGTTTACTCGAACGTACATCGCCATTAAGCGTGGTCGTCGCTGCTGCTGCCACCGTCTCTGCCTGCCCACTCTCGCCTCTCCCTCTCCTCTCGCCATCTCTGTTGCCACCCCCTGCCTGTTTTTCTTGCCACGTTGCGGTGCTTTAGCTCTGGTTCAGGCAATGACATATTGCGCTGCACAAATCCGCAAACAAACTTTATATGAGTGCCAAAGGATAAGAACAAACAGCAGAGCATTTGGTTCAGGCTCAGCTCAGCCTGCGCCGGCAGCATCATTGACATATATATCCTTAGTTGTGGGCGGTAGGGGGGGGTGTGCAGAGGTGTGGCATGATGACAAGTCGACGATGACCCAAACAGCCAAGAGACAGCAGCAACCTGGCCAAACATTGAAGCCACTTGTCAAACTGTCCACAGCAGCTGCACTCAGAGAAAATAAATTTGAGCTTAAACAGAATTGATTCAAGAAAAAACGAGTATAGATTTAAGTAAAATAATATTTAATCTATGGCACAAATATTTAAAACAATTTTGAATTCTGAATTCTGAGTAACAGCGGATTACTTAAATTATTTATTTATTACTTTATGAAAAATAATTCCCCTTTATAATTTGTTTGCTATTTTATTCGAGTGTAGTGATGAATCAACAAGGCTAGAGGCTGGCAGCATCATATGGCATGCGGCATAGCCACAGTTTCCTCCAGCCCCCTGCCCCTGCCGCTGCTTCAGCCTCTGCCCCTCCCACTTTCTCCTCCATTTCCACTTCCACTTTTGATATTGAAAGCGAAGCACTCCACACGAAACGACTTTATTCAACTGGACTCGACTGTTGCAGGGATTTTGGTCAGAAGCTCGTTCAATGAACCGCATGATTTTAATACTCCCTGGCTCGCTCTCCCTCTCACTCGCTCCCTGTCTCTCTTGGCCATGTTATTAACTTGGTCGGTTAAAGCCACGCCAATGCCAATACCAGCAGATGCAAATCTTTGGGAAATTTGTTTCAGCTCTGCTCTTTGGTGGCTTCGTTTTACGATATTTGTTATAAAATTTAATTAGGCAATTGCTTGGAAAGCTCACATGTGTCCAAGTGCTGTATATATATATAGTATATACTATGTGTGTATGTGTGAAGCATATAGAATACATATATTTGTATGATTATCGAGGGCGCTCTTGTCTGACTTCAGCACAACATAATTTAACAGTTTTTTGGGGTTAAGTGTTTTCGGTTCGCGGAGATAACTTTATTTTTATGCAATGCTCTGCACTGGTAAGGATACATCAGCTATCATATAAAACTAAATACTATAGATGAATACTATATAATACTTTATACAGTATATGTTATTATTTATACTTTATATGCTATAATTCATTATATTAATAAATAAAGTTCTACATTAAGAGATTAATTTTTTAGACCCTGTACTTTAAAAAAGTAAAAGGGTCTATTAATTAATATTTAAAGTTTATTTTCAAAAATGTATCGAACAAATTTTGTAGAGAAAATGTTGGGATGCATTCAAACTAAAGAAAATTTCTGTTTGGATAAATTTAATAATTTGAGATTGTAAAACAGAATTATTTTTAAAGCCAGATCATTAGAGGCCCTTAGGCTGATATGTAAATATGATATAAATTATATTATTTTATTACCTAATGATAAAACTTAAACATGGAGTGAACTTTTTTAAATCTCTTATAGGCAGTTACTAAAACAAATCGGTGTTAGAAGAATATTTTTATTTATTTTTATTATATGAAATTGTTTTTAATAATATTATTATAATTCAAATAATTTTAATATCTCTTCTTTTAATAGTATTTCATCAAAGAAGTTTCAGTTTAATTTGGAAACTTGTTCATTAAAATGTTGTGTATTTAAGGGTATTTACAGGTCGTATACTTTATGTGTACATGCAATTTATTTACACTTGTGTTTGGCATAAATTGCGTGGTTTATCTGCCCTTGTCGGCTCGCTTAAAAGCTTTAAAGTGTTTGCCAGCCTTTTAAGCTTATTGTACATGCAGACATACCATATACCAGAATATATATACTTACACAAGTATATAGCATACTTTTGCCTTTCTCCGAGGTCTTTTTTTGTCAATTTGGCTGTGTGGAAAACAAAGCAATTTCCTATCTATCAGATTGCACTATAAATTTCATAAAGTTGACTGCATATTCCATGGCAATCGAAACGTAACGAATTTAAATGGCCAAACAATGCGCCAACAGAGCCCAGACACAGACACGGAGAGAAAGACGGACGGACAGACGGACGGACAGACGGACGGACAGACGGACGGACAGACGGACGGACAGACGAACGGACAAAGTCAAAAGGCCAAAAGGGGCCACAATGTGCTGATGGCTTGAGCACAGAGAGAGGAGAGGGGGGAGGGAAAGGACTTCTGGAGTATGTACGTCGAAATGAAGCTTGAAGCGATTTCAAAAACTCAATGGATTGCATTTTATGAGGATTTTTTTTTGGATGGCAGTCGAGCCTCAATTTTCGGTTATTAGTTTTGGCGACGGGTCCAGAATGGCGCGCGACCTGCGCCGCCCTTGGCTGAGTTTTACCCCCGGCTTCATTGTTGTTGTGCCTGTGGCAACATTATCAACTTTTGTGCGAGTTTTCAGACCCTGTACTTTTAAAAGGTACAAGAGGGTCTATTAAGCTAGTGAGAGACCCTAAAAGGTGTAAATATTCTTGATAGGGACAACGTCCGACTATCTGTTCGTCTGTCCATCCGTATGAACAACTACATTTCGCAAACTATAAAAGCCTGATAATCAATTTTTGGTGATTGGGTTCTACTGTGCTCTAAGTAAGAAACAGCGAAGATATGTAACAGACAATTTGCTCGACTGGGCATAGACAGATTGGCTTGTTATTGCCTGATTATATTGCATTGATTATTAAAACACAAAGTTGAGGGTCTCCAACTGTCGGTTGCGTTCGACTGTAGTCTTCCGACCGACTGATCTGCCCCATCCTTACTTGTTGTCACTGCCTGAGAAAGGGAAGGAAGGATACGGGTGCTAAATGGCTTTAAAGAACGCGCCTAATTATCAGGCGACTTGCCATGAAATATGTAAAATGAAAAACGAAAAACGAAAAACTCATTTCCCTTTGTCGACGCATTTTCCCCCATTAACGCAAACAAAAGTTCAACATTTATTATTGTTATTATTGCTTTTGCTAACAAATTATTGCCTGCAAAAAGAGATTCCTTTTCAAATTTCCGACTGCCACGCCCACACACCCCCCTCCCCCATCATGTTCTTGCTGTTGTTTTGCTTCGTGTTTTCCATTTAATAAAATCGAAGTCCTTTCGCTTTGACTGCTGCCTCTCGCCTCGCCCCGCCCCGCCCCATCTAGCCTCCATGCCTGACTTTGATTAGCCAAATTAGCGACAGCAGCTCAGCGATAACATTGCCAACGGTGGTGGAGACTGGGGGGAGGAGGCGTGGCTGGGGCTCACTGTCTGCTGCCTCGCATTCGCTTTTGGCCAACTTGCGCGTTGAGTTAATTAGCAAAATTGTTGCGAAGGCAGCAGATAGCGTCGGGAGGGTGCCACAACTTTTTAAAGCAATTTACAAGCGTAAATTGTAACTTTCTGTGTGACTTTTGTTTTTACGAGCATGTACATGTGTATGTGTGTGTTGTGTGTGTATCTGTGTCTGTGTTTGTGTAGCAATTCGCATCCGTATCTGTGCTTGGGGCTGCCAATCCACACACTGCTAATTTCCACATGATAAGTCATTGAGCCGAATTGAGCTGAGCTGAGCACAGCTTAGCTTCATCTCTCCAAGTTTCTATGTCTCTAATTTAAATACCAACTGATATTGAGACGTTGCTAACTTTGCTCTCCTTCTCTGAAATTCGTTAAAGAGTTTTTAAATAAATGCAATTGGATATAAAATCCACATTTTTCGCCAAATTTATCCATGTTAGGTTTTTATTGAATTATTTTCCATTACTAATTATTTACGATCAAAGTTAGTCAAATAAAAATTATTAAGTTCTTAGCATTAAAAAGTTAAAAAAAACAGGAATTTTTTAATGCATTACTTTCCATTACAAATCATTTCTGATCAAAACTCTTCAAATCAAAATATAGATTTGTTGCATTGGATAAGGTCTTTTAGTATACCCCAATTTTTAGTCACTGTTTGTAGAGTATACAAACTTTATTTAATTGCAGCACTACTGAATTAATCGACCCTTTAGGGGTCGAAGAACACGTACACGTACACGTTTTCTTTTCCATTTATTTGTTTGGATCACGGAATATTCAATACAAATAAACCGACTAAATTTGGAGGTCTTAATTTGCATATTTCGCAGACGGCTTTTGAACGCAATTTGCTTTAATTTAGAGTTCGTTTCGCTGGCGTATCGACAACATGTCAATTGCGGAGACCTTTGAGAATCAGGAGATCTTCATTACGGGTGGCACGGGTTTCATTGGCAAACTGCTGATTGAGAAACTATTGCGATCATGTTCCAAACTTGGCACTATCTATGTGCTGATACGTCCCAAGAAGGGCGTGCCCATGGAAGAGCGTTTGGAAGCCATGCTCAATTCCAAATTCTTCGATCGTTTGCGCCTGGAGCAACCGCAGACATTCTCCAAGGTGGTGCCGATTGCCGGAGATGTGAAGCAGCTGCAACTGGGCATAAGTGAGAGCGATCAAGAGCGTTTGAAAAAGGTGACCATAGTTTATCACTCGGCGGCCACGGTGCGCTTTGATGATCCGTTGCGTTCGGCCATTTTGATGAACACAAGGGGCACTCATGAGCTGATCAAACTGGCGCTGCAATGGCGCAAGTTGAAGGCCTTCGTGCATGTGTCTACAACGTACTCGAATCCCTCGATTGTGGACGTGGAGGAGCGCATTTATCCGCCGATTGCCGACTGGCGTACCTCCATCAAGCTGGCGGAGAGCTACGATGCGGAAACCCTTGAGGTGTTCTATCAAAAGTACAGCGACTTTCAGCCCAATAGCTACACCTTCACCAAGAGCATGGCGGAGCATGTGGCCAACGATTACAGACATCAGCTGCCAATATTGATATGCAGGCCATCGGTGGTGCTCTTCACGATGGAGGAGCCCATTCCGGGATGGACGGATAACTTCAATGGTCCCATCGGCATGCTGGTAGCCTGTGGCTCTGGCATCCTGCGCTCCCAGCACTGTGATCCCGACATCATTATCGACTATGTGCCCGCCGATCTGGTGGTGCGTGCCCTCATCATCTCCTCCTACAAATATTTATTGCAAGCACCCGCCAAAGATCAACCCATCGAGGTGTTCAATTGCTCCGGAGCGGAAATGATACGGGTAAACATGGCGGAAGCCATCGATGTCGGCAAATACTATATACGCACCAATCCCTGCGAAAAGACGCTTTGGCTACCGGGTGGTGGCGTCACACGAATCAAGTTGCTGCACTTTCTCAGGTTCATCACAATGCACATCATGATGGCCATTGTAGTGGACACGGTGTTCAGACTGTCCAACAGGAAACCCTTCCTGCTCAAGTTGCAACGTCGTGTTTTCAGCGCCTTCCAGGCCTTACAGACTTTCACCCAAACCGCATGGACCTTCCAACACCAGAACTTCAACGCTCTACACGATCTGGTACCCCCGCAGGAAAAATACATCTTTGGCTTTAAGCAATTCTCCAACATGAACTACGTGGATTTCATGAAGACGGGTATTCGGGTCGGCAAGGAGTTCCTGCTGCATGAGAATCAGTACAGCTCCTGGGGAGCCCATCTGCGTCTGAAGATCCTGTACGTTCTGGACTGCATATGCCGCGTAGTCGTCTACAGTTTTCTATTGCGTCTTGTTTACAGAATAATACTTCGTTTAGCTGTTGGACTCTTGGGCTTAAACTCTGATTTAATCAACAAATAAAATTGTTTTAAAATGTAATTTAAATACATTTATCAAATATCCTAATTTTTTTCTGCGGATTTCAAGGATAGATAAATATAATAGTGTAGAATTTTTATTGTTAATAGCAATCGATTTTTATCAATTTGAGGCGTAAGTGAGGCAGGCTTTTGACATACGAGTATACCTGATCAGCGTATGAAATACATCTACATCTACATCTACATTCTAAAAATGACTATTCTAGCTCCTATAATTTTCAAAATCCCAGCTGAACGGACAAAAATAAATTACCTGTTTTTAATATTTGTCAGATTTTAGTTAAGACCATAAACAAATAAACATATAAACCAAATGCTACTAGCAAATTTTATTATCAATTTTATATTAACCACGGCTAGTTCATAGAAAAAATTTAAGATTAAATTTAAATTTAGCATAAAATTAAACGATTGATTTTTACTAAATAAAGAGTAAATGGCAAAAATAAAGTTAGATCAACTTACCCGTATTTTAAAGTATTATATTGATTACTATTGAAATAAAAAATAATTTTAAAATGAATAATAAAATTAAAAGTTTTTCAGTTGCTTTCGATTTAGGCAGCATGATTAAACAACTGTCCAGCTGGCTTCAATACGCTTCTAAGGCCTTTTTTCGACTTTTCGGCTGTTGTCATTGCTACTTGACAGTGGGAACTCTCATGTGTATGTGTGTGTGTAACAAGACCACGCCCACTCAATTATGTGCCCTTTGCTGTGGGGCTGTGTGCATTGTTGTTAAATATTTCGTTTCCGTTTGCAGTGTTTGCCGTTGCCGTTGCCGTTGCCGTTGCCGTTGCCAGCTGCTTGGTATGCAAAATGAGGCGCTGCCAGTGTCAGGACTTCTCGCTCAGTGTTCGTAATAGTTGCAGCACACAACAACAACAGCAACAACAGCACTTGGAATAACAAGAGACGACAACTGTACAAGTGTGTGTGTGTGTGATCCTATTCGTACAGTTCCTGCAGCAGCAGCATTTCCTCTTCCTGCCACGCACTTGGCAAAGTCGAAAATTCAATTTCCTGTTTTTCGTGCATGTATGTGAGCCGCATTTTTGTTGCATTGTGTTATCGTTGCTGCTCATTGTTGTTGTTGTTGTTGTTGCTGTTGTTTGCTGTTGTTGTTGTTTTTGTTTTTTATTTGGCACTTTTGCGCTTGGCATTGTATTAGATTCGCATTTGCATGCCCAGCGTGAAGTGAGCCACAGGCAAGTCACAAAGGCAGCCAAAAAGAAGCTGCGAGAAGATTCACTGGCTTTGCCCGGGCTTCAAAAGAAGTCACGCGAACCACATCCGTAGAGAGAATGAGAGAGAGAGAGAGAGGGAGACAAGAAGAGTAAGAGAGAGGGAGAGTGGCAGAGAGGGATGCTGCAGTCGAGTTGGCAGCGTGTTTTGGCCCAAAACAATTGTAAGCCTTCGCCAGCTCAATGCAGTTTTTTATTAGAAATTCATTTCGAGTGCCTCTTGCTGGTGGAGGGGGAAGGGGTCTGCGTGGGGAGGGGGCTGTGGAAGCAGCTGCTGTGCTCTGTTGGCGCAGCAAACGGAAGTATTGCCATCAGCACGTCGTCTTTTGACTACGCAACACCTCGCATCCCACCTCTCCCCCTCGCCCAGAAGGCTTTCTTCGGCAACTCCTGGAAATTGTGCGTCTTTGTCGCCATGGTTTTCAAATTTCTGTCTTGTCATGCAAAAATAAAAGGGCCAAAAGGTTGCCACGCCCACCGACTTCTTTAACTCGATTTCCCATAAATTCTCCCATTGTATTGGAGCTCCCTTGCTGAATGGCAAGAGTGACAGAGAGAAAGAGATTGAGAGAGAGAGATACATATAGTGTTGTCAATGTGTTCAAATATTTATAAACACAATATCGAACATTTCATATATACCCTATAAATAATATCTCTCTGGGTATACGACAGACTTTTTTTTTCTGAGATTGCTCATACGACACGTAGGTCTGGCGAATTAATTTAATACAATTTTAAGTTATTCAAGGAAATATATTTAGTAAACATGCAAATTTATTTAAAATTACCAAACATATATAAAACCATTTTTTAATTCATATTTTTATATTATTTAATAACTATATTATATATCAATAACGAATAAAATAAAAATCAACAGAAATTTAATATTTTTGGAAATCAAATATATATAAATTATTGAAATAAACAATTTTATATTTTTACAAAAAAACAAGCAATACTTATTCTTCTTATTTTTAGACCCTGTATTTTAAAAAAATAAAAGGGTCTATTAATTTAGTGCAAATGACAGCTGTGTGTAACAGGCAGAAGGAAGCGTGGTAGACCCCACAAACTATATATATTCTGACTCAGGACGACGAGCTGAGTTGATATAGCCATGTCCGTCTGTCCGTCTGTCCGTCTGTCCGTCTGTCTGTCTGTTGTCCGTATGAACACCTAGATCTCAGCAACTACAAGAGCTAGAGACACCATTTTATGTACACCATTGGTATGTAGGTTCTTCTAAGCTGTACGCTGATCAAGTTTGTTTTAGATTTTTGATATCGCTCCCCATTCACCCACTAACCGCGAGCAGCCAACAGATCTTGGAAACTAGAAGAGCTAGCAACACAATTTTTTGGTATTTAGGTTCTCCTATGCAACAGTTACATAAAATATGTTAAAGTTTTTTGATAACTCTTCACATTGGACCGCTAATTGAAAAAGAATTTAGCAACAGTTTTCGGTTTTAAAGCTATAGTTTTAATGGTAAATATACGGGATTTGGCATGCACGTAGTCTATGGCCTTCTCCATCAATGCTGTGCATTGCATTACGATCGGATAAAAAGCAGCGAAGAAATCACAAAATACAGGGTCTACTACAGTCGGTTACGTCCGACTGTAGCTCCGTCCATACTGGTTTTATGTGTGTCAGATTAAGCGGCAGCTCACATCAAACTCTTGCCATTGTCACACTCCAGATCCACAAACTAATGGCTTTGATATATATATATAAACAAACATATAAACAAACATTTATTATAATAATCACACTCGCCACTACACCTAAGCGCCCTTGACACGTCCAACCCACTTGCCCACAGACACTACACTGTGATCAGCAGCACTGCAGCAGCTGTATTTATAGTGCTGGCAGGCTGCGCACCCGCTGTCTCTTATCAGTTCTCGAGAATAAGAAAGAGAAAGAGCCAAGAAAATCACTCAATTATCTGCAGCTGTGGTGAGAGAACACATCGACCGCGCTCTCCGTAAGCTGCTAGGCAGCGCTTAGCCGCTCTCCTTGCTGGCTCTCCAAGCATACCTCCTACATTACAAGTAATGCAGCGGGTAGCCGGCTCGCCTTTAAAGAACACATAGACCGCTCTATATGCATAAGCTCCGGGGCAGCGCTTATCTGCTCTCCTTGCTGGCTCTCCAAGCATACCTCCTACATTACAAGTAATGCAGCGGGTAGCCGGCTCGCCTATAGAGAACACATCCACCGCTCACTATGCATAAGCTCCGAAGCAGCGCTAAGCCGCTCTATTTGCTGGCTCTCCAAGCATACCTCCTGCATTACAAGTAATGCAGCGGGTAGCTGGCTCGCATATAAAGAACATATCGACCGCTCTCTATGCATAAGCTCCGGGGCAGCGGACGGACTGACAGACGGACATGGCTATATCGACTCAGCTCGTCATCCTGAACAGGAATATATTTACTTTGTGGGGTCTGCCACTCCTCCTTCTGCCTGTTACATACATTCTGACAAAGTTATTAACCCGGTTTTTCCCATTTTTCAAATAGGCACAGGGTATAAAAATATATCATAAATAGACTAGCTCTTAAATTATTTATAAATATTACATTTATATATACTATTATTGAGTTTAAAATAAATTAGATTTCTTAATGATTTTATACACCAATCATTCTTACTTCTAATTAATTGAACATTTAAAGTGTCGAAACAAACTTTGAAATTCCAAGATTTGGCTAGAGTTTAAAAAATGGAAAATATTGTAATTTAATAATTCACTTCCAGTTGAATCAATTAAAACTGCAACATCAAAATTTACTGCAATAAATTCAAGTTCTTTAAGTTGGCAATTCATTTAAAAGAAATCGTTTTTTATTAGCCGCAAAATGAATTGTGTAGAACGTGATTGTTGTCTTTTAATTAAGTGCCTCTAAAAGGAAGAAAAACGAGAAAAGAAAATCAATTTATTTACTTAACTTTTTGTGCATTCAGGCAGCGTGTTGGCTGTGCTCGTAGAGTAAATGTATTGCCTTCTCCAGTGAAATTTGAGCTTGTTTTTTGGGGTTTTGTTCGCATGCCGCACACATGAAATGAAGGCAATCGTGCATAAGATGGCAGCATTTTTAATATGAACATAATACAAATAGAAATGCGATGGCTAAAGCTGAAGCCGAAACTGAAGCTACTGCAGGTAACTTTAGCAGTAAATGACAGTAAATGATTGAAGCTAAGCCCAGAGAGCTGAGTGTACACACATACATATATATACAGTATAGTCTCTATATATGCGACAAAGTAAAACTGCTTACGTGACCCTACACTGCGTCTCAACTGTCGGCTTACATCATTTCAAATTCCATGCAGGTAAAAATGCTTGTGCTCCTCTGCCCAAGATTGCAGGCAGACCAGAGCCAAAGCCGAAGCTGAAGCTGAAGCTAAAGCTGAATCCATGAAAAAGCGAGAAACCAATTCAGATAACTGCAACAGCTAAAAACGGTCAGGCGAATGCAATGAATCGAGAGCTGGCAAAATATGAAATATGAAATATAACTGCGGCAGGTTCGGATAGGGACAGCACCTCACAGAACCTCCAACAATGGAGCCAGAGTAATAACCTCCCACTGTTCCCCCAAATGCCTCAGTTGTTCCTGCTCTCAGCTGTGCAGAGGCACGTGCCTTGGCCCCAGCTCAGTTCGAGAGCCCGTACTCGTAAGTATTATTCATCATCATCATTGACAGAGGCTCCCTCTCCTATATCCCCCTCCCTCCCTCTCTATCTCTTCGTTTCTGTCTAAATTGCAGCTGTGGAAAATTTACGCTTGAAATGCAGCCTCATTGTTCGCGGATATAAAAACTATAATACAGTCGTAATACGTGCCACAGATTTTGTTGCCGTTCGCTGTTAAGTGGAGCGCGTAATCAATAAAATTGTCAAATAATTACGAGTGCAACAAATGCTTGGCATTGTTGCCACATTTCACAGTTGCCTCAAAATGAAAATGCACTCAATTGCTTATCCTTCAGCACAATGCAGAGGAAGTTCATTATAAGCTTTTGAAAACTCTGTGCAATGATTAGCTAATGAGTGGAAATATGAATTGTGATTATAGACTGAACAATAATAAGATGATGAGCATTGCATTAAATCTTTAATATCAAGTTTTATTTGTATTGATTTACAACACAACTGCATATATGGAAGTCTAATCTACCTTTCGGATATTCCCAGGCACATCTGCGCTGTTGCCAATTTGCACCCAAGTAAAATAAATCAAGAGGCAAATTGAGGCGCGCAAATGCCATGAAAATGACAAAACAATATAAATTCACGTAATTGGACAGGCCAATTCACAGAGAAAAACATGCGAATGCTTAAGTTTTATGGGGCACGCGAATACGCAGGATCTCGAATCGAATCCCAAGCATTATTATATTATATTTATATATAACGTATTATTTTGTATAATCGGCAAATTTTGCATGCACTGCACAAACAAAACGTATAAATTCATGAGCACCAAAAACGATTTAGTTAAGCCGCCAAATTGCCTAAATTCGATGGCGAAAGCAACGAAAAAAATAAAGATGAGAATGGAAAATCAAGCTGGGGGCGAATGTATGTAATACACACGCAACAAAAATATTTGAAGTAAAATCTAGCTACATATATGTATATGTTTATATATTTTGCCAGCACATGCAGAAATACGCACAAACATAAATAAAATAAAAAGGGCAACGAGGCGGGGGCATAAAAATTTCATCGATTTCCGGTTAAAGGCAAATATTGTAACCATAAATATGAGCAGACTATAAATATCAGTAGACTGGGTTTTTCATGTGTGTGTGTGTGTGTGTGTGTCTATGTGTGGGTGTGCCTGTAAGGTGGTTAGGGCGTGGCACTTTCACGCCAATGTGGCGATAATGCGATTGCTTTCGGCTTTCGGCTTTGCGCGCGCGATTACATTTCGATTTGATTTCGATGTGCTCTGCATCGTCTCAACATCGAACATCGACATCGACATCCAAGTTTGTCGTTTTATTACTTTTATTTTTATTTGCATTCGCTTTGGCAGAAACAAAATTTAAATTGTTTTCGCCAACGGCAACAAATTCTAAATAAACGTGACAACACAGCTCTGCGGCATACAGCAAACGGCTGCAATGAATTTTTGAATGTGCTGCTCCCAGTGCTGCTGGATTAGAGCGAAACTAAATAAATTTGGAATACCTTTGCATATTCTAAAAGCTGGCAAAATGCTAAATGTTATCCCAGTGGAAAATCAATTATGGAATGTAATATAGTACAATATATAAATTGTTAAAATAACTTCAAACTTTCGCAGCGTTTAATATTTGCCCAATTGAATGAACAATGCATTAAATAAATAGACAAAGATTCGTTGAAATAAACTATAATAAATGTTTATTTAATTGTAAATAGTATTTTAAATTTTTCATTAAAAATCGCAATAAAAAGTTAGTGATATTTAAGTGAAATAATAAGATTATTAATATAATAAAATAATACAATTAAAATATAATAATATATGTATAAGCAGAATTTTGTATTTATTCAAAATTAAATAAATGAATATATAACTAGAAAAGTCTGAATAAATTTCTTTGCCCTGTCTTATTAAATATATATATAAACGGAAGGCCAATTAGTTGCAGGTTGTAAATTTATTTATGTAAAAATAAAATTAACTTTTTTTCATTTTAATTTAATTTAAATATAAAATTTCTTTCGAACCTTCTTTCTCTTGAAACTAATATGCCCAGCTAGCACGCAGCTGATTCATTTGGCACACAGTTTTGTTTACAATTTTAGCAGTGCTGCAAAAGTTGGCATTTTTTTTTAGCAATGCTACTACTATTTTTATACTTTTAAGCAAATTGTCTGCGGTCCTGCTGTCAGGGAGAGCGAGAGATAGAGAAACGATGTCGATTGCCAATACGTTTTCAATTTTTTATGCGCTGTTTCGTAAACAACATTCTGCAATTGGCCATACAACACTTCAGTCTGGGCTATGCCAAAGGCGACTCTCAGACGCTGCCTGGCATTAATATTTCGAGCCCATTGTCAACGCACAACAACAGCAGCAGAGAAATATTATATTTCATGATATGCCATTGTTTGCGATTGCTTTCATTTCGGCCCATACAAATCGCTTTTGCATACAAACTCCAACAACTTCAGTCCATGGGCCCAAGTGCAAACAAGTGAATCGAATTGGCAACATTTTGTATTCGAACACAATAACAGCATTCTCTGTATTCAATTGTTGGATCACACTTTCACTTAGTGAAGCCGGAATAGAAAGAAAATATTTCATAAAAATGATGCAGATATAAATGCTTTAGACTAATAATAGTTACACTGAACTTATTTAAATATCATATTAAAATGTATTTTGTGCTGTATTTTGTATGCCAGTGAAGTTATATTTTTCCCGTTTTTGTCGGGGTTTATCCTTTTAATAATTAGTTATATTTTAAATTTATTTATTCTAATTTGTTTATGACATTTATATAACATTTCAATATGTTATAAATAATAATAGGCCAATCAAATTTAATATCATTTATTTTTTCATTATTTTATTATTTATTTACAGATATCTTTATCTTATCTTCATCTTAACCTTAAACTCAAATAACATTCTAACTTAAGTTGACGTCAAATAAATAAATAAGTGCATTTATTTTCTATCTTTATTTTTAATATATATCTTTAATCATACGCCTTTCCTTGCCACGCTGTTAAAGATTAAGCCGAACGCTTCTTCTTAAAATTAAGTATACGCAGTGTTGTGCCAACCCAAGCATTAAATTTATCGCAATTGCTTAATTAGCTGTAATTACATGTGTATCATATCTTTTTTAATTACTAGCATTTAATATGCTACACACACACACACACATACACGCACACACACACACATACGTATGAACTTATGCAGATACCACAAAAACCAGCGGAGGATTAAAACTGATTAAAATGAATGACGTTAAGCGACAGGCATATTTTAATTATTTAATGCTAATTAATATGTTTTGCAAAACCACAGAGCAGCAGCTGTAATAGTGCCGGGGTGGGCGGTGGGCGTGGCAGAGTCAGCAGCTGCTGGCTGTTAACTTTGTCATAATGAGTTTTGCATTTAATTTTGGGCCAAAGCGGCGCTAAGCTCTGTTGACAGGCGTAAATTGTATCTCATAGATACATGCGGCAACTATTGAGACAGACTGTAATTAATTTGTTTGTTGACTTGGCAACTGCCTCCCAGTAGTTTGGATCCAACTCCTTAAGTAGTATATATGGCAGTCATTTGTGGGTAACTCATCAACTGCTTTGCATATCTCAGACCAACAGACAGACAGACAGACAGACAGACAGACAGGCAGATGGGTGAGAGAAGAGTGAAAAGTGTTTGGCTTTGTTTTGTAACTGTGACAAGCAGCAACAATCAGCAGCTTTAGAGTCACAAGTCGCAAAAGGCTTGGCGCTCGAGGGAATTACCCAAAGCGCTTTAACTGACATTTCCACTACCGATTTCTGCTTTCAAATGTTTAGAAACAGCACTACAAGCCGAGTTTAAAGTGAAGCGATTCGAAACTGATACATATATTATAGGGTTTGCACTTCAAAGTAAACTACGAAGTTAACAAAATAAATTAATCTGAACATAAACCTTGTTTGCTTTACTCTTAAAATTTTTAATATCAGCATAGTAATACTTTTATTACATATATCTTGTTGCCCTTTAAGGCAAATAAATGTAGAATACTTTAGAAAAAATTGCTACTCAATTTTTTTTAATTTTACAATATTTATTAATTGTTTTAGTTTTATTTTAATTTTGCAAGACAGCCAGAATCAAAAAGAAAACCAAACAACTTTTATTTATCAATTCGATTTAAATCTCCTTTCAAGTTATTTTGCTTTGTAGTGGACTTGATAAAACTGCAAAAATTGGTAATATCAATGAGTATTTATTATGTTTGATAACCCATGTTTTAAAATAGCAAACCTCATACTTCATACAAGAAAATCATAGGCAACAACTTACAGTGGTTGAAAAACATAAATAAATGTTAAACTAATTATTTGTTTGCGTTTGCTGCTATGATAACTGCATTATTAAATAATAATTAATTTAAAACTTAATTAATTTAATGACAAATGTAGATGCTTCTAGTTTTTCCAAGTGTTTTTGTTTCTTGGAATTCTGCATCTAATGCCGCTGCTGCCCACTCGTCATCGTGGCAGGTTCCGTTTTTTGCTGCTACTGCTGCTGCTGCTCCTGATTTATGCTGCACATTAATATTTTAATGTCTTTATTGCGAGGCCTACGCAGAGAATAAAAAACAAAAGCCAACATCCCCTCAAGCCCCCAGACAAGCAGAGAGCCCAGCAGAGTTGCCTGCAATCCATTAAACGTTATCAGCAACTGACATTAGCCCAGCAGGAGATGCTCTCTTCCTCCCTTCCTGACTTTCTCTCTTTCTCCCTTTCTCCCTTCACTTGCTCTGTTTACGCACATTTGTCTTGTGTCGTGGTGGCAAAAGTTTTGAGGCGCTGCTCACAACTACAACTAGCCAAGGGGGCGGAGGGGGTCGGGTTTGGGGCTTTTCTTGTCACCCATTGGCAAATTCAATTATAGCAAATCGCATGCAAATGAATTGGACGACAAAGTTTAAGCAGCAAAAGGCGAGAGCTCGAGAAAAACGACTCATCGCCAACGCATTTGCAATTTCCAAATTGCAGTTTTTAGAACCCTTACTTTTAAAAAGCACAAAAGGGTCTATTAAGTTAGTTATAGTGGGAAATGTATCTAACAACCTGAGGGAGAAGAGCCAAGTCGATGTAGCCACGTTTGTTTTTAAGTAAAATAAATTAATTTTTAAGTTAAATAAATACCTATTTCTCCCTATGGCATTCTCCATCGATGGTATACGAAACAGCAAAGATATGTAAGAGACACTTTAGTCGACTTGGCAGAGGGGATTAAGTCGTATGGTGGTAGCAAATTCGAGCGATGAAATATCTTTTGTTACTTTGCAGCGATTCTTGAAACACTAAGTAAAGTGTAAATGGCCTGCAATTGTCGATTACGTCCGACTGCAGTCTTTGCCACTATTTTCATTTAATTATTATCTGCGCTCTGTTTTCTCATGTAGCAAAAAGCTAATGATGTTAACTTCCATGCATGCTCACCCACCCACAAAACTAACTGACTTCGCATTATTCATTTTACTACGCGATATTTTGCCTCGTTGGCGAATTCAATTTGCGCTTCTAATTTTCTAGTTTCGTTAGTTTTTTTCTAGCAATTAGAATATGCGAAAATATTTTCGCCAACTCTCGCACTTGTGCATACTTTTTTAATTAGTTCCGGAGCACATACTGTGATATATGGCCAAAAATATATAGATACATAATATACTACTATATCAGATTCATAATGAAGCGCATTTGCATGCAGACATTAAAATTTAATTTATTTATCTGCCATTTGTAGCTCGGAGGATTTTAATTAGTTTTCGTATGCAGATTTTTCGATGCCATATGGTAGGTGCTGTCATTGAAAAGTATCTAAGCAATAGAGTTGTGTTTTAAATATCAAATTTTAGTTAAATATTTTCATAAATTCGGTTAAACAGAATAAATAAGTTAACATAATTAGTTGCATGCCTTTTTATTATATATTTATTTTGAATATTTGAATAATTTAAGCGCCAACATTTTCCAAGCAAGTTTTAAAGCAACAGTGCTGACAGTAAGAACTGTCTATACTATCAGCACTCAACTAATAACTTACCGCACACATACGTAGATACAGTTATTGGCATATAAACCCATCACAGATAGACACAGACAGACACAGACTCTGCATATATATACCATATAGTATATTCTATCAACACATTGGCAACGCATTTTCAATCCGCTTTTCTATACCAAAACGCCATTTTGCCCAATTAAACTCAGCTTAAATTCTTTTTCGCTCCCTTTATCTGTAAACTCACACACACACACATACATACATGTGCTCACACAAACATTGATACAAATTGCGAAGCAACTGCACAATTTTTCAATTAACTAAAAATGTTTAGAATGGCTGGCAACGAGTATAGAGCATATATTCATTCGGCAGCCGATCGAACTGTTCTCTCTGCTATATGTGCCACAGTCACTGATTGCGTCTCTGTATGCGTGTGTGTGTGACAACAAAAATGCCATAAAATAAAAATGCACTGAGAGAGAAAATGGAACAAAAAAGCGAAGCGGACAGCGCAAATTGTTGGCAATGCCATGCATGGCGAAAAATTGTTGCCACGTTTTGCCAGTGGGTCGCATGAAATTGCCATTTCCAATTAACGCCATTGCGAAAATAGTTAAATGCTGCAGCAGCAACAACAACAACAACAACGACAATAACTACGGCAACAACAACAAGTGCAACTGAAAACAACAGCCAGCAAAGCAAACAGCATCAAGCACAGGCCAAATGCTGGCCAACAACTGCTGCTCCTCTGCTCAATGGAGTGGCAAGGCAGCTACGCTTCTCTTCTCTCTCTCTTCCTCTTCCTCTCTCTCTCTCCCTATCTCACCCTTTCTCTCTCTTTCTGCATGCACTTCTCTCTATCTCAGCAGAGCAACTCGCGTATTTTTTGCAACAACAGTTGCAGCTGCAGCTCAGTGTGCTAGTATGTGTAACTAACTCTATTAACGAAGCGGAACCGGAAACACACACACACACACACACACACACGCATGCAGAGACAACTGACCCATAGAGGGCGCGCTGAATCAACATGGCGGACACATGTTGTGGGCTCTCGCTATGTTGAGCATGGAGTTGGCAACTGGAGTTAGACTTATCTGTTGTAAGTTCGGTGTATACCCTGTAAATTTCCTCATTCACAATGGTCAACTATTGTAAACTGTAGTCGGTTATTGAGCAGATTTTCAATACAACAACTGCAAAATTAAATCAACAGTTGTGTAACCATAAATAAACATAAAACTATTAAAATATTGAATAGTTTCAAACAAAAATTAATAATAATTTAATGGCCAAAATTATTAAAATATTGATAAGTGAAACAGGTGAAAAGTTAACATAAATTTCTAATTT
The DNA here is from genome assembly GCA_035045125.1 of Hypselothyrea guttata. Classification (NCBI taxonomy): domain Eukaryota; kingdom Metazoa; phylum Arthropoda; class Insecta; order Diptera; family Drosophilidae; genus Hypselothyrea; species Hypselothyrea guttata. The sequence goes on from JAWNNJ010000630.1 coordinate 138,307, forward strand.
CTTATTTAATTTAATTATTGTCTACTAAAAACAGCCAACAAAAGTTTAAAATATATAAATTTATAAATATTCATTTCAGTTCTACTTCACAAATAATCTATAATTAAAATATATTTTAGTTGATAAAGTGCATTTGTTAATATTAATTTATTGAATCTAAATTTCTTTGACATTAGTTTTATTAAAATAAAGGTGAAATCTTTTAAAAGAAAATTGATAAGAAATATGAAAAAAAAAAGTTTTGATATGGAACTTTATATTCATGAAAATAAACTTAATTGCAGATTAAAATTTATGAGTTTTGCGGTTGTGCATTGGATCGCTGGTTAGCATAATATTGAACATTAAATATATATTTATTTATTTTGTACATTTGATAAATTATATACATAGTTATTTACTTTCAAGTTGGCAGTTCTCTCAGTTATTAGCGTTGGCAGCTTTGCTAAAAGCCATTGCCAAAGTAAATTTTACTTAAGTGGCTGATTTGAGATTCATAAAGTTAAATAAAAGTAAGAGCTGGCAAAAGTTGTTTCTCCAGTTAATGGTCTACACTTCCACAGTATTTCCTCTGCAGTAGTTTTGCACAAGTTTTGAAATTGTCTTAAAGACTTTGATTACTCCACTTTAATCTATTTGCGTTGGGCTCTAGGGCATATGATACTTCTATGAAGCTCTTTCTGATGTTATTACTGTTTGTTGTCGTTGCTTTTGCTTTTGGTTTTGCTTTTACAGTCGCCTGCCGCGAGGCACTCGAAAAATGGTTACCCATAAAAACCTTTGCAACCCTGACGCTTCAAATTCCCCCCTCAGCAACAACAAAAAAAATCTCGCGCGCTCTGGCGCGCTCGACCTGACAGTCGGGCAAGCCCGACTGTCTTATACCCTGTACCACAGCTCGCGCTGCGCGCTCGCCCGTTCAGTATATAATAAAATTCTTTAAATATAATTTAATCTATCTTGATTAAAACGATCTGACATGGTGGCAACGCTACCGCCAAAACACAATTTGGCACATGGTATGGCGATGAAGGTGGCGCTCGAACACTTGTCGCTTGGTCTCTGACGTCACGCGTCACAGACTTTTGTTATTTTGGGCAATCTTATTTTGGCACCTTGCAATTGGTGTTGTTTACATGCGTACATGCACACATACATATATGGTATTCGTCTATTCTACATGTATGTGTGTTTCTGTTTATACATACACACATACACTTGCTGGGCTGCAGGGCCCGTGCGAAGCAATACATGCAGTGTTGAGTAGCTAATATCTCCTACGTTTATTAACCGATTTTAATGCGCTTTTCAGGATAGTTAAATATAATAGAAGAGAGTATATATACCAAAAACCAACATTCTATGTTTAATATTACGCTTGTTTTTGAACTTTTAAGTTCAAGTATTTCGTAGCTTATATCTCCTGTGTTTATCAACCGATTTGAATCCTCTTTTCAGGATAGTTAAATATAATAGTAGAGAGTATATGTTCCGAATAACAACATTCTATGCTCAATATTACGCTTGCTATTCAACTTTTTGTGTTAAAAATTCGAGGTTATGTGAGTTTTATTGATTTTTGGGCGTGAAGGGGGCGTGGCATAAACGATTTGAAATAAACTTGATCTGCGTATTGAATACACCTACCGATAGCAACCAAAACAGCTTCTCTAGCTTTTGCAGTTTCCGAAATCGACGCGTTCATACAAACGGACTGACGGACAGACAGACAGACAGACAGACATGGCTATATCGACTCAGCTCTTCGCCCTGATCAAGAATATATATAGTTTGTGGGGTCTGCCACGCCTCCTTCTGCCTGCTACATACATTCGCACAAAGCTATCAACCCTGTTTTTCCCATTTTTCAAATGGGCACAGGGTATAAAAAGAGGGAAAACCGTTTGCCTCTGCCATTACCTCAGTGAATGGTCGCCATGTTGACCGAATTTTTCGTTGCGAGTTGATAACAGTTCGACAATTTTTAAATGCTCAACTCGCAGGCATTTTGGGCTTTAGCTGTCGCGCTGGATCCCAAAGCAGGGGATTCCCCTGGCAAATTTGCACGTTTCTATTGTGTGCGTTGTAACGACGCTTAAAATGCGACTCGATTTTTATCGATTTAATCAAGCGGCGGCTGCTGTGTGGCAAGTACTTTTTTTTGCTTTTTACCTTATATTTTTTCCGTTTTTTTCCACTTTTTTATGCTGTGTGTATTCAGTTTGCTTCTTTTTCGCGTCGATTTCCATACGTAATTGCGCTGTAATTGACAATTTATTGTGTCAATCGCAATCGAGGCGCAATTCCGCACCGCACGGTGTATGCTACGTTTAATTAACAAGGCGACAACGATGCCACCAAAAGGGGGGCGGGGCAACAGCTGCCAGTTAGCCCGCCCACAATCCAATAAAAATAACAGCGTTACGAAGAAATTGTATCTGTTGTGCTTGCAACCGGCTAACAGGCGAAATGCATGCCACACACTTGGCTAACAGACAGGTTGCAAATGCGCAGCTTATAACCAACTAATTAGCCATCATGACTGCAGTAACAACAGCAACACCAACTGCTGAGCTAAATTCTATTCTATAATTAAATAAGAACAGAGAAATTTAGACTGCTGCAGTTCGTTTTTTAGCTAATTAGCATGCAGCAAGGGTTAAAAAACGGGCCATTGATGAGTGTCAATTGCAATCCAAAAATACCGAGAACTGAGCACTGTGTTTATTTAATTATTCATTTATTCAATTGTATGTGAACCCAAGACACCCAGTCGAGTTATTTAAATACTTCAAATGTATGCAATGGGAACAGTGTATAAAAATATAATATGGGGATAAAAGAAACAATTGTAACAATTCTGTGCATTTTAATGAAACTAGAATTATGTTAATAACACATTACAAAATTCTTGAATTTATCAATAAACTGACCTCACAAAATAATAATAGCAAGAAAAACCATCAGTTAAAAAAAAGAAAAACAAGATTTAAAGACAAGCGAAGTGAAAAATTAAAAATTTAATTATATTGAATAAATGTTATAAATAAATAAATGTATGTTTAGAATCACAGTTTAATGCCAAGCAATAAGCAACTGAATAACAAGACCAACAGCAACTTATTAAAGTATACTACAAAGATAAAATGAATTTAATAAAGGAATTAAGTTATATACTAATAATATCTTATTAACTGTGAGGCCTTTGATTATAACATACTTATGAAATCAATTTATTTCCAAGTAATAAACACTATAAAAGACCAATAAAATGAATGATTAAGTTGTATGAAAATATATAAGTCCAAATCAATTGAAATTAATATAAACATTTGTTAATTTGACAACATTCTAAGCCAGCAAAGTTTAAGCAAAATAATTCCCTTTTGAAAGGAAAGCATGAATTTAGAATACAGGCCAATCTCTCGCTCTTTCTCTCTCTCTCTCTCTCTTTCTCTCATCAACTATCTCTCTCTACGTATACTAGCATTATTAATTATGCCTTTAAGCAAATTTGTTTCAGATGAAAACTCAACTAACGTGTCTCACATTCGCATTACACCTGCGCAAATGAATTTCTGTGCAGTTGCGGCAACAGAATTGTTTGATTAATATTTCAGCATTTGACGAGAAGTTGGCCAAAAGAGAATTCTCACGAGTTGGCCCGCAGCAAGTGACGTTGTTAACTGAACTGAAGTTCAAAGTAATTTGCTGAAAACTGCTGAAATTAATATTGGCTTTACTTCGCCTCATTGCAGCTAATCAAAGCTCATCAAACACACGGCTTACTAAACACCGCACTAATAGCAGCTACTATCTACGATTTATGTGCCATATTCATTAGCCGTATCTCTTGGCCATCCCCTCTTCCCTCTCTCCCTCCCCCTTTCCCTCATCGAGGTATCTGTAGCTGCTGTCTTGAAGGCGCTGCAGCCATTGGGCAGTCTAATTGGAGCTGAAGCTGAAGCTACAAGCTACAGTGTTGATTAACGTGCCCACCAATTACGCGGCCCATATATAAACTAGGCTCAGGCAGAGACAGAGACAGAGACAGAGACAGAGAGGGAGAGAGAGAGACAGAGAGACAGAAAGAGAGCGCTGCTGGGGTCAAGGGGCAGGGGGTGGTGAGGGGTGGCGAGGGGGACAGGCGTATCGACATGGCCAGTGATAAAGTGTGCGTAACAAAAGCTAATAATTGCCCAGCAACGTGCTGGTCACGTTGAAAATTTGCCCCTTGTTGTTACACTGAGAAAAACAAGCAAAACTTTATTACTCGTCTCACTTAATTCAAGTAAACCTAGTGTAATCCTCAATTTCTTGATTTTCGGGTTTCGGATATACTATTATTTTATAACCTTTTGCTAATGCATGTAAAAGACAGAAGGGGGCATGGCAGGTCCCATAAAGTGGACGCCAGGGTTTATATACCCATTTGTTCGTAACTCTGAATGAACGCCTAAATTTCGAAAACTATACAAAATGTTAAATAAAGATCGAACTATACAGATATTGGATGAAACGCCCTGTTTACGCCCTAATTTAGAAAAACCGAATAACCGAATAATAATTGGAATATTAAAAAAATGGGCACAGGGTATAATAAAGAAACGTACAAACATATTTCATATATTTTTAATTTCATTTAATTTGCAAATTTACAAAATTTTCTGGCTGCTTTTCTTTGAGTGTAGAGTGGCCATTGTGGCTGTTCTTTCTGTTGTTGTTCTCGTTGTTGTTGTTGTTGTTGTTGTTGGCTGTTTGCTTTTTGAGTGGCCGAAAAGTTCGGGCATCATAATTTATAGCTGCGTTAAACAAGCGAGGATAACAAATTAATTTTGTCTGTGCGAGAAGACGAGGAAAAAACGCAGCCACAAGGAGCCGACCGATGCCAGGACTTATGAGCACGGCGTTTACTCTCGAATTTCTTAGTTGGGCCAATTAATTTCTAAAGTCAGCGACGTGCCACATCGTTGCCGCTTCCGCTGTGAATGCCCTGTGTGTATCTATCTGTGTGTGTGTGTGTGTGTGTCTTAGTGGCTCGTAAATCTTAACGAGCCAAAGGCGAAATTCCTACGCACTGCCGAAAAGGCAGGCAGCGCGAATGCCACTCATAAATATAAGTTGCAATGTGGCCAAGTAGCTTCCACAACTTGTCAAGGTGGCGGAGGGGCAAGGAGACTGGAGAGAGGAGTGAGGGGCACTCGGACTTGGCCGCTTGTTATTCCAGCGTTTGTGGCCATAATGACCATTGTTTGTGTGTGTGTGTTTGTGTGTGTGTGTGTCTATGTGTTATATACGAGGGCATCTCTCTTACCCGCAGCTGTAGCCATTGAAATACGTCAAAATATTTGGCATTCGATGTTTGCCACGTTCTGCAACGTGGCCTGATGCTGATATTTATGCGACGAATACAGTCCTTGCTGCCCCCCACCCACTGCCCCCGCCCACTGCCCCCGCCCACTGCCCCTGCCCCTGCTCATAACTGCCGTCTAATCGCAAGTTTTGTTTTGTTTTATTGTCACACCCACACCTCCACACACAACAGACACACACACACAGCCACACTGATCGAAAAATCAAGAGTTCTCGTATTTGCATCTTTCTTTTCAATTGATTTGATCCTTGTTTTCTTTTTCAACAGACTATATTTTACCTTTTACTTAATTCTTAAAATAAATACTTATTTAACTAAATTAAATTCTAATCTTTTTTTGTACATATTTTGAAATTTTTGTAAGTTTGTAGTTGACATCAAATAAATTATCAAATAAATATTTGCAAGCGTTCTTAAAATTCAAAATTTTGATATATTCGGAAATCTTATTTATTTAATAATTAAAATATTTATTTATTTAATTATTTATTTTTTACTTATTCCTTTGTCTATTAAGGTTTTTATTTATTTAGCTGTTTATTTATAAACTAAATTATTTATATATTTATAAACTTATTCACTTTTCATAGAAAACTTTATTAAATTTATTTTTTTATGTTTTTATTTAGTTTTATTTATTGTTTATTTAATTTATATTAATTATTTTATTTTTTGGTCGGTTTTCTCTTTGATCAATCCCATTTTAATTAATCTGAATGCATTCAAAGTTCTAATTCAATTTATACTCCACTTTAACAACAAAATAAAATAAATTTAAAAGCATTAATTTATAGATTAATTTTTCTGAGTGCACACACACACATACACTGTCACACACAATGGCATACGAAATCGCAGCGAAGCAAAACACATAAATCTCACTCATGACTTGAACTCCGGCTCGGACTTGGATGTCCGGAGTCCTGACTCCGCCCACAACAACAGGACAAAAGCCCGCATTTTGTGCTGGCAAAAGGTGTTGATAACGTTGTTTTATTGTTATTGTTATTGTTGCTATGTTGATGTTGCCTCTGTTCTGTTGTTGTTGCTGTTGCTGTTGTTGTTGCTGTTATGCTGCTGTACATCTTAATCGTAATGCAAAACTTGTCAAGCTGATATGTAAACGAAAAACGTGCCACAAATATTTTGCTGCTCCCTCGTTGTTTGGCATCGTGTCAACGCAGCATTTCTAATTTATGTGCGGAGTCGAGTTGGCAGTTGTTATATTTACAACTATATGAAGAGCACACACAAAGAGTTTAGTCAATAACTATAGTGGGCATGGCTGAAGTATAATTGTGCCTATAGCATACGTTATAACTTTCAATTTGTTTCAATTGCTGTTTAATTAAATATATATTAAAGGAGCAGAATATTTAAGTCCAAAAGAAAATAGAATCTGTATAAATATGGATATATGTTATATTTTGCTAAAGTTTTATTAATTTTATAATTTAAAACAGTACGAAAGCTGCAGAGCAAGGCTACAGAGGAGGCAAATGGGAGAGCGGCCAAGTGCTGCCTATGAGCGCATGCAAAAAGCGAGCGCCGCAGCCACCCACAGGCGACTTGTTCGCTTACTACATCAGCGGAATGGTAAGTGGCGCTTTCTCTTTGGCGGGAACTGATCAAGAGACAACGACAGCGCAGCCTGAAGGCACTATAAATACAGCTGCTGCAGTGCTGCCCATCACAGTGCAGTGGTTGCAGTCGAGTGAAGCAGTGTGGTGGGTGTTCAAGTGCCAAGTGCGCTTATTATAATAATTATTAACTCTCGCTGACTGAAATCTCCCTGCCTCAACTCTCGCTGGTCCATCGCTCGCTGGCCCAACTCTTGCCGTTTTGTACGTTTTCAAAGTGGAGATTTTAAAAAACTATAAAATTGCCTTGTCAATTGCTTAAATTTTTCATGCAATTTAATTTAATTACATATTAGCCACAATTAAAAATGCACAGAACCATGTGTATACAAATTAGTTATATAACTTCCCTTGATTTGCTAAACTGTTGCTGCCAAGTATAAATTTGAAAACAAAATGAATGCTCTTCCTGGCTATCGATTCATTCAATTCAATTAACCTGCTCTGTCGGTTTGCTCAAATGTCATTTTAGAAATTTTCTAATTAGAGCGAAATCATAAATGCAGAATGCAAAAGCTCTTAACGCTTTACGGGGCTGGCTGGCTCTGTAGCCGCAAAATCTGGATAGATAGTGAGTGGGCCGAAACCAAATCTGAACACAAACTGAAATGCCAGCACATTTGCACACACTTGTGTGCAAAGTTACACACACTTGGGCAACTATTAATCCACATCCGAGTTATAATTCATGCTGATTGTATGAACATTTCAGCTTTTATGTGAACCGTAAAACTTTACTTCCTGACTTTTCATCAGAACAGTAGCCCTGGCTCAACTCCAGCCCCAGAGCGAATCCTTTTCGCATCCTCAAACGAGCAGTTTACCTGGTTTTAGCCCTGTTCGCCTCATGGCAATGTTAACGTTGCAACCAGACAAAGTTTTTCAGCTCTGCTCCGATTGCAGCTGTAGAAAAAACTGAACAGAACTGAACAGAACTCAAAAAGCTAAAAAAAAAAACAAGCAGTAAGGTCGGAATAGATCAGTGGGATGCGACCGACTCATTAAAACTCCAAATCCTTTAAGATTGTGAAAGTTTGACTACACGCAATCTTGTATGACGTACTTATATCAGCATAACTTTGATGCATCATATCTCTCTTAATTATTTTCCGATTTTCAAGAAATTTAGAGAATTAATAGATATTAGTGATATCGGATATCAGATATATCTATATCAGATATCAGTAACAACTACTGAATTTATCTATATAGATTTGTTTCACTTATATAGGTCACTGTAGTCTATTTATTTTCATTAAAGGCGGAAGGGGCGTGACTTCCAACATTTGAAATATAGACAGACAGGGCTATATTCACTCGGCTCGTCAGCCTGATCAGGACTATAAATATTTAATTTTTTAGTGTCTGCCACGCCTCCATCTGCCTGTTACCCACATTTTTCATTTGCACAAACTTCATAGACCCTTTTAAATTTTTTTTTAAGTACAGGACCTAAACAGAGAGGAGAAAACTAACTAGAAAAGTGGAAAATTTTCAATTTTAGTGAGCTGCATGAACAATATTTTTGTGTGTGAATAGTTTTCAGTAATTCCAGTTACAGCTACCCCACTGTGCTTACAAAAGGCTTATTCAAAAGCGGCAAAGACACATGGCCTGGCCCGATGTCCAGGTACTGGAAGCTACATTGTGTAGCTTCCGTTTCCGTTTGCAACTTTGTCCTGTCGCAGGCGAAGCGTTTGGTCCGCCCAGACAGTCCAATGTCAGTCTACTTAAATATGATTATTATTAACCCTGGCAACAGTGTGGCACTTAACGGGCCCACCGCCAACTTGGTTCTTGAGTGGCCCGAGAGCGAAAGTTATGGTTCGTTAAGGACCTCGGTCCGTATCCACATCGTGGCTGGCTCTGGCTCTTCAGGTGAGCTGGCTCACGTAGTTGTTAAATGCCACGTTTCACTTGAATAATTGAGAGCGATTAGGCCAAAAACTTTTGCATTGATTAAGGTTTAAGTTGGCCAAACATTTACCCACAATTCCCCTCCACTCCACACTCCACTCGAATTCCCTTCCGTTCCATTACCTGCCCTGCCTCCCGTCCTCTCCTTGCTGGGCCCACATTGTTTTGCAGAATCTGCTCTACTTACTCCTGAGTAGCACCTTTGTCATTTGCTATCAGCAAATGTTTAAATATGCATTACGTGTGTTATGCTCGTGTTCAGCAGCACTTGGGGATTACTCCAGAGCTCTGGCTAAAATTCTGACTCCCAGCCCAGCCAAGTTCTGTCTGCCTGCAGTTCCGTTTCGAGTTCAAAATCCACTTATTGTTTGTGTTGTTGCTGAAGTTAACTCAATTCGAGTTTAGTTTACAACCAGTCTGCGTTTACCTTTAAAAATGCAGTGCTCTGGGAATTTAAGAGCCTCGAGTGCCAGACAATCCACAACAATCCATAGACTGCATTCGCAGAGCTTTGTCTAGTCAGTCGTAGAAATAATCCTTTATGTTTGGTGTTTAAGAAATGCCAAAGAAATTGAATTAACAGTTCATGCAATGCTAAGCATTGCCACAGAAAAAAATAAAAACCTAAAAAAAATAATGCTGAAAATAAAAAGAGATATGAATATCAGTGATAAAGAGCCCGATCTCTACACAGGTTATAAAAAATAAAATAAAATAAAAGTCTGGCCACATAAATATCTCAACGTATATCCATTTGAAAATATTATCACCAATTTAAAATCTTTATTTAATTAATTAAAAGTACAAAGTGTTTATAATTTAAAATAAATACAATAAACATAATTGACAAACAATATTTACAAACTAATAAAATAACAAGAATCATAGATTAAATATTTAAAATGGTGAAGTAATTAGAAAATGAATGTTTTAGAAGGTCCCTTTCACTGTGAATCCATAGAGGCTGAAAATCTAGCCAAATAGCAGTCCATTCAAAATTCAGTTTTCGAGCAATGTTTATCCAAATTTTCATGTTCCAGATGGAGGCAAATTCAAAACAGAGCATGCCAAAGACAAACAAATACGCGATAGGATTGTACTGTCATGCAATTACGCCTGTAGATCGCACTAATTTACCAGTAAACAACTCTGGGTTTTCCGTAAAATAGCCGAGTCTGTCGAAGATATGTGTGTAGATTTCTAAAATGCAGATGTAGTGCAATTTGACCAGGCGATATGCAAACTTGGAAGCTGCATGCAGGATGCAGGATGCTGAATGGGAACTGGAGAATCCAGAAAGCTAGTGCTGGCCATCATTATGCGAGGCTAAAAAGCCAACGTGAAATATGCCACTCGTAAACCTGCAGCAACTGCAAAAGTAGAAAAATGAAATTGAAAGCAGGGAGAGAGGGCAAAACATGGCAGGAAAACTCGAGAAAAACTGGGCACACAAAGGCACATTATCTCAAGTGGAGAGACGGCAAATGTCAAACGTTTGGCCCAAGCACTGCGAATTTGCATGCGGAGCTGAGAAATGTCAAGAGACAGAGACAGAGACAAAGCCAGAGAGAGACAGAAAGATAGAGAGAGAGAAAGAGAGGGAGGGGAGTTTGTATTTGGCTTAGCATAACCACGCCTTCAGGCCACTGCGTTTGCTTTTGTGTTCCATTTGAACAAATGCAAACACTTTGATTTTCGCTTTTTGCATGCCAAATCAAAGCGGAACAGGCAGAGAGAAGAGCGAAGAGAACGGGAGAGAGAGAGAGAAACTCACACACATGCAGAGTAGTGTGTGTCTGTGAGTATTATTTATGTTCTACGCTAGAAATCTATTTGCACCGCACCACAAATCTCAGCTCAACGAATGCAGCCCGTGCAAAGACACAGCGCAAAATGGCAAAAAAAAAAAAAAAATTGGCAAAAATGGAGAAAATTGTGGCAATGGCATATCCAACAAGGATATTCGAGGAGGCCAGCCAAAGGGCAACGCATCGCATTCGCATTAAATCGAAGCATACACGCCCCCCGCCGCCTACTGCAGCAATTCAACTTTTGGCATTTGGCAGCCAAATTGCTTAGGGCCATGGCTTAGTAAGATGGCTGGTGTTTTCCACAGAATACATGCCTTAGATTTATTAGAAAATATTACATGCAATTCTATTAATCAGTTGTAAATCCAAATTTATTTTACTAATGAAATTGATGGATATATTAATAAAATATATTTTACCAATATATTTTATCTGACACAGGACGATGAACTGAGTTGATATAGCCATGTCTGTCTGTCCGTCTTATATAAAAATAAAAAATAAAATAATAAAATAGATCAATCAATAAAACAGATGTTGTCCTGATCAAAAATATATATTCGACAAGTCTTCTAAGTAAATTTAACAACAAAGAATCCTGAGTTATTATCCCTAATATACATATTTTAGTATTCATTGTAGCATTCGATTTTACCTAAAATAACACCTAGCTCCTAGCAGGTTGCATTTCTACTTTACGCAGTTGATGTCCTTTTCTTTGTTTATGTTTTTAGCTACCTGGATTCTCCCAGGTAGTTGCTGTTACACAAAAAACAACCCCCCACTGACGGTTGAAATAGCAGGTGAAGGTTAAGTTTGAAAAAAACCTCTACTTGTCTTGAGACTACACTCAAAAAAATGCAAAATAATTATGATTTTTTTGTATAAAATAGAAAATAAATAATATCTACATAAAAGAAATACGTAATGTACGTATATTTATATACTTATCAAACGAATATTCCCATGTAATTCAAATTTATTTCAATTGTCCATGCATTTAAAACAAAGGTGCAATATACAATAGTTTTTCTGAGTGTACTTTATGAGGATCAGTTACAAAACAAACGATACGCTTTCCTTTTTTATTGTAAAGTGGACTTCAGTTGTGTTTAGCCCCTCGAAGTAAGCAGATGATAACCTAGGTTAAAATTTACGAAAACGGCAAAGAAAATTGATATTTTAATACTAAACGCAACATATTTTGGTAAACCATACCAAGAACTCAAAATAATCAAGCGCTATGGACTCCATTAATAATTTTGCACTCCGCCACGAAGATTTGGATAAACATGTAAACTCTGATACTCATAAAAAGAAACTATGTTCACCAGCAGACCCATTAAGAAAAACGACAAGTGGAACTTGGTCTCGATATGTGCATAGCAACGAGGCAGTTTCACTAAGGCATTCGTATGAGTTCATAAATGAAGCTGAATACGCGCTGTTGAGCTATGTGCCGAATAAATTGTTTTTCTACACTCCATTGACGATTTATTTTGAACTATTTGCGGAGTATACACGGAAGCTAGGGTCTGACACGGAGCTTTTAGTCATGTCGTTCCAGAGTAAAGCCAGCCAACTTGAGGATAAGAGCGATCTCAAACGCTCCCTGGCGGAACACATGAACAGCATCGTGTTTAAACTGAACGAGTTCTACATGGGGGACAGTAGCTGGATATTGGTTCGACTGATTCGAATGGAACTGAATCTGCACCATCCGACGCCTAATTTATATAGCTTCAACACACCAGATAAGCTAAGATCCAGAGCGGCTTGTATAAATGTTCAAAACTCTGACGAATTCTCCTTCAAGTGGGCCATGTTGTCAGCATTTGGGCCTTCGGCTAATTCGGGCAAGTGTGGTACCTACAAAATATCGGACATATCAAGCCAAATAATACAAGGTGATGGCCATCCACCGTTGGTATTCACCGGATTGCAATTTCCACTAAAGGTGAAAGACGTCAAACACTTTGTGGAAATGAATCCGACAATAAGCGTCAACGTCTTGGGCTATGACTATGACAAAGATATCATTACAGGCCCACTCTTTGCCACAGGCAAGGAGAGGACCATTCATGTGAATTTGATATTCTTGGATGGTACTAGGTTCGAGAAATATGGCCGTTTTATGCTTATTAAAAATATGTCAAGGTGAGTAAAACTAATTGTAATAGATGCATATGCCTAACCCAATCTCATCTGCAAATCTAACTTTAAATCCTATTTATATATATATAATTTTAATAAATTACAGTTTGCTCAGCACGCAAATGGGCGCATCGCGGGCTAAGCGTTTTTTCTGCAATCAATGCTTACGCTATGCCTACGATCAGGATTTGGCAAGGAAACATCGGGAGAACTGCAATGGACTACATCCTGAAGGTGGCTTTCGTTGTATACGCAAAAGGGGACCTCAAAAGACCAACAATTTTTCAATTAAAAGTATTTTAAGTTAACTAGACTATAAACACAATATTTAATATAATTGCAATTGATTTTATGTGCAACTTTATAAAATAAAAGTATATAATATACGATTTAGATAGAGATAGATAGAGGATAGAGAGAGACATAGAGAGAGAGAGCGAGAGAGAGAGAGAGAGAGAGAGAGAGATAGAGAGATAGAAAGAGGGTCCTTTATGTAGTTGAAGCGTATAAGCATTGCAAATCGAAGAAAATAGCCCAGAAGAAAATAAGGCATTTGAGGTGAATAAAATTATATATGATAAATAATTATAATTGTAATAAAAGAAATTAAAAAAAACATATACAAATTTTCAATAATAATTTAAGTAACAACTTAGAACTAGAGTTGAATAAAAATGTGTTCAATAAAGCGGCAACAGTGTTGTTGGGATAGCTCTAACTGCTCCAACTGAAGCGCTCTTTCTGCCTCATATCTCTGTTTGTGTCTCTGTTTGTGTCTCTGTTTGTGTCTGGAGTTGGAGGCTGGCAAACACAAACACTCTATCACACACACACACACCTACACACATACTCTCTCACAAAGAACACTCTCCGCTTCCGCTCTCTTACCTATGGCCACAGCCCAAGCAGCACAAACAGCAGCCAGGCCACTTGCATATCTGTGTAAATTTATGATTGCCCCATTTCCGTTTTTTACAGTCAGTCGCTGCTATTGACTCGTTGACTCTTTCCCTCTCCCTCTCTTTCCCTCTGTTTTCTCCTATTTCCTTCTCTTTCTCTCAGCACCTACTCCCACGCCCACGTCCACACAGCGAGAAAACATCAACAAATTCTTACAACAAAGCATTTCTAACTTGCAATGAGCAAAAACTGCAAGATTAAGAACTTATATCAAGGACAACAAAAACATAATTTTCTGCCGTGTACTTATACCCTGTAATCATTGAAAAATGGTAAAAACAGGGTTAACAATTTATTATTATTCTATTTGCTCAATTTTTGATTAATTTAAAATTTATGTTGTAAGCAAACAAAGCTGAGATGACAAAACTTGCATCTAAATGATAACACTAATATTAAACTCAAATTTATGAGCACTAAAAAACTGAAAGTTGTATCAAGTAAAAGTTATTTTTTTATGGCTATATATTTTTTTTATTTATTTATATATACTAGTTTATGATTTCTCAACAAATAAAATAATATATATAGAAAGAAAAAATTAATATTCTTAAATAAAACAAAGTAATTAACCCTGTTTTTAACAATGAAATGTAATGGGTATAGGATATAAAATATGTATATGAAATAAAAAAAATATAGTTTTTTTTTTATTGCGCAATTATAAGAAATCGTGTGTTAATAATACAAAGTTGTAAAGATATATGAAAAAATATATTTACATCAAGTACGACCAAAATTGTAGATTACGAAGCTGCATAAAGAAATAAATTTAATATTAGCATTTAATTTATTAAATTTTGTAATTTTTGTATATCAAAATATTTTATTTTATATATAGCTTTTTTTTAATTATATTCTGCTGTTATTTATTACATCTTTTCTTATGAGACTAACAATAAGTTTACGAATCTTATTAATTATACTTAATTCAGATAATAATTTAATACTATACTATACAGTTTTAATTGTATTATTTTGAGTTTTTCATCAAATTTTTAGCATTTTTGAATAAATGCAAATATTTCAATAGAATTTATTTGAATAGAATAATTCTCGCTGTGCACTGCCGCTTTCTCTGCCCCGCTCTCTGCTGCCTCTCTCTCTCCCCCTCTCTCTTCCTCTCTCCCTACCTCTCTCTTTGCTCGCTATCTGTGTGTTTGTCTGGAGCTTGCTTATCCTGTGACCGGCATTATTGTGGGACCCCCTTGGGCGGTGGCTGCTGCTGCTGCTGTTGCTGTTGCTGCTGCTGCATTTTTCTTGCTGCAACTCCCGCTGGCTAGCGTGGCTTCTACGGCTGCCTGCTTCTTGCAGTCTCTCCAGCCTCCCGATCTCCTTTATGCGGCTCCAAATCCATGACTTGCCACTGGGTTATGTCCCGGGCCCTGCCACGGGTATTGACTCGACGTGGTTCGCTGGGCCTGGCATCGGCATCGGCATCGGCAGCGGCCTCTGGTTCTTTGGCCATGGCTCTGGATCTGGGTCTCCGTATGGGGTTTTAATTTTGACAGCTGCAGATAAATTGTTAAATGCAGGCTGGTTCAGCTACACTGAGTGCTTTATGTGGGCTTATGCCTGTAGGTGCAGCTATGTGGGTGTATGGGTGTATCTCTGTGTGTGTGTGTGTGCGGTTGCATATAAATTTATCAGCTCTGTGCTTTTTTTCTGCTCAGCTGTCGAAGCTGTACACATTTTTCAGCGTTTTTCTCTTTTGTTGCCTGGCATTGACAGGCAACCATCAAATGCAAGTTCCAAGTCCGAATCAGCAACCATCAGCTCCCGCCTCCCTCTGGGTGGGCGGGGCTGTGATAGGCAGGCGTCGAATATGCAAACAATATACACATAAAAAAGAAGCAGCAGAGCTGGCAGAGCTGGCAACAGAGAGGCAAAGAGTACAACAAAATCGAGGCCACTCGAAAATGCATTGTATCTATCAGTTTGTAGTTGAGCATGAAATATGCTTGGATCGTATTTACGTCATAAATAAAAATGCCGTTAACTATTTTCCAGTTACAGCTGAAGTTTTATGCCGTTGTCCAGGATTTTGTTTCTCTGCTCGCACAATGCGTCAACATTTAACGCAATTTCAAAAAGTTTTCCATTTATTTTTATTTATTTTATGCATTGTTTGTGCATTTCTCGGCACTCAGAGAATCCTGAGCATGGATTCCATTTATATTTGTGGGCTGGTGTTATTTATTATTATTATTTAATGTAGACAGAGGCGATGTCGATACAGAAAACGCATAATTAAAATATAATTGAAATTAAGCATAAAATATAATTTATATTTAAGGTTAAGTGAGAGAGAGATATATAATATTAAATTAAAATACAAAAATAGAATATTAAGGCAATCCAAAATTCATATTTAACTTTAACTTAAATTATTATAACTAATATAATTATTACAGTTTCCTTAATTATTAATAATCAATTTAAAATTTAATATGAAATTTTACCTTTTTTAAACTTTTTACTTTTAATAACTAAAATAATTATTACAAGTAACATAATGCTTAAAATAAACATCATCAAGTTTATTTTATTTACTAACTTCACTTTACTTTTTACATTTTTTAATGTTTTTTGTAGGTTTCATTAAAAAAATAAATTTTTTAACCTTAACTTATATTTATATTATATTACTATAAATTTTAAATTCGTAAAAATTTTATAGAAAATGTAATTTTTTAATATTTAGCAAGATATGTTATAATATAATATTATGCTTTTCAGCCAATATTTTGCTTTTGAGCCAGATTCTTTTCGCTTGGCAATTGCCTTGGTTAGCGTCATTAAACGCACTTAAAGCCAACCGCAGAACATTAGCGTCAGCTGCTGCTTAAGCCAAGCAGCAGGCGCAGCCAACTTTTGTCACATCCGGCACATACACAAGCCAAGCGAAGCCAAGCCCGAAAGCTGGCAACATTCTGTAGCTGATGTAGCTGCAACAACATGTGGCACGAGGCATGAGGCAAGACGCAGTGCAACGGCAAATGAGAAAGAGCAGGAAGAGACGGAAGAGACGGAATGGAGCAGTTAAAGTAACTGCAATGAGCTGCCGAAAGCCGCGTTGACATTTTCATTTAAATTATGCACATCACTTGAACTTCCTGGCCACAGACAATGGCAGGAGACGAAGAGCTGAGCCTGAGAATAAGAATGAGGACGAGCTCAGCCGGGAGGCAGGCGAACGTAGCAGCTACCAGATGAGGCTGAGCTAGTGATGACAAAAGAACTTCAATAATCGATTATGGAATTATGCGATTATTTATTATTAATCAAAGAAATATACAAATAATTGTCCTATCGATTATGGATTGCGATTGCATCATATGAATATTCATTGCGATTAATCGAAGAAGAATGAAAATATTTAATGAATATATATGAATATTTTTGTATTTTACATTTGAATGTTATGAGAATATTACTTACCACTAAGCATTAATAAATAGTAAATAAATTATGCAAAATTTTTATATATTTATTTAAGAATATTTTATTTGTTTATTAATAGTGAATTTAGCTAACTTATTTTGTCAAAATAATCGATAAGAGATTTCATTCGTTCGATACAATTAAATCGCCTTAAAAAAAATAATAGATAATTTGCTATCCTATGATTAATCGTGCAATCGTGCCATCACTAGGCTGCATACAACACAGACTGGGAGACGGGGAGAGGGACAAAAAGAAGACGCAGATATGAGTGAGCAGTGCATAAGATAAGTCCTATGGCTGCCCCTCTCTTCTCCGTTTCTTCTTCACCCCCTCTCTCACTCGCTTGCAACTTAAGAAAACTTTGTGTCAAGGCGCATTTTACAGTTATGGCTGGCAATGGGCAACTTTTGCCATTCGGCTCGACTCTCTCTGGACCCATTGTCTGGGCCTGTACAGTTTCAGAATTCAGATTCCGGCGCTGCTCGCTGCCGCATTCGACTAATTAAAACGGAAATCCACAATGGCCCCCTGCGCACTTCCGCTTAAGTAGCATTGCCAAAGTAAAAGAAAATTCATGTTTTATGTCTTTCTACATTTGGCTGCTTTTTTTCGCTGCCCCTCCCTCTCTCTTCTTCTTTGTTGGAAAGTTTTTTATTGTAATTTTTGGACAACGCCAAGCGCTTGTAAGCTGCCGCTAAGCCAGCAGTAAAAAATATCAAACTTTTCGCGTAAAATTAATAAAAATTACGAGTGTCGAGCGCAGAAAAGTTGAACGCGTGCCGCGCTGAATAATTGTCAGGTCTAGATTTAGATGCTAGATACTAGATACGCAGGCAGTTCTCTCGAAGGCAGCTCTGTTAACCTGGCCGCCATTGAGGCTTATCGGAAATTATTTAGCAGCCACTGTGTTGCATTGTATTCGACAAAATTAGAGACGCTCACTTAACCCTTAATCCCCGCCCCTGCAGCCCACCAACCCCCACTTGCTTTTACGGTTATTGTTGCTACGCGTGCGTATCGGGCAAAGCGTATCTCGGTTTTCCTAACCCGCAACTCGTAACTCGTATCTATTATGCTGTACCGGATGCGTTCTATTCCCCAAGCCTGCGTGCCCCGAGGACACACTTGCTCCACTTCTGATATGACTAATGTATGCACATTACATTTAGCTAACCAGACGCAATTGCCAACCCCCCCTCCCCTTGATACCCCTCGCCCATGCCGTGTGGACGTGCAGATAATGACAGTTGCACGACCGGCCCTGCGGCCTCTCTGAACGATACCTGCCATCATCACCCAGTAGAGCGCTATTCCCAGCCATGGCGATGTCTGCGACAGTTCCTGCCACAATCCCAACCCCAAACCCCAACTGCCTCTCCTAGCCAGCTTTGACCACTTATAAACGTGCACTCCGCTGAAATATTTAAAATATTTACACGCTCTCTGTGCCAAATTGCGGCTTACGTCTCTCTGCAGCCATTAAAAAAGCATGTGCCACAATAATTATAATCGCAAAACAGAAAAGTGCTTCAGTTGCAAAGATAACGATTATGATTGCTCTTATATTGTGCATATTATAAATGAGAAGGCGTAGGAGAAGAAGCAGAGGTATAAAGTAGAATAAGGTATTAGGTATAAAGTAGAAAAAACTAAGGTAAAAGGTGTAAAGTTAAAGGTATAACAAATCAGAAGTAGAAGTAGTAAAGTAGTAAGGTAGTATAAGATATAATATATAAGGTATAAAGGACAAGGTATTAACAATAGAGTAAAAGGTATAAAGTATAAGGTATAAATTATAAAGAGTAATTTATAAAATATGACATTAATAAATGAGAATGCGTAGAAGCAGAAGTATAAAGTATAAGATATATAGTAAGACATAATATAAATGATAAAAGGTATAAGTTAAGGTATGAGTTAAATGAAAAGCAAAATAAAAGTATAACTAGAAGTAGAAAAATCTCGCGGGCTAGCGCCCGCAAGACATGACAGTCGGGCAAGCCCGACTGTCTTATACCCTGTACCAAAGATCAGCCTTGCTATTACAGTATTCTATTTAAAATATATTTTGAATCTAATGTATGTCCATTATTCGCGGTAGGTGCATGCCATCCAAAAATTGAAATAAACTTGTTCTGCGTATTGTATACACCTTTAAAAAATTACCAAAACTGCTGCTCTAGCTATTATAGTTGCTGAGATATACCCGTTCAAATTGGTCAATGTGTTGTATTTATGCCCATTGTTCGCGGTAGGGGCGTGGTATCCAAAATTTGGAATAAACTTGATCTGCGTATGGTATACACCTTTCAAAAATTACCAAAACGGCTGCTCTAGCTCTTATAGTTGCTGAGATCGACGCGTTCATACAGACGGACAGACGGACAGACGGACAGACGGACAGACGGACAGACGGACAGACAGACAAGGCTAAATCAACTCGTCTTGTCCTCCTGATCAAGAATATATATACTTTGTGGGGTCTACCACGCCTCCTTCTGCCTGTTACATACATTCTGACAAAGTTAATAACCCTGTATTTCCCATTTTTCAATGGGTACAGGGTATAAAAACAGTTGAAAAAGAAATAAAGTAGATAATAAAATATTTATTAATTAAAATTAAATTTATATTATTATTTCTTTTATTTATAAAACTAAGAATAATGCAAAATAAATATTAAATATAATTACAACAGCGAGCGCAAGAAACAAAGTCTTCAAAGCCCGAGAATTATAATTGTAGCTAAAATAGTTACAACCTGCTTTGGATTTCTTTAATATAAAGCTGTATTTTAATTAATTATTATGCTAATAAATTAAAATGAAAACAATTAGATACAAAATGCAATTCATAAACTGCATTTATGTCAACAATTTGAGCATTGTCATAACTCCTAGCAGACACTGAAATATCCCCATTTAATTTGCATGACAAGCTCTGTTCGCACTTGTGTTTCTGAGGCTGAAACAAAGCCTCGATGGCTGGATGACAGTTGATATAATATGAGATTGCGGGGGTAATACTCACAATCTATTAGAAGGGGAGGGGGGGAGAGTAATTGCAGCTGCTTGGATTTGGCTACGAGCTAAACTAATCTAGTGCGGTATGCATTTAGGTGGCAAATTGATTGCGGCATTGGCAGCACTTGAGTCGAAATTGCAGCAATTGAGCCAAATTGAATTGAGAATAAAATGCAAGCCATGCTGAAAAGTCTGCCGAAATGGCAAACTTTAACCGGGCAGCGGCAAACTGCTGGAAAATGAAAGAAAATGCAATTCTATCTTCTTAATTAGTTGGCTTTGACAGGAGGAGAACAGGAGTGGCAGTCAGGGGGGAGGCAGGGAGACAGCTGTTGAGTGAATTTTGGCCATAAAATATGCTGTTGAGGCTGTTTTTGGTAGCAACAGCTGCCACCTCATGTGTTAAATGGTACGCCTTTGTGTGTGGCATTCAACAAACCTGAAAGCGACGGAAGTGCTAGAAATGGAAATAGTTAGCAGTGCAGATAGTAAATTGTGTGCCACAAAATGTAGCACAAATAAATTGGCAATTTGGTATGAAGCAAAAATTTGCTATTCCCTCGACTTTCGACAAAGTAATTTTCTCTAAGAGCCCGAGCAAGGTATGTGTGTGTGTGTGTGTGGGGCATAAATATGCATTTAATGCAGTTGCAGCAGCAGCTGGTGGCAACAACAAGACATTACGCATACGTCACGCTGCCTGCAATCATTTATGCAGCAAGTGTGAGAGGGATAATCCAAAGTGAAAAACAAGCAGCTGTCAGCTGTATAAATACGCCAAGCTCAAAAGCTGCATGCAACATACAGCATGCAGCATGCAGCATGCAACAACAGCAGCCACTGTCAGAAGCAGCCCAAAACTCATGCGCGCTCAAAAGTTAACTTATGGCATAATTCTTTAAAAGTGCCAGCGCCTGCCATTGGCATAATGAATGAGCAGCTGAATGAGCAGCCACGCCTACACTCTTATTCACACACTCAAACTCGCACTCAGACCCATTCAACTTTGCATACGCATTCGCATTCGCATTCATATTGATTCATAGTCGCTGCTGACAGACCCATTTGGCGTTGCCTTTGAATGAATGAGTGCAACAGCGCAGAAAGAGACAGAGAGTTTAACAGAGAAAGCGAGAATGGGAGAGAGAGAGAGAGTAAAAGAGAGATGCAGTTGGCATATGCACATAATTTTTCACTTCATATCGTCGATGAGATAATTTGCAGCTCGCACATAAAATTGATAAATAAGTAAATGTCATTTTAAGGCAAATATTAACTGAACTTTTCACAGTTCTGTAAACGTTGCAGCCTTCAGTTGAACAGTCTTTCTGAGCACAGTTTAAATTTTTAATGATTTTTTAAATAATTATTTCAAATAAAGACTTTCGATAACTATTTGTAGATTTATATTGCATTTGTCAGCTTCTGATAGCTGAATAACCCTTGAGACTTATACATACATAATTGTTTACAGTATTTTTGGTTAATTTTAGCTTAAATAACTTTTCCAATTTCGCGCGGGCGTGAAAAATAAACTTCATTGCCTACTCTTGAGCGCAAGATTATCTATTGCTGATGCAGAAAACAGTTATTATTCACAATTTGTAAATTACTAATTGAAGTATTTATATAAAATTAATTTGACTTCAAGCTTTATCAAACCACTTTACAGAACATCCTATTTATTGCACCCGCCGATTGACCTTTTCCATTCCATTTCGAGGTCTTAATAGTTGCATTGTACGACCGTGCGTTACGTTCTATACGTGAAGTTGGCTTTAAGTTGTCAGCTGGTAAAATTCTATTAAATCTTTTAACCACATTGGACAGCATCACGTTTGCCGGCTGACACGTCGACGCTTTTTTGACACTTGGCACTGAGGCTGATTCTGATGCTGATGCTGATGCAGCAGAAAAAATTGCAAATAAAATTGAAAATTCAGCGTGCTGTCTGCCAAAATCAACAATCGTCTTTCATGGCTAAGCCAAGCAGAGGCAATAGGCCTCGAAGGCAGCTTTTGGCCCATGCAGCAGGCGGTGTCAAATGTCATGTGTGCCGGGTGTATAAACTACGGTTGCCTATTTAATGTCACTTACAGCGAGTTACCCATACACCGACACTCTCCGCCGGAGAGTCGGAGTGTTGAAAATGAAAATATTGTCAAGGTGTCAGTAGTCAAGTTAATTTCGGGCACCTCTCAGCTCCACAGGCCGAGCTCTGCGGTTGTGGCCTGCGTCTAACCGCTCAGCTGTAAAAGAGCCCAAAAGCCAACAGTCAGACAGCCAGTGTTAGTCAGCGTCAGAATGCTTAGATACAACTGGCTATATAGTATATATATAGACTGGATGCAGAGAGTCAGGTTTGACCACAAAATGAGTTTCATTGGAAATGAATGTCCTCTCTCCCTCTCTCTCTCTCTCTCTCTCTCTCTCTCTCTTCCTCTCTTCGTTCGCCAGCAGGCATAAAAGCATTTTGGTTTCGGTTTGATGGTCAAGCGACAGCTGTGAAAGAGACAGCGAGCGTGTGCGAAAGAGCAGAATATATCCATATATATAGCTGCATGGGAGCATTTGGCTTTTAGCAATTTGCTTTTTGACACTTTGCACATTCGACATGACACTGCTCAGACCCCATGACAGACGGCACAAAAAAAAAAAAATTATACGAGCATCCGCATTTAATCCAGAGCGTGAAAGAAATTCATGAAAACGCGCTCAATATTTATGCAAATTTTCTCTTGTGCCGCAAGAATTTTCATAATTAAATGCAAAATAACAGCGCATAACAGTCAAAAAATTGCACAACTTTAAGAAAATATGTGCGGCCAGAAGGCAACACTGAATGGCGGCAAGACAGGGTTGCCAACACTGCATAATCAAACAGGCAAAGGCATTTCCGGTTAATGACATTGGCATACACTATGAAAGGCACATGAAAAAAGCCCAATGAGGCTTAAATATTTATATTTTTAATCTAAATAAAAATAATTTATAAATTGCAATTCCATTTGCAACTTACATTTAAATTCTAAATAAAATTCTCAATTGTTTGGTCCAATTGAATAAAAGTGTAACTGTAGTCGGCGTTCAACTATTCATAAACTGTTTCAAAGACAACAGCTGATGCCTCATAAGGCAGGAAACAACAACAAGCACAAATTACACTGAGAAAGTAATCAAGCATTTTGTATTAAAAATTATGAATTCTAGAAAAACATACGAAGTTAAAGAGCTCAGTTTCTCAATACTTATTGAACAAAATTAATAAACATCAATCAAATCAAAAAAATACATTTCTTAGCTGCAATGGTTTTTTCCAGTGGACATTTAAATTCAATAATATAGTTTTAAAGACGAGACCAAAAGGTATATCCCCATGGCTATTAAAAAAA
Source organism: Hypselothyrea guttata (assembly GCA_035045125.1). NCBI lineage: Eukaryota > Metazoa > Arthropoda > Insecta > Diptera > Drosophilidae > Hypselothyrea > Hypselothyrea guttata. The sequence continues at coordinate 162,025 of JAWNNJ010000630.1, forward strand.
TACCACCAATCACAAGCACTATTATAATTCTCAGCGAGAGGCAAAAGCAGCTGAAATAAATAAATAAGTTGTAATATCCAGTAAAACAAATGAGACAAACTTGTTTCTCACCATTGCACATCAGGCATCTTGCTCTCTCCTTTAACCTGGATTTATATCAACAAATGTTTAGTGACGAAACGAAAGTTACGCGAAATTCTGTATACTGGGAATTTAACAATTTTCTTTTGTTATGAGAACGCCTCAAATATCTGAATGTTTTTGGAATTTTGAATAAAATTGTAACAAACTTTTTTTTGCAAAGAGAAAGTTAATTAAAGTTAAACAAAATTGTGTTTACTAGGATTCAAGTAATTTTCTAATATTAAAAGGCATTGATAGATCTTCAAAAAACTTATAGTCTAATAGATTAATGCAGAAATTTGTGAATGTTTTTAGCATAAGTACTTGAAGCTGTCTGCTTTAAAAAAAATCAGAAAACAAAATAAATAAAATAGTTTTCAAGCAAATCTTGTTTTTATTTATTTGTTCTTTACTTTCTGTACTTTATTAATTTTTAAATAAATAAATAACAATTTAAACAATTGATAATAATATTGATTTTTTTTAATTTCAATTATTTAAAGCAGATTTCCCATTTTCTGTCTGCTGATGTTAATCAGAGATATCAAAAATAAATTATCGATTCAAACATTAATTGAATATTTTAATCATGCGGCAAGCATAAATAAATTTAAAATAAAAGTTAATGACATTTTTTTTAATTTCCATATATTTTTGTTAAGAAATTCGTTTTCAAACTATAGATTAAATTTGTATATATTACTTTTTCACTCTGTAGCCTCCGTCCGACTGATCTACTCCGTTCTTACTGGTTTTATTATTATTATTCTTATTTTTGCTTTTGCTTTTATTTTGGTGTGCATAAGCAATCAGTTGGAGCATCAGCAGCAGCCTTGCACCATTAAGTGGGCGTGGCCGCTGTGGTGTTGGCATAACTTTCAAAAACTAATTAAGCCAACTTAAGTGCAGCGCTGCTGCCTACCAGGCATTTCAATCAAGAGCAACGCTGCCGCAAGAGGCACGCCCCCGAAAATAAGTTGAAAGTGGCAGCCAAAAAATGCGAATACAAAGTAGTCAAGACGGGTGGTGGCGGGGTAGACTGCAGTAGGGCGTCTGTGTGCGTGTTTGTGTTGGTGCTTGTGTTTGTGTAAGTGTTGATTTAGGTTCACTTTAGCGTAAAATGAATGTCCCACTTCAAATAAAAGTCGCACGCTGTAAATCACGCAGCGCCCAAGTGCGAGACGATCTCACGCTCCCTCTTCCTCTCCCTCTCTCTTTCCCACTATCTCTTGCTCTCTCTCTTTGTGCCTCTGTCTATTTGTGTTTGTGACACTTTTGCGAGCAGCATAACAACACTTGAGAGCACCGCATGAAGCGGGCTTCTTTCTGGCTTGCACTCGAGTTTCAGCTCAAGTGAGAGCCCAAAAATTGTCCAACGATGATGGCTGGCGATGACGCCATGGCTGCACCGGAAGTGGCCGCAGCCGCAAGTGTCAACGGTCCGCTCCGTCCACCACTTCATAATTTCCTTGACAGTGGTCCTGGCTGTTGGCTGCTGGCTCTTGGCTGTTTGGCTCTTGGCTGTTGGCTGTTCTGCAACGCTATTGGGGCACCCTGCGCTAAATGACACTTTATAATTGTGCGCCTCAGTGCAAAAGTTTAACAATAAATTGAAAAGTTTTCACAGTTTTGCTTCTGCTCAAGTCAACGCAAAGGCGTTTCTTATTATCCTTTTGGGCTGCCAATGCTCCAACTCCAACTCCAGCTGTGTGTACTTGAGTTTTGTTGAGTTTTAAATGTGCATTTTACAAATGTTACTTGTGGTCTTAACGCTGCCCCGGGGCCAACAGCAGCGCAACTTTGGCCAACAACTTTTTGTTTTTGGCTTTCCAGTTTTGTGTGATTGTTGTATTTTGTTATTGCTGTTGTTGCCTGTCCTTTTGGTTACTAACTTACTGCTGATAGTGTGGATTATTAAAGCAGCAACTGCAAATGCCTCAAAGGCAAGCATGGCGTATGCTTAACAAGTTGCGAATGCAAATTTTAATGTCATTGCTTTTGGCCACACTGAAAATCAACAAAATTTAAGCAGTGCTCATATTTGGGCTTAAGATCTTAGCTGAGACTTGCTTGTAAGTCAGTGCACTGAAAGCAACAATTTAACTTATATCCAAGTGGGTTTGAGTTTATTTTCTGACATTTTAATGTTTGGGAAGCTAGGAAATATATTTTATAAATATATATATAATATTGAGCACACAAAACAAAACAACTTAAAAAACGTTGCAAGCATTGAAAGACAACTGCAATAAACTATTGCCTACTTTTAAGCTAAGTGAATTAGACTATTAATTCTGCAGTTTAAATTTTTTTAAAAAAGATCCTCCTCCTTCTCCTAATTGTTTTAAAATATTCTCTTAATAATTTAACAATAATTAATAAAATAGTTGTGCAAATATATGACAAAGCAGGCAAAAGGAATTTTGGTAACAAACATTTGAGAGTTAGTAACCGTTTGACATTCCATAAAGTTCATTAGGTTTGTTACATGGAAATTGCAATGCCAATTACACACATTACACCATTACATAATGCCCAGCCCCGTAATATGCATAATGTCCTTACGGATGTCAGCAAGTTGGCAACAAAACTTGTTGTTGCACCCTAATATCAAATGCAATGGCAAAAAAGTTGCAGTTGCAACTTAAAGTTGCTCCTACAGCCTGAGCTGCTGCTAAGCCAAACAGCTGCCACACACACACACACACACACACACGAACTCAGAGCAAGAGCCAAGCGGCACTTTAGGGCGTGGGCCATTTACAGCAAAACAATGGCTAAAAAAAACTTAGTTTTTGGCCAGCGCGAAAATGCTTGCAATGTGCGTTTTGCCCCACGCCTTCCAGCTCTTAGAAAAACCCAAAGTTGTGTAATAAAAAAATAACTTTCTCGTGACACTCGCCACGTTGCACGTTGGCGTTGCTTTTGTGGCCATTTTGTGTGTTTTCTGTATTATTTTGCATTGTATATACATTTTTAGCGCTATTCGTTTCGTCTTCTGCTTCGACTTGTTTCTATGTTTGCAACTTAATTTTTTGGTATGCGTTTTGCGGTCTGTAACTGGGCAACTTGAACAAGGTGGCATAAATAAGACCACTTATTTTTATTGCATGCCATAACACCCTGCCCCCAATGTACACTGGTCGAAAAGGACAATTTTTGTTTGCATAAAATCAAATTTTTTTAAAATTAAAAGATTAATAATTATTCGTCCTAAAATAGTTAATATATAGAATTATTGATTTTTATTATTTTTATTTTATTTTAATTTTTAAGTTTATTTTATTTTTATTGTCCATTTCGAGCAGTGTGCAATGTGCGCGTGTTTGTGTGGATCTTACATGTTTGACTGTTCAGTTGTTGTTAAAGTCTGGCCGACTTATCTCAGCCTTAAGGCTTGACCACTTGACCACATAATTACGGCCTGCACTTGCCCCAGTTCCGTACTGCCAGCTCCCTTTTGCCAGTTAGAAACGGAGCTGCAGCTTTGTGGTTTCCCCAATGCCAATTAAAAGCCATAAAATTTTGCAAATTAAGGCTCATTATATACACACACACACAACCGCAATCGTATGCAGCTGCCCGCCTGTTGACACATTACCTTCGCCTGCAAATCCATTTTCGGGCTTGCGGCCTGCCTAATTGCCCATAATTTTAGCCTCTGGCTCCTGCTGCAAGTCACTGCCAGCTGCATGTGTGAGATTTAATTCAAGTTCAACTAATAAACTTTAAAACATCAGCAATAATCCGTCTTTAACTTTCAGGCATTACGCCTGGTATTAAGGTTTAAGTGTGATTTATGTTTTATTTAAGCTCGCATTTAATTATGCAATCGCTATTGTAGGTGCCTATAGATTACAGCTTTCTCATTGCGAATTTCTGTTAAATTAAATTTATTACCCTACAAATAGAATAACAACTAAATTTTTATATTAAAGCAGACCAGCTAAAATTGTTCAATTAATTCCTTTTAAGCCTTAAATCAGAAAGCAAAAATTATCTTCAACATTCTTTAAATATTTAAGCTAAACGAAATTTTCATAATTCTAATTTCAAACTCAATTTAAATGTCGTTTTTAATGAATTTATTTCTATAATTTCATTTGCAATTTTTTCTATTTAACACAGGCTTTAAATATTGCAGCTAAAATAAATCTGCTAAAATAAAACTTTATATTCAATTTAATGGCTGGGTTTTTAATGTATTAATTATTTAATTAAATATAATTTATAATTTATATTTAATTGTAGTTCATTTTGATGTAATAAATTAAAATAAAATCAACAATTCGCACTTTTGACTACTTGCTAATTAGTTGACACTTAAATATCTAATATTTATAAAATCTTTTTTTATTAAATTTATAAATCTATAAAATCTTTATTTATAAATCTAATATTTTAATTTTAAAATTTACATTCTTTGCACTTACACTAAAATAATTTATATCTTTTGTCAAACAATAAAATTAAATAAAAAAACTATAAACAATACTTGCATTTTCTCAATTCACAGCACATAAAGCCAGCTGGCCATTGGTGTGAAGTGTTTATGGCTGCTCTTTGCTTTGGCTGCCATTTTGTTACTCGGAGTGCGTGGCGTGCTATTTGGAGCTCTAATCGCTTCTAATAACGCACAAAATTGAAAAACTTATGCGATATCATTGGGGACTTAGGCAACACGACAAGTGCAGCTGCTGGGGGACTGAACCGAACCTAAACTGAACTGGACAACTTGAACAACTGTGACAACTTTAAGCAGAAGTAACCAACGAAATGAAAACAGACACACACACACACACACACACACACACGCATGCAGAGAAAGAGCAAAAAGAATTGTACAAGAAAAACACCGGAAGTGGGCGGCTGGGGGCGGAAAACTGTCATGATATGCCGTAAACATGAGCAGCTGAAGTGGTAGAAGAAGCTGCTGGCGCCAGAGACTAAGACTGGGCCATGGCTCTCTCTCGCTCTCTCTCTCTCTCTCTCTCTCTCTGGTTCCCGCTCTCCCACATATTGAACTCTGACGTGTGTGTGTGTGTGTGCGGGTGTGTTTGCTTTGTCAAAGTGTGTGTGTCACTTTGGAAATTGTACAGATTGTATAACAGTAGCCGAGCGTGTAGCTTCTGTTTGTTTTAATTTCTCTTATCGGCAGGGCAGCTGCTGCTGATTCCACTTCTCTAGATCCAACTGCCCCTACCCTCACGCTCCCTCTCCTTCTTTCTCTGCATCTCTCTCTCTCTCTCTCTTCTCTCGCTGTTTGGCTGCTCCCCAGTGCCATACAATTTTAATTGCACAATGGCAGCTCCTTTTGTTGTGCAGTTACAATTTTAAAATGAATTCATGGCCTGTTCGCCGGTTCCCTCTTTTGTTTGACGGCTCTAAATCCCGTAAGGAGTTCACTGCAAAATAGAAAGACTGAGAACTGAGCACCGAGATGTGAGAAGTGAGAAGCGAGAAGCGAAAGAGACTTGAGCAATGTGAACTAAAATCTAGCATGCCAAAGCCAGCGAGCTATTTAATTGAAACTTGCTTTGTGACTCCGCTGGGGCAGCCAATAAAATGTTTAACTTTGATTTAGTTAAGGGATTTCAAAATAAATTAACTTAAAGCCTGGCTGAAATTGCTGAAGTTCAATGCCTGCATTAGGTATAAGATGTATTCGAAAAATTGCTATAAATTGTGTTCTTTTTCTTACAACCTTAAAATAATTACAATATATTGCAAGAGTTTTAATAATTATTAAATTAATATGTTGAACGCAACTAGCTCAACAATTGAAGTAAAAACTTTTTAAATTATGATTTTTTTATTTCATTTACTTGTTTTTTTTAATCCAATTATTAATTATTATTTATTTATGTATATTTTTCTTTATTCAACCAATCTAATTGTGAATAATTTAGTTTAGATTTTGTAGCAAAAATGCATATTTTTTGTTGCATACCATACGGCTGATCATCTCTACTCAACCATAAAATTGAAAACCTGCTCTTTTGACGAAAATTAAAAAAATTTTAAGTTCAAATATTCACTATTGTCTTCGAGAGCAGAAAAAACAATATTCCATTTTCAGTATATTCATCGTTGTGAAAACATGTAGTTTCTAATGAAAGCAGCTTGGACTTGATTTTGTTTTTTGGTAGCATGTTTTCAGAGAATTCAACTTCAGTGGAAAACAAAACCCGTAGCTAAAACAAGCGTTTCTCCTAAGTAAAGCTGCAAACATTAGATTATACACCCATGAAAACAAACTCGACTAGCTCTAGGCTCTATCAACTACTTCATCAGCTTGTTAATGGCATTCGCATCCTCCGCACATCCATCTCCATCTGTTTTGCTGCTGCTCGTATATACTATTTGAAATGTTTTTGTCTGATGCTGGTCATAAACTTTCCGGCATTCTCTTAGCTTCTTAATGAGCGGCTCTTAACATTTTGCGTCTAATCCCTGGACAAATCTGCCTCAACTGCCGTCAAACATGGCGTATGCGTGTCGTAAACATGTTTTCTATCTTCTGCTGGTGCCAGGCTACAAAAAGCACACAAAAAAATACCAAAAAAATAAATAAATAAAGGAAAGTAGACCACAAAAATTAAACAGCTCTGACGACTTGGCCGAAAATGTCCAATAAACACATTTATCTGACCCCAAACACATAAAAACCTGCGCCTTCGATAGCATTTTATAACTCAGCCAAAGTGCCATAACCCAGAGAAATGGCCAAAAGCATAGACCCAATTCAAATGAACGCCGTATAATATACCGGAGTTTGAAGCGCATTCAGCTTACTTTTGCTAATGAATTAAAGCTGGGCCTATTAAAAGCTAAGCAGCAGACAGACACAAGTCGACATCATATTAAAGATAAGCTCAATTTGCATAAATATGACGACAAAAAGCAAGAAAATTAGATGGAGAAACTAAACAGGAAACTTGCGGCCAACCAGCCATAAAAATAAACTTGAAATAATTTTACATTTGGGTATAAAACCATATATACGTATACGTTGCATAAATCAAATTTACAAAAAAATCTCAAAAAGGAGCCGCAATAGGGAAAATGCTCGAAAAAATGGGAAATGTTGAGTCGCATAATTTAATGCACATTGAGGACCGAACACCCACATCAACAGGGGCACCCATAAAAAAAACATATATATAAACAGGCTAGATGAAGGTAGCAAACTAGATAACTAAAACTGCACGACTTAAAAATACGCTGTAAATTGAATTTTAATAAAATTATACGAAAAGAATTTTGAATTAAATCGTGTCTACAATTTAATGTAATTATAAAAAAAATATTGTAAAATTTTTAAATTTGCGTATTTTGCATTTCACGAATTTGTGAAGAATTGATGAAATGATTAAATAAAAGTCAATAAAAATTATCTTGAAGTCATTAATGCATTCCATTTAATAAAATTAAAACTAAACACAAATAAAAAATAAAAAAAAAAGAAACATACAATGAATCAAAAAAAATAATGTATAAATAAAAAAATAAAAATGATAAATTAATAATAAACAAAATAACAAAAGAAAAAGTAATGAATAGTGAAGATTTATTATTTTTCTTTTATAAATAAGCACTTTGTTTTTATCTGTCATTTATAAATTTCATACATGAAAATATAATGTCTCAACATTTGGCTGTCTTTTATTTTCTAATCAGTTAAGTCCCTCGGCTTTGGGCATAAACTTGGCATAACTTTGTAATACCCTTTTTATGCACTTTGATGTGCATAGAGTATGGAAACAAAAACAAAAGGAAAACCCAAAAAAAAACAGCGTGCAAAACAAAAAGCAAAAAGTGTTAATGAACAAAATAATGAGTTCCAGTGCCCAGTTTTGTGGCAGACACAAAACATTTTATGACACTAACAGCTAAACGCCACGGGGAAAACTTCAACAGCCGGCAGAGGGATGGAGGGATAGGGAAAATGTGGAAGAGCTAACGAGAAGAGAGTTCACCCTCTAACCCCAAAACAAACACACACACACACTCGCTTTCTCTACTCTCACGTGGAGAGAGAGAGAGAGAGAGAATGGAAGAGATTCCGAATCCGAATCAGAGTTGCCGCATGAAGCAATAAATAATCAGCAAAAGTTTCGTTGAATCGAATTATCACCCCCCGAGGTGCAGTTCCGTAATGAATTTGTTTTGGGGTTTTTCTTCAACGGCATTTAGTTTCATTACGGTTTTACCATGCGCCGCCATTGCGACTGCGTGACCCAACTAGACCAGGCTATAACCCCATCGTACCCACTCCAAAACAAAAACCCCTTTTTAACTAACTTTTACCTCGGACCCTTCTCCCACCCAATTCCCTACTTCTGTGGCCGAGTTAGTTTTTAGTTTTTTGATTTAGTTTGTTCAGTTGATTTGTTTATTTGTTTGTTCTCTTTCGCCCACTGTTTCGGTTTCTTTGTTTGTTTGTTTGTTGTTTGGGTTTTGGGTTTTTTTATGCTCTATTGTAATCTGTGTGCGAATTTGTTCATTTTATTTGATGTGCGCTCCAATGTCGCCTAGCATTTTATATTATTTTATATTCCCCCTGTGCAATTGCTATTTTTGGCATTGCGGCTTGTCAAATGTGGAGAGAAATTTAAATTGAGTTTTTGGCTTCATTAGTCCCGCATAAAAATGCCAAAATTTAAAATTTGCATTTAAAAAAGTATTGACATATTTTATTTATATTTTTATTATACATTTTTAATATATATGAAGATAATATTTTTGAAAAATAGTTTTTTTTATTTAATATTTATCTATGTAATAATACCCATTTATTTATATGTATATCTTGAATTGTAGTATTTATTAAAATAGTTAATTTTCTTAATACAAATTTTATTTACCCTTATTTAATTATATTATTTATATTATTAAGTTTTTAGATATACAATTTAAGCACATTATTAATATTATTTAAATATTTTTAATAAATAATATAGCAAATATATAATTATTTTTAACTATAAAACAAATTCGAATACGCTCAACTAATAATAAATTTAACATAAAAATTGTAACTACTTTTTGAAAAATCATCTAAAAGCTAAGTAAACTATAGCGCTTGATTCTCCACTCTCTCGTTATCTTCGCTCTCTGTTATCTTCGGCGGCGGTCTCTCGCTCTCTGGAATCATGTAGAAGCGAAACGTGCCCACCTCATTGCTGTAACAAGCGATAAATGGGTGTGTGAGCAGAAAACAGACTTCCACAAATGGTTCGCCCATGCGGGGAAAGTTCTCCTCGGCCAGCTCTTTGTAGGCAGCTATTGGAGAGAAACATTGGATGAGATAACATTCTAATGAGATGCCAACTCAGCAGTTACTTACCACGAATCTCGACTAGAGTCAACGTCTTGGCAGGTGAATAGCATTTGGAGTCAGTGAAAATAGTCCATAAATATCGCCCTATAAGTGGATGCCGGCGTTTGACTCGATAAAAGTATTCATTAAGGGACATTTTTGTAAATATTTTACTATATATGTTATTACTCCTATACAATTTTTCTAATAAATAAATAGACGTCTAATTCGGTGTCGAAACACAAAACAACTGATACAAAATTCAAAGCGACCTCTCTCTCTCTCTCTATCTAGAAACTTGTTTACATCAAGACACCACTTTTCCATTTCCACTTTTACGCTCTCCCCCACACCAAGTGAAAAATCCACCACTGTTCTCATTGCTGGTACATTTGGTGGTGGGTTTTCTATGGCTGATCGGTGCATGTCTCGGCTACGTCTACCACGTACACAAACCCCAGGCAGCTGTTCTTATGAAACCAAAAAAAGTGCTTCGTACTTTATAATTAAAGAACAAGCATTGAAAATAATTTTTATAAATTTTTGATGGACAACTTGCTTTTTGCTATCCCAAACTTCAGCTGCATTAATATTCAACATAATAACTACAACAAAAAGCGGAAGTTGGAGCAAGAACATGGGAAATGACTTGAAACAAAAAAGTTGTGCTTATTTTCACACTTGTGGCAAAAGAAGTGGGAAAATAATTACAAACTTCAGACAAAGTAGACGGCGAGAAGCACAAAGACAAGAAAACTAAAGCAATATGCTGATAAATACAGGTATACCCTGTAAGTAAAATTAAATTGTAATACAAAACTTATTTCACTTTTAAAAAATATAAAATAAATTAATATTAACTACTAAAATGTAAGCTTAAAATAAGAAGACAATTAAAAATAAATATTAATTAAATATAGACAACATATAATTTTAAATAAATTATTAATTTTAATAATAAATAAGTTTAATTTAAGGCTCACTAAATAAATATGTGTGGATGCCCTGTAAGTAAAGCAATTAAATAAAATATATTGACATTAAATACTACAATTTATTGATAAAAAACAATATTAAATAGTATATTGAAATGAAATAAGGCATTATAAAAATTACAAATAAAGTAGAACAAATTAATATGAATAACTTGGAATTGATGCTTCAATTTCTCTGGCATATGATATTGTGTCTAGAATTTAATTCATTAATAAAATAAAAAAAAAAAACAATTAATTAAAATTGCGGCATATCAACTACAGTTGAACCAAAATACAGCGTATATTAAATTGCACTTTTTGTCGCATTTATCAGAGCTCGTGCAGCCGCCCAAAGATATGCCAAAAACAAAAAACAACTCGACAAAGTCGTTTTAATTTAAGTTGTGCAACATTTCAACACTTTGGTAAATAAATTTTCACAGCCAGCCCCGAGGCAGTTTCTCTGTGTTCTTTGCTCTCAGCAACTGCAACACCCATACAATCAGGTAGTATCCCCCCTCGGTAGTACCAACAATTGTGGGATTTCCTGTCGAGTTCTTAATTTAAATGCTACCTTATTTTGCGGTCAACACATTTTACGCATTGCGCACAGTTTGCGGCTTTTATTTATTTGCACTCAATTCTAATTTTATTTCAATTTTCAATTGATGCATTTTACTGGTTTAGTGTTTGGTATATGGTATAATAAAGCTGCTTTTGACTTGAACAAAACATAATTGACGATTGGCATTAAACGCAGCTTTTCGTGTGAAATATTGTTGGGCAATGAACAATGGGATTATTGAAATTGCATAAAATAGACAATATTAGTTATTCACATTTTATGTGAATAGCGGCGTATTTAAATTAGAAATATTGCCTTCAAAAAAGCCTCCAATAATTCATTTAATGCGTATGAATTGCTTTCAAAATACCCAATAAAATATATAGAAATTTGAATAGGCTTTGCTGGAAAGCACTGGCAAAAATTAAATAGATCTTAAATTCGAAACTGAAAAAATCGGGAAAAGTAATTTTATTTTCAAACTTTATATAACAGCACTAATTAGAATATATGTTGATTGATATATTGATTGAATTAATTAACTTTAAAATAGCTGAAAACAAAAATTAAATTTTATCAGCAAACTTTTTAAATAAAGAGAACAAATTAATTCCTGATTTTTGAAAAGCATAAATATTTTAATATTTTAGCTTAACTGACGGATATATTTTTGACATTAAAACCTATTTTATCAAGTTTTTCGAATAAAGAAATGAAATGGATTATTTAATCTCAAAGCTTTAACATTCTTTGCTGACCGTTTGAGATATAAACTTTGATTCATTACTTTGAATAGTTTTGAATAGTTTTTCAGCTACATTGTCCGACATGATGAAAATCATTTCTAGGATGTTTTTCCGTTTACAGTTGTTTCGCTTAAGGTTAGCTGTTTTAAAGAGATTATGCTATGGATGCACATTGCGAGTTTTGAGCTACAGCGAGCATGAGCAACACTCACAAACAGAAGTTGAAAATGGCAGATTTCACAAAGTCAGAGCACAGCATTAGCTAGTTAGTTTGGGAAATATATTTCGAGGACCGGCATGGAGCACCCGCATCATAATTTAAAGCTCATTAAAACACATTCGCAGCTAAGTGAATGACAGCAGAAAGTAAAAACTGCAGAGCCAACAGACAGCAAAAACTAAGCGGGGCGGGAATGTGAGTGTTGGGTGCACTCATAGATACACTCACATACACTCACTTGGCAGATCTGCGCATTGTGCATTTTGTGAATAAAAATGTTCGCAACGGAAGTTATTTCACGCTTGGAGCTGCCTGCGCTGCTTCATGTCAAAACTAACTAACGAAGTAACAGGCATCTAGGGATAGGTGAGGGCGGGGGGGTAAGAGGGGGCGTTTCAGGGAGTATGTGCAGCCAAAGGAGTCAGAGAGGAATTAAGCAGCGTAACAAACAGCCAGTGTGTGTGTGTGTGTGTGTGTGTATGATTACAACATAATTGGTTTCAAGTTGCAGCAGCCAGCAAAACAAGTCTGTTGCAACAAGTTTAATTAACATAAAATATTCAACAAAATTAAAAAATAAAATGTGCATTTAAAATCAAATTACTCCATGTCTGCTTGAACTACACATATACACATACAAACATACATATATGTATACGTATGTAGTTATTAAAGCTTGCAAATTTATTGTTGCCTACTTTTGAGCGCGCTTTCATAATTTGCTGAATTATGTTAATTTGCCCTGTGCACATGGGCTTTTTTATGCGCATAATTACAACAACTTTTGCTGTTCTTATGGTTGTTGTTGAAGTTGTTTCTCCAATAGTTGTTGTTGTAAGCCCATTTGTTAATTCCAATCCATTTGTAGACTTGATTTACGCTGCACATAAATACCGTAATAAATGGAGCTCTCTCGACCGGCTCTTCAAGGCCTTCGCTTGCGGCTCGACCATTTTGTGGTCTATGCAAACATGCAAACACTGAAATTTGAGCAATTTGCTGTTCTGCATTAATAATTGCAATTTCCTGCAAATGAAGTACATAACGTACAATACTTGGCACAATTTTCTTGTATACACAGAACACATTCCTAAAATCAATTTCTATTGAGCCAAACATGGAATATGCATTAAATTTGAAGAGCTTTAAGCATTTCAGCTTTTGGCAATACATGTTTTGAGCTTTAAACAAACATAAAATAGTTGCAACAGCTGCAAGCTGTGATGAAATGTCTTTGAAGATATTGCGACTCTTTACAAACTTCGAACAAATTTGTTCTATTTTATCCTGCTCAAATAGTTTTAATAATTAATAATTATTATCTTTTAGCCCAGTTAAAACTCTGCTGTATATTTGATTAAATTAAAAGCTAATAAAAATAATCCATTATAAATAAAAAATAATAATAATTAAATTCAATAATTAAACTATTTACAAAATTCAATAAGCAAAACTATAAATATAAATAAATTGAATAATTAAAATAATAAAACTAAATTAAAACATAAACAAAATAATTGTGTTTTAACCATTTACATGCCTACATTTACATCAATTAGACCGCAATTATTAACAATTTTAAAACTATAAAAATAAACTTAAACTTTAAGTATTAAGAATTATACAAATACATATAACTCTCCGCTCTAAGTGGCATAATATTGTGCTTTATAGGTTGCTGGGAACGTTCGCAGAGCTTATCAAACGTAGTTTATCAATTAATCGAATTGTTGTCAAATGCAGCTCTGAATTTGGCCAACATTGCGCTATTTGTTCAGCTGTCATGCTGTCTAATTGAGTGTGTATTCAGTATATATCCACCTTCAAACATGAAGTTCAAGTCTGAACACCTTCAAAGTCTCTGAGATGCCCCAATATCGTATCAGCTGTCTCTTTCGTGTGCAATCAATATCAACTAAATTCTCTCCTCATGCATAATTGCAAGTCCACACCATGCAGGTGTGTGTTTGTGTGTGTGTGTGTGTGTGTGGGTGTAGATGTGTGTGTAATTGTATACTGCATGTAGTTATAGAGCGTGCTTAATTTGGCAATTAAAAGATGATTCCAATTAAACTGCATATACTACATGCATGGCGCAATAATAGGCGCTGGCACGCCCATAGTGCCAGCCATGAAATCTTATTACCGCTGCTCGTTCACAAAGCTCAATTAATTGGCCTAATAAATAGTACATGCTACCAAATTAGTTAAATCAAGTATTGTAATGCAATTTCAGCTAAAATTATAATGCATTTACTGCAACAAAATGTCGGGTGTAAATTCTCCCCAAAAAAAAGGTTAAAAATGAAGTGCGGCTTGAATCTCTAGTCGGGATGGCTAATTTATTTGCTAATTTAATTTATTACGGATACTAAATAAATACTAATTAAAAAAAATATATATAAATAATGAATTGTAACAATCAAATATATGATATATAAATTTATTTAATTTTAAAAGAAATTAAGAAAAATCTATAATAAATTTACCAAAATGGATGCAGCTTTGAGAGCAATAAAATATTGTTTTAAATATAATTACAACTAATAGAGTTTAATTTGTAATATATTATTTTTTAAGATTTAATCAAATATAAACATTTAATTTAATGTAGCTACAAGTATTGAAGTTCTATATATTATTAAATTATTAATAAATAGTTTTATTATAGATTTAACAAAATCTTTACATTTAATTCAATTTGCAAAAATCACCATATTTTTGTCAATAATAATAATGTTCAAAAGCAACAACTGAATACATTTGCATATCACTTGTGGGTATCTTTGAGCTGATATACCCCTCTTCATGGTGAATTGTTACAATAATCTATAATTAAATCGCGTAAACTGTGGCTGCCAATTAAAGCAGAGCATTAATATTAATAGCTAATATTTAAGCAAGGCCTTTTAATAGCCCAATTACATTTTTACTCCACAGTTGATTGTAAACAAAAAGTATTGCAAAAAATTGCGAGTTGCCACAAACAATTAATCAGCAGCGGAGTGAGGCGGCAGCGGGGCAATAAACAATTTGCATAAATTAAATAAACTAAAAAGGCTGTAAACATAATTAGAAATATGATACTGCAGTTGCAACTGCCAATTTCCAATTGATTTATGCAAATTGCAAAACCACAAAACAAAATGCAAATTTGTCAAATCATCAACAACAGCAACAACAAAGCTAAATTAAAAAAAAATTATGGTAAGTAAATAAATTAATACTGGCATACACAACATAATAAATAAATGCGTTTACAACTTATTTGCATGTTTTGTTTGTCTTTCTCTATCAAAGTCCCGCTCTCAGTTCAATTGGCGCTTTTATGGCTATTTCCATGCCCAGTTGGCTATGTCATGTTCTTGTTCATTTTGGCCAGTTTTACTTTTGTATGTGGTCGTGTTTGCCCAAGTGCAAAACCAAATCAACCAAATATTTGCATAATAAATATTAATTTCATTTAATTTTTATTTATATCTGTTGTTTGTTGTTCTGCACTTTTTACTGCGGCATTTGGCATGCTGTATTAGGTGCGCATTAATTTATGCATTTTATTTCTATGGCACATAAATTTTATGACCTTACGCATAGAAATAATTTCTTTTGTTTTGGTAACAAGCTAACTTTTATGGAAATGACAGAATTAAGGCCATAAACTCATAAATTAACCGAATATTCGAAGGCATTTGTCTATGAAATAATATTTTATAAATTCAGATTAAATTTAAGCACTACAAATTTTAGCTTTATTTGAGTAATTTAACGATAGTAAAAATAATTTTAATACCATAATTATAATAATAATAATTTTTGTACCCATTGAATAATGTGAAATACATCAGGGTGATCAGGGAGATGAGCTGAGTCGATTTAGCGATGTCCGTCTGTCTGTCTGTTCATCTGTCTGTCTTGATCAGCTTCCGCCAAAAAAAAATCCCACCACTCACCACTCCTCTTCTGTGATGAGGGCTCTCTATGCACTATCCCACCCAGTGCAGTATGTCGGTTGCTTTGTAGGCTAGGCGGCTACCCGCTGCATTACTTGTAATGCAGGAGGTATGCTTGGAGAGCCAGCACGAGCGAGCGAGCAAAGAGGAGAGTGGCTAAGCGCTGCCTAGGAGGCGAGCTGGCTACCCGCTGCATTACTTGTAATGCAGGAGGTATGCTTGGAGAGCCAGCATGAGCGAGCGAGCAGAGAGGAGTGTGGCTAAGCGCTGCCTAGTAGGCGAGCTGGCTACCCGCTGCATTACTTGTAATGCAGGAGGTATGCTTGGAGAGCCAGCACGAGCGAACGAGCAGATAGGAGAGTGGCTAAGCGCTGCCTAGGAGGCGAGCTGGCTACCCGCTGCATTACTTGTAATGCAGGAGGTATGCTTGGAGAGCCAGCGAGATGAGCGGCTAAGCGCTGCTTTGTAGGCGAGCTGGCTACCCGCTGCATTACTTGTAATGCAGGAGGTATGCTTGGAGAGCCAGCATGAGCGAGCGAGCAGAGAGGAGTGTGGCTAAGCGCTGCCTAGTAGGCGAGCTGGCTACCCGCTGCATTACTTGTGATGCAGGAGGTATGCTTGGAGAGCCAGCACGAGCGAGCGAGCAGAGAGGAGAGTGGCTAAGCGCTGCCTAGTAGGCGAGCTGGCTACCCGCTGCATTACTTATAATGCAGAAGGTATGCTTGGGGAGCCAGCAAACGCGAGTGAGGAGACTGGCTAAGCGCTTCCTATGAGCTTATGCATAGAGAGCGGTTGAAGTGTTCTCTCACCACATCTGCAGATTGGTGGGTGGGATTTCTTGGCTCTTTCTCTTGCGTATTATCAAGAACTGAGAAGAGACAGCGACGGCGCAGCCTGCAAGCACTATGAATACAGCTGCTGCAGTGCTGCTGATCACAGTGTAGTGTCTGTGATCAAGTGCTTAAGAGTGGATTTGTGGGTCTGGAGTGTTAAATCTGGCACTAATAAAAAAGTAAGAATAAGCATTGCTGCTACGCTTCGTGTGACAGTTTCATAAAATTATATTTTGAATATAGGGTACAGGGTATTGTGCAGTCGGGCACGTCCGACTGATCTACCCTGTTCAAATTTTTTCATTTTTATAAATAATTAAATTTCTTTTATGTAAATAATTTTTATCAATAATTAAATTTCTCTTTTCTAAGTATAAATATTTCCCCAAAAAAACTTGGGTATTTTTTTATGTTTAACTATTTTTTCTTGTGATTTGTTACGAAATTCTGATGAAACAGAGATTCTTACAAGTGGCAAACGCTGTAGTATTTGCCACAATGCTTGCAACAATTGTGGCAAGCAGAGCAGCTGCATTTGCTGCAGCTCCTGGGGCAGGCAAAAAATATGAATTTCATAGATGTGGCGTGTGGCAATATAATGAGCACTGAGAGCTACACACTTCAAATTAATAACACAAAGCGCACATTTAATGCAAATTGCAGCCCCGAGACTAAGACCGAGGAAGGAGAGACTGAGAACTGAGGATGGGGTATATTTAAAGGGGGAAGGGAGCAGGGGATAAGCGCTCGGAAATGCTGTCAACTCATTGGCCAGCGTTGGCAGCCCCAATTGGAGAGGCGTGTGTGCAGTAATTATGAGAGCATTATGTTGAATCCACAATCGTTATGGCATGGACATGCTGGGACAACGCTGATGTTGCCACATTCTGCTGCTGCCACATTGTGCTGCTGCTGCTGCTGCTTGTGGCGCTTAAACATGCCCCAACATTTGCGTTATGCATGAACTGAGCGCAAACACAAATGGCAGAAGGAAGGGGAAGTCGGGGAACCCCCCGTGGCTGTCTGCTGCTTCCAAATTGCGACAACATTATTTAATTGAAACTAATTTGCCATTTTGTGGGCGCCATCAAAATATTTAATGCTGCACACACAGTCAAGCGAAAAGGGGGCGTGGCCGAGGCCGAGACGGAAACTCAAACTGAAACTGACCATCAGCCCCAATCTGGGTCAGCTTCAATCTGCCGCTGGCTTTAAAGAACAGAAAAGAAGTCGGCGTCTGTGGGGCATGTGGCATGTGGCATGTGGCATAAGTACTCATCTGCTCATATGTACTCTATGTGTGCAAACAATATAAAACGCAATACACCCGCTATGCCCTGGCTTCTGTTTCGCCATATTTCTCACCTTACAAAACCAAAAAAAAAGTAAGAAAAATTAAGCGCTTTATAGCATGCAACTTGTGTGTAGCACATGCCCTGTTTACTTTTACGACTTGCCCCTCCAAACAGCGGCAGCAACACAACTTAAAACTGCATAAACCAAGCAGCGCCAGCGATGCTAGCTGGAAAATAGCTAGATTGCAGTGATGGCTAAAGACTTGCTCAATAAATTTAAATTATTGAAATTATTAAATTATTATAAAAATCAAATAACTAATGAGAAAATAATAATAATAATAATAATAATAATAATAATAAAACAAATAATTTACGTTTTAATAACATCGGATTGGGAACTGTCGTTTAGTTTCATAATAATGTTTAATTTAATTATGTTTTCATAATAATGAAAGCTCAACAATTAACATAGAATATCTGAAAAAAAAAACTATTTCGTGATATATGATCTGATATATGTATATAATATATTTAAAAATGTCAACTTTTATTCAAAAGTTTGTTCCAAATTGATATTTATTAAATGGGATGGATGTTAAATTTTATTATAATATTATTTTGGAAGTACATTTAAGTAAGATGGACTTATCGACATAATAAACTATAAATTTACTATAAATTTATTATAAATGATAAAAACAATTAATCTACTATATTTAAGTTGTTTAAGAATTCTGGCTGCTGCTGTTTTTTGTGTTTAACGGAAGCTGGAAGGAAAGTATCAAAATTCCTAAAATTCAATATTAAATTTGTATTAAAAATATATGAAATAAATCAATATTTGAACAGCTATATATCATATATCACTTTGAAATTTTTTTTTTAAAACAGAAAACAGAAACCGATAAAATATTTGTAAAATTATTCAAAAACGCTAGCATGCAGCTGCTTTCGATTTCACACCTAATATCCAACTTTATAGCCATATTAGCTTTTAAATGGCCAACTGCGCAGCACACTCGCTAAGAGATATCCACGCACACAGAATGACACCATCATCTGATGGCAAAAGGGGGAGTTGAAGAGTGTGGCGAGGGGGGAGGGGCAGCACAAAGTGAGCAAAACGCACGTGACGCTCATCAATTTGGCGCACTTTGCCTTTGCCTCAGTGTTTTTAATGCGCCCCACGAGCGTGCTATGAGAAGGGGGAGGCAGATAGGGAAGAGGAGAGAGAGAAGAGAGAGGAGGGGAGGCTGACTATGATGATGACTACCAGGTTTCAGTGTATATGTTACGAGTGCCATTGCCGCTGCACACGATCCTGAACCTGAACCTGGCTAAATGCATCGTTCCGCACATGCTGTGCACGTCGTTTATGCTCCGTTCCCCTCTACGCCCCTCTCTGCTACTAAGACAGTAGACTGTGCGTGTGTGTGTGTGTGTGTGTGAGTGTCACGATTTTGCATATTAATTGCATTAAGTTATAGCCCAGCTACACTAGATGGCGCCACATGTGGCGCATGGTCCGCCATGGCTTGCAGCCTTCCAGTGATAATTTCAGCTTGGCAAATCCACTTTGCTGCACATGTTTCGAGGCTTAATACTTGCCACACATACATATATCCACACACACACACACACACATTTATACAACTGTAAGTATTTGTAATACATGCACTAAACTATGGAACTAAATACCATTCGATGCCAATTTGTTGCGCCCACTTCGGCATTTATTTATAAACAACATTTTCAATAGATACTCGGTTCAATGAAATGCGATACGACAAACACACGCATACATATAAATATGTATATATATAAATACTCAACACACACACACATATATACGGAATATGTACGTATGTTTCAAAGACACATTGCTATTTTTAACATGAGTCATGAATGAAACGAACAACAAGCGAAAAATGCTCATAAATATATTTTTTGACTAAAAACCAGAACGTTTTGAGTGTTCAAAATTTGATTTGCACTTGCTTTGAAAGCTAATACGGGCGAAAGCATAAATAAACAAACATAAATTCATTGAAAAACTTAAAAATAGAAGCATTTAATATTTATTTATATTTATTTATTTCAGATTGCATTAGCTTCACTTTTAAAATATATTTAATCGAAATTTAAATTGATTTAAATAAAGCTGCAGATTTAGCTTGCAAAACAATAAAAATATTTACAGGTAAAACTTAAATGCCGCAAAAATATATCTCTTGAACGGAGAAAAAATTAAAAATTTTAATTATAAAATTATTATTATTTTTTTATATTTATTTCATTGGATAACACTGCTTTAAACTAACTGCATAAATGGCATAATATTATTTTAAAATATTATTCAGATTACATTAGCTACGCTTTTAAAATGTGTTTAAACAAATTTACAATTTACATATTTAAATGCTTTGCGAGATAAAAATATCGAAACTAGTTATGCTAAGCATTATGACAATAAAATATTTATAAATAAATTTCTAAGACGAAGTCAAACTTTAAAATTAAAATATTATATTATAATTTAACAGCTATGAAATACACCGCACCGAATGGAGTAAAAATGTAATATATTAATTTTAAAATTATTATTTTACAGATATGAAATACGAGTTTAATTGTAATTCTGATTATTTATTATTATTTTAATTAATTATTAATTAATTAATTATTATTATTTTATTATTATTAAATTTATTTTTATATTATTTGTATTATATTTATTCAATTATATTATCATATAAATTAATCCAAGCTTACCTTACAATGTTCCCAATAAAGTCACATATTCGAATTTAAATTTCAGCCGTTACTTTCGCGGTTGTTGCATCGTTTGTTGTGCTCGCCAGATATCGCTCCATACTTCTTTACATTCCATATGCTGATTTAGATACTATTGAATGCAAGGAAGCATGGAACTCTTAAAGGCCAAGACGATGACAGAACAATTTAAACGGCATTACGTACCACAATTTAACTTTTATGTCTTGATGTTGTGGGATTTCCCTTGCTTTTTATATTATTTTTATTTGGTTTTTGCTGCAATAATGACAATGGCGAATGTAATTGCAATTGTTGTGTTGCTTTTGTTGCTGTTGTTGCACAGTTTTCTGGCAATTCTTATGCAACTATTCCATTTATGGTTTTTACTTATTTTGCGCTGTTGTTTTGTGTTTTTGTGTTTTTTATTTAGAACTAAATCCATGGAATCCTTATGCCACGTCTGCCCGGCTGTGGCTTGCAAATTTTCCTGTTTTTCGTTGGATTTGGTGGCTTTGCTGTTTTTGTGGGCATTTTCCTTAGCTGTGAATGCCGGGAAGGGGGGAACGGGAGAGTAGGGAGAGGTGGAGAGGGGGGAATAAGGTGGTTTAATACTTTCGCCGTGCGTTTTTATAGTCCAACTGCAATAAAGCAATTTTTAAGCGCACTGAAGTGTGTTTATATGTGACTGGGCGCTTGCCGGTTTCCTCTTTTTGTTTCCCTTATTTTTTGCTTTTTTTTTTGGACAGTGTACGTAGTGTCTGCTTTTGTTTCTTGTTGTGTATTTTTTGCATCTTTCACGCGCCTGCACAAAAAATTCATAAACTTTTTTGCTGTTGCTGCTGCTGTTGTTGATTTGTTGTGTGTGTGTAATAAAATTGCGCCCTTTTTGTATTTCTCGACTTTGTTTTTTACAGCAGCACATGGCCAGAACGCCCCCAGCCCCCGGCTACCCGCCCCCCAACCCCTTTTCGCGCTGCTTTATAGCTTTGGCTTTGCGCTTAAGCGATTTTTGCTGTAGTTTTTTTTGTGTTTTTTTTTGTCACATTCCGCACACAAAATATGCCAGAGTTGGGCTAAATTCGCGCACAGAAATTGCAATTTCGATTAAGGAACACTCGTCAACGCGACTTCGATGTGAGCAGGAAAACGGGAGTGGAAACGGGAATGGAAATGCTAGTTTACGGCGTGATCTGAGAAATGCGACTGTCCTCTAAGCGCTGCGTAAACAGACGTTTATATAGGTGCCTAAAATTAAAACTCCAGCTCAAACTAAGACCCACATGAAGCGTCGCAGTCGACCCGATTGTCAGGTCAAGTCCAAGATACCACACACACACACACAGACACAGAGAGAGATACACGCACACCATCGCACATGTGGCTGCCCCTAGCTCTTTTTTTACCTACTTGAAGCGCTGTGGCAATACCCACGCGGCGTCTGCTGCGTCTGCCTCTGCAGGATGTGGCACATGTATGCAATCTGCAGACGCTGCAGGCGTTTCCCAGGGCCAAACTTAAGTGTTCCAGACCAGCGCAGACCAGACGGGAGGGAGCAGAGGGGAAGAGACCCGAGCAGAGCTGCCATGTGTTGCACAGTTATTACAACAACAACAACAAACAACAACAACAACTCAGTGTCAAATGTTAATCATATGTTTACTGGCATTGCTCTGTAGCATTTCAATGCACAGCTTCAAGCGCGCAATTAAACATTAATTAATTATTTAAAATTAAAAAAAAATCAATTAAATTTAATAAAAACATTCTCCCAAAGTTATTGTCCCTTTTTTACCCATTTTTCAATGCCTGCAGGGCATACCAGACTCAATAAAAAATAAATAAATTATTAAGTATCCCATAAAATTGTATTGTATGTTATATATAAAATTTAAAATAAATTATTATTCGACTATTGTATTATAATAATCAAATGTTGATTTAAACAAATAATAATAAAATTATAATCATTACTATTTGAATTAAACTGTTTCAAAAACATATAAAATAAATTAGCCTATGAATAAAGAGCTACGAGTTGAAGCAACATTGAAAAAATATTTATATATTTTAATAGTTAAATATATTAAATTCGTACTGTTATTTTGAAACTACAATTTAAATATATTTTAATAAGAAGTCAAGTAAAAGCTGCTAACTATCCGTATTAAAATATTTACAAAATGTTTATTTTATTTTTCCATTTTTTAAATTATTTATAAGATAGCTCAATCTGAAATTTAGAATTTAAATTATAAGATAACTAAAAGCTGATTACTATTCCCAATAAATTGTTTTAAATTATTATTCTAGCTTTATTTCAATTCAACTTTTTCAATTTATTAAAATATATATAAAATAGCCTAATCTTAAATTGGCAACTAAATGCTGATTACTATTCCTATCAAATTAATTTGAATTATTATTGTAATTTTATTTAAATTCAATTTTTTTCAATTTACTAAATGCATAATGATTTTAGAATCGTATTTGCAGCATTCACAGCGCATTTAAATTTAACTGGTGTTTCTTGTCAATTATTTGTAAATTTCATTAGAATTATTTGGCAAAAAAAAGAGACAATTTAAATTTCGTCATGAGCTTACAGTCAATAATATCAAAATTCATTTACAAGGCAGTAAATTTGAAATTATTTCTGGGCAGGACAAGAGCACCTCCGGAGCCAATGGCCGAGCTGCCCGAGATCTTGGTGATTGGCTCGGCTTGCATAGATCACACCACGTAAGCGATAAATGACCTATATAAAATATATATTCTGTGCTTTCTATACTGTACTTTCTGTGCAGATTTGTGACTGAACTGCCCAAGGCGGGAGAGATACTGCAGGGCCTGTGCCGGGAGCAATGCTTCGGGGGCAAGGGCGCCAATCAATGTGTGGCAGCGGCCAAACTGGGCGCCCACTGCGCCCTGGTTGCCAAACTGGGCGACGATGAGTTGGGTGCGGAATACTTGGAGTATCTGCTCGAGCTGGGCATTAATGTGGACTTTGTGGAAATGATGCTCGATCATGGCACGGGCCTGGCCCAAATCAATGTCGATGAGCATGGAGTGCGCACAGTTGTTGTGCTCTCCGGAGCGAACTGCATGCTCAAGGTAAAGGACGTGATGAAAACCAGAAAGTATCTACGCAAGGCCAAGGTGCTGCTCTGCCAGCTGGAGTCGGATGTCAAGGCAGTTACGTATGCCCTGAAGAACTTCAAGGGAATCTCCGTGCTGAATGCCTCGCCATGTCCTGATCGCATGCCCAAGGAAATGCTGAAACTGCCCACGATTCTGTGCGTCAATCGACAGGAGGCGGCACAGCTAACGGATCGGGAGCAGATCCAATCTGAATATCAGGCCAGAGATGCAGCCAATGATCTGCTCAAAATGGGTGCCAAGAGCGTCATTATTACCATGGGCGATCAAGGCGCCGTATATCTAGCCAAAACCGATGCAGAGCGTTGCCTGCATTTCCCCGCAGCGCCCGTACGCTATGTGGCCGACATCTCCGGAGCTGGAGATGCTTTTCTAGGTGGTCTGGCCTATCATATGTCGCGCTTTCCCTGCGCCGACATCGAGAAGCATATACATGCAGCCCAGATCTGTGCCGCCCATGCCGTGGGTCACAGGGGCGCACAGCTGAGTTTTCCGGGACCGGAGACTGTCGTCGTAGATTTGTGCTCCGTGGAGCCCAATTTCAGCGTGATCTCCGGCGAGACTCCGGCGGAGCAGCCGGCAGCAGAGCCGCTGGCAGCAGAAGCTGCAGTGGTGCCCATTAAGGAGCCGGAAAACCCAGTAGAAAATGCAGAAGAGAAAAAGGAAGCAGAGCAGCCCAAGCAGGCAGAGGAGAAAAAGGAAGAAGAGCAGCCCAAGAAAGCAGAAGAGCCAACGAAAGCGGAGAAATCGCTAAACGAAGTTTCTGGAATTCCTAATGCTGCTTTGCCCACTACAGCATACTTTCCCTACGTTCCCAAACTAAATATTGTGGGTGCGAAGCCAGAAACTCCAGCCAAACCCTCGGTCAGAGCTGGGGTTTCCAGCATTGCCAGAAAATCTGCGGTGCCTGCTGGAGGTGCCATTGCCAAGCCATCTTCACATGCAGCTAATTCAGGAAAGTCCAAGGCTAATGTAGCAGCCTCGCATCCCGTACAGGCTGCGCTAAAAACCCGTAGACCCAAGACGAGAAAAAACGTCCATGTATAGCAGTTAATATTGAATATTTGAATATTTCTTGGCACATATAAATTTGCAATAAATTTGCAGTGAACTGACCATTGAGTGCAATCTTATTGTGAACTATACCTATCTAGATAAAGGCATAATTAAAATGTTAAAATGTTTCGTGTCGAAATAATGCAATGAAACTTAATCGAATTGTAATGAAAATTGTCATTATGTCAGCCACAACAGTTGCTGAAATGAAAATATCTACATGAATAAATGTAGCGAAAATGTTGCATATCTATTACCAATTAAATACCCTGTAATTTTGCTCAACCAGATCATATTTAATGGCAAAATATTTCTGCTAATAAAATAAAAATGGATTGACTTAGTTTCGGGTCTGATAATGTATTATTCAGTATGCAGATCTGATGAAATTAGGTCGAATTTGTATAGCTTTATAAGACTTTAAAGACCGATTAACTAAATTACCGATCAGAAACAGCAAAGATATGTAACGGAGAATATGCTTGATTGTTCATGGATAGAAATACATTTTTAACTTTATATCTATTAGACTTTAAAACCCTTTTAATTTTGTTTTTCACAAATTATATTAAACCATTAATATTTAATTTTAGAGCAAAATGTAAAAATATCTTTTCGTTAGTTTAATTTCAGGATGAGCTAAAAAAAATGTATAAAAAATATATTGAATTCTAAAATATGTATTTTGAAAATAGCATATTCAAACTTCTGGCAGTTATGCATTAAATTTAAAAATTTTTGAGCTTAACTCAGTAAAATAAAATCAGCATGAAGCTTTTCTTTTATATACTACTTAATTTTAATAATGGGTATGCTTTAGTTGTGCTCAATAAATTCAATTTTTAATGCCCTGTGCGTTGACATTACATTATAATGGTTTGTTGGTTTTAATCACCTACGCTATTTATGTTAACTATAATTATAATAACAATAGCATTGAATTACAGTGGCAGCTGTGCTCAGGTAATAAATTATATAAATACTATTTACAGTCCTTAATGCGCACGTTGTTTAATTGAAATTAATTAACGTGCTCGAAGTGAAACGCTTCAAATTAATAGTGAATAAATCGAATTTGAAAAATCCAACTAAATATATTTAACTAAAACTAATTCCAAGTTATATAACTGCATTTATTTGCAAGTTGAAAAAGCACTTTCAGTCTCAGCATAAAAATAAAAAAGATGGAAATTACCAACGTATTTTATATAATTTTGGCAGCTGGCAACTTTCACTGCATACGTATGTATGTATATAAATTGTACAAGTACATATATACATGTACTATATAAATGGTACAAGTATGAGCTATATATTTCCGCAGAGGCACGAAAATAGCGATGAGCAAGAGAGCCAGCCTGCCGCATTATTCACCACATTGCATACCTCACACACACACACACACACACATGCAGCTACCAATACCAAGATATATATGTATATATTTATACATATATATCTATATACATACGCTGATCTCGGGCGATTTCTGTGCTGTTTGCTGTTATATTTTTAGCAATTTGCGGCATTCTCCATAAATAGACACAGACGGTTGGAAAGTGCACACCATTTGGCTAAGAAAACGTTAGCGTTTTTGCAACTTTTTTTTATCAGTGTAGATCACTTAGAACCGCACTAAATCGCGTTTCAACTGCCAGTTTTTTAACTGTATTATTTCAATATTTTTCAGTAAATTTGAAGGCGATTTTTAGGCACT
The DNA here is from genome assembly GCA_035045125.1 of Hypselothyrea guttata. Classification (NCBI taxonomy): domain Eukaryota; kingdom Metazoa; phylum Arthropoda; class Insecta; order Diptera; family Drosophilidae; genus Hypselothyrea; species Hypselothyrea guttata. The sequence goes on from JAWNNJ010000630.1 coordinate 188,763, forward strand.
GAATGTTTGCTCTTTATATTGTAGTATATTATTTGGTTTTATTTAAATGTATTTGATGGGATTTTCTCCAAGTGTAATAAACAAAACGGCAATGCCAGGCCGGCATCAACCGATCTGCACAGCTCGACAACAGAATCGGTAATGCACTAAAGGATGCAAAAAATATTCTCAAATTAATTCTTGGCTGGGGCACCCAACGCGTTGCCCCGGCTATAACTGTACCGAATGAATCGAATCGAACGAACGCCAGAACGAAAGAACGAACTCAACACCCAAAAAGATTCAAGAATCAAGAGTCAAAAGAGGAAGAGAACGAATCCGAGAAGAATCCACTACCCGGTATGAGCTTCGGCAATCTTGAGAACTTTCATTTCGTGCATATGCATATGTATACATTCGGTTCGTACATATTTATAGCTTTGTCTCGTCTCCTCTTTTCTTGCCAACTTATATATAGACGTGTGTGTATATGTATATGTATATATATATAATGAGTATCGCTGCTATATAGTCTGTTATATAGAGCTAAAAATCAGCCGCCCAAAATATACACAAAGTCTTTAGTCTTTAGTCTCTGGCTGCTTCAAATGATCCACACCAATGATCCTCTTACGCAGGCGCATCACACATACACACAAACTCACACAGATACACCCATATACACACACACACACACAGTTACAGACAGTCATAGCTGCTATACTTAGCCGCTTTGGTATATACGGAAGATCGCAAGATCGGGCGATCGTCGAACTGGCAGCTTCGATTCGGCCTCGTCGCTGCTATAAAAATAACATTCGGAATACAACAACATCCAAACTATATGGTCTATATGTTCTAGCATTACGATCTGTTTCAATTTAGTTTCGGTTTTTTGGCAATAGCCGCAACAATTGCCATAGCCAAAAATCTTTGCTTTTAACCATATTCTCATTGTGCTTTCTTTTTTTTCGCACACTCTCAAATCACTCGAAATTTTTCTCTATTTTTTTTTAAGTTTTTTATTTTAGTTTGACATATTTTTGGAAATGTCAAAATCCGTTAGAATTGCTTAATTACTCTTTATGTACACACACACACAACAAGCATTTGGCCAAGTTCCAAATGTTGTATGGGTTTATCCCTATCAGCATTTTCACTTGGCATCTGATGTTACGGATAATTGGGAAATATGTTGGCCCAAAAAAAAAAGATAACATTTTTTTTGCTTTTTTTAGCTCATAGATCGGTTTCAGATTGTAATGATTAATTTGTATAATGTAAAACAAACTTGTTTGTGTAAATATGTTCAGTCTAGAGAGTCTCGAGAGGCGATAGCAAACATCGATCTAGATATAAACACAGAATATATATGTATAAACAATTCTCGCGTGGGCTGCCTTAGCATATTCTATATATTCTATATTTAGCTAATCATTTCTTATCTATTGCAGTTAAAATTAGCTGAGCCATCGCAAAGGAATGTTACAATAAAAATAGAAAATGTAAAACTTGATATAAGCAGAGAATTTTTAATGATTGCATGACTAAATGAAATACTTATTCAACTATGAATATACACAAAGTTTTTATTTATGGAAAATATTGAAAAAATGTTACTGTTGCATACTTTCTCTATTTTATTTATTTTTTGAATAATTATTGATATAATTTATTTATTTTTATTTTAGTTAACTTATTCTTTTTTTCCATTCTTATTCTTATTTTTCCAATATTATGTAGTTTTGTTTCCCTTTCTCCACTTAAGTTACTTTTTATTTAATTATTATATTTTTTGTTTCTTTTATTTATTCTTTTTTTTTCTTATAGTCTTTTTTATAAAGTTAAATTATTATATATTTTTTTTTTATATATATTTTTTAAATTTAATTTTAAAAATTAAAATTTTTAATATTTTTTATATTTTTATTTTATGTTAATTGTGCTTTATTTTATTTTTTTGTATAATACATTACTGGTTTTATAAATCTTATTTGACACTTTCTAGTATTTTTCATGCTGTCTGTTTATTTATTTTAAATTCGGCTGTATTTAATTTATATAAAGTTTTGTTTCAGTTTATTTTATTTTATTCTTCAAAGTCTTTTGTCATCTCCCTTATCAGAAACGCCTTTTTAGCTGCACTACCTGCAAGCTTATTAGCAAATGTAAGCTATTCATTTATGCTAAATAGGAAAACCCGCTTTTTAAATTCTCAGATGGAATGTTCGCTTTTGTGACGCATTTTTGTATGCACATGCTTTGCATAAAACTTACTTTAAATACATTTCGCTGTGGAATTCTACAAGTTGGTTTTCGTTTTCAGGGCTTAGGAACATTTGCTGCATTGTCGCAGGGAGAAACGCTGCGAACACAATTCGCCTTTTAATGTGCAAATGTAAAGCTTAACTAATGCACACACAGATACACACACACACACAAACACACAGCATGCACACATCCAATAGATACAGATACTTTTCAGAGAAGAAGAAGTTGCAGCAGTTGCAGATGCAAAACTAGGAGAAGCCTTTGTTCATGTACACGCAAGTGCAACACACAAATGCAATTTAATTTTTTCTTAGCTGTTTCTGAATGATTTTTCCTGGCATTTTTCCTATATTTTCTTGCTGTATTTACTCTTGTTTTTTGCCCATCTTTGGCCTGTAGCTGAAATGTACATTTCAATGGCAAAGAGATGCTGCTTACGCCTGCCGTTAGGTTGATGAATTTCGCTCTGCCATAAAAACAGAGCCAACAACTGTTGTCGACAAATAAATCTCGTTAAGAGGTGCACAACAAAAAGTATCTGTATGCCACTTAGACAGATGCAGCTACAATTCCAGCCAGAAGTATCGAACAACAGCGTGATCATAAAAACGCAGAATTCAAACAAAAAGTAGAAAACAAATTAAGAAATTTGCATATTGCATATAAAGCATACTCTGCACTTTTAAACGAATTGCAATTCTAAATTACATTTTTAGATGAATTGTAAAATTATATACTTAAATAGAACCTACGCAGTCCAATTAAAAAATTATAAATTTTAATCTCCAAAGATTATTCTTCATACGTATCAATTAAAAAACACAACTAATTATGTAAAATATTTTTGCTATGCTTTCAGAATATAGATATTTATCTATTATAGTAATTTATTTATTTTATTCATTTATTAATAGCTGTGATAATTTTTATTTTATTATATTGAATATAGTTCATAAATATATAACTGCATTTAAAATTTATTATTATTTACCATTCCAATTTATATTTTCTTCGATGCAGCATAACTTATCTATCAATAGAGCATTCATAAAACTGATAAGCCCAGAGCTTCTCACACACACAGACACACTTGTCTATCTGCCGCCCATAAACAGCAGAGAATTAAAATGTTAAATCAGTCGAGAAAGAGGGGAATGAGAAGGAGAGTGCAAGATACAAAGATAGGCAGAGGCGCTAGCTAGGCAAGTGGGGCGTTTGAGGGTTTACGGAACTTTGCATTCGCTGCAAAAAAAAAAAAAATCGAATCTCTACACGTTTTCCATCTGCAAGACCGCACGCATTTTTTTTACGATATGCCACATTTTGTGGCACTTTCTCATAATGCGTCACAAAGCCGCAAGACAGACATAAAGCAAGGCAAATTCATGGAAGTACGGTTTATACTCTAGCTAAAAGGTATAACAGACTATTAAAATATTTTATTGTATTTTATGAAAAACAAATTCGTTTAAAAAATATATATATCTTTTCTTCGAATATATTGCTTTTATTCTTCAATACTTTTGTAATTATTTAGTAAATTTAACTGTTTAATATCCTAAAGAGTATTAATTCATCGGCATGAAGAATCATGTGATTTTTGCTTGCATTGTTTTTACGATGGCAATTAAATGACAGAATTTGATTTAATTTATTTTATTGATAATAAAAAACAGCCAAAAAAAAAAACTGACAACTCAGAATGCTACCATATTCTTCCGCATTACACAATATATACTATATATATACGTACTATATATAACATCTGATTTTATTTGCCTCCACTCTAAGGTCTCTGCTCTTCCAATTCGAATTCGAATTCAACTTCTTCTGTATGCAAATGGAGGGAGTTGGGCGGATAGTGGAGGGGGAAGGGCAGTGCACCCCTGCTTGTCTGCCACATTGGAAAATTGAAAATCCTTTTATGTGCAAAACGTGACAAACGATTCTAGATTTTATGTCCCTTGACGGGCACATAAATATGTCTGTATCTATCTATATGTTGAAACTTTAAATGGAACTTTAAAGAGCATTGCCTGAAAATATCACTTGATAGACAGCAGCTAAAAGGTTGCTGGTGTGTACACTTAAAGAAATAAAATGCATAAAATTTCTAAAATTTCTACAATAGTTTTTTACGCGACGAATAGGAATAAATAGGCAACTATAATCTACTAGATATAGAAAATAAAATGTTATAAAAAATAAATTAATATATATTATTTAAATAGAAAATAAAATAATAATTTGTATTAAAAGCAAATTCAATAAATTTAATTAATAATACAATTTATTTTATTTGAATATATGTTTATTAAATTTGTTAAATTTATTTAAATCATATTTGGAATAATATTTATTTAATGCTTAAATTTAACATCTACAATACTTCACAACAAATTGAATAATAACTTTTGCGATCTGCGAGCATTAAATGCCTTTAGCGTATTGACAGCCACGCCCATTCCGCTTGGCACTTCGCCCATTTGGCAATTATCTGTAACGGTTTACATATGTAACACACTCATCAGCGATCTGGACAAGAGCAAAATCCTCATTGGACTACCTAGAGGCTCACTCACGAGTGCCTGCCACATGTCAGTGCTCTGTCGCCGTTGCAGTTGCCCCTCTCCCTGCCCCTCTCCATGCCCAAAATGTGTCTGTCTTGGCCCCTTGCAGTGGTTGTCTGGCTGTTTTGTAATTACGTGGAAGTCAAGCCCAGCAAGCGGACACATGTAGAACATGCCACATGCCTACACATGTACCTATAGCCGGACTATGCGATGCAACATACAGACAGACACTTCTGTATTGTCTGGGCTACACTGCATACACTCGGAGAAACAGTCAACACATTACTACTTAATTCAATACAGAAACGGGCTAATAGTCGGATTATCCGGAATTCATTTGATCTGAGTAAGAACTGATTTAATTCAATTAATACTTCTGAATGAATGCTGAGATCTCGGAAATTATAAAAGCTAGAGCAGCCATTTTTGGAATAAAAGCGGACAGTTTATTCCAATTTTATTTCAAATGTTGGATGCCATGCCTCCTTTACGCTCTAATCGTTAAAACACAAATAACAAATGTAATATAAACCAAGTGAGGTTGTTATTTAAAATATTTACTCTTTTCAATTATGTTTAACTATCCTGAAAACTGCAAACTCAAACAAGGTATGGATAGAAAGTAAGAAGAATCATTGCTGCTGTATTAATACCGTTCTTTTCAGAAGTAATCCCAATATTTCTTATTACAAAAAATGCTCCCATAAATTAAGAAATATCAAGTAAAAATTGTACTCGAATTTCTGAAAATATTTTGCTAATTTTATAAATCTTTTAAATTCAACAAAATGTCAGACTGTTTTTCAAGTGTATGGCCACTGAATCATGAATGAACTCAAGTGGCGGGGCTTAGCTCAGCCAAAGTACTATACAAAGTTAAAAATAAATTCTCAATAAGTTTAAATATTTAAGTATTACATTTATTTAAGCTGTTGATGTACAGTAATTTATTCTTGGCTGTCACACGCTTCCCTCCCATGCAAATACTGAGCAGATAATTGTCTTGAAATCCAATGCCAATTAGTGCAATAACTCATGTACATAAATTACACACGAATTTACCAATAAATGTTATGTTTGATTGTCGCATATATGTATGTATGTTTCTTGTATTTGATTTCGTTGCCATAATTTGCAAATTTCCGTTTGCACTGTGGCCATGTGATATGGCATATAGATATCATATAACAATCGTAAGCCATTGAAATAAGCTCTAATTAATATGCAAATATCTGGCTCTTAGAAAAACAAATTAATCCTAAACACAAAGCAATTTTACATGGCTTTAGATATTATATTCTGCGAGAAATTCTATGGAATTAAATATTAAATATATATATAATTAAAATTAATAAACAAAAATAATTATTTAAATTAAGCTCAATATTTATTGCAGTAACTAATCTGTTTTGTCTGTTCTAATCAAAATTACAAATATATTTTGCTTTCTTTATTCATGCGAGCAACAGAACATATATAAAACATAAAAAAAAAAAACTTTGATGATATTTTTCCATGCCAGATTTTTGAGTTTTGCCAAACTTTACGCCATACTTTAGGCCAAGACATTAGAGGGAGAGAGCCGGCAATGGGCCAACTATTGCAACATCCAACTCCTTCTGCCAGCCAGATGAAAACTTCGCCCTCTTCGCCCTCTTTTCCACTGTTATTGCAGAGGAAAAAGTTTACGCAATGTACCGTAAATTGTGTGTTAATTCAATTATGCCCAAGTTATCGCCTCCCCAGAGACACGCCCACACACACAGACATATACACGCACACATAGACAGTTGCGTAATTAAAATACCAAATGTTTATTCAGGTAAATAATTTCCGAATGCAAGCTGGAAAAAAACACCAGCAACTGCAATAACAAAATTGATACTGAATGAGCAGTGAGATGCAGACATTTGATGCCAATTAGATATTACTAATGGGGTATATACGACATGTAGACAAGCATTTGGTTAATGAATATATTTTCTATATTTAAGGGGTATTCAATAAACAATGGAACAACGAACCCTACCGAGAGCTACTATATATTATTAAAGTTTTTTATTTTTTAAACATATTTATTTATTTATTTATTTTTTGTATTAAAAATCATTTATTTTAATTTTTTATGGTTCGCTGTTACTATTTGTAATATTTTTACCATAGGGTATTTCAATATTTTCCGGAAAAAAATATACATAAATTTATATTGCAAATAAAACCAAAAAAATTAATATTTATTAAATTTATTATGCAATTTTATTATAATTTAAAAAAAAAAATAAAGAGTATCTAATAGTCCGGCTGTCTCTATGGAATGCCTTATTTGTTTGTTATTGTTGTTGCTGGGCAGGTTTATAACTCTGGCTGACTTTTGGCAAACGCGGCTGCAAAAACAATCTAATGTCAGGCATGATGCCACACCTCGTTTGGCCTTGCAACACGCTCTCCCCTTGTTCCCGAACCTCAGACCCCTTTGGGGGATGTGCAGGGGGATGCAATGAAGCGTTGAAATTTCCAGCGCAAAAGTTCTTAACAAAAGTTTTCATTAAAGTTTGGCCAAGAGGAAGGACGTCGACGCAACAGAGCCAAAGATTGTGCAGCGCAGGCTTGGAAAATGCGCGGAAAACTTTGCCGCTGGCAGCACGGCTGCTAAACGTCATTTGTGGGCGTGCCCGAAGCGCAGCCAAGACACCAACAAAAAGAAAATGTAAAAAATTTTACAAGAACTACAACAACACCAAAGTATATAAAATAATACAAAAAATGGCTGCGGCATGTGTATGGCGCTCTAAGGTTTTTCTCAAGTTTTTAGTCGCCATCCGCAAAATGTTTTTCTCGCATTTCAATTCACCACAAAAACGTTTTGAGAAATTATTGCAAAAGTTTTTCATAAAATGAAAGCGCATAAATTTAGCAAAAATACAAAAAATAAAAAACGCACAACGTGGCAACGTGGCTATGCCCCATGGGCGGCGCTTCAAGGGGGTAAGGTTAGATAGTTGCAGAGAGAGAGACAGAGAGAAAGGGAGAGAAAGATGAAGAGAGAGACAAATATCAGGCGACTGCATTGCATGCGAGCGATATGAGAGCACACAAACACAAACACATGCACTTCATGTGCACCTTTGTGTGACACGTTAAGTTGTAAAAACAAACCAGTGAGCACTAAGCGGATAAGTCGGAAGTAATCGACTGTAGAAGACCCTGTACTATGTGTTTCAATAAACACTACAAAGCAATTTAAGTTTGTTTGACGTTTAAATTCGCTACAGATAATTTTGTACATCGTATCCTCTTCTAGCTAATCTACCAAATTACCTGTTGCATATCTTTGCTGTTTCTAATGCGATCGCAATGCAATTCACATCATCAATGGAAAAATAATATCTTTAAAACTGTGGGTACAAGTTTTTTTTTGCGAATAGCGAAGGAAGTAGGGAAAGTTTAAAAAATCGAAAAACCAACTTGATCGGGAGAACCTATCTATCTAAAAAATGGTGTATAATATATATACTTTGTGGGGTCTGCCATATTCCCCATTTGCATTAACTCAGTAGACCTCTTAAGAGTTTTTCAAAATACAGGGTCTGAAAAGTACAACAAATACTTGTTAAAAGGCAACGAGAAGAACAAACACCCAAACAGTGGCAACAAAAGGCCACGAGTGCGAAAAAGTTGTCGGGCATAACGCGAAAAATGCAGCAAGCGTTTTCGACAGCGACAACCAAAACAAAAATATCAGTTGTAATTCAGCAAAGTTGCAGGTTTTAGCCCCTACACACCCAAAATCCTAGATTTAAATAGTAAATTTAGATTTAAACAAATTTGTAAACATAAAAAAAGAAACTAAAAATAAAATATTATATATAATATACGTCTATATAAATATACGATAATTTTCATTTAATTAGTATAGAGTTATAAGTACCTAATATTTTTATTAAAAACGTACGAATTTCTTTGTATTTATTTATTTTCTATGCGTATTTATTTAGTTTTGAAACTGATTATTTTATTTAAAAAAAAAAAACAAAGTTAGTTAATAGTAAATTTTAATTTTGCCAAATACGAACTATGTTATTTTCATTTATTTATTTTAAACATTAAATTTTGCAAACTGAATATTTCAGTAATACTTTGCTTGCTTTTATTTATGTTAGTTTACAATAAAAATTTTTAGATTTTTGCAATATATATAACAAATTGAAAATAGAAATAAAATTTTAAATATATATAGCTATAATACATTTATTTAAAAAAAATAATAAAATGTTTAACTTTATTTTAAACAAGCTTCGATTGAAGTTAATTTTCTCCTTAAATATTTTAAATGTATTTTAAATTTTTCTTAATTTGAAATAAGATATATATAAATAGATAAAAGAAATACCTTGCGTTCAACCTAGGGTATTCAATAGTTGCCTAGTTTTCCCTAATCTCATTTACAACATTTTTCACATTCAGTATAGTTTTCATACATGCTCTAGCCCTGCCTGCTACTTTCTCTCTCTCTCTTTCACTCTCTCTCCTCTCTCTCTCTCTCTCTCTTTTTCTCTATTTCTGGTTTGCTCTCTCTATGCTTGTATTTTTGTCGACTTTTCAACTTGGGCGCGACTGTGACGCGTCGGTAGCGTTGGCGGTTTGGTGGTTGCTGGCGGTGCTGGCTATGGTGGCTATGGTGGCGTTGGTGGGTGGCGGCGGGTGGTGGTGCGGTGTGCATTTGAAATATGGTCGCTTGTGCCACAAATAAATAACGCTTTGAAATCGCTCGCAAGTGGATACAGGCAACATTTTGAGTGTGCCTCCCGCCTCTTGCCTCCTGCCTCTTGCCTCTGATTGTAGCCAGGGCTTCGTTTGGCTCTGCTAGTTAAGCACTTACAGGCACACACATACATAAATAGGAATTAAAATATAAAATGCTCTCGACGGCTACAGTGAGCGTCAGCAGTCAGCAGTCAGCATCGGCAACGTGGGCAGACGTGTGCACACACAGATACAGCTACAGATAGAGATACATCCACAGCTACAGCTACAGATACATACAACTTTAAAAAGATACAAATACTTAGATACACATAGATTGCCCATTTGGCTCGCCTGCGTTGGCAACTAATATTTATTTTTATGCCACACATTGCCCATGAGACGCCTAGAGGGGGGCGATACTGTCAGATTGTAGAGAGGAATTTCTTTTTCTCTCTCTCAAATGCTCTGCGAAGGTTAAAATGCTGCCCATAGTACAAATACACCCGTAATTGTTTATAAAACTTGCAATTCAAATGCAGTGCAATATATTTATTTGTTTTACTATAAGCTAGCATTGATCCCAGATTAAAATGCCAATTTAAAGTCAGCTAAAGTGCAAAAAGTTATTGGCTTTCCGTCCTAAGCGACTAGCATAAACATCATTATAGTTTATACAGATTATAGATTGCATTCTCATCTTAACGAATATTTTTTAGAAAATACTTTTCAAATAAAAATACTTCTTACCAATATTTCGGAAAGTAAATTCTATAGAATGCTAATGTTCACTTTAAGTGAAAACTTAATCACGATGCAACAAATGCAGTTCAATTTTAGATTATGATTTTAAATTGTTAGAATTTTATTCATTTTATTTCTCAATAGATAAAAAATTTAGTAGATATTTTTGAGTAAATGCAAACTAATATTAAATCATAATTTTTCTTACAACAATAATTATTTCTACATTTCATATTTTATTTATATTTATTTTGTATTTCATATCCAATTAAATCTATAATTATTGGAAATTTTCAAATTAGTGAAGATTTATAATATATAACTTATTTAATTACTATTAACTTATATTTAATCCATTAAATATTCTTATATTATTTTTTGTTAAATGTTAGCTTAATAGGACTTTTTAGAGTAATTGTTGTATATTATTTATAAATTAATCCTGTTTTATTTCCCAGTAAGTCTAAATTTAATAATAAAAAGCTTTCAAAGTAAATGCCGATCAATATTATATTATAGTTTTACTAACTATTTATTCATGTTTCATTTAGAATTTATTCTTATTTTAATTCTCAAAAAATCTATACTTAATAAAATTTTTTAGAGTAAATTTAAATCTATATTATATTATAGTTACTACACTATTTATTCGTATTTTATTTGTATTTTATTTATAGATTTATTGCATTTTTTAAAGCATTTGCTCCCAGTGTCTATTGTTCTTTATTTTACTGTCAACTAAGTGCCTCCAAGGGAGTCATTCGGCTTCAAAGTTGCTCCAAATGGAGCTGAACAGCCTCCCACGTTGACAGGCTAGACATCTATGTACTTTGGCTACTGGGACAGCAGTTGGCACTTATTGAGCAATTAAATGATCTAAATGCTCAACAAGAACAAAAAAAAAACAAATATAAAAAAAAACACGTGCAGCTGCTGGGCCTTTGAACTCTGTGGATATAAATTTAACAAAACTCTCGCTGCCTGGCAACTAGAAATAAATATATATTTATGCTATATATATTTGTCAACGCGTTGGTAATTGAATGCCTGAGATTCAGCCTCAGTTTGGGCGCAGCGAGTGCAATAGCCTTTTGTCTAGAAGGCGGAAGACCAATCCAAGGCGACATCTAATGCACAGTTAGAGTGAGAGAGGGGGGAAGAGAGTGAGAGAGCGGCAGGGGCAACTGATCGGCGCGTAACCGTAGCTGCAACAACAACAAGAACAACAATTTAAAATCGGAAAATGCAGCGGGCAAAAAAGAGCTAAGTATTAATAGCAACCAACGCGTTGCGAGCGAGATAAGCATACAAGTTGTGAGAGAGAAATAGAGAAAGAGAAAGAGAAAGAGAGAGAGAGAGAAAGAGAGAAAGAGCGAGAGCAGGAGAGAGAGTTTTGTGGAGATGATTTTATGATTATTTTTAAACGATAAAATCGCAGCAGGCGAAGTCAAGTGCACACACACTGCATTGGCATCAAGTAACCGAGGGGTGGACCAGCGGCAAGCGCACCAAATGAAGCCATTAGACCCATAGCCATATTGAAAGTTTTCGTGGCCTAAATATAGAGTCCCTTGCTGCTCGAATTGGAGTTACTATATTTGGACTGACCAGCGGCATATGGCATCAAAAAAACACACATGCCATGCGGCGCTCTCGAGTTACATTCGAAAGTTATCGATTCGATATGTGAAATGTTTAATATTCTTGCCGATTTAAGTTGGCTACAAATTCAATTGGCTGACTTGTAGGCCCGGCTAGGGTCTTGGGCCATGTGTCGCAGCTGAAGTTGCAAGTTTTCATGCTCTGCCTGCAGCGTTAATCGCATATTCCAGTCACGATTTAGCATTTTTCATCAGCGCTGCGATTTTCATGTCACGTTCCACTGACAAAGTTTTCTAGCCCGTAACCTTTACCCCCTTGCCAAGGCGCGCGAGAACTTTTCAAACACCGCGTCTTTTGTGGCCATACACTTAGAAAAACTAAGAGAAAATTTTTCTACAAAATAAAGTTCTTAAATGAATATTATTTTGTGCCAGAAAACAAATGCAAATCGAAATAGAATTTATAATTTAAATTAATTTAAGTGCAAAGAATAATTATATTTATTTCAAAATTTATTTTCATCTAAATTCGTGAAATAAAAAATAATTAAAATTTTAAAAGCTGGCCCAAATGTAAAAACTCGTTCTTAGATCCAAAATGTTCTGGGTTAATAAATTATTCAAATTATTTTAACACCGCAAATACTTGATTTGAGTGCAAAAACTTTTGATTTTTCTCGCAGTGTATAACCTCAAGTACACACCCATCCATAAACATATATGTGCTATACCTACCACATGCCACAAACTGACTGACTACAACCTATACCCTATACTCTTTGTGAGCGCTGCGTTGCAGCTTCTTGTGTATTTTGTTTGTTTGCACTTTGGCGAAGTTTTGTCAGCCTGATGTTTAATTGTTATTTTGTATGCCCCTCACTCAATGTGTGTGTGAGTGTGTGTGCGCGTATGTGTGTGTGGATGTGTGTGGCAAGTTAAGTACGTCTGATCACATTTTGAAGTTGTGGCAAACTTGTCAGCTGCCATCAAACCTTGCCTCTTCCTGCTAAACTTCATTTATAGTATAACCTTAAGTGTTGACTGACAAAAGCTGCATGATTTAAAGGAGCTAAGTTTAACGCCTATAAAAATAATTCAAATACTTAGAGATATACTTAAGGTACTTTAAAACACCTTAGATTATACCCAACTATTATAGCTTATCATAAAACTTAAATGATTTAAACAGAACTTTCAAATGCCTTTAAACTAAGATGTTATGACTAGGTGTTATCACTTATATTTTTTATTTTTATTCTTCTATTTTATTTTAGTTAATTTTAACAAAAAAAGTTTTTGTTACAGAACCAGCTTTTCAAGTGCTCCAATGATGTTAAGCTTATTCCCAAATTCAAAAGTTAAACTGAAATAGAACTGTCCTTAATTTATGTTGTTTTAAAGTTCTTTTCGAGCTGTCATAAAAGTGATGGCAAATTAATAGTATATTATGTCAAATGTGGCTTCATTAAACTTGAATTTGAAATAACTCCATTCCCAATTTGTTTGCATTTACATTTCAAACAAAAGAGAGGCGAACAAAATGCTAAAAGCATAAACTTTGTAGCCAGTGGAAACTCTTGAAGCAGAAGTTGGTTTTTGTTTAATGCTTTTTGCCACTTTATTAATTTCAAAATAAAATGGCGCAACCATTAACAATGCAGCAGAAAGCAAGCAAAAACAAATACTTGCACACAATTTTCCGTCAAGCCACAATAAACAAGGAAAAGCAAAGCGCAAAGCAGAGAGAGAGATAGAGAGAGAGAGAGAGAGAGCAGGAGAAATAAAAAATGTTCACTTACTGCAAATGTTTGAGTACGTGTACTACATACATATACATGAATGGGATCGCTATACGCATACTTTTCTAGTGCAGTGTAGAAAGCACACACCACTAACCGTACACTCAGAGAAAAAATCCAATAATTCTTGCTGGATTCGAGGCAGAAGTGGGTCAATAGATCTGAGTGAGATCATTATTAATTTAATAAATCCCCATGAAATCCAGAATTTCTTAACTTTAAGTACATCTAGGCTATTTTAAGTACATTCAGGATTACTTTAAATATTTTTCAACAAAAATATTTTCTTAGTTTAAAAATTTCGTTCAGGGTATAGTAAATAAAATAATATAATAATAAACTAAAATATGGTTTCAATATTATTTTTATTTTATTCCTAATTTAAATAAGAATATAATTCAATAGATAAAAATCAAACAAGTTTTTGCTAGTTTTTAGCTGAGTGTACTAACAGAGAATGAGCTTTTGCTTCTTCCTCTTCCTCTCCCTCTTTATGGACTGCTCTCCGGCTCCCCCTTGCCTTCGGCTTCGCTTGCATCTTTTGTATAGTTCTGTGCACGCTCTGCAGTCATTTGGAGCATATGTTTCGAACATTTTTCATAATCAAAAAGCTTTTAGCGGCGGACAGTGGCAATGATGGCCACGACAACAAGTTACAGAGATGCGGCTGCCACGCCCACTGAGCACCGCCCACTGTACAATGCCCACACCAGCGTCGAAAGAAAGCTGCAAACTGACTAACTTATTGTGCACCAAGTGGAGCTTATTGTCCGTTTCATTTTCGAGTGCAGCAGCGTGTAAAATCGCAATAATGCACCAGATTCCACCAAAAATGTTGCACACTTTCCGCCTCTATCCGTTCGTCCGCCCAACCGTCCAGCTGTCCGTAACCGTGTCCACTTTCATTCGCTTGCCACCAATTTGTGGCATAAAAAGAGTGCACTTGACAAACATCAGCAGCAATCACTGCAAGGCGATGACAAGCCAGCTAATACCCTGCAAAGACGTGGAGTGTGGAATATGTACATCAGCGAAGACAATGAGGAGACAGAGAGGAGACGAAGAGGACACAAAAAGGAGACAAAGAGGAGACAGAGAGCAGACCGAGAGCAGACAGAGAGAAGACATAAATAAAGAGGAGGCAAAAAGGAGAAATAAAGAAGAGAGCTAGGAGACAGAAAGAATACCGATTTAGAGAGAAGATAAAGGGAAAAGAGAGGAGACAGAGAGGAGATACAGAAGAGACAGAAAGGAGATAAAAAAGACAGAGAGGTGCAGAGATTAGAAAGATTGGTTATAGAGAGGTGAAAAAGAGGAGAAAAACCGACTAAAGAAAATTATATATATATTTTAAACATTTATTTTTGTCAAATATTTATTTGTTTAGGCGACGTGTAATTTATACAAATAATTTAGCAATGATATTTATTTAATATGTTAAGCAACAACCTGAAAGTTTTACAATATTATACTTTTTTTTATTTTTCTTAAAGTTCATTCATTAGTTCATTCAAAATTTTCATGCTCGTTCTTTAACACTTTTCACAGGGTATACAGCATAATCCGAACAAACAACAATTGTCATGCCAATTGATTGCAAAATCTGGCCAAAATTCCCTAAGAGCAAATATAACAAACATGTAACCAAGTTGTATCAATTAAACGCAATTTCCACAGGCTGAAAAATTGTGAATACGCGTTGAACAAATTGAACAGAATTTGCAAATGATATTAAGACTTTAAACTTGGGCAATGGCAAATTAAATATATAATAATTCTTGTGTATTTGATGGTGACAGCCTGTTATATATATATTGTGCTATATAATGTGCTATTATATTTGCATTAAGCAGACCAGAACAAATGAAAGAGGCACAAAAAGCAGAGATACCACAGCAAACATTCAAACATTCAGTTGGTTGTCATAATTGCTGTTGTTGTTATTGTTGTGGTGTGCACATTACGCATTTTATTACATTTCCGAATGCTTTTAATTGCCTTTCATTAATTTCTGCACAATACCGGTCATCATATGCAAATAAATTGCGCATACGCCTCGTTTGTCCACAGCGACTGCAAAAACCAACAGCCACAGAAACAGCAACAACAGCAAGAAGAACAATTGCAATAACAATGCCATATACACACAAATATTGTAGATTTAACAATAAAGCACAGCCGGGCACACAAAGCATTGTTACTTCAGCTGATCCAAGTCCCAGACAAAGGATGCTTCATTTTTCAGTTTTCAGTTTCTCAAATGTAAACACAGAGGCAGAAGTCGGACTTATACTCTACTCAGCTGCAAGAAAGAAAAAACTACAGCTGAAAAACAAAAAAGACTAAAATAAAAAAGTAAGTAGTTGATTAAAAAAAGAATCTTTATAGATAAATTAATTCAATTCCTAATATATATTTTGGTAAATAAATATTTAGCAAACCATTCTGACAATTAAAAACATTTAATAAAAAAATCAATGCATAACTTAGCTGCTATCAGTTTCTCTTGTGTTTTGCATTTTCACCAATCTTTAAATATATGTTTCAATCTGTCTATTATTTGCTTATCCTGCAGTTCTCGAAAGATTCCAATTGATTTTTTATTCTCGTCGTTCTTGTGGAAAACTAAGAAGTATACAACAATTCCCACAATAAGCAAAATGGCAAGAATTGAAAATACCGTTGTTAGGATGCATTTTAACATGGAACCGAAGCAGCTAAAACAAAAAGAATAAAACACAAACATTAACGTTATTTTAACTTAAATACTTTTGTGAATTTCTTACCAGCACATGCATTTGCCTACACATCTGCACATCTTGCGCTCTGATTTAATTTAGATTTATTGGAAAAGTTTAAAGTTCCATTAAAATAAATCGAAATTGTGTTTTATGTAATATTTATGTTGACAGAAGTGGCTAAGGCTAACAAATATTATATTTAAGTACACGTATTAATGAATCTATTCGTTAATTAAGAAAACACCAAAAATTACTAACATTAGCCATCGCAATACGCCAAAAGATCAACTAAAATAAAAAATTTAATTAAAATATATTTATAGTAAAATCTAGTTAAATCCTATAAAAGAAAATGACACGAAATTTTTCTTACCAATAATTTTGGTCGCAAGTAGTGGGAATCCTGCTCTAATTGCTTAATTATGATTTTTATTAAAAATATTTATTTATTTCAATACTTTTTGAAGTTAATCCAAATTGTGTGTATTATAACTTAAATATATATTTTATATAATTTATTTATTTATTTATATTCAATATTTAATGCATCTCGATCGGTCTGCGTTTCAACTTCCTCTGCTGCAGAAAACAATTGAAATTTATTCCAATCAAATTTGCAGGCAGCGAAAACAGTCGCTTATAAAATTATGCCCCAGTAGCATATTTTGCGTTTCAAGCAAATTATATTTATTTTATTTTATTTCTATTTCTTGGGCAATTTTTTTATTACAACGCGCCGTAAATTCGATTAACTTAAGCCACCAGCACATTCAATTGTTGTTAAGGGCTGCCAAAGCCAACTGTAAAGCGAATTTCAAAACGAGAAGAGAAAAATAAAGGAATACGCAAAGAAAAAGAACTCATGCCGCATAATCGAAATGTATTTTGGCTTTTTATTGCAACTGCCAGCAAGGTGGAATGTGTGGAGTTTTTTTTTTTGGCTTTTTTTACTGGGGCAACGGGGGCAATAACAGCATTTTAACGCCTTATGGTCCATTTAGGTAAAAGTGCCATTTGCGTTGGGGGCTTAACGAGAAATTATGACCTCTGGGCGGCCCAGACAGTCATAGGCTTGAAACCAGAAGAAAATCGTGGTAATTCGCAAGGAGAGAATCATAACAATGCCAGGCAATTGGCTGTAGGTAAGCAAACATTTTACAGAATTGTCCGAAGATGCATACAAAAATAAAATATGCAAATTGATTGATACAGAACAATTCATTATTCTTTCAATATATACCAAATATTCTTTATTTTCCAGCTTATAAAGCAGTCTATGAGTTATTCAACAACATGATTAATGTCAAAAATATTTAGTAATTTATTCGGATTGTTGTCAAAAGTATAAGATGTAATAATAACAACCATGTCTTCAAAACGGTACACTACTGGAGTTATTTCATTGCTGGGTCTGTTAGTAATCGATGGTATATTAATGAGAGCTCTGGAGACAGCAATAGAATCTTCAACCGAACTGGCGACTGAACATCACAACAAACGACACAAGACTAAGTAAATTACATAATGAATTGTAATTTTGGCTAATAAAAATTGAAAAGTATAAGCTAAATTGTCAATCAAAAGACTACGTTAGATACTAACCTGAACACATATTACACAGGGCCTAAACCAATTATATAACTTAAAACATAATCAATATTTCTCTAGTAAGAAACCAAGATTTTATAGTAAAATCCTATAAATCATATCAATAAGTTGTCAAAATAGTTAACGGCTATTAAAACAACGTCATATTTTCAAGAGTAACAAAATTTCACACCATATACTATCTCAACGTACATCGATGATTTGAAAACGGAAGCTTTGAAGACCTATAGCCATTCGCCCGACTGATCTGCTGCTTCCTTTCCTTTCTCGATATCGAGTATCGAGGTTATACCGATTTCTTAAAAACAACTAAAAATCGGAAAACATCAATCTCATCTTTACAATTATTGCGCCCAATATTTATCAGCTAGAAAATGCAGCTATTTCTAGTGAAAATTTGCAGATCAATAAACTATTAAAGTAGTTAACGGCAATTGCTGAGAGTTTTGCAAGTGCAGTGATTATTTTAATATGCTTAATTTGGAATATAGTCGAGCACTTAACCTTAACGATGCGCCAGACTTATGACTGGGCCCAATCGCAGCAAACTGTTGAGCTCAAATCTCTGCCTGATGGCTAACGAAAAACCTCAATGAGTGGCTTTGCCTACAGCTCAGTTCGTATACCTCCCGGTCTCCTGCTCTATTTTATACTACATCAAGTCATTCCAGAACTTTAGCGTAACATTTCAATGAAATTTCCATAAGGAAACCATTTAAGAGCTGCCGAAATGCGGAGCGAAAAAGAAATCTGTGAAAAACCGCAATGTCAGTGGCAGGGAGAGATTGGAGAGAGAGAGAGAGAGAGAGGGGGATTTTCTGCACCTCCCCCCCTCTGATTGTTGTATGAGCCAAAAACTGATGCTAGTAGTTAACGGTACTTTGTATGCAAAGTGCAAAAAACGGAAGTAAAGTGCCACACAGCAGCGAATAGTCGAAGCAACTAGCCCAACAGCCACGTGGACAGCAGCCAGGGGGAAGGAAGGTGGAGGGAAGGACGGAAGGAAGGGGAGGGAAGAAAGGTGGCAGCGAAATAGCCAGGAGGCCGCAAAGCGTTCAGCAGCTTCTGTTTGATTATATACTTCGTTTTTTTGTGTACTGTACCTATTGAAAATGGCTAAAAAGGGCATGCAAATTTTATGAAAATGCTAGAGAAGCGCAAGGAAATCGGTTCATAAACACAGCAGTTATTAAAGAAACAATATTAAAAAAATTATTAATAAAAGTGTGCTTTAAGAAGAAGAAGAAGCATTGCGTCGGAAAATTCGATTAATATTTTTAGTGAAAACTTGAATTGTACATTAATAAATTCAAGTTTGATTTTCTTATGACAATAATACATAATAAAAAAATTATTTAAAAAAAAATACCTCAAAAATGTGAATTGAAAATAATTAAAATGAAAAATTAACTCAAAAATGTGAATTGTTTATATAGTGTTCAGATCTAATTTATTGAGATATTATTTATTTTATTTAATTTTAGGATATATATTACATTTAACACCACATAAACTTAATTAAAGTTATGGTCGTTTTATTTATGTATAAAATAACATGCATACATTTATTTATTTATAAAATAACATGATTAATTTATTTGAATTTTAAATAAGTTCAAAAATGTTCGATGTTTTATCGATATTTTGATGTCGTGAAGCATCGAAGTTAAGACAATAAATTTACCTACTACCGATGGTTTTTAGTATCGGTGGCGTCCGACTGTGGCATTTTTGTAGCTACAGCAACTGCTTGTGGCTGTTACTGCTGCACTTTATTTTTGTAAGCGTTTATATCGACTGGGAGAGGGGTGGAGAGGGGCGAGAGGGGGAGGGGCAGTCGGTTGGAAGGGCTCAGACACTGACAGCTGACTGAAATGTCGATGGGTAACTTCAAAATCGCTTGGGTGAACCATTTTGGGGTTTTGCTCTGCCTTCGAAACTGTTCGCAAAGTATCTACGGGGACGTAAGTTTGCATCCACGTAGTTACGTAGCTACGTATCTACGTATCTATGTATCTACGTATCTGCGCATCTATGGTGTGATTAAGAACGTTTCGTTCGTTGTATTTAAGTGTTGGCCCTAAGCTCTTTGTTACTCCTTACGCTTCATTGAACCGGCGATGAGTGGGTGGCTCAATGTGCTCTGGCTTACTACCAGCTGTCTCTGTCTGTGTGTGTGTGTGTGTGTGTGTGGGTGTGTATCTGTGTGAGTGTGTTTGGATTGGATACTTTGGCATATCATTACCACAGCTGTGGCTTACGGCATGCCGCCTCAATGCCTGCTTGACTGCCTCGACGCCTGGCTTTAGATGGCAATTTATCGATAAGCACTTAGTTTTCCAATTGATCACACTGCGATTAATGCTTAGTTAAATTTCTAATTATGCTGGACACTGCGCTTGAAAAATATCACAATAATTTCACCTGGAATAGCTCGATAAAATCAAATTCAAAATCTTTATAGCTACATTTCAAATTTTCATAGTTTATTTTAAATAAAAATCTTTATTTATTTAAATATTTATTTATTTACTAACTATTTTTCAGTTTGTTTATTAAATTTTAATATTAATATTTAACAAGACGTTTGTCAAGTAATACTTTATTATTTTATTGTTATTGAATCATTTATTTGTTACAAAGTTTCAAACAAATTTTAAATCGTTTCAGAATTTAATATATGCTTATGATAAATATATTTAAAAAAAAATATATTTATTTAATTTTCATTGATTCAATTTATTTAATTTTCGTCAATAATTTTGTATGAATATTTATTTTATATCTTATATTTTTAAGATATTTATTTTCAGCTTATAGTATTGTAATGTCAATCTGTCAAGATCTTTAACATAAAATATATAAGCTGAAAATTTATTTAGATTGAGCAAATATTATCCAATTGACGCTGATCAGATCTATATTTTGAGCAAGCTTTTTAAATTTTGACTTCAAGCAGCTTTAAATGCGCAATTAGGCAAGCAAAATAATTAAATAATATTTTGTACAGTTATAGAAATTTATAATAATAATAAATATATACATTATTAAAAAAAATTCCAATTGTAAATTGTGTGTCACTTGTAAAGCGCTTGGCAAGTTTGTGGCGCTAAGTTTTGGATTACAATTAAAACTATAAGTAAAATAACTTTATTGAAAGTAGCTGGAATTATTTGAATTAAAAGTAAAAGTACTTTATTGGAAGTATCTGGGGTATACGTGGTGGCTTTGGGCTCTGCAAACGCAGCATAATTTCATTAATGCCCTTTAATATGGCACGGCGAACGCTTGAATGCATTTCATTCCATAGAATGTTTTGGGATCTTTTATTTTTTCATTATGCCGATGGCTTGAATGTCTGCAATGAGTGCCCCTACCCCTCCACCTCCCCCTCTCTCCACTCTCTGTAGTGTGGTTCCCCGCTCCCCCTGCCGTACTCTACACTTTTTGATTGCCTTTTACTACATTGAACATTTGGCATTTGCTATCTGCTTTGCCTGTGGATAGTAGCGGGAGGGGGGGCGGAGAGGTTGGTAAGGGAGTGGGGGAGGGGTGTAATGTGCTTCTGCCATTACTTCGATTTGTTTCTTATTTAAATTTTGTATACGCTTCAAGCAACAGCGTGCCAGGGCTGCATTAAGTGCTTTTGCGGGTGCAAACTCGAATTAATGTGAGCCAAAAAAAAACCAAAAAAAAACAGAACTGAAAACTAGAAGGAGAGCGAGAGAGTGGGGGCAAGAGTAAGAGAGA
Source organism: Hypselothyrea guttata (assembly GCA_035045125.1). Lineage (NCBI taxonomy): Eukaryota > Metazoa > Arthropoda > Insecta > Diptera > Drosophilidae > Hypselothyrea > Hypselothyrea guttata. Next base: position 210,572 of record JAWNNJ010000630.1, read on the forward strand.
GAGAGTGCTACTGGCTGTGGTTGCCAGCTGTAACGCGTTTAATTTATACGCTCTCTGGCAACACACAACAAAATAAAGAATGGCCAAAGGGAAGAAATAAAAATAAAAATATATATTTATTCTACAGCTGCTGCTGCACTTAGCGATGTGTGTGTGTTTTATACCCTGTAAGCAGAAGAAAGCGAAAACAGGGTTAATAACTTTGGTAGAATGCATGTAGCAGGCAGAAGAAGGATAAACGTTGAGATCTTGGTAACTTTATTAACTAGAGCAGCCATTTTCTGAATGAAGTTTCTTATATACTATAAGCAGATCATGTTTATTTTAAATGTTGAATGCCACGCCTCTTACGCCTACAATTAACATAAATAGAATACATTGAACTATTTATAATATACAAATCTATCTACATAAGTTCTGTATTCAGTAGTTGGTAGAGATGATTTATATCTATCTATTCTATAAGTTTCATCTAAATCGCTTTACAATTGGGACAGTTATAATGCATCAAAGTTTTGCTTATTTGATGAGCAAATAGAAAGAGATAGCAACAACAAGCAACGTTATGCACTGTGTATGTATGTATGTAATATTATTATAAATATTGTTATTATTATTATTTTTTAATATATTTAAAATATAGGGTACAGCGTATTCTTGCATCCCACTGATCTGGTTCTCTTTCGCTCTCTCTCTTTATTTTCTTGCTCTTTCTGTGTGGTAATAAAAAGCAGCCAGCGAGTGGCATTCAACACCTTTTTCTATTTTGGCCAAAAAGCTTAATAAACAAACGACCAAATGGGGTGCGGATGCGAATCTAAAGCAGAATGGCAGTTCAGGATGACTGTGGCACCGAAGCAGCGCATAAACATTTAAGTCCACAATTTGCACCGCACGTAAGAGGCGCCACTCCCCCCTACCGCCTACCTCCACACACACACTCTCACACACACTCAGCTCACACTTGTGGCCCAAAGCAAATGCTGGCCAAATGCAATTTTCACGTGCAACCGCAACGAAATTTATGCCACACAGCAACAGCTACTACGGCTACAACTCCTGCAACAGCAGCTGCTGCCCCACCCACAGTTGCTGCCACTTGCCACTGACAATGGTTGACACCAACCCCCGCCCCCGCCCCCTCTCCCCTATCGCAGCTGCCCCATCTTCTGCCAGCGCCTCGCATATGAGCCGAAGTCAACGTCGACGTCGACGTCAACTTCAGCGTCGAGGCCAGCGTCGCGGCTTCATGCGTGCCCGGCTGCGTTGCAACGTTGTGTGGCAACATAAACATAAAAGCAGCAACAACAGGAACAACAGTTGCAACTGCAAACATTAGCAACAGCAGGCTGAACTGCAGCTCAAGGCTGCATGCAAAACTTTAAGTAAACGGGCAAGCAAAAAATATAAAAAATAAATGAAAACTAAAAACTAAAAATTTAAATGAAAAAAAAAAATGAAAAAGATAAATGCATATAAGTTGAAATTAAATATTTAAAAAAAAAGTATAATCAAATGCAATTATTAATAATAAAGACTAAAACTAAAAGTTTATATATATCGATTGAACCTAAATATATTAAAAATAATTTAATAATTACTAAATTAAATTAAAATTAATTATTACAAGAAATCACATGCAATTATAAATAAATTATAAAGATATTAAAGATTAAAGCTAACAACTAAAAATTGGAATAATACCACTACTACTAATTGCATCCAAGTTTAAAAATTAAAATAAATAATTTGATAAATATATTATATCGAATTTTAATAGTATAAAAAGACTATAAATATATAGAATTCGAATAAAATAGAAATATATCTGTATTCATAGACCATGTGTTATTTCTAGAAATACTTTTTCAAGTGTACTTTTAATCAGTATAAAAATTGAAATTGAAAATAAAAATTTAAATAATTTAAAAAAAATATTAAATCGTATTTCAATCGCTTAAAAGGAATAGAAACATATAAAATTCTAATAGAATAGAAATATTTTGGTATTCATAAAAAGTGGAATCTCTAGAAATACTTTTTCAAGTGCACTTGGAGTCAGTTGCAAAGGATTCATTAGGAGCCAGTGCAAATGCCTTTGGCATGTTGTAAATTGAGCATTGGGCTGCTGGGGCTTGGGGCATGGGGCATGGGGCATAGGTCACGATGCCACACATTGTTTCTTTTGTGTGTCTGCTGCGTGCATGGGGCATTGTAATGCAGCAGATATCACCTGGAGCTGCATTTGTTCAGCAGTTCGGCTTATTTATTGCAGTTGAATTAAAATGAAAAACGCTTCTGCTGGTGGGCGCAGTTCATGTGCATTGCTGCCAGTGATGCCAGAATGGCGTATTTAAGGCTAGAGCTAGCTAGCTGAAAGTGGAATGGGTGTAAAATTAACAATTAGCTCATAGCCAAATATGGCATATCTTGATATATATCTTCTGATATAGCAAATTCTATAAATGTAGCTATGACGAAATATTTTACAAGTTCCAAATAACTTGTTTTTTTTTTTGTCAATTTTTAGGGGATTTTTTTTAAGTCTACCTGAATTTGTTCTCTAATCGATAATGATATCGATATGTTGGCTGTTGCATGTGGCTATCGTCGATAAATATTTAAATGGGAAAGAAAACGATGAAATGAATAATTTGTTAAGTAAATTCAATTCAAATCTAAGGAATTTTTTTAAACATATTTATATCATCCTGTTTTAATACCTCCACAATTTTAAAGCTATACTTTTTTTTAGCTTATTTGTAGTGGCAACACTGTTTGCTGGTATGCCACATGATGACAGTTTGGCCCCCATTGCCGTTGCCAGTGGCCATTGGTGTTGCAACCAGCATCCGCTTACCAGCGAAACAAACAGGAAGAGTTAATGCTAGACGAAGGGCTTGCAAGAGGGGGAATGGGATGGGAAGGGGAGGAAAGGGAGGCATGACAATGTGGACAGAAGAAGAAGCTCAAGCAGCCGCAGCTCATAAGCACAGCTCATGGACACCTGCTAGTGAGAGCGGGCTTTTGGGTTTCCGTTTCCGCAGCAATGTGTCGCCGCCATTATGCAAATGCTACTCCATTGCGCCATCTCTCTTTCTCTCTCTCTTTCTCTCTCTCTCTATCTATCTCTCTCTCTTTGCATGCTGCTGTGTCCAGCACATTCCGCAGCTCATTGCAATCTGCATTTAAATGACCCAAGCAAGTCGCAAACGCGCGCTGAGATTTCACACACAAACAGCGAGGGAAAGAGATAGACAGCGAGCGAAAGAGATAGCTAGAGAAACAGAGGGAGACGGAGCGAGTGTGAGAAGCACCCAGAGCGTCTTGTCGTCGCATCATTTGCAAAAATATTAAGCATAAAATAAATTTCCACTGCCAGCACCTGGAAATTATGCATGAAATAACTGCTTCCCGCCCCCTGCCCCTCAGCCCATCCTCCCCTACTCCTGCATCGCTGCTCTGTGCTGCATTGCTGTGCGTGCCTGGCACCTCAAATGAGTTTTTCAGTTTGATAATTGAAATTCCTTTTTAACGTCGTGATTTCTTTTGCCCGCTGAGTCGGAAAGTCAACCCGTAAAGTCCAGTCAACTGCTGCTTATTGATCTCTGAGTTGCATAAATTCAGCGCGAATTAATTTCGATATTTCAATTTATACAAAATAAATGCAGCAACCCAAAGAAAAGCGCAAAGGTGAAATTAAATTCAAGCTTTGTGCTTTCATTTAAAATGCATAAATATATATAAAAACTTGGATTTTAATATAGAAAAAATTTGATAAATTAAAACTTTAATAATATAAAAACCTTCAATTGTTTTACAAACCACAACAACATTTATTTTAATGTTAATATAAAATAAATTCGAAAAATTAAAAATTCAATAATTGACAAACCTGCGATTGTTTTATAAGCCACAAAAACATTTATTTAATAAATAATAAAAATATTAAATAATAAAAGCCATTATACAAATTTAATAATTTAAATTTAAAAAACTAAAATAAAAATACATAAATTGTATTTGATTTCTTTCAAATCTTTTTTTCAAAATTGCTTAAGATAATTTTAATATTAATTTAATTTTTAGATTTAATGTTATACCTTATCTTAATTTGTGTGTTCAAGTTCTCTGTCGACTATTTATATGATTATATATTTTATATTTATGTAAACTTTAGTTTAATAACTTAAGAGACCTATCTTCTACTTTCTTAATATTCAAAAAATATTCTAAAGCCTCAAGCAGTAAAAATTTAAAAGTTCTCAAAAGAAACTCGCATAATTATTAAGAAAAAATTTTGTAATGCACATAAAGTCTAAATTTACTTAATAATTATTTAGTTGCTTTAAAAACCCACAAAAATTATATTTTAAGAGCTGCTCAAGAAGCTGCAATCTTAATTAAAAGAGGTCCGAAAAGATCTTTGAGGTCGCAGAGCTAAGTACGTGAACAATTTAAGAGTAATAAAATGTATGTTTTAGAACCTAAAGTTTTAAATATGAACTTGGCTTAGAGCTTGAAAAAACAGCCATTGTTTCACGTTGGCTAAACTAATTTCGCACACGGCTAGAGCCAGGCAATGGGCTTATGGGGGGAGGGGGGAGAGTGGGGGAGGGGAGAGGAAGCAGATTCCCAGTCGTTTTCATAACTTTGACAAGGTAACACACGCAGTCAGGAGACTGCTAATAAAGTTACACGTAGTCGCCCATATACACACACATATACATATATATAGCGAGATTGTGTGTAATGCGTTTTGTTATAATCCGGCATAACCTCCCCCACCCCCTGCCCCTCCTACACACACACACACATACAGATGCCCAAGAGAGTTGTTAACGTATTTTTTTGTTTTTTTTTTTTTGGAAGGCAGTGTTTACTCTTTTTCATCTTGGCAGCAGGACTCTAATGACAGCCGCCCTGTTGCCGTCAGGCTGAGGGCAACGACGATAAGCGACAATAAACATAAAAAAAATGAAATACAAGATCTGCGCCCCTTACAACCCCTCCCCCTACCCTATCCCTCCCCCTCACACCTGCTGTTGCCGTGTCTATCTGGCAGAATTTTCATGCAACGCTCGGCACAATTTTAACAACCACACGAGATTTTTGTCGAGCTTTATTGCTGCTCTCATGGATTTTTCGGCGGATTTTCAACGCATCCATTTTGCCTCTGCCTGCCGTTTTTTATGGCTTCACACACGTGCAGCGATTCGCTGATGTGCCCCAGTCTATGCCCCTGCCCCCTGCCCCCTGCCCCCTGCCCCCTGCCCCTGCCACAGCTTCATCCTCATGCTTGGGGTGCGCAAATTAGTTCGCAGCGCAAATTCATTAATTGAATTATAATTTACAAGCGCCCTTCCGACAGCGCCCCACATCTCTGCCACATCTACTCACAGTTTCTGTCTCTCTCTCTCTGTCTTTCTGTCTGTCCGTCTGTTTGTCCTATGTATTCACAGCAAATGTGGAGCAAGCAAATAATAAACATGTCGTATTCATTCGCAGCAGCAGTTGGAATACGAATCATTTGTATTCAACCGCGTTGGCCTTGTTATGCTCACAATTAAAAATGTGTAAAAAAGATGAAAAAATTTGTAGGTTCACTGCTTGTTTTTTGCAGCTTATAGCCAGTATTTTATTATACCCTAGCAGAGTTGAAGTGCCAAGTAAGTTAAGCAAGTTCTACAGTTGAGATAAGCGAAATGTAGAGCAATTTATCTTGAGATTTGAACGTCAATAAGTAGGTTGATAAATTTGAATTTATTTATTTTAGTTAGGTATTCCAAAAATATAATATGAAATGTAAAATATAATCGCGAAAGAAAAAAATTAAATTGAATAATATAAGGTAAATTAAATATACCAACGAATGCAAAACAAATTAATTTGCATTTGTAAAAATAGAAATGTTATTTAAATAAACAAAATTAAATTAAATATATCTAAAATGCAAGTGCTAACAACTAAAGCAACTTCTTAACAATACAAATTTTTGACAAAATTGTTATAAATTTATTTTAATTCTCTTTGTTATATATTTATTAATTTAATTTTAAATTTATTCTATTACCATCTCCAAAAGAACTCAAGCTAAATTTTAACCAGGGTATGCATTTAATCAACCTGCTTCAGCAACAACTATTTCTACAGCGTATTTACCGCACAGCTAAAATATTTTTAAAAATATTTTCCATATTAAAACCGTTGTATATGCTTTTTGCATTGTTATTTGCATCTGCTGTTTCATTAAAATTATTATAAATATCATGTTGCATATTTTGTAAAGAAAATATTTTTTTAATTCAATTGAGTTTTGCTTTTCAACATTTAATTAAGGAACACATTGATAAAGCAATGTAAAGCGAGAGAATAAAATAAAGGCTGTATTTCATTAATTAAAAGTACTGCTATTTGATGAACAATGAAACAAAAAAATAGGTAACAACTGCAGCCATTTTAAAAATGAATTTATTTCAAAGCAAGGTTTTTGTTCTATTAAAATATTCTTAAAGCAATTTATAAAGAATTTTTTTATATTTTTTGATGGATTCTAAAAAAAAATTTAAGCAATTCTTAGCATGATTAATAAATATAATTATATATTTTTGTATATCTATAATATATATACATATATTATATGTTGACCAATTTGAAGACTATTCTATTCAAAATTAAATATTTTTAAACGTTATTTAAACGATGCTTTTGATGATTATGACGACTTATGGAGATAAAGCTGGTAATTGTTATTTTAAAGCATCTGATTTATACCCAAGACCGGAGTTTGTAAATTAGATGAATTTCCGATTAATTTCATTAAGTGTTTGGGCTGACACTTGACACTTTGCAGCTACCCAGTTGATGTAGAGCGTTGGGATTATTAATAAGTTCGTCAGATACATTTTACAGCGACTGTCAATTTGTCGCAACGGCAAGAGGAGCCAAGGGAGGAAAGGGCGCCTAGATACAATCGAATGTCATGTCAATACAAATGCAGAAACGAATTGGCAGCACGCACAAACGACAGGGGAGTGAAGAGACAAAGAGAGGGAGAGAAAGATAAAAGAAGAGACAGGGGAGAGCGGAAGTTGGCAAGAAGAAGCTAACGGCAGGATGTGCTGCATCCTTGGAGTCTTGTCTTGGCGCCCTTGTCTTGTGCCTTTGCTGCTGTTGCTGTTGTCATGTATAATGTCAGCTTAACATGCGATCAGCGACAGTGAGGCGACATCCTGCCTGATGTGCCACGCCCACAAGTTGTGCGTTCTGCAAGGCGTTGACAGCCAGCAATTTGCAATTGCTGCAAAATTATTTGCCTCTCACAGAATTTTGTTTGTCGCCCACACTTTTTGATGAGTGCTAAACTGCCAAATCAATCGAGCTGCAACATAATGTGGCAAAAACTCATCGCATGTCGACCATTAAAAAGCAATTTAATTTACTAAAACATCACACACACAGCACACACCCACACATACACACACACACACACACTTGTCAGCTGTAACGTATGCTACACAAATTCGCAACGTTCCCAGATAAATTCCATATATTAAAATTGAATTTGCTTTGCATATTCGATTTGGTTATCGTCATCTATCCACTATATATATATAGAGATGTGAGTTTGTCGTGTCACGAATAGCACTTTGATGGTTTTTATATTTTATTTTATTTGAATTTAATCTAGCTTCCCTGTGCATTCGACTGCTCTCTTTAAGCACGAAGTTTCATCTGATTTAATTATTTAATGCCAACTAAGTGCAGTTGGCAAACAATTTAAAAATGTATTACAAAGTGTAAATCAAAATTAAAATGTAATTAAAGTTTCAGAGATTAAGATATTGGTAAAAAAAAAATGAAAAATAAAAAAACATTCAAATTGATTTTAGTAAAAATCCACGACAAAAAAAACAGATTTAATTCACTTTAATATTTGGAATTTATTGTAGGCTTAATTTTAGTTTGTAATGTAACTTTGTCTGTCTTTTAAATACGAATTTAATCAATGTAATAATACCCTGTATTTTTTTTAATTTGTTATACTCTGATTTAATCCCGATGCATGTCTAATTAAAGTCTGCACTTCTATAACTGTGCTCTCCTTTATCAAGTTAACTGCAAACATTTGATCCAACTCTAATTACGCAAATAATGTGCACAAAAAGCAATTAAATCGTGGATTTCGCATTGTGTGCACTTTTTACGGCGTTATCAAATACCAAATTATCTAAAGAGACAGTGTGACCAGCTGCTGCACACAAATTATAGCAGTTACCATGCACAATGGCTATAGATTTGGTTGTTGTGCTCTTCTTGATATGTTTTCCAATTAATTCTACTGTCAGCCAGTGTTGTACAACGCAGCGCATATGCAGCTGGCTGTCAAGTGTTTTAAAACAAAACTATAAATACAAATGCATATAGAGGCAGGATTTAAAATATTGCACGCCCAACATTTTATGCACATTTCGCTTTATGCGCTTTTTGTTTTTGCTTTTGCCTTTGGTCCGTAATAAATTTATGAAATTGCGAATTTTCTGCTTCAATAAATTGTCAAATCTGCAAATCAACAATAACTTAATCTATGGCCCCGTTAGTGCGAATGTATGTGTTTATGTTCCCCCCTCCCCCCTTCACTGCCTGGCATACGTAACGTATACGTAATGCGCTGTTAACGGCTCATAAAATTGCACTTTAAAACGCGATTCAACAGTCGTGACTCGTGCGCACCAAAGGACAAAACAAAAACAAAAACAGGAAGTGTCACAACAAGAGCAACAAGAACAACAACAACAACCAACTATGCAGCATCGAGTAGGAAACACGGGTCCAAGAGCTACATGCGATATTAAATGTGTATCCAATAAAATAATAATAAAGATATTTTTGTAATTTGTTTTGTAAATTTCTGAAAATTATGTTAAATCAAAAGTTTATTTTTATGTAGCAAACTTTTATCACATTTTTCAAACAATTGCATTTTGCTACAATGATTAGTATTCCGGGAATGTTATATAATTAAATTATAAAAAGCTATATAAATATTTGTACCCACAATTTTGTTTAAACTTTGAAATATACTTTTTGAAACAAACAAATGTTTGTTATATATTTTATAAAAAATTACTTTAGGCGTTCTTAAATTATCTTTCTTGGCGTGCTGCCTATATTTTATTTTCTTCGAATTTGAGATTTCTCAATGGAGTGCAAATAAGAAATTAAATTTGTTTAAGAATAAATATTTTACGCTGTCTGATAAAAACAGCGTTAAGAATAATATGGAACTTTTACATTTAATTTTATGCACAATGAATATTACTCCCTATCTCTATCTCTCTCTCTCCAGCTCTATATGTCTCTCTCTCTCTCAACAAACACGCAAACATTAACAAAATGGCGCATGTAAAAAATCGTTGCATATGCACGGGCGCCACATAAAAATACAAAAAAAATGTAAATTCGTTTTCATAATTTTTTGTTGTTTTTTTGTTTGCCATTTCTCTCTGTGAATTGCTGCATAAATATAAATAAATATTTTTTAATATGTTCGTAAATGAAAAAAAAAAAAAAAGTAAAACAAAAAGCTGCATAACATAAGGAAGGCAACGAAAAACAAAAGACACACGCACAGTGAGAGCGAAAAGCACGCACACACACAGTCATAAAAAACATGGAGCATTTTGAAAACAAATATAAATAATGCATAAATAAAATGACGAACAGCGAAGCGAGACATAAAGACTCGGCCCATTTAAGTTAAACGTGCACTCGGGGCGCATTTGGCGTTGTTGTTGTTATTGGAATACCTCGTTAAGAGAGCATTAGGGGTATTACCATCATCAATAATCATAAATTAATATATGCTTTATATTCAATAAATCTTTTAAAGCTTCAACTCACTTTCAGTTAATTTATTTGCAGTAAATAAAATATGTAATTGCTGTATTTGATAAATATTTTAAAGCTTCAACGCAATTCCAGTTAAATTATTTTTATTTTGTTAAATAAATAACAGTAAATTAATATAAGTTCTATATTTATAAAATATTTTAATATTTTTATGTTAATTTATTTTTATTTTACACAAATTTCTGTTTAAAAAATTAACTTAAATGATTAAAAAAAATCATTTTAATTCTGAAACTGTATTTTTCTAAAGCTATGCTAAGCTTTCAGTCGTGCTCACCCGACTGGCACTTTCCCATCTGTCTGTTTTTGTTGTTGCTGCACAAGCTTTGTCGCGTTGTCATGAAATATGCATGATACATATTTATATCACAGACATTAATTTTGCAATTTCATTGGCGCTTGTTAATAACACACATTTCTTCTCCTCCTTGGCTATGCATGGCAATATTTCCACCCTTTTTTAATACATTTTTTATATTTCTGTTGAGCATCACATGACGCTAAACGGTGCAAAATTGATATATGACTCTTCTCCATCTCCATTATATAATATAATAAATATGCAACAAATGGCATGGAATATCAAATGTGTTGAGTTACTGCTTAATATGATGCGAATGCTTTTTATGCACTGCCATAAAAATATTTAGTTCCCTACCAGCCATAAAAATCGCATAAAAAGCACTATTGAACGCGGTGAAAAGACTTAAATTTAAATATTTACATATTACAATGTTAACAAGCAAACGAAAAAATAGTACAACGAATTTAACATGAAATTAATTAGTGAAGTAAATTAATAGTTGTTTGGGTAATAAAAGAGAAATTTTAAGTCAGCATATTAAAGTGAAATTAACAATCAATAAAATAAAATAAATAGAATCTATGATTAGTTTTTAAGTCCTAATATAAATTTTAGGTACCAATTAAATTTAATATAAATAAATAAATAAATAAGCTAATACATTAATTAATAAATAAATAAATTAGTTAATTAATTAACAAATAAATATATATATAAATAAAACAAATAAATAAATAAACAAATAATTAAATAAACAAATAAATAAAATCTATGCAATCTAATTCATTACTCATAACATCAGATATTTCTAATTTTAAATAAATTGAAAGCAGTGTGACCAGATTATGCAAATAAATATTGTTTCTTTTGCTTTCGTTCCAAAAAATTTAAAACAAAATTTATATAAAATGACTGATTAATTTTTAGGTATATATATTTTACTCACCTGCGATATTTCTGCTTTAAAATAAATTAAATTCAGTGTGGCCAGAGCACACAAGCAATTAGGCCTATTTCACAACCGAAAAAACAAATATTTTACAATTGAAATCTGCGCAATCCCTTGTTTGATTGCAATTCTCTATGGCACCATAACATTTTCATAATATATATTTAACTGAACACAATAACGTTGGAAATTAATCAAATATGATTTATGTTGATTTGCAGCATGGCCAAACAGCATTTATTTAAAACAAATACAAAATAAATCAAATCACAAAGCTGTGGCACAGGAAGTGGGATGGCTGATATAAAATGTAAATCCAGCAAAATGCACAATCGCAATTAGCTGTATATTTTGATGGTAATTAGTTGACGAAACCCCGGGAGCATAATTATAATTATTTTTCATTTTTCCGTTTTTAACTATTTTCTTTTGGCGATTGTTCGCAGCAAAATCAATTACGGCAAACGCACAAAAATAAGCCCATCATGTGCATATGGATGTTTGATGACGACGATATGACATTACTGACCAGCTATAGATAGATTATGACCTGGAATTCTGCACCCGATGCAGATTGGGCTGACATTTTTGATGCCGCTTTGTTTCCGTTTCCGTTTCCGCTGCGCACCGCATGACATCTGCTTTTTTTCTGCTTTTGTTTTTGCATACAAAGCGATTTTCTCTCTCGTTGTTGCGGTCGTTTTCATAATTTTTGCAATTCAATTGTCGCAAATATATCAATACACAATACAAAATCACGCTATTATTTCACTTATTTCACTAAAATATTATATTATATAAATATTTATATGTTTACTTTGCGTTATTTTTCGCCGATTCGACCGCAGACTCAGACGAGCAATGGGAACTGAAGCCCAGCTTAGTTCATGCCACAGCTGCCCCATAATGGGCATTTTAAGACTCCCCAAATGCCAATTATGTATTTATGACGTCGATTCACTTCAGTAGTTACCCATGCGCACCTTATAAAGCCAGCAACAAAGGCAGCAAAAGAACCAAACAACTTGAATGCCTACTCAAGCCTGAACAAGTGACGTCTGCGTGTCGCCTGGAAGATAGTTAGCAGACAGTGTAACTATTTACAACTGTCGCCAACTGCACTTCTTGGCGATAAATAGCATACTATAACTTGCCAAATTGGCAACGCTGAGCTAAAGAAGCGACTCTTCTAGAAGACACTTTCGCGAGTCGTTTAGAACAATTGCAGCAGTTACCATCAGAAGCGACGTGGAAGTGACTCAGTTGCATACGATGGCAGATAAGAAAGTGATCAACATGTGATATCGCTGGCGACTCTTTCGCGATAGTAAATGTTTGCTGGGTTGTCTGTAGTACATATATGCATATATATGTGTGTGTATTTTAATGTTGTTTGTGTGCATTCAAGTGGAACAATACATACATATTTATATGTGTGATGTCATATGTTAACACAACGCATTTAAATAGATTTTGTTTACATTTATGCTATTTTAATACGATTTTTGATTGAATTAAAAACACCAAGCGTGGCAACCCTGCTTAAAACTCTTAAATCGAACGACAGCCCATAATTCATTTGATTTTTAACAGAACAACTTGTGAATAATTATCATACAATTAATAACATTTTTTTAATATATTTTTGCCCATTTTATTTCAATAGTTATTATGAAGATAATAAGAATAATTTCAACCAAATCGCCGAACAAACATCAGCTTGCGTCCGCACTCGAGCTGCTCATCTTTAGCGCGACCCAATCTCATGCTTCCCATTGTCAATGCGTCCGCAACTTATGCTGCTCATCTGCAGCACGTTCCAAACTCACGCAGCCAATCTACATTGAAAGGCAACATGCGTTTCGCACTCGCTTCGAACTGCAACCGCAGCGCCTCAGCCAAGCTTGCAACCAAATGGCTAACAAATAATGAGCGATAGCTGGCGCCACAAACTGCTGGCAGCGTTGCGCACTCTGCCGACAAAAAAAAGCAACACAAGCAGCTGCTGCGCCAAGAAGCAACAATTGCAAGCGTTTGATTTATTTATTTAATTATTTATATTATTATTATTATAATTATTACTTAATTAAATATACATTTTATAGCTACGTTTTGATTGTGTTTGCGGCATATCGATATACGCTTTTCGATATGTTTCGATATAAGGCTCGCCCATCGCTAGCTGCACTATCAGCTGTTTTGTTGTTTGCCGTTTTTCCGACTGATAAGAAGCGACGCAATTAACTGGGCTAAGCAAATAAAAGGAATTCAGCTCGCGATGAGCGGCAATATACACGGCATCAGTTGGTTTCCCAACTTCCCGGACAAGTTCGTGTCCTGGGGCCAGGAGATCAATCTGTACGAAGTGCGCAGCAAAGACGAAATTACGCAGAAAAGTCAAAAAAGCCTGCCCTATATCTCTGTTAACTATTTATCGAACGAGACGCGTTATCAGTACGCCCGCTGTGTGGCAGCCTCCTATCACAGCGAGCAGCCGATAATCGCCGTTGGCCTAGCAGATGGCAAGATCGGAATATGCAATTTTCGCGACACCTACGACAGCAGCTGGGAGTACAGTAAGCACCCCCTAGAGAGCACCCTTCAGTCCAAATAAAATAAATAATTTTTAACTCTTAGCGCCCCGACAGCAGCGCATGTGCACCTGCCTGGCCTGGAACGAGCTGGATGCGAATATATTGGCCATTGGTCACGATCGACATCGCTCCGATTCGTGCATTACCATCTGGGACATAGAGCGGGGCGTGCCCAAGGACACCGCCAACTTCTTTGGCCTCGCCGAGGCAGCCAACTCGCTCTGCTGGGACCATCATCATCGCGTCCTCATCGCCGGCATGAGCCAAAAGCTGATAAAGCTCTTCGATCTGAGACGTAAGCATAACACTAAGAGTTAACGGTATATAAAGGTTGCACAACTTCCAAAACAAGTGACTCTCAAAAATAAGCAATTTATTTTTAGTTGAATACTGTTAAATATGTTTCGACATGTTTTTAAGACAATATCAATCCAGTAACTTCTGTATAGTCTATATATCTAAAGTTCTTTGTCCTGACTGAGGCCAGCGATAGTTTGGACAGCGAGAGTTCGGCCAGCGACAAATTTGACAAGCGAGTATTTGGCCTGCGAGAGTTTGGTCAGTGAGAGTTCACTCAGCGAGAATTCGCCCAGCGAGAATTCGGCTAATAAGACTTCGGACCAACGAGAGTTGGATCAACGAGAGTTAGATAAGCCAAAAATTGGGCCAGCAAGAGTTGAACCATTGAGAGTAAGGCGAGAGTATGGCTAGCGAGAGTTCGGCCGGTGAGAGTTTGGCAAGCGCGAGTTCGGGCAACGAGACTTCGGCCAGCGAGGGTTCAAGTAGCGAGAGTTCGGACAACGACAGTCGGCTAGCGAGAGTTCGGTTAGCTAGAGTTCGGTCCGTGAGAGTTCAGGCAGCGAGAGTTCAGTCAGCGAGAGTTCGGCAAGCGAGAGTTCCGTCAGCGAGAGTTAGGTTAGCTAAAACTCGGGCAGAGCGAGTTCGGCTAATGAGAGTTCGGGTAAATAGAGTTCGGACCAACGAAGGTTGGATCAATGAAAGTTAAACCAGCGAGAGTTGAACCAATGAGAGTTGAAATAAATTTAAAATTCTTGCTAATAATTCTTCTTAACTTTACAGAGGGCAATGCCATCTGTCAATCCATACAAACGAAGACGGTTCAGGGTCTGGCGGTGGCCCCGAATGGGAATTACCTATGCAGCTTTGTGGACTCGGTGATAACGCTGTGGGATCTGCGTGCCATCGATCGGCCGCTGAGGCAGATACCGTCCTCCAGGAATCATATGCAGATCGCATGGTGTCCGACGCGCACGTCGCTGCTGTCGTCGCTGCAGCGGGATTCCCCCTACATAACGCTGTACGACATACGCAGCGTGGACAACGAGTCGAGTCGGGAGGTGTACCACGTTAAGCGCCAGATCAGCCCCTTTCCGGCCAAGTATCAGCACAGCGGCAAGTTCGCGGCGCTCAACTGCCTCTCGTGGCATCCACGGGACTTTGAGCGCGCGATTCTTCTGGCGGATGCGTTGAATATTCTGGACTTTCGTCTGCCCGCCAGCCTGCATACGGCGTATAGCAATCGCAGCAAGTTGCCGCTGCTGATGCAACGTCCGCTCTATGCAGCTGCCACGGCTGTTGCAGCTGCCACATCCCAACCGCATACGTCCAGCAGCTGCAGCTCGCATCTCAGCGGCAGCAGCTCTCTGAACGAATACAACGTGGGAAATTCCTTGAGCTTCGATTGCATAGAGCGCGAGCTGTTCGAGGAGGATCTGCTGGAGGAGACGCGACAGCGCGCGTTGCAGGATTACGGCATGAAGCTGGACAACAAACGCTTTGCGGAGCTGCACTTGACGCCGTATCTGCGGAATGTTTGGACCACGCTCAGCAACGTCTACAGCGAGGAGCGCTTGACGGGACTGAAGGCAACGCTGGGCATCAACTTGGGGCACACCTCGGAGGCGTTGATGGCCAGCTCACGCATCGAATCGCAGCTGCTGCAGTGGCCCGACGGCATCAATAATTCCAACAAACTTATGTGCTATCAGTAAGTTAAAGTTCTCTTAATTTGTAGCAACTTTTAACCTTCATGTTTGCAATTTAGAGCTTTAAAAAAATATAAGGATAACTGTAAATACTGCTGAAGCTGTGCTGTGAAAATTGGCAACATTGCTTATAACGATTGATATGAAAACTGGCAATACTGCATCTAACCATTCTCTCTCTCTCTCTCTCTCTCTCTCTTCCTGCAGCAGTGAACAGCGGGATCTGGCGCTGCAGCTGTGCGGATGGGCGTTCGAGCACGAGCTGGACAGATTCATCGACGAGCTCTACGCCAACAAGGAGTTCAGTCGTGCGGCAATGATCTGCGTGTTCCATCTGAAGGTGCTGACTGCTTGCAACATTTTGTCGCAGGCGGCGGACAAGATGCGGGATCCCAGCATGTATCGCATCACGGCGATTGCGCTGTCCAGCTTCAATGCGGATCGCTGTAGCTCCACGTGGCGCAATCAACGCTCCACGGCGAATACGCAAATTCAGGATCCGCATTTACGGGCGATTTTCTCATTCCTCACCATGGAGAAGGACAACTTCGATGCTGTGCTCAAGGAGGAGGGCGTGTCGCTGTCGGATCGCGTCGCCTTTGCCTGCAAATATCTGTCGGAGACCAAACTGGCGGAGTACATCAAACAGCGCATCCAACGCTCCATCGAATGCGGCGATCTCAATGGTCTGCTTCTAACGGGGGAATCCCTGGATGGCATTAACATCCTGCAGGCCTACATGGATACCCGATTCGATGTGCAGACGGTGGCTCTGGTGGCCATTAATTACTTCCGCAACGAGCATTTTATGGACAATCGAATTCAGTACTGGATCAGCAGCTATCTGGACTATCTGAACAGCTGGGGATTTTGGGAGAAGCGCGCGGAACTCGACATCAAAATCGAGAATATACGCGCCTCGGCAAGAAGTTCACGCACCGTTTATTTGTCCTGCAACTTCTGTGGCAAGTCCGTCTCCAATGCGCTTTTGGATGAACCGCGTCCCAGAAGCACCAGCACGAGCACAAACCGTTTGTCCTCCTGCCCCAGCTGCCGCAAGCCCCTGCCCCGCTGCTCCCTCTGCCTCATGCACATGGGCACCATGATGAACTCCAGTGGCGCCAACGCCACCAACGAGGCGGGCTCCACGGATCTACCGGGCAGCTGGCAGGTGAAACCCTTTTCCAAGTGGTTCTCCTGGTGCCAAACCTGTCGCCACGGAGGCCACACCGAGCACATTATGCAGTGGTTTAAGTAAGTAAAACCAATATAGTCGAGAAAATGGTCTGTTGCATATCTTCGCTGTTTCTTATCCCACCGTAATACAGTTAACCGTATCGATGGAGAGTTTGTAGATTGTGTTTAGCGGAATAAGAGAGAGGTATCAGAATTCTAAAACAAAATTCAGTAACTTACAGCATAGGAGAACCTACATTCAAAAAATTATATATGGGCATTTCCACAGAAAGGTCCACCGGGGCCAAAAAATTAAAATTTCTTAAAAATGATATTTTTAACATTTTTAACATTAAGAAATATTAAAATTTAACAGATTTGAAAATATCTATTATAATCTATTATAGATTTCAAAAAATTCGAATGCAAAGTCGCGAAAACGCATTTTTTTGTCATTTTGACGTTTTTTAGGGCATTTTTTTTTTTGAAAACAGCTTCTCAAACAGAAGCATCATGCTCAGTCATTTGTTTTCAAAATCACTCCTGTTATGTAAAAATAAATAATTCCAATTATTTTTGTCAATTTAAAAACATTATAACCATTTGTTCCTTAAATACTTTCCAACCACAACAATAACAAAAACATACATAAAAATGGTCACGTGCCAAAAGTCACGTTACAATTTTTTTAAATTGAAATAAATAAAAAAAATGCAAGTCATCTTTGAAAAAAATCATAACCATTTTGAAGAGGCATCCATGCACAAGAGTTTAAAATTTGTTGCATTAAAATATTGCCACTGGATTCGCTAATATTGGCGATTGAATTGGTTGACCTCAAATGCCACTACCATTTTCGTCCGGTGACAAATGACTTGAATTTTTCAATTTTCTTAAAAATGAAAAGTTACCCAAAATCAATCTTTCCACCAATGAAAGAGCTAATTAAATGATATATGTTAAGCCTTTAAAAAAAAAAAAAATCGCTTCCTTTTTACAGTTATTTTACTTTAAACGCGTACGAATGTAGCGTGCGCGACTGTGGAAATGCCCATATCTAACGCTTATAGTTGCTGAGACCTAGGTGTTCATACAAACAGACGAACATATTGACTTATCTAGTCGTCCTAGTACAGAATATATTTGCGCCACGCCTCATTTTTCATTTATACTAACCTAACAGACCCTCTTGTAATTTTTTAAATTAGAGAATCTCAATACATATTAATATTAAATTTTTATATATTTCAGACAAAATTCCGAGTGTCCAGTTTCATCGTGCAACTGTCGCTGCTTTGACATGGATGGCACCAAGCCAAACGCAATGCGCGATATTTCCTAGCCGCCCTGCAAACTACAGATACAGACAGATATATACTATATAACGCCCAAGCCATATGGTTCGCCTTAAACTGAAAAGTGTTCATTGTACTTAGAGGGGATGTGGATATAGATGTGGATGTGGAGGTCGATGTGCCCATAGCTTTAGTTTCTTATGACCTACAGCTGCTTGCTGCTCAATTGCATTTTATACTTACTAAATAAAACATAATTCCTGACGAAAATCAAGTATATTGTTATTAAATAAATTAAAGGCCAAAGGAAGGAGTGGGAAAAAGACAAATATCTTATGTTTTAACAAAAATTAAACTTCTATTTCCAACATTTATTTTAAAACAGTTTTTAATTGTAATAATAAATTTAAAAAAATTTTCAAATGATCATTTTTGTTTCTATTGAATCTATCCAATCCTAGATCCTGTGGGTTATGAACGCTGGCCCTAAGATCTAGTAGATAAGCTAAAAAATATTAATAAAATAATCATTAAACAAAAAATAAAAATTAAATACAAATATCCTTAAAACTAAGTGGTGTATTACAAAAATTTACAAATATTCAGGAACGAATATTCTTATATTGTAATAAAAAATTATAACAAATTTATAATATTAAAATTAAAAAAATATTTTTTATTATTTGAGTTAAATTAATGTTTAAAATAAACAAAGCGTTCACAGTTTATCCCCATACCTAATTCGCCTGTAACAACAAGCTATATTTTCAATTTCAATCAACAAATAACTTTTACTTTATAATTTATTTTAATAGAACTTAAAAATATTCTTTAAACAACCGCCTTGCGTTGTCAGTGATGTGCCGCAGATCAAACATTGTTGTATCGCTGCATTTGCTGTACAACGATCTATCGATTGGCACGCATTTGGGCAAGCACGCTATATCGATACTGGCAGCTTGCTTGGCCAGCGCTAGCTCAGTCTACTTTGTGAAACCCAACTGAACGGACGTGATTTCGCTCTGATTTCGCTCAACTGAATTCGCCGAAAGCAGCACAAAAATATTTATCAAGCTCCTTTGCTACGTGTAGTGCACAAAATCAGCTGAATTAAGACAAATCAAAACAATTAATGTGCATTTCAAACACAAACATAACGCAACATTGTGTGTTTACTGATAAGAAGTCGCCGAGATTTGTTAAAACAGTTGCATAACCCTTGACCACCGTAAGCGCCAAAATAAGAACGCTCCAAGGCAACAACAACAACAACGACAACAACAACAAACAACAAAAATAAATAAAACGCAGCGAAGAGTGGAGCAAAAGAGAGAGAGAAAGAGAGCAGCACTAAAAATTCCACTTGCGGCTGCCGCCGCCGGCTCCCCGCCGGCCCACAAGCTTCCCGCTCTCCACGCTCCGCTCAGCGCTCTCTGAGCTGGCTGTAAAAAATTCAAGTGCGCCTTAATTAAACAATTAATTGGAAATTTTTGGATTGGATTTGCAGCAGGAATTGCGAATTTGCGATTATGTCCCAGAAAAGTGATACCCTAATACATCTGATAGCCGGCGGGTAAGTCTAAAGTTTTGCCTTTGCTTTTGTTTTTGTTTTTATTGCGTCTTATCTCGCGCATTCCCCCCCCCTCTCTTATTTCTATCTGCTCCTCTCGCTCTAACGGCAAACCGGTTTTAGTTGGTTTCAAACGTCGCAATTGCGATAACTTTTCCAACAACAGCAATTAGACGATTTGACCTGCAGCCAACTGGGAAAGTTGGCAATGACGCCAAAAAACAACAACAAAAACAAAACACAAAAAATACACACAAAAAAATTGATATAGAAGGAAAAGCTGACACACGCGAAAATCGGAAAAATCACGCACGCTTCACGTGTTCGCCTGCTTTTATTTAATTTATTTCATTTTATTTCACTTTATTTTGGCATCACTGACGCGTCCCACGCTGCGCAAAAATAGGATAAAACATAAAAAAAGATAATGTTGATGAATTTAAATAATGCCAGACGGAAAATACATTTTACGCAAACAAAACAAACAAAACTTTGGATGAGCAAGAAGTAGAAGAAGCAGAAGTGAGAAATGCTCTCCAGCCAGTGTTGCCAATTTTATTCGATACAGCTAAAAAGGCTTTTTTAGGCGGGAACTGCAACAGTGTCTCCAGCTGATTTATTTAATTTAGCTTGTTTTAAATTCAGCGTTGCCAATTTAGCATATTTTTATATATTTTTTTTAATATTGTATATTAATTTTATTTTTATAATTTATTTTTTTGCATTTTTTATAATTTTAATCAATTAATTTAATCAATTTTAAATGTATATTGATTATATTTTATAATTTATTTTATGCATTTTTATACATTTTTTTTTATCATTTTTATCAAAAATTCGTTCCCAAGTTTATATATTATTTTGAATAATTTTTATGATTTTTTAAAAATATTTTTTTTTGCTTAAGTTTAGCTATTTTATGTAATATATTTTATATTTATTTATACTATATTGCAAATCTAGCTATTTCTGGCAACACCAAGCAAAGTTTATGCTATTTTTAAAGCTTTTAAGCTTTTATTTAAACCATATGTTGCTCACATCTAAGTAAATATTATGCATTATTTTTGTTTTTTGACGGTGGGATTCTGTGGCTGTTTTAACCGACACACACATAAATATATAATATATATATATATATATATATATGTATGTATATACGTATATAAATCATTTTTATGCCTCGCTGCTTAATTTGACAAAGGGGAAGCTACAGGGCGAGCTTAATTGTATTGTTATTGTTGTTTGTTATGTGTTGCTGGCGGTTCTATTTTTAGCCCTGCATCTGAATTTCTTTATTTTTGTATTGTTCTGTTTTGCTCTTTCTTCTTTTTCATTTATACCCTGCATAATTCCCAGAGCATATCAAATTTCCCGCGCACTTTGTCAGATCTAAGCAGTTGTAATCGCGCTTTAAGCGGTTCGGTAAGGAACAAACGAACGAGCTTTTCAATATTTCGCTCTGAATGTAATCGATCGATGGTTGATCGGCCGATAATTATCGACTCTTTAAATTAGTTATAAAAGACAAAAGGGCAACACTGGCTATGGAGCGCTTAGCATTTTAAAAGGTGGGCAACTTAGGCTCGGTTTACAACAACGAAATGTCGTCGTAGAGAAGCGTTGAGAGCTCAGTTTTACACTCCCCTTTTGAAAAGAGAGAGGGATAGAGAGAGAGAGAGAGAGTGCAAGCTTTGATCTAGGGTTGCCAGATGTGAAAATTTGAAGGTCAATGCAATTTACATAAGATTGTGGGTCAGAGCGAACGTTGATCTGATATGCAAATAAAATAACTACATATATAAATAAATAATACAGTTTAAACACAGTAACTAAAATAAATATATAAATATCTATTGAAAGCAGTTGTTATCTTTACAGTTTAAATATAGTTATTGGACTAAGTAAATAACTATTGAAAGCGGTTGTTGTTCCTATAGTTTATTGCACTATGTCTGGTCACGTTGACATGGCCTAGCCTAAGTTTTATGTAAACAGAAACTAAAATTTATTTGCCGGCCGGCTTTAAGTTCGCATTGACGGCCTTTTGCATATGTATGTACATCGTTGTAGCTGTATATATAATTGTATATATTTCTAGGTATTTGTACGTCCGATGTACGTAGTTTTAAGCTCAGCAAAAAAGAAGAAAGAAAAGCAAATGGAACAATTGGACTCACGTTGCATGTTATTGTTATTGCTTGTTCGTTTTTTTTAGACCCTGTACTTTTGTTAAGTAAGTGGATATATGAAATGTGTGTAACAGTCAGAAGGAGGCGTGGCAGATCCCACAAAGTATACTTATTATTGATGAGGACAACGAGCTGAGTCGATTAAGCCATGTCCGTCCGTATGAGCTACAAACACTATTTTGGCTTGTTAGGTTTTCCTAAGCAGTACGCAGATCAAGTTTGTTTTAAATGATCCCCGTAAATAGCATAAAGCTACTCTAACCACAGCTTTGACGCTATTGACTTGTGATTAATATACCTAAGCAATGAATTAGAATCGGATAAGAAACAGCGAAGATATGCAACAGACAATTTGCTCGACTTTGAAAAGTGGAGTGTATTTGATTCGTGCTATATAATCTTGCAAATATTGTATTATGCAAACACAAAATACAGGGTCTACTACTGTTGGTAACGTCCGACTGTTCCGCTGCGTTTTTACTGGTTTAAAGTACTCTTTTTTTCTGTTTTGCTTTTCGCTTGTTTTTCCTTCCATCGCCATTCGAGCTGATTACCCAACTGTGTGCTGAGCCTCACTTGCTGTGTTGTTCTATCTGATTTCAAAGTGCTTTTCGACGGTATCTCGTGTTTACACACATTACTATCGCTGGCCAAACAACCTTGCAGCTGCATACAAGCATAGAGAGGGGGGGGAGAGAGAGAGAGAGCGACAGGGGGGGAGCGAGATAACATAGATAGCGCAGTTAATAGTTAGATCTTTGCTAAAGCAAATTAACAAATCAGCAGATAATCATTGCAACTGACAAATTGCATGTTGACAACGGCGTATATATCTTGTTTGTATCTCTGTTGTTTTTACAGGGTATGCAACGCTTGACGGGACTAAAATGCAGTCAAGCAGATCACAATTTTTTATAAACTATTATTTTTTCTACGATTTTATTTGCTATTTTTAGCTAGCGCCTAAATTGCTCGCACAATTATTTGATACCCTATGCGCTGTTAGCAGAGCGGGCGTATTAGTGACTAAGTAAATCGATAACACTTTTGTTGCTATCGATGAAAGCGCTGCACTATCGTTTCGTGATTGATGTCGATAGTCAATTAAATAAGAGTTAGGCCAGTGAGAGTTGGGCCAGCGAGAGTTAGATCAGTGAGAGTTGGGTGAGAGTTGGGACAGCGAGCGTTAGGCCAGCGAGCGTTAGGCCAGCGAGAGTTAGGCCAGTGCGAGTTGAGCCATCGAGAGTTTAGAAATATTTTGTCAAAATACAGTTTACAGAGTATCCCCTAGTCTAGCAACCTTTTGTTGCCGTAGAAAACTTTTGCTTTTATTTGAAATGCGATGAAATCAGGTGAAATAAAAAAAAAAAACAATTGCTTGGCCTGCTATTCGATTTGTTTTGATTGAGTTTTTGGTTAAAGTCGCCAATGCAGCGGGGCAGGCAACAAACTCTTTGTGGCACATTGACTCGGTTGAAGGCAGCAGCTGCTGCAGCAGCCACACGGCACAATAACAACATTCCTAATGAGATGCATTGATAAACACGGCAAGACCTGCACATTGAGACACGAAACAAATAACAAATAACAAACAACAAACAACAAATGGCAAATTGCAAATTGCAAATGACGAACAACAATGCCAAGCGTTATATAAGACTAAATAGATCAGGCTGCGTTATTTATAGACCCAAGCACTGGCTGTAATTGCATAGAACTTTGTAAGGGAAACACTTGAGATACTTTTGTATCTTTGCTGTTGTTTTCATGCTCAATGTGAGGCGCTAAGGTCAACGAAGCTGCTTTAAAAAATAAGGTAAAATTGAGTGTTTCAGGGAAATTGTTGGCGTATTGTTCGCTTTTTAACTTAATTTAAATAGTGTGAAAAATATATATTTAGGTAAACAATTTAAATAGAAAGAAAAATCTATAAAAAAAAAGTTCAAAGTATTTTGAATTTAAAAGTCTTTATAAACTATGCAGGTTTAACAAACTTTTTGGTTTTAATTAATAGTTCTTAAATATAATTAACCTTGCCATAAAATCTATATCTAAATGTGCTTTCGAATACCACCATAAATCTATAAAAACAGCTAGATAAAAGCTATATTTTAATATAAAAGTAATAATTCTGCCTTGCTTCGCCTTTGAATTAATATTTCTTTTCCTTTGCTTTTGCATTAAAATTGTGTCAAGGGCGCGCATTTTATATCCATACTATCATCAAAACTCACACATACCTATATATAAATATATATTCTACGTATAAAATACATATTTATGTTAGATAAACAAATTTTTTTTTCTTTTGGCAGATGAATAGAATTTTATTTACAAATCTATATAGTATATGATTAAAAGCGCTGATGGTCGCGTGCCAAGTTCAATGTATAAGGAAATAGTTTTTATAACAACTTGGAAACAAACGAAATCTGCGTTCAAAAAAGATTTGATTTATTAGTTTTTGACCTATATAAGTTGAGGTGTAATAGAATGCAAAACTTTCCATTGATTTGACAAGCTAAGGCAACGCATTGATAAGAAATTCCGCCAAAGTCTGGCAACGCTGATAAGATTTGCGTTTATCAGAAATTGTGTCGCAATTTCTATGGGCATAAAAGTCGCTACCGTAGCTGACGCATCCGTCAGATAAAAGCAGCGATCTCCGATACCTGCCGAGGTTCATTGAGTTTCTTCTCGCTGCTCTTCCTTACTTTTGCCGTCTGCCGAAATTTCCACTGTTATCTGGCTGGCGCGTGCGGAGCATTACGTAGATATATGTATATGTAGTATGTATAGCTGCGATTCAGTCAAAAAACAGCTAAATCGAACATTAACCGGTTGGGGCTGACCATTGAGTTCACGTTATAGATACAGAGATACAAAGATACAGCTTGTACTTGAACAAGAGAAATAGCAACGAATGCAGCAGATAAACAAATTTTTATATATTATAAATGCAAAATCGAATCGAATTTTATATACGAAGATATATACCTATTGATATATACATATTTCTCTGTTTAACTTGTTATAGAAAGAGATCTTCACTGAGATTCAGATTCATATGAAGTTTATTTCTTTTATTTTATTGTATTCCTTGTGGAATAGAGATCTATTTCTGTAATATATTTGTTATGCAGCGAGTGTTGGGCCAAGGAGAGTTCGCACATCAAGAGTTGGGCTAGTGAGAAACTCTCGAGACTAAACTAGCGAGAGTTTGACTAGCGAAAGTTGGACTAGCGAGAGTTCGCCCATCAAGAGTTGAACCAGCGAATGTTGGTCCAGCGAGAGTTGGTCCAGCGAGAGTTGGACTAGTGAGAGTTAGACTAGCGAGAATTGGACTAGCGAGAGTTGGACTAGCGAGAGTTGGACTAGCGAGAATTGGACTAGCGAGAGTTGGACTAGCGAGAGTTAGACTAGCGAGAATTGGACTAGCGAGAGTTCGCCCATCTACAGTTGGACCAGCGAGAGTTGGACTAGCGAAAGTTGTACTAACGAGAGTTTACTAGTGAGAGTTGGACTAGCGAGTGTTGGACTAGCGAGAGTTGGACTAGCGAGCGATGTCCCAGCAAAAGCTACACAGCAAGAGTTTCACATTAATTAATTCTTCAAATATTAATGAAATTGTTTAAACCAAAGTTGAATTAATTTAATTGAAGTTTAATTGCTTTAGATTTACGCTTTCCAGTCTGTCAACACAATGCAATATTTTATTATTTGTCTGTGACAATTCGCATTAAGCTCGTCTCGTCATCTCTTTGCGCATCTGTCTGGCTTTATTTTATTTTTATTTTTTATCACAATGACAGCTTTCTCGCGATGCTAATGTGGAAACTCAATAGGTTGTGTATCACTTGTTAATGCATTAATTCCACAATAATTGTAATTGTGGCTGACGTTGTTTGTTTATGCAATAAACTAGGCGTAGGTCAAAGCGATCAAATTCGATTTGATGGCTTGAGATTGACAGATGGACAGACAGATGGATGGATGGACAGACTTGTGGCGTGTTCTTACCAGTTATTTGCTAATTATGTCACCGATCGCTGCTCCAACTATATATATACATATATTTAAGTCAAATCCCAAACGTGGCAAGTCTGAAAGTGAATAAAGATTAAAGACAAACTGCTGATAAGCTCACGCGGCTTTGTCCGGCAGAAGGCAATTTATTCCTAGGTGCCGGGTTATCAGTGTTGTTATAGGTTAGCGGGCAGCTGGTTTAAACCGGTTTATAATGCAATCTGTTATAGATTTGCGAAATTGGAAAAATAAACAATTCGCAGAAGGGGCAATGCTGCATGTAAACCGTTGTAGATTCCCCAGAATCAACAGTTTTATTTGCCAACTTATATAAATTCTGGCGCAGATAAGCAAGGTTCAATTGCTCAATATATTATAAGTTAATTAGCAGCAATTGCAATTGTTCTTAAATATATAAATTGCGTTCTTTATGCCTCACTGAATCACTCGACAGAGAGACTTTTGGGGACTTTCGTATCATTCATATAAATTCTTTATATATATCCTTTTTTTGTCAGTTTGTCATCGATCAAACTTTTGTTTTTGTTCCGTCCTGAGCTGATTTATTAACTTATTATGCAGCCACAAACAATATCTGATTATTTTGCTGTTGCTTCTTTGTTGCCAGGCAACAATTTACAA
Organism: Hypselothyrea guttata; assembly: GCA_035045125.1. Taxonomy (NCBI): domain Eukaryota; kingdom Metazoa; phylum Arthropoda; class Insecta; order Diptera; family Drosophilidae; genus Hypselothyrea; species Hypselothyrea guttata. The sequence goes on from JAWNNJ010000630.1 coordinate 237,238, forward strand.
AGTCTTGAAACAATTTGTGATTTGAGTCACGAGCTACGTACATGAACTGTGTAAGGCTCTAGTTTATAGAGATAAGATTCCGTTCGCTTTATCGCAGTTTGACAATATTTACAAAACGTTTTCTTTGGGGCATTTATTAGGCAAGGTCTGGGGCAATCAGATTCAAATTGCCAGCGAAAACAAACTGTAAACATGTGGGGTTTTTAGACTCATTTGGAAATACAATTTAGTTTCAATCGTGCATGCTAAGCACTCTAGAAACAAATAATAAATAATGTTTCCCTTCCTTCCTTTCCTCCTTCCCTTTTGCCATTCCCTGCTGGGCATTCCAAAGTCTATATAAACAATAAGAAATTCGTACAATTTGCTCCCTGACTCACAGCGGTAATTGCTTAATGCCAAATGCATTAAATATGCAGCCGAATTGAAATTGATTTTTCAATAAATTATCGTTAACTGCTTGCAGCTGCAATTTACACAATTTTCCATTCGAATTAAAATAATTGGTAGAAAGAACAGCAAATCAGGGCTACGAGCCCAAAAGATATTACCGGGAAACTAAAGAATAATAATAAATAAATAAACTTATGGTTCAGCATCTTTATTGTTTGGTTTTGATTCGCGGATTTCCCTAATTATTATTGAATTAAATTTCTTGAAAACAATAAAAACCCAAAATTTGTCGGTATTTTTTTTTTAAGTTCTTAAGTTTCTTCTAAACAAAAATACCAATACCTTGTAGAAACAATTAATTTTAATTATATTTGAAAATTGAAAAAGATTTCTTAAGTTTAGTTTTATTCCAATTAAAAGTTTAAAATAAATTTCAACTTATTTTGGAAAACTTAAACTTACTTTATACCTCAAAATAGAGTTGACCAATGATTTAAAAATAAACTCAGAATTTCTTCAATTGAAGAATTGGGTTTTAGTTTCAGTTATTTTTAAAGAAGAAACGGACGTTTCTGTTCAGAGTTTGTTTAAAACAAAAATATTCGGATTAAACCTTTTTTTCCAGTTCCAAAAAGCATCAATATCTTAGTGATAAAGATGTTTACATATTTTCTATGTTTACACAATATTCTTTATAAAATTCCATAAATATTTCTAATTCATATTCTGTGCTTTCTTCTTGTATTCCCCGCAGATCCGCGGGCACAGTTGGCGCTGTGGTAACATGCCCCCTGGAGGTGGTCAAGACGCGTCTGCAGAGCTCGACGGCGTTTCAGGCGCCGCGTATGGTTGAACCGGCCGGGGGAGCCGCCAATGGGGGCGCCTCCGAGCTGCTGCGGCCCGAACAACGACGTAAGCTAAGCACTACGATATTACGTAACAGATCACAGCCACAGGTGATTGGGGGTGTGCGTAGGGTAGTACCAACTTTTCTTTATTTATTCCCGCATACATTAACCAAACCACAAGCATTTTGCACTTTACATTTGGCGTTACAATTATCGATCGAATCACTGTTCATCAGCATTGCTTGATTTATCGACAAACAATCGATTTCAACTTCGACTAATTTTGTTATTTTTTGCTTCACAGATTATGGCCATCTCGCATTGCGGCATCTCGTCGACAACTCCAAAGTCCATGAGCATAATGCAGTGTCTGCGGTAAGTCAAAGACCCGATATTTGTCAAATAATATTTTTTATACATATCTTGCATATTTTCTTTGTAGGTATATTGTGCAAAACGAAGGTCCCCGCGCTCTATTCAAAGGACTCGGTCCGAATCTCGTCGGCGTCGCGCCTTCCCGTGCCATTTACTTCTGCGCCTATTCCCAGACCAAAACCTCACTCAACAGTCTCGGGTAAGTCCTTAGTAGCACCATTGATAACTTCGGCAACCGATAATAAGCGATAAATCAGTTGACATATAAATATAAAGAATAGTATTCAATTAGTTTTGTCCTAAAAACCTTTTTATACCCTGTGCCCATTTGAAAAATGGGGAAAAACAGGGTTAATAACTTTGTCAGAATGTATGCAACAGGCAAAAGGAGGCGTGGCAGACCCCACAGGGAGATGAGCTGAGTCGATTTAGCGATGTCCGTCTGTCTGTCTGTCCACCACCCACCACTCCGCTTCTGTGATGAGCGCTCTCTATGCTCCATCCCACTCAGTACAGTATGTCGGTTGCTTTGTAGGCTAGGCGGCTACCCGCTGCATTACTTGTAATGCAGGAGGTATGCTTAGAGAGCGAGCACGAGCGAGCGAGCAGAGAGGAGAGTGGCTAAGCTCTGCCTAGGAGGCGAGCCAGCTACTTGTAATGCAGGAGGTATGCTTGGAGAGACAGCGAGGAGAGCGGCTAAGCGCTGCCTAGGAGGCGAGCTGGCTACCCGCTGCATTACTTGTAATGCAGGAGGTATGCTTGGAGAGCCAGCGCTAACGAGCGAGCAGAGAGGAGAGTGGCTAAGCGCTGCCTAGGAGGCGAGCTGGCTACCCGCTGCATTACTTGTAATGCAGGAGGTATGCTTGGAGAGCCAGCACGAGCGAGCGAGCAGAGAGGAGAGCGGCTAAGCGCTGCCTAGGAAGCGAGCTGGCTACCCGCTGCATTACTTGTAATGCAGAAGGTATGCTTGGAGAGCCAGCGAGGTGAGCGGCTGAGCGCTGCCTAGGAGCTTATGCATAGAGAGCGGTCGCAGCCAGCAAGCACTATAAATACAGCTGCTGCAGTGCTGCTGATCACAGTGTAGTGTCTGTGATCAAGTGCTTAAGTGGAGTGGCGAGTGTGCTTATTTAATAAATATTTGTTTATTAAAATTTCAAAGCCATTAATTTGTGGTTCTGGAGTGTGACAATGGCAAGAGTTTGATGTGAGCGCTATTAGGCTGCCGTTAAATCTGGCACTCATAAAAAAGTAAGAAGAATAAGCATTGCTGCTACGCTTCGTGTGACAGTTTTATAAAATTATCGATCTTTTCGATCGATTCACGTCTAAAAATAGATTTAATCGTTCAATTGAAAATATTTAATTTGTTTGAGAAAACTAACAAAAACAACTAAAGACGGAGCAAATCCGTCGGGTGAAAGGTAACAGTCGGACGTAACCGACAATAGCAAAAAATCGATTCTCAAAAGTAATGATTTAATCGCCGTTAAAAACTATTGATTTAATCGAATCGTAATCTAATAGAAGCCCAGCTCTCGTTTGGAAATATTTAAACTATCGGCACTATCTCAAGTGTTATCGATCCTCTTTAACAATTTGCTAATCTCTGATTCTTTCTTCTTGGCAGTTTCGTTGAGCCGGATTCGCCTTTGGTGCACATTATGAGCGCCGCCAGCGCGGGCTTTGTATCCTCCACGGTGACGAATCCGATTTGGTTTGTGAAGACGCGCATGCAGCTGGACTACAACTCGAAGGTGCAGATGACGGTGCGGCAGTGCATAGAGCGGGTGTACGCCCAGGGCGGCCTCTCGGCCTTCTACAAGGGCATCACCGCCAGCTACTTTGGCATCTGCGAGACGATGGTGCACTTTGTCATCTACGAGTTCATCAAATCCAAGCTGGTATGTGATCTTGTTGACTGTTGTATTTCAAGTATTTTATTGTGATTCTCTTGCAGTTGGAGCAGCGCAATCAAAGGCAGACGGACACCAAGGGATCGAGGGATTTCCTTGAATTCATGATGGCTGGCGCCGTCTCGAAGACCATCGCCTCCTGCATCGCGTATCCACACGAGGTGGCAAGAACGCGTCTGCGGGAGGAGGGCAACAAGTACAACTCCTTCTGGCAGACGCTGCACACGGTCTGGAAGGAGGAGGGACGTGCTGGACTCTATAGGTGGGTGTTGGATATATAATCCCAAAGAGTGTTGAAAGCTAAGCTTCAGTTGAGGGTTTATCTGCAAGATTAAAGTAGATTTATTAACAATTACTAAAAGTAATCATTTCAAAATCTATTAACTGCATTAGATTTTAATCTGATTTAATAAATTATTTAATTTAATTTATTTATTTAAAATAGGTATTCCTTATGCAAAAAGTATAGCTATATAATTTACTTATTTAATTAATTATTTTATTTATTTATTCCTTTTCGTAAAAGTAGTATATCTATTGCATTAATTAAAATAAGTCAATTTAAATTACATTAAGTTTACAAACTAATAGAAAATTACTTTCACTATTTTCTATATTTATTTATATTATATTTATTATTGACTTGCTTTAATCAATACAGAAATTAAAAATGCAGATTTAAGTCAAGCATAAAACTAAAAGAATAAATTGAATTCAATTTAAGGCAGCTTCACTGTAGCTTTACGCCTCATCTACAATGTTGATTTTGTTCGGTCAGCATGCCTAAACTAAATAATTCGCTTCCCGAAAAATATATAAATAAAATAAGCGCCTGAACTTAATATAAAAGTAAATTCTTTGCTTGGCGCTGCTAATTTGTTATCATAACGAAGCGCCCACGATTTTTGGCTCTTCTATATTTAAGCAACAAAAAAAAAAGATATAGAAAAATAGATATATCTTTTGCGACGCATTTTGCGTTTGTTTGCTTTCAACTAATTTTATTAGCACTCAAAGTTCAGCATAACTTTAATTAATAGCTGCCTTTTATTAAGCTAATTAATCAGGCACGCAGATAGTTTTAGTTTATTAGACTTTAGAGCATTTGTAATATATTATTTATTATGATATTTATTTATTTGTATTCATTACTGGAGAAATTACCAATGCCACAAGTGCAAAAAACTTATAATTTAGAGCATTAGTCACTTAATATATAGACTTAAATTAAACTTAAGTTATAAAGCTTGGATTAATTTATTAATTTATTTATTTGTAATATTATTAACTGAGCTTTTTCTCTTCGCAGAGGTTTGGCTACGCAGTTGGTGCGACAAATTCCGAATACGGCAATTATGATGGCTACCTATGAGGCTGTGGTTTATGTCTTGACACGACGCTTCAACAACAAATCGAATGAGTTCTACGATTTTTAATTGAGTGCTGGAATCAGGATCATTAACCCGATTACGATCGCCCCCTCCGCCCAGCAAAATGTGGACTAGTTAACAGCGAGAGAAACCCAATCTGTGCATATATAATAGAGACGCGACTGCTGCAAAACTTATTTGTAATTTGTAATTTGTAAATTGTGAATTGTAGACTTTATAATATTTATGATGGGTTTCCCCATGAAGCCGTAAGTCATAAAAACAAACGCGAGCGCAAATTTCGTTAAAAATAGCTGCTAAGGCAACGAACTTGAGAGACTTTTGAGACGTTAAACGTTGAACGCACGAATTATGTTCTATATTAAATGCAACAACATCTATTGTAAAGGCCAAAAATTATGCAAATTATCAAAATTGAAATGGAAGGCTAATTAGTTAATGTTAAATATGTAGATACGGAAAATGTGGCTGATATTTTGATCACGTGTAAATAGCAGTTAAATATATACTTTATAATATTTATGGTGTACATTGTAGAAAGACATATATATTTTTGTATATAGAAGTTTCCTTATATTAAATGTAATCTAGTTTAACCATCGCCTTGTTTAGCTCTTAGTTCTAAGCACAATCTAGCCATTATATCCATTGTTGCTTCATAGCCATGTCGCCATATAGATATATATACATATATATCCTGATAATTATGTAATTACTTAAATCGTAGAACCGATCTATACACTTTGTGGGTGTGTTAAGTTTTCTCAAATGCGATATATATTTTAGTTACCATTAAAGTACATATATTTAAAATATACAAATAATTTACGATATGTTGCTGTTTATGATTATTGTTTAGCTGATTACGATTACAACTGATCTGCATAGTGTCACTATATGTTTTAGTGCCTTTAATCGTGTTTAATTGATTAACGAGCCGAGAAGGAATGAAAAGTACTGTGAATATTTGATAACAATCTAATTGAGAATGGTGAAATCAATAAATACAATTTTTTGTTTAAAAATAAACCTTGTTTATATGGATCATCAGCTCTTGGTCTTGGGTCCCCTCTAATCTTATCTGCACAATGTCTGCGTACCGTCGAACATAGTTCAACGCGTGTGTAATTTACTGTTCATTGAACAGGGCATTATCACGATGATAACTAACCTATTTGAATGCCAGATTAGCAAATGGAAAGTACAATAAACCTCCATGAATATCAGCAGTAATCGATGGTAATTCCCTTGTAAGCGAAAGAAAGGCATACGGATTTATTGAATAAATATAATTACAATAGTTGACAATAATAATTGGTGTTTTCCTTGTAATGAACAGAAAATGATAACGATTTGTTAGGTAAATATTACTTATAAATAAAATAGAAAAAATTTGATTGTTGTTCAATGATTGGGAAACTCAAACAAAGAAATACGAATACATTATTTGTTTATTTTTTAAATTCGTTATTATTAGAATGAATAGCATACAGATTTATTAAGTAAATATAACAGAATTTGATTCAATTGTTGTTTAATTACTTGGAAAATCAATCAAAAATTTATGTACCTATTGAAAACAGGGGAATGTATAAAAGTTTATCTTATTACGCCCAATATTAATAAAACCCTTTTAACATTGTATTTTTGAACATTAACATTTGAATAGCAAATGTAATATTGAGTTATATATTATATAAACTCTTCTATTATATTCAACTATCCAGCAAATCGCATTGAAATCGGTTCATAAAAACAGAAGATATTAACAAAACAATAGGGCGTTCCCTCGATCGTGCTCTGATTACGCAAAAAAGTAAGAAGAAGAAGCATTGAATGAGATTTTATAAAATTATATTTAAAATATATGGTGCAGGGTATTTTACAGTCGCGCATGCTTCGCACATGCTGCTTGTATTTTAATTTCGTTTTTGTTTGTATGTTACCAACTGCATTTGAATTAACCGCCTACTTTTGCGCAAGGTGGCCACGCTGCCAAAGCGATAGCACGATAACAAGGCCCCTGGCTATCGATATCGCACGCAACAAGTGATCAGGTCACTGCCATCACTAGAACTTCAGTTTTCAGTGTTTACGTTTGCGTGCGTTGTGTCTTGGCCAAATAAAAACAAATAAAAACGCAGTTTAGGCCAAAAAATAAACGAATATTAACGATGAACGCTGCGGCTTGTGTGAGTGTGCGTGTAATTTGATATCGATCGCTGCGCATGCGCCGTCTATCGAGGCGTGATTCGATTGCAGAGAGTTGAGGTCGTAGGCTCCACTTTGTAGGTGCCACATTCTGTGGCATGCGCTGAGATGCTGCTGAGCGAGCTGCACTTCTGGACGACGCTGCGGGAGGAGGTGCGCATCAAGAGCAGCGACCTTGGCGCCTTTCGCTATCAGCGCCAGCGCGAGATCAGCCAGCGGGGGGAGGGGCAGCATCTAATCTCGCTGGCCAAGCGGGACTATACGGAGAGGCGCCACGGGCTGGCGGTGCTGAAGAACAGCCGCAAGGCGGGCGGCGGGGGCAGGCTGAAGGACAACCTGAAGAAGCTGGAGGATCTGCTGCGCTGCCACAAGCTGGTGCACTCCGAGTGGCAGGATGCCGCCCAGGTGCTGCTCCTCTTCGACAACGGCAGCATCGTCCACATCTCCGTTGACATCTACACCGGAGACATCCTCCGGATGGTCTTCGAGAAGTATCTGGTTGGCAAACTAGCAGCCGAGCTCATCACGGACGGTGAGTGGCAGCTTGCAGCTGCGTGCCACAAGCGGCAGAAATTTGCATTTTTAACAACTTAGGCCACTTTCCCACAACAACAACACACAACAAACAACACACAACAGACAACAACAACAACAAATTCCACATTCCACATGCAATTATTGTAATTTTTAATTAATCTGTGCGCAGCGCTTTCATGTTTTGTTTATGCACTTTGTCTCTTTTCTGCATCTTTGTCTACACCTCATTTCTTTTCTTTTTTTATACCCTGTACACGTTGAAAAATGTGTAAAAAAGAAAGGGTACAGGGTATACACGCATGATAATTATAATAATTGTAGTTTTTACCTGTTGAAAATGGGTAAAAAGAAAAGCTATAGGGTATACATACATGATACTAATTATAATTGTAATTTTTATACCCTGTACGCGTTCAAAATGGGTAAAAAAGATAAGGTATAGGGCATACATACATTATAATAATCATAACTTTAATATTTATACCCTGTACTCGCTGAAAAATTGATAAAAAAAAAGAGGGTACAGGGTATACACACATTATAAATATAATAATTGTAATTGTAATTATACCCTGAAAATATACAGGGTATACATACATTATAAAATTAATATTTGTAATATGTATGCCCTGTATCCGTTGAAAATGGGTAAAAAAGAAAAAGTCTCGGAAACCATAAAAGCTAAAGCACCCATTTTGGGTGTATAGATAGCTGTATACCATACGCAATTAAAGTTTATTTCAAATCTTGGATGCCACACCCCTTTCGCTCACAATAAACATAATAGAATAAATACACCTATTTAAGAGACACAAATTAATCTACGTAAATTCTGTTTTCAGTAGTTGGTAGAGTTCATTAATATCTACCAATTCTGCAAATTTCATCAAAATCGCTCCATAATTGTGAAAGATACGATGAGTCGAATTTAGCTATATTTTATTTTCTTTGCAGCGTTTTTCACACGCTCCCACATCGTCTTGGCCTACAACACCAACCAGCTGACGGTGGTGCAGCTGCAGCGTCCCAATGCGCGTCCATTGGGCCCGGAGAAGATCGCCAACATGGATCCGCGCATCTTCCACGTGATCATACCGGGCGCCGCCTCCGAGCGAAAGCTGGCGCGTCATCTCACAGTGAACGCCAGCTACGATCTGTTTGTTGTCTGGACACAATCCTCACAGAACGAGGTCTATCCCTGGCGACCCACCATACGGGATCAGGATCGCGCCAACATACATATATTCAAGATCAAGGGGTGAGATTTGTCTATAAATTTATCTGTTTTAGTTGAATATCTTGGGCATGACATATCTTTTTTAAGCCTATCCTGATGGTAGTCGCGATCATTGGATAAATGCAAACTTTCTTCCTTTAGGAATTTAGTTTTAGATTTTAAACATACTGTCCAAAATCGTATCGGCTTGGGGTTTTAGATAGATATTTAATATATCTGTTGATGATTCTTACAAAAGCTAGCCTTAGAAATGGTTTATAAAAAGTTATAGCTGCATTTCTAAGCTCCATTCAATATCTCTGCCCTAGAGTATGCAACAAAAATGTGTCTGTAGCATTTCAGCTCTAGATCTCGAAGTATTTGTCCAAACTCGTATCGTCTATGTGTTTTGGAAAGATATTGAATGCATCTAAAAATAATTCTCTCAAAGGTTAGACCTGCGAATTATGTTTAATAACTTATAGCTCTATTTCTGCGCTCACTTTTGATAATCAAAATTCTGAAGTTTTTCAATTTTCTCTAGCATTTTCGTGATCAGCTTAAATAGCCTTTTAAGAAATGATCCAATCCCAAGATACTACAAAAATGACCTAAATCTGTAGAACAGTTTAAATCAATACCAATCTGTTTTCTAGCTTGCAACTGGAATCTCTGGCCTACTGCTGGTCGGAGAACGATCCGCTGTGCGTGGACTTTCTGCGCAGCTCGGAGAATCAGATCATCACGCTGGAGCAGAAGGTGTCCCGCAAGGGGGAGATCAGCGCGGAGATCTGCTCGTATGAGCTGGCGACGGGGAAGATGCAGCGCACGGCGATCACCTCGATTGCGATGGGTGCGCAGATCTGTTGCTTTGCGTTCAGTCCGGATCAGGAGAAGCTGTTTCTGGGCAGCGTCGATCGCAACATTTGCCTGCACGATCTGGTGCTGCAGACCACCAAATACGTGCCCCAAATCGAGCTGGTGCCCACGCAATGCGCCTGGCACTCGGACTCCGCGCTGCTCTGCGTGGCCAACGAGCGTTCGGTGCTGCAATGCTTCGACTTGGCCTTGGCGCCCATTGGCAACCAGCTGCTGAGCGAGAACGTCACGCCGCTGAGTCTGCTCGATCTGTCGCATTACTTTGCCACGCAGCCGACGCTGCTGAATATTGTCTTCAGTCGCAAGCCCGATCTGGGCAGCTTTGCGCACACCTACGCGCAGACGGATTGCCTGCTGCTGCTGCTCTACGATCAGGGGCCCTTGGCCTGCATGCGCATCTTTGGCGGTGCGGGCATGCGGGGGGATATACACAACTCCGGACTCACCGCCGATGTCATTGCGGATAAGTATCTGCGCCTGCAGCAACCGGAGCGTGCGGTCAACGTGCTCTCAGCGCTCAATTGGGAGACGTACGGCGCCATGTGCCTCATCACGCTGCACAAGATCGCCAACTATGTGTTCTTTGCCAGCGATCAGCGGCGCCAGCGATTCGATCTGATGGCCAAGGCGCTGGGCACCTTTGCGCACACGCTCAGCGAGGACACCAAGGACGAGTTCAGCGATCAGGTCTACGATCTGAAGCGACGCTTCTGCTTCTTTCTGCTGCGGTGAGTTTGGAGATTAAAATAATTCATAATTTCAATTAGACTGTACTGCAAATTGAGGTTTTTCTGAGCAGGTAAATGGTAAATCATTTCTAAAAGTATTTCCAGACATAGAATATCATTTCTTACGATATTTCTAGAATTTATTTTGGTTTTTACAGATACAGAAATTTTGTATTTTTTTATAAATCTTTTCTGAAACTATTTCTAGACAGGATATATCATTTCTGAAAGTATTTCCCAAAGTTATATTTTTATAGACAAAGAAATTTTGATTTTACCGAGTGTCTTGGACAGCGAATATCATTTCTAAGGTTATTTTTAGTGGAACTAATTAAAAATTTTGATCTTGGAGATGATCATCATTCATAAATTAATTGAATATCTATTCAAAACACCCAACCGATTCAATCTAGAACAAATGGCTCAAGATCTACAGCTAAAATGCTAAAGGTATATTTTTTGTTGCATACTCCAGGGCTGAGATATTAAATGCAACCCTAAAGTTAACCCAAATATGCTTTTTTTTCTAAAGTTTTAAATTTATCCAATAATTTTCCTTTGTAGAATTGATTATTATTTATTACTTATTAACTTCTTTTTCTCCACAGCAAAAACCTCTTCAACGAGGCCTTCGAAATTGCCCAGGACATCGCGGACTATGATCTGTTCATGGATCTATACAATCTGACCAAGTGCATTGCCAGCCTGAGCGAGTTCGCGCAGGCGGCATTTAGTCAGGCCGCAGCCATAATCCACGGCGAGCATCAGCCCAATGGCAACCTGAGCCTAAACCTAGGCCACGCCCACAGTGAGCTGCGTCCCGATTCCGCCTGCTCGCAGTCCAGTTACTGCTCGCCCAGCCAGCAGGCGCTGAAGAACTATGTGCCACCCTTGCCCTCCTTCAAGTCCAAGATATTCAATGCCGAAATGATCAAGATCAATATACCCAAGCCGGAGCTGCGTCCCCCATTGCCCGAACTCCGCACCTCCAAGCTGAGCAGCGCCTCCACGGCCAGCTCCCTGGTGGCGTTGGCCCAGAAGAGCGGCATTCCAGCCAAGCAGTTGAACTCAAATGGTAAGCAACAGCTAGGAAATTATTTGTTTAGACCCCACAAAGTATATATATTCTTGATCAGTACGACAAGTAGTCTGTCCGTCCGTATAAACACCTAGATCTCAGCAACTAAAAGAGCTAGACACACCATATTTGGGATTTAGGTTCTCCCATTCAGTAAGCAGAACGAGTTTGTTTTAGATTTTGTATACCTCCCGCCCTTTCTCCGCAAATCACAGAAATCGCAACTACCTCATAGATCTCGCAAACTTTAATCACGACAGCAGCCACAATATTAAAGCTACAAACTTTTTATTTGTTATGAACGTAGCCTGTAACATTCTCCGACGATGCTGTAAATTAACGATCGGTTAAGAAACACCGAAGATATGCTACATTCAATTTGCTGCAATTTGTTTGAACATCTACGCGTCCCACTGATCTGCCCCGTCTATATATTTATACCTCTTTTCAGGCAACGGCTGGTCTCAGGATGTGCCCGATCAGACAGTGGGCCTGCCCCTGCCCCTGCCCAGCATTACGCCCGTACGCCCCACGCCCCTGGCGGAGCAACTGTCGCAACTGGCGGCGCCTGCAGCTGCCTCTGCCGCCTATCACCAGCCCAAGTTCTATCAGCATCCGCTCGTCTCTGGCAACATTCCCGCCATGTTGCCCACGCTGAGCAGCGAGGATTATCAGAAGCGACTGCTGCTCAAGAAGCCCACGGCCTCCATACTGTCCAATGCGGCGCTAAATGGGGAATCCCCGGCAGCAACTGGCGTCAAAACCACGCCAGCGGAGAAGAACAAAGTGAAGTTCTCCGATACCATACAGGTGGCTGTGGTGCCCGTAAGCTAAACTAATTCCTTATGCTGTTTATGCTCGAGATTTATTATTCTTTTTTATTCAATTAGGAAATACCGCGCAAGGAGAAGCCCATGCCGCCCAAGCGCAACGGCTATGCACGCCCAGCAGCTCGACATTTGACGAATCCACGCAAGGAGCTGGCGGACAGTTTGCCGTTATGCCATCCCAATGACGAGTACTTGAAGGATTTCAATCCAATCACAACCAGTGAGCATAAGTTGAACCGCTTAGTTTTAGTTTCCTGCTTCGGTTGATCAGAGATCCCTTATAGCTGTTGTTTATTAATGTTTAACTTCCGCTGACCCAACTCTCGTTGATTCAACTGTCGTTGGTTCAACTGTTGTTTGTTTAACTCTTGTTGGTCCAACTCTCACTAGCTTAACTCTCGTAAGCCCAACTCTCGTAGGCCGTACTCTCGTTGCTGCAACTCTCGTTGGTCCAATTCTCGCTAGCCAAACTCTCGCTGGCCGTACTCTCACAGGCCGAACTACCACTGACCCAACTCCCGTTGATCCAATTCTCGCTGGCCCAGCTCTCTTTGGTCCAACTCTCACTAGCTTAACTCCCGTAAGCCCAACTCTCGTAGGCCGTACTATAGTTGGTTCAAATCTCGGTGATCCAATTCTCGCTGGCCCTGCTCTCGTTGGTCCAACTCTCGCTAGCCAAGTTCTCGCTGGCCGAACTCTCACAGGCCGAACACCCACTGACCCAACTTTCGTTGTTGCAACTCTCGTTGGTCCAACTCTCGTAGGCCGTATTCTCGTTGGTCCAACTCTCGTTGATCCAACTCTCCCGCTAATAATTTAAATCATTTACAACATTCTAATTGTATTTCCCTTGCAGATGTCAGCAAACCCCCCGCACGGCGCAGAGATGAGGAATCGGGCAACAGCAGCGGCAACAGCAAAGCAGCCGCCCCCTCCAGCTCCTCCTCGTCCATCAAGGTGGTGCACTTTGGCGTTGTCTAGTGTTTAGTGCAATCGATTAGCTTAGTTCTGTTGTCTTCCATGTGTAAACGCTGCCGTCCCGTTAGTGCAAAGCTTTAAATAGACATTTCTCTGCAACTACAACGAATCCAATCAAATTACATTTAATGTGTACACCTAACAGATTTATTCAGTAATAAAAAACTAGCGATTAATGTTTGCCAAATCAACAGACGGTCTATTTCTTCTTCGTGGGCGTGGCGCCGCCCATGCGCTCCAGTTCGGCCTTCAGATCGAGCAGATCCTTATCGGGCACATAGCGTCGCTCCTCCAGCTCCTCCGTGTGCTCCGCCACCGTCAGCTGCACGCCCTCGGGCAGCGCTGCCTGCGCGATTCTCAGGAACTGCGGATAGACGGGCGCATCGACCTTGTTCAGCTGCAGATTCCGCTCATAGGTCGTCAGCTTGTACTCCGCCTCGATCACCGTCGAATTGGGCCTCAAGCGTTGCACCTGCGTTTGCTGCGGAGGCAGGGCGTAACAGTCGGAGACATCCAAATCCAGATACTCGGCGACTCCATGCAGGAAGCGCTGATAGCTCTCCAGCACCGGATAGTCGTAGCCCCTGATCTGCACATTCAGGCTCTCGATTTGCGGATACTTCGGCTTGAGCGACTGAAATGGGAAAGTAAATTAATAATCAAAATTCGGAAGGGGGAGGTAAGTCGTGCGCAAATTGAATGTGGCATATCTTCGTTGTTTTTTATCCAATCATAACAAAATATACAGCATCTGTGGAGAATACCATAGGCTACGTTAATATCAAATAAGAAATCTCTAGCTTTAATATTAAATCTGCTGTTGTGCTTTAAGTTTGCGAGATCTTTAAGGTAGGTGCGGTTTTTTGTAATTTGCTGTGAAAGGCGGGTAGGTATACAAAATCTACAATAAGCTCGATCTGCTTACTGAACTGGAGAAACTAAATCCCGAATATGGTGTCTCTAGCTCTGATAGATGCTGAGATCTACATAGGAGTTTATACGGACGGACAGACGGAAATGGCTATATAGACTCGGTTCGTCGATCTAATCAAGCATATATATACTTTGTGAGTGTGAGTGTTACACACATCCCTACTTTGCACTAACTTTAACTTTTTTTAAAGTAAAGTGTCTAATTAAATAACAAATAACAGATGATAACAACCTCCAGATAGTCCGGTTCGTAAACACTGTAAACACTTGATTTGGCAATCTGTGCTGTCGGCCTGGGCAGCTGCAGCAGCAAGCGCACGCTTGGCAGTACCTAAAATAATACAAGTTATTAATTTTAATACATGTTTTATGTTTATTTTAATGTTATTTACTCGGCGCAGCATTTTTGGTGTCTGTGCAAGGAGCGCAGGTTATATCACAATGCGCAATACACGTTCAGTCTGCATGACGTGCATGTCATGCGCACAGCTGTTCGATATATCGTTATGCTTGAATATATCGATATGCTGCATTTAAAAATTTTAAAAGTTATCAAAATAATTCTTACTATATTGCTTATAATATTTATATTTATGTGTTAATAAATTTAAATTAATAAATTTTTTATTGTTAATAGTTAATGCGGAAATTAAAATATTTGTTTGGTTTTGAAACATATATCAACATATCGATGACGAACTATTCATATCAACGCACATATCGATACAACGATACAACGATATATCGCAAAAGTACACACGCATGCAGAATTGCAGTTTGCAAAGAAGCAGCATAGAGTATTTTTTTATTTGGATCAGCCGATTCGCAAATTAACTGAAAAATTAAAAGGCCATAAACAGTGAAATGGACTATTCAAAAGTCAGAAATGTGGCGCTACTCGTGCTCTGCTTGTGTACCTGCTATGTGCTCTGCTCCGAGGATAAGAAAATACCGGCGACGAAATTGGGCAAAAACGTAGCGCCGTCGATTTCTTTTCTTTACTGGTGAGCAGTGTTGCCACATCGGCTTTTTCCTCGCCAGATCTGGCTGTTTTTTGTTAGCATTTGCTATGAAGATTGTGAAATTGCGATAAGCGGAAAGTTATAGAAATTTTGTAATAATTTTTGTTGATAATTGTCCATAATTAAATAGTACATACTGAAAACTTAGTATATCGAGCCCCTCCCGCGAAAAAAACAAAAATAACTTGGCTGTTTTCTGGCTTATTTGGCATCACTGTTGAAGAGTGTAAATTAGCTGCAGCTCACCCTATTGAAAGGGTCGTTCGGTTGGTGGGCGGGGTGAGGGGGCGGCCTTATCGCATTATCACGTTTAAGCATGACGATTCACATTCGCTTTTTATTTTTGTGTATTTTTGCAGCTATTCGTGTGGCTACCGCAAGGCATTTGACGATTATACGAATCTGCTGGTCCAGAGATATCCACAGCTGGAGATCCATGGCGGGAACTACGATCCGCCCGGCATGAACTATTACCTCTCCAAGCTGATATTCATTCTGAAGATCGCGATCGTGGTGTCGATTGTGGCCTCTGTGAGTCCGTTCACCTTCCTGGGCCTCAATACGCCCGGCTGGTGGAGTCATCTGCAGTCGAACAAGATCTACGCCTGCATGATGATCTTCTTTCTGGGCAACATGATCGAGGGGCAGCTGATATCCTCGGGCGCCTTTGAGATAACACTGAACGATGTGCCCGTCTGGTCGAAGCTCCAGACCGGACGTTTTCCTGCGGCCGAGGTGCTCTTCCAGATCATTGACAATCAGCTGCAGTTCACCGAGAAGATCCAGGAGAATCCCGACTTTGTTAAATAATAGTTACAACAACAACAACATCAGCAATAGCAATAACAACACCAAATATGTATATCCAACAGCGATTTAACAAATGTCTAGAAAAGTAACGAAAGTCAGAACTGTACGATCCGAATTATTCTAGTTTATGTACGTAACTTGTGTTTTCATTATAGTAGTCGACCGTCTTAATTAGCAGATCTGTATATCCATGTTCGTACTATAAATAATAATGAATGTCTTAATGTGTTTAAGTTGCCATCAGCATCGGAATTTGTGAGCTGACGTTGGTGTAAATCTAGCCGGGTATTGGGCACTTGGAGACAAAACGTTGTATTAAGCTATTTAGATATTGTATCGGATAATGTAACACATTTACTAATTGTTAATAGGTGAAGCAACTAAATACATAAATACACATAAAACCAAACAAGTCTTCTTCATTTTCAATCAATAAATACACAGAGATCAGCATGTTATTCGATATTTATCGATTAGGGCGTAAAGGGGGCGTCGCTTCCTAGATGTGAAATACCTAAATCTACGTACGGTATACATTTACCTACATTCCGAATATGGGTGCTCTAGCTCTAATAGTTGCTGGGATCTACGCGCTTGTCCATACGGACGGTCAGATGGACTGGACTAAATCGGCTCAGCTCAACGATATGGCTCTAAAATCTTAAGTTTTTTTTAACAAATTCATCCATGTTTGGTTTTTTATGCATTATTTTCGCCCGTCGTCCAGATTTAGAATATATATACTTTCTGGATCCTATCACATACATTTTCCGAAATTATTATTAAATTCTTATTATTTTTACTCATTTTTAATAGGTACAGGGTATAACAACAAAAATGTTTTAATAATATAACCTTCAAATATTTTTACCAATAAAATATCATAACAATAATGCAGGCAAGTAATTATTTTGATGAAGTGTACATTTTATTTATCAAAAACTGGGCTTTGTTTCGCATTTGTTGTTAGGTTTTTTTAATCCCTAAAAAATTCATTACATTACATATCGGGCAGTGGATTATTATTTATAATTATTACAATATTATTATAGTAGTTATTCGTTTTCCACCATTTGGTAAGTATATTTATATTATTTTTGGCTCTTTAGCTCGACTCGTTAAAATTGCACTGGCTGTAAGAATCTCAGAATCTGGCATCGAAGATCTCAAAACGCAGACTGTACTTTGTGTTGTGTAGAGCGTGTGTGTGTGTGTGTGTGTGTGGGTGTGTGTGAGTGTATGTGTTTGTGTGTTGGGGTTGGGATAGTGATAGCAACTTAGACTTAATAATTATTTAACTGCTACTTAGTACGTAAACTGAACTGGCATCTAAGGAGCGTAGGTGTCATCGCGTGGACGCCTTGGTCGTTCTTGTTGGCGGATTCCGTAACGGTTCCGGTTGAAGTTGCCTGGAGCCGGCTGTGGTTGACGTATATTTCCGGCACGGTATGTGCCGCCTTGATAGGCGGGAACTGGACCAGGTTGTTCCCCTACTCCAGGTCTCCAGTAAGTGGGTCTGGAGCCGGTACCGTAGGCGGGATTAAACCTTGAATTCGAGCCAGAGTTGGAACCGAAGTTGGAACCGGAGCCGAAGTTCGAAGCGGATCCCTGGTTAGAACCTGATCCGAAGTTCGAGGAGCCAAAGTTAGAACCTGAGCCGAAGTTTGAAGCGGATCCCTGGTTAGAACCTGAGCCAAAGTTCGAAGATGATCCCTGGTTAGAACCCGAGCCGAAGTTCGAAGATGATCCCTGGTTAGAACCCGAGCCGAAGTTTGAGGAGCCAAAGTTAGAACTGGATCCGTAGTTAGAACCGGAACCGAAATTGGAGCTAGAGCCGGAGCCAGAGCTATAACTGGAGCTTGAGCCGGAGCCGGAGCTGGAGCTATAACTGGAGCTTGATCGCTGGCGCGTTATGAAACTATCGCCACGACGACGACACACAGTGCATCTGGAAATGTAATTAACATCGATGCATATACTGAACATATCGTGAATCAACGGATACAACATACCTGCTGATCTTGCTGGTTTGATCCGCCTTCAGAGTTTGCTGACGTGGCTGCAAGAACTGATCCTGCTCCTCAATAACGGCCAGCCAGAAGGAAGCCAGTGCATCGTAATAGTTGCAACGTCCATGTCCGTGACACTCAATAACTGGATTCGCGCGGAACTCCTCCAAACAGGAGCCGGGCGACACCAAATCCTGACCAACGCCACCAGTGTTATCCATGGTGGTCTGCAGATGGCGGAGATTAGTCTGAGCACAATCTGTAAGCCATCAATTCACTTACCATGTAGTAACTGTAGCCAGTCCACATCTCATCCCAGCCGCCAGGACAATTCGGTATGGACATGGACTGCGAGTGGAGGGCAATGATACGGGTTGATGTCTCGCACACAGCGCAGCTGCGGAGTTCAACTTGGGTTAATTGAAATTTGCGATTAGTGTTTCAGTTGTGCTTACCGGGAAATGTACTTGATGAGATCCCTAGACTCGATGGGAGTCATTGTCATTGGCATAGGTTCCTCCGTAGATAGCCAGAGACTGTCATCGTTGTTCTGGGCGTAGTTGCAGACGTTGTTGAAATCGCAGAACATGTAAGGCATGGTTGTGAAGCGCATTAGACAGGAGCCTGATTGTCCCAGATCCTGGCCAACGGCACGACTGCTGCCAATATTGCCAGATAGAGAGTAGCCTTCCCAAAGCATGCTTGTGCCTGCTGGACACTGTGGGATGCGTGTGGATTGCGAGTGACGGGTGAAAATGAAACCTCGACTCTTTGGCGGTGGTGGTGGTGGCGCTGGGTCACCGCGCGGGCCTGGGGCACCACGCAAGCCAGGTCGACCTCTCAAACCGATTTCACCTCTATCACCACGTTCACCCTGCATACCATCTGCACCCTCGTAACCCATTAGGCCAGCGTCTCCGCGATAGCCTTTGTAACCACGGGCTCCCTGTATACCGTAGACACCAGACAATCCTACATCACCCTGTTCACCAGTAAATCCATCCAGGCCGGGCTCGCCGCGATCTCCAGGTCGAGCATATGTGTAGGAATATGTGACACCAGGCTCTCCTTTCTCTCCATCTAGTCCTCTAATACCATCAATTCCGCTCCAGCCAGCATCACCAGTTTGGCCACGTTCTCCACGTGCACCGACGAATCCCATGCGACCGGGAGAACCGCTATAGCCCTGTTCGCCCTTAGCACCATCGTAGCCATCGGCACCTTGCTCGCCGCGATCGCCAATCTCACCCTTTGGACCCCAGATGGCAAATCCAGAGTCACCTCTTTCACCCTGCATGCCCATGTCACCGCTTTCGCCCTTTATGCCTTGATGACCGTTCATACCATAGCGGCCAGGAGGTCCTCGATAGCCGACGTCACCAGGTGGACCTTGTGGGCCGATACGTACGGGACCCTGGGGGCCATTTTCACCATCCAATCCATATTCACCTTGCTCACCTGGCGCACCCTTTTGGCCAAAGCGACCTGGACGTCCGGCCAGGCCATCATAGCCCGTGTCACCCTCTTCGCCACGTTCAGCTTGAAGTCGAGCACCTGGTAGACCTCTCAGACCCGCGTCTCCCTGCATTCCCTTCACACCAGGTGCGCCATCATATCCAGGTTGACCTTGGAAACCGATATCACCGCGCTCTCCTTGAGCGCCACGCATTCCAATGACACCGATCATGCCTGGCTCTCCATCAAATCCTGTTTCGCCTTGCAGGCCATGGTCTCCGTGTTCGCCGCGGCTATCCTCTAAATCACCAACGAACTCGACGGAACCGATATCACCCATTTCACCCGTATCACCAATCTCGCCTTGCATACCCTCTGGGCCATATTCGCCAGGAACACCTTCATCACCTTGCATACCAGGAGCACCAGGGAAGCCAACATCACCTATTGCTCCCTGCTCACCGGTAAAACCAATAAGTCCAACTGCTCCGGGTTGTCCCTTTATGCCGAGATACCCATTGCGACCAGGATATCCAGGGGCACCATCAATGCCTGGGTCACCTTGCATTCCAACAATGCCAGAGTATCCAAACTCGCCCACCTCACCCTTCAAGCCATGTAGACCGGGTAATCCATTGCGTCCGGGTGCACCAACTTCACCCTTAGGGCCAGTGAAACCGTCGCTTCCAGGCAACGAGTCTCCAGGAGCACCACGTTCACCCTTATCGCCAGGTGCACCATTAAAACCAGGTGCTCCCATCCATCCAGCCTGTCCCATTTGGCCCTTGACGCCACTGTATGCTGATACGCCCTTGGCACCTATACGGCCAGGATTACCTTGGTCGCCATGCTCACCCTTGGCGCCAGGCATACCAGAGACACCAGGACGGCCAAATAGACCCATTTCGCCAGTAAGTCCTGCAAATAATTACGTAATGTTGAAGTACTAAACAATAGAAGTTCAAATACTAACCTTTAGGACCCAATGCACCGACTTGTCCACGTGGTCCCAAATCACCGGGACGTCCATCAAATCCATTGTCTCCACGTTCGCCTTGTTCTCCAGGAATTCCGTTCAAACCTGGGCTGCCACGGTCACCAACAAAACCGGGTTGTCCTGAATCACCCATTCTTCCGGTACGGCCAGCATAACCAATACTACCCTTGGCACCATTTTGACCGACTTGTCCTATAGAGCCCACTTCACCCTTTTGACCTTTAATTCCGTGCAGAGCTATGCCACCAGCGCGTCCAGGTTCACCTTGTGGACCAGGTGGACCAACCACAATTTCACCACGTTGTCCCTTGTTGCCAGACAACCCGGTTTGTCCCCAGATTCCGTCATCACCAACACCTCCCTTACTACCTTTTGGTCCAGGAATTCCCTTTAGGCCAGGTTGACCTGGATAGCCAGCATCGCCAATGAATCCCTTGATACCCGGTCGACCGGGTATACCAATTTCTCCAGATAAAATGTGTTGTCCGGGCTCACCACGATGACCCTTTTGGCCAAGAATACCAGGTACGCCTGGCTCACCATCTAAGCCAGGTTTACCTGGTGCACCGTGAGGTCCATAATCGCCATTTTCTCCTTTATAGCCCTTTGCACCAGAAGGTCCCTCTGTGACTGGTCCGGGTGGTCCATGGTCGCCAGGTAATCCTAGTAATCCTTGCTCGCCCCTCTCACCCTTTTGACCACGGAATCCTGGTTCGCCTGGGTAACCCACGTCCCCGGCTTCTCCGCGGTTTTCGATTATTTCACCAGGATGCGGTTCACCTTTGTCGCCTTTAAAGCCTCTGCTACCAGTATCTCCACGCTCGCCCCTAAAAATTAAAGTTAAAAGTTGTTTATATTGAAGTTTCAATAATTACTTAATGCCATTATATCCAGCCTGTCCGGTCATGTATATTTTTGGTGTGGGTGGTGGTGCACCATTTTGGCCATCGCGACCATCAATACCGGGTTTTCCATCCAAACCAGGGTAGCCAGCATCTCCGTTTTCGCCACTTAGGCCTGCCTCTCCCTTGGCACCAGAAACACCGTTCCAGCCGGTTTCACCTCTCTCACCCTGCAGACCTTGCTGGCCACGTGGTCCAAAATCACCATCATCGCCTTTCTCAGTTTCCTTCCGACTGCCGATGTACTCAGTCCTGCCAGGAGGACCTGGTCTACCTACGCGACCGACCTCACCAGGAATACCGGGAGTACCCGTCATGCCCTTGAAGCCAGGACGGCCAACCCTGCCCTGAATGCCTTTAACACCACGAGCTCCGGTGATGCCAGCCAAGCCATGCGCACCATGCTCGCCAGGATAACCAGAGTCACCCAAAATTCCTTTAATGCCACGGGGTCCAGCGTGACAGTAGCCACAGTCATCACCTCGGATGCCCTTATCACCAGTGTGTCCTTTCAGACCAGGAAAACCATCAGTGCCAGGTCTACCGATTCTACCGGGCCTGCCTGGGGCTCCTGGTGGGCCCACGATATTCAGACCCTCACCAGGCATACCCTTGTCACCAGGCAGACCAACTTCACCTCGATCGCCGCGATACCCATCAACACCATTAATACCGTTCTGACCAGCCTGACCTTTAGGTCCATACAGGTTACGACCAGGATCACCTTGATAGCCAATTCGGCCTGGAGGACCAGCCATGCCAGTGGGACCTTGTGGACCGGGTTGACCCATAAGGCCATAGTCACCATTTTCACCTTTCTCGCTACGTCCAGGTGGGCCACGATTGCCACTAAGACCTTGGTCTCCAGGTGGACCAGGTTGTCCTTGTAAACCACGACGCCCTTGCTTTCCGGGGATGCCATTTAAGCCAGGAAGACCTGGAGCTCCGATATCACCCTGTGAACCGACCGGACCAGGCAAAGATTCGTCCAAACTGGGATCATACACACCAGGAGGACCCATTCCACCCTGTTTACCAGGGAATCCAGGAAAACCATCCTCACCGCGCTCACCAGGTCTGCCATCTTGACCGTCATCACCATCGTAGCCTGGCGCACCCTTTACACCTTTTTCGCCAGGGCCACCTTGATTTCCATCACGGCCTGGCTTACCGCGTTCTCCGCGTTCTCCGATTTCACCTCGTGCGCCTGGTCGACCATTTCTACCAAATTGTCCTGGCTCGCCAAACTGGCCGGGGGGTCCGCGAGGACCCCTTTCACCAAGTCGACCTTTGTAACCCTTCAAAGTATGATCGAAACGTAAGGCACCGGGTTCACCTTCGCCAGGCTCACCCTTCTCGCCCGCGATGCCCTGAAGCATTGGATAATTCTCAGGCACTCCCATTTCGCCCTTGTAACCCTGGGGACCTTCTTCACCCTTCTGGCCTTCAATGCCGGCAAACCCGATATCGCCTTTAAGACCACTTTCGCCATCAAATCCAGGTATTCCGTCATGTCCTTCGATACCAGCTTCACCACGGTTACCCTTGGTCCCTTTGGAGTTGATGCCACCCTCACCGGCATCGCCTTGGGCACCGGGTGCACCCGGCTTTCCCATGGGTCCACGCAAACCGTTTTCACCAGGTAGACCAGCTTGGCCTTGTGGACCAGGTCGACCATCACAGCCATCTATACCGCGGGGACCATGTGTACCATCCTCGCCAGGGAAACCCTGTTTTTAAGTTATATATAAAATTAATAACGCTTCAAATAATTTTGATTTTTAATGACTTACGCGTGCACCTGGAAAACCATTCTCGCCTTGTAGGCCAGTGTCTCCCTAAAATATTATTTGAATATTAAATCAAAATTTGTTATTATAATAAACGAATATTATATTACTTACGCGATGTCCCTTTTCGCCCTGTTCGCCGTATTCACCAACATCTCCCTTTTCTCCAAAAAAGCCGGGTGGTCCAAATGGTCCCATATCACCAGGCGAACCTTCCCGACCCGGCACACCTGTTAACCCTATGGATCCAATGCGTCCTTTAATACCCTTACAGTCGCACAGTGTTGTATTGCATTCCTAAAATGAGTGGCATAATGGATATTGTCAATTGGTTGATTGAATTTCTTGCATGGAGAACTAGAATTAGAACACCAACTCGTCTGATTGCTATTGATTAACACATTGATTTGCCTTTAACTCGTTGGTCATCATTTCTAATTGATGTTGAGATCTATAGACAATTCAAACTTGTATACGTATTTTATTTTCCATTTCCAAGGGAAACGAATATCTAAACTTTAGGAAAATTCAATAAAAAATTCTGTTATCAGATGTCGGTGCTATTCGACCCATACACTCCATTATTCTCAAATGCATTTTTAGATCTATGCAATATTAGTTTAATTAATTTGTTGAATCCTCTGGCAAATCTCAGCGAGTATCTCAACTATTTATAGATCTTTGTATGTAGTTTAAAAAATTAAGAACAGCGAATGCTCGAGCTACAATAACTATGAAATTGTTGGGTTTATGATCTGGTTTTTCTATGCTTTTATGCACTTTAGATATTTTCTGATATTTAGCTATTCCCATTTTAGGCATTAGTCATAATACAAACAATAACAATTACAATAATAACAACATTTTGCGGGTGCAAGCTGAGAGTGTGTGGCAAGTGCAGCATGCCTGAAACAACTTGCAACTTGGCATGCTATGCATCTAAACATTTTATTATTATTTTTTTTTATTTTGCTTTAATTGCGCTATTTCCGTTTGCAGTGAGATAATCGTGTATTGTTCATTCAAGTGTATTCACAGTGTACTTGCAACACTCACAGCTGGGCTACGCGTAATCTCAAATGCATTCGGAACAAGATCTCTGATGCGTACAGCAGATCATGGCACGATGCTCAGATCGACTTGAAGAAGTTTCACAAAATATGCTAGACTGCTTGAAATGAATAAAGACATGGCTGAATGCCATCCTGATCTGGCCTCTACACATAGTTAAAAATATATTAACATAGGAGGATTATGGTTAAGTATTATTAATGCCTATGTCATGTCTAACATTAAGAAGCTGATCTAGGTTACAATTGCTAACATCAAGTATAAGAATTTTAATTTTTCAACAAGTTTTTTTTATAATATTTTGCTTTTTTTATGGCAACCGTGATTAAAAATTCAAGAGCAGTTTATCTCTTAGTTGAAACTAATACTTGCTATTAAAATTTTAAGTTATAGCTCTATTTAATTTTATTTTTATATTAATGAAAAAACCCTTATTTTTCATCATCAATTAACAAATATAAATTAATAAATATTGGCAGTATTTCAGCTTCCTTTTCCCACTTCTCATAACAAGAGAACTAGAACATATTCGAAAACAAGTCCAAAACATATGAATAGCATTACAATCACATGCTGAACCAATTCTGTTGGCTATATATGCTAATTGCATAGCACATAAACCTAGATTATTGTTATGCATTTTCGACCTCCAAGTGGTTTAAGTACTCATTAAATAATTTCTGTCGAATTTCGCATAGATTTCGGGTAGACGAAATTGATTTGCCACATCGAATTCTCCTGCTCACCTCATTCTGAAGTTCTCCGGTTTGGCGACATGTAAATGCCGTAAAAGTCTTTATAAACATCCTTAGTTTGTTTAGTGTTTGCATATGAGATATGTAGTAGACAAATATTAATAGAATTGACATAATTCCGTTTAGTTAAAAATCAAAACAATTTATTGCTCTGTTTATTAAAATGACTTTGAGCGTCGCTGGGCCGCACGTTCAGTTTTCTTCAATTTTAAGATGAAACACCACGAAAATTAAAAAAAAAAAATGTTCTTTGAAAAAAATTTTAAAATAAAAAAATAATAGTGCCACACATGTTGCACGCATGTTTCGAACAGAAAAAAAAGTATAAATTTCGGCCTGGAAAATTAGTGTCAAATATTTGCAAACTGAAATTTGCTAAACACAAAACCAAAATATTTGCTGCTTTAAATGTTTAGAATATCCATAAATAATGAGTGCAATTTGAACACTGCACTCGATGCGTTTTCAATCAAAGCGAGTTCAAAGCAACTGCAAGACGGCTCAATAAATAGAGGGGGATTCCAAGAAGAGTGCCGGGGATCCGCAGAGATCGTGCAGAGATCAAACCATCTGTTAACAAAATATGCACATGACGTGTAAATCAGACAAAAAAAAAATCAGAACGTTAAACATAAACAATCTTCCAAAACTAGAAAAATCACAAAAAAAAAAAAGAAAAACTCAAGAAAAAATATCTGTTGAAAATTTGGTTCTCTGTGTGGTAAACCAGAACATTTGGTTGCTTTCGATAAAAAAAAAAGCAGCAGGCGAGAAAACGCACAAAGATCTAAATTCACAATGCATATGGCAGGTGTATGCCGAGTTGAAAATATAGTAGATATATCTCATGCTACATGAATGTGGCATAGTTGGTGTGCATTCACTTTCTGGATTTTATACGAGCTGAGTGTAGAAAACTTTGGCATATACTGCATACTGCAGTGTACTGTTAAAAAAAAAAACAATTTGAAACGAAAGTGGGATAATTTAAATAGGTATTTTAAATTTTACGGCCATTAAATTTAAATTGTATTACATATTTTATTTATATTCAATATTATTACAACATTGTATTTATTAAATATTGAGTATAAAATATAGCTTTTCATAATTTTTAAATAAGATTTTTGAATGAATATTTAAAAAACATAAACCTACCAGGATAATATTATTATATTCTATTAAATATTAAGTATGTATTATATTTTATGTATTTTGCGTGATTTTTTAGAAAATTAAAAAAAAACAGGATAATAGTTAAGTTGGACTTCAATATTCTACAAAAATTAAATGGGACATTATTGATTTACATATTTAATTTTATTTACATTTTAAATTATCAAGTTGAAAATGCTATAGTCGAATTCCACCGATAGTATCAGATCTTTTACATATTCTATGCAATAATATCACCTTAACTCTGTTCTGCATACAGCACATTGAAATAAAAGTAATATTATTTCACACATTCTTTCAATTGAAATGACAGCAAATCGAAACCAAAGTCAAAATTCAAATTTCATTCAATTAGTTTGCCGCAAAAACAACGAAACAAGTAATCCGAAAATTCACGAATTCCAAATGCAAAGCCCAAATGAGAAAATGTTGCTGGAAACACGCTTAGAAAATGACAGCACTGCAATTTCCTTGAACTTGACACTTGCCAGGCAACAGAAGTATATACCCACAACATATATACATATATATATATCTGAAATACATAATATGCCATATAAGGGGCAGACAAACATATATCACATTTGGCACTAACAGACCGTCCCTGCCCCAAACGTTTAACAATCACAAATTGAGAGAGCCACAATGTATTTGATTATTCTGAGCATAACATGCACACAGACATGCAGTATCAGACATAGGTATATATATATGTATATATACACTCGATTCTGTCGACGTCAGCAAGGAGACGGAGACACGAACAAAGCCACCAAAACCGTTGGGAACTCGATTATATAGTATAGTATTCGAGGCTTTCTTGGGGCACGCGTGTAGCAGCCACAGTTGAGCAGGTTAGTTTGCTTTATTGAGCTACAGTTGCGACTTGCATAATGCCAGATACCTCAAGAATCAGAAAATATAGTTAAAAAATAAAATATACTTTAAATAAATATATTAAATAAATCTATCATCATCAATCTATCCTTTCATTCAAATAAAATTAATACAAAATACAATTTAAAATGTTTTTAAAAAAAATTGTATACAAAGCGCATCAGCAATGCTGCTTCTTCTTCTTTTTTTGTTTGTTTAATGTTCTCGCTGCCCGAGGGCAATATTGTTTCGTTAATATCTTCCATGCTTAACAACCGATTTTAATGCGCTTTTTGGCATATACCATAAATACAATGGTAAAAATATATTCTAAATTACAACTTTCAGCGCTTAATATTGCGCTAGTTATTGGGTTTTTAATGATGATCAATTGCAATTTATTGGATGCCATGCCCATAGAACGCTGCTATTCGTAAAATTTGCTGTCTAACATTATATTTATCTATTCTGTGAATGCGCATTGAAATGGCTTACAAAACACCGAAGTTATTAAAGAAACAATATTGCAGGCTTTTCTCCGCTCGCTCTCCTACAGCTCAAAAATTAAAGCACAGCATAAAAACTAAGAAGAATCATTGCTGCTGCGCTTGTTATAATAAATTATAAATATTTTAAAATATATTTGTTTAATGAAAATAGCACATTTGCAGTGACTTTTGTTTAGGTTTTTAATTTTTGGACTGTATAAGTATGCGTTTGTATTTGTGTATATATAATTGTTATATATGTATGTATAGGTAGCATCAGCCTGCTGTTTCAGTGGCGCACTTGAGCAGATTTGCGCATGTTGATGTCAATTGCTGCGATACCTTTTGCTCTTCGCGCTGACAATGCAGTTTAAGGTCAAAGTTGTCAGGCCCCCGTTAGCTCTGCCATATAGCGATATAGCGCATATATGTAGATATAGTGGCGACAATTGGCACACCCACCCACGCTATAATGCGGCTAAACCCGGAGATGATCTGATGCCTCTAGTATAGCCACAGACATAGCTAAATATCTGTGCATAAATATGTATGCATTTGATATGCACGTGCGAGGCAAGTACATTGGCCCGTACAGGGTATTTAATGACGAGCAGTGGAATTCACAAGTTGAGTTCCCCTGAAAAAGGGAGTGTTAGTGATACTGCCCAACATCAGCCTTATATGGTGATTACGCTTTATGCAGAAAGTGCACAGCGAAGCGAAAAATCACAAAATAAATACAAAAAACCGAGCAAAAGATGTGCAAATTAAATACAGAACAAAGTATTTTCTTAGCTGATCTAATCTAAATGCAAATATATTAAGTAGTCTCGAATTGACCGGATGTGGCACAGTAAAAAAAATAATAATACTACATATTATATGTACAAAAAAATCTGAGCTGATAACAGCGCCTTGATAGCTTCTTCTTGGCTTGCCATTTTAATTAGTATATTTTAATTTGGCGGTAAATTATATACATTTTTTTTATACTCACAGTCAGTCTGATATGGAATTTTATGCCATCTTTGTATTGTATCAAAATTTTGAAATTCAAATGGACAAAGGGGTTATCTGTTAAATGTCAATGCGAACTCTTTGTTGCCAACTTCAGATTGTGAATACTCATACTATATTCATCATGCATACTTCGAATAGGCATAGGCTGAGGTCCTGTCATTCGATCGTTCATCACAATTGACCCAATTCGCTGAACGATCTCAGAATGCAGCAAACACGCGCCATCAATCAACATTTGACGATCTACGCCATGCAAGTGCAACAACAATTGCACAAATATGCACTTGCCACAGGCTGCAGCATTCAAAACTTCTGCCCTTAGTCGCACCACAAATACCCTTTAGTCAGCTTTTAAAATATGTGAGCACAATTTATTTTGCAATTGATTATTTGGATAATTACAATACCTTTTTTCAATATACTATAATTTTATATTTGAATAAAAATATGTATTTTATTTTAGTTAAATTATTTTGATATTTGATTTATTAAATTACTTTAAGTATGATATCTATATAAGCAAAATTTGGATGCATCATGTCTTAACTATGGACCGATTTTAATAAAATTTTCAGAATCGGTAGATAAAACTATTTTATTTTAATTTTTAATCAAATTATATTTGTTTTATTTTGTTTCCTTAGGTTATAAACAGTAAAACGTCTAAGCTTAATTTATTTTTTTTTGTTTCGTTTATTTCCTCTTATTATTCATTAATTGTCTTGTTTTTATTCATACAAATTAAAATATTAATAATTAATTTTAAGATGACTTTTATTAAATTGAAAACTGCTTGTTTAATAAAAGAAATTTAGTCTTAAATAGGTGTATTAGAGTTAAACTTTCCCATAACCTGGCTAATCTCTAAGGCTGTCCATATATCCAACATATGCCATTAGTACAGGGTATGCTACATATTGTATAGTACAGAGTATATGGAACAAACATATGAGCAACGTGTGATTGACATGAAATCTCATGCCCACACACAGTAACACTCACACTCACACACTCACACACACACACACACACACACACACACACACACACACACACACTCACACTCACACCATAGAGCATAATGCATGCACATCTGGACATCTGGACTGCCCGATTCGGAGACTCGGGGACCCGACTCTATCTGCCTGTCTGCTTGTTTATATGTTATTGTTGTTGTTATTATTGTTGCTGTTGCTGTTGTTGTTGTTGTTGTAGCGCTCTTGCAGCATGACATCATTTTTGACATCATAAAGAAGCGTTAAAAGCGAAAGACTAAAGAAATCTGCACATGCACAAATGCACATACATTCATATACATACATACAACTACTGATTTAGATCGAGTACAAACACCCACACACACACACACACAGAGCTATTAAAATAATAAAAAAGAATAGCCAAGAATTCGCAACGGCGCTTTGCAGTTTGCATGTTAGATTTACAGTTTACATTCATTTGTTTTTGCATAATTGTTTAGACAAACGCCTGACAGATGATAACTAATTACGGCGCACTCAAATTACAGGGCATCAAATGGCAGCGCAATGATTGCAAAACTGTTGCAGGCTTTGGCCGCCATCTTAACTAAAATGGCATCCAAATTATCGCAAACAATTTGAATAGTTATCGATCAACTCGTAAAGAGCGCCAAAAAGTTAGCTACCTTTATGTAACGATAGGTGTTTGTTATCGAGCTTAGATTTACAAATTATATATTATAAAATTATAAATATAAAAATATATAATTTTTTATTGCGAAAAATAAATATATTTGTATGAAAATTGTTATTTTTTTTTTTAATTTTTCTAAATTTATTATCTGAATAAATGCGAAAATATAAATATGAAAATTATAAATGAACAAATTTAATTTAGTAAATATTGTGAGGAAAATAAATACAAACGCATTTTTTGCTTATAAAGTTACTTATTCTAAATAATTGTGAAAAAATAAATAATAATAAAAATAAATAAAATATAATAAAAAAAATAAATATTAATTTAGTAAATATAAATAATAATATGCAAATTATAAATTAAGCAAATATAATTAACTAAATCATTATAAAATACAGGGTATAAAAATAATTAATATGTTTATTGTTTATATATTTGATAATGTGATAATTAACTAATTGACAAATTATTAATATGTAAATGTATATATATTATTATTTATTATGCAAATGCCAAAAATGCTGAGCGCAGTGTTTTTTGAATTTATTCTGGAAGCGTTCTTATCAGCAGGCAGTTAACCTGCTAGTTGACATTTTGCCTCAATGTTTTGGTAATCAAAAAACTATTAAGTGATATAATTGTCGCACAAATCAGTTAAATGCTGCCTGGGGCAGAAAGTATTTTTAGCAATGATCTTAGACAGCCATAGAGAGAGAGCATACATATATTTTGATGAGTTTTAATGAATTCCAATTTCAGCATAAAACAAAAGGCACAAAAATAACAAAAAAACTGCAACTAAATAACGCTGATAACAACAAAAACAACGTGACTCGAGGCTTGAGACTTGAGACTGAGATGCCTGATAACCCAATTTCAGTGTGTTTTTTAAGCAAGCTGCAAAAAACAGTGCACACTCAGAGCAAATAATCGCGTTAATTTATAATTTTCACACTGAGCAGCCGCTTGTTGCAATATATCACTTATACGACATGTTGCCCATATCTCTCAGAGCGAGAGGAGCGAGAGAGTGCGAGTGAGTGAGCGAGTGAGAGAGCACTTCGCATAATTTCCGCATTCACTTGTAGATAAATAAATAATTGAGTCAAATTGAAATGCAACTCGCCAAACAATTTTCGAGATGCACGCAAATAAACTTCAGCCATAAAGAAAGCCCCAGACTTGTTGTTCTTCTGCTGCTGCTTCTTCTTCTCGTGCTGACTTGGGGGGGCTCCGTTATGTCTGCAGCTGGTCAGTGATTTATGTGTGTGTGTGTCTGTGTGTGTGTGTGTGTTGGGGTCAAGCTAAGCACTAAGAGCGAGCAAGACTACACTCAGAAAAATAAACCAAACATTCTTGCGTGATTCAAGTCTGAAACTTTTTAATAATCGAGTTTTCCGAAATTTTATTGATCTAAATAAAATCGTACTTAATTTAAATTCTACTAATTTTAATTCAGGATATTCTTATTTGACGCACGTTTTAGGTACATTCAAGACTGTCTAAAACGGTCTTGTCTTAAATGATATTATGTCTTTACATTAATCTTTTCTCATTTGTTCTTAAACATTTTTCCCTAATCGATAAAACCCGATTCAAAATCCAATAACAAGCTAAATATGGACTATAGAAGTTTTTAATTCAGAGTGTATACTCTCTACCATTATATTTATCTATGCTGAAAACCGCATAGTAATCGGTTAAAACAAATAGAAGTTATTATGGAAACAACATTGCAGGATTTTCCTCGGTCGCTCTTTAATACACACAGGAAAATTAAGAAAAAGCATTGTTGCTTAGTGTTAAATTTTTGTAAATTACAATCAAAATATTATGTCTTAAATTTAATTATGTTTTTACTTTATTCTACATTTGCTCCTCATTTGTTCTTAAATTAATGCAAATTTATATTAATATTTTTTTAAATATCAAGTTAGAAACGTGATAGAATTTTGCTAGAAATTTTTTGATTGCAAATAATAATTGGAAATTCCGTAAAGTCTAATGTTTTTCTCTGAGTGTGCCTTTTTGCATAAACAAAGCGCAGCCAATGAAGTCGAAAGCAGTGTCTAAAAGTGGAAGGGGTTGTTGGAGGAGGGAGAGCGTGGGGGAGGGGGGCAGCAATCGGCAGCAGCGAATCGAACAACAACAAACTTTCAATTCCAATTTGAAATGAGGCAGAGCGCTCAAAGAGCGCCGCAGCTGCAGCCCCCTCCCCCGCTGGCCCAGCGAACACTTGAGAGCTGCTAATTGTCGGCAAGAAACACAACAAATTTCCATATAAGCAATGCTTTAACTCTGTTCCATAGACAGATGCTGCAGGGCCCACAAGTCGCTGCTGCTGCTGCTGCTGCTGATAAAGTACATTTATCAAAATTCATTCATAGAAAAATATAAACGGCAGTCGCGGTCGCTGTCGCTGCCGCAGTTGCTGCCGCAGTTGCCGTCGCAGTTGGCGTTGTCAGCAACACCGGCAAGAGCAGCGTCAACTTAAGTGCACGCACACAAACACATGCACATGTGCGCTCACACTTGTTGCGCTCTCTTAAGCTCAGCGTGTGCGCTTTGCTCTCTTAGCGAGCGCTCGCTCTTAGCGCACAGCTAGCACGCGTGCGTGCATGTGCATGTGTACGTGTGTGTGTGTGCATGCGAGACGGAAAAGGAAATCATTTGGCTGCAAAACCAGTTACAGTTGGAGCTGCACTGCTTGCTGCCTGGCCAAACAGTAGCGCAACCGATTCTAGTTGAACCGGCAACTTTTTAACGTTTCTGCGGTTTTCACACAAGCCACAGCAACAACGTCGCTTCTCGCTCTCACTCAACTCTCTCCTCTCGACTCTCAGCTGCACAGTTGCCGTTCAGTGTTGTCCAATTCGCCTTTAACTCGCCAGATCTGGCTAGAAAGCTTGTAAAACTGCGGCAAACGGAAATTTTGCCTTTTTTCGAAAATAATTCAGCTTTTTGTCTTTTTTTTTTAAATTGTACGAAATTTTTGTTGTTAAGTTTTGCTTAATGTTAAAGCACCTTTAATTTAAAGAATATTTAATTTAAATAATACATTTAAATTAAGAATATTTTTTCAATTTTTGCTTTTTACAAATTTTTGTTTGGTTTTTTTTTATGTGCTAAATAAAAAAATAAACAACTTTTTTCTTGAATAAAGTTGACAACACTAGCGCTGCCTCAACTCCCGACCCTCCTCGCTCTAGTTACGCCTCTCAGCTGAACAGTTGCAGTTGCAGTTGCAGTTGCAGTGGAATTGAAGTTAAAGGTAGCTGCCATGGCATTGAACAAGTAACCGAGTGCGAAATGAAGTCTCAGATCCGATTACAAAATGCCAGCAAATGAGGCTGAAACACGTGAGTGCCAGCAAAACTGGCTTATAACAAAAATTAAAAAAAAAAATACTTCCATGCATTATGCATATATCATTTGAAAATACTTATTAAATATTATTTTTTTATAGAGGAAACAAAGTTATTAACCCTATTTTCACTCATCTAATGGATACAGGGTATAACAAAGATTGTAATAAAAGATAATAAGAATTCTGGAAAAAAATTAAATCAGTTTATAAGAAATGTATACGAAACTTAGCCGCAATGGTTCTTCTTCTTCCTTTTTAGTGTGTGCCATGCCAGAGAGCAAGCTAGGCAAATCTGCAATATTGTTTTCCTAATAACTTTTGTAATGTTTAACCGATTTAAATGCGCTTTTCGAACTATTAAATTATAATGGTAGAGCGTATATACCCCAAATAAGAACCTTCTATGTTTCTTCTATTACGCTTGTTATTCGGTTTTTATCGATTGGGGTATAAATGCTCTACTTATGGTATACATCTAGTTATATTTAGAATATGACTGTTTCTTCTGCCTGTTATATACATTTGCACAAAGTCATCAACCCTGTTCTTACCCATTTAATGGGTACAGGGTCTAAAAATCGAATAAAGCAGCAAATCGCTTGAATTTCATTATTATTATTTTTTTTTTTAATATTTAAATATGAAATTGCTGTTGTTTGAGCTTTGTGTGTCGCCTGGCAAAAGTCATAGCCGATAGCCTTTCGTCTCCGTTGGCGACACTTTGGAATTCTAATTCTATTTTCGATCCCATCCATGTGTGTCGCAATCAGCTCTGCGTTGCTATCAATAATAATTGTGCCGTCAATGCCGCCAACATAGCTATAAACCTAATTAAATCCCAACGATCCACACGCTCATATGACACTAAATCTCAGGCTTGATAAGCCACGAGCACAAGTTGAAATCAAAGGCATAGAAAGTATGCACATACGCAAAGCATGCCCTTTATTGCCTTGGCTTCCAGCCAAGATCTGTATTAAATTTAATCATGATGAAACATGTAGCCGGACATTGCGACAGACAGAGAGTGAGAGAGAGAGAGCAAACTTCAATTGAACATCAGAAACTCTTGAATTTTGGCAAATCTTTTATGTCTCGAAGTTAAAACTCTTAAAACGTTTTGGTTTTACAACTAACTTTACAGTTTTAATCTTAACCGAATATACATCCCATTAAATTAGGCTTGAGTTTGAATAATTAAACAATTAAATCTTCTAAAACAGCATATAAGTAAATTATAAATATTTGTCAGCCATAAATTTTGATAATTTTTAAGCAATTTTAATTGCCAAACCCGTTTTCAAGCATATTCAAGGGTTTTAACAAAATATATTTTACTAAGTTTTTGTTAAAAATCTAAACTAAACAATTATTTTAAATTGCCAAGTTAAGTTTTATTAAAATTTGTATTAAAAATCCATTGAAATAATTATTTTAAGTGATACGCGATACGTTATTTTATATTAATTATATTGAAGAGCGCATTGAAATGGATTAATTGAATAATTTTAATGTCAAATTTGAATTTAAATTTAAATTTAATCCAAAAATAACTATCTAAAATCTTAAAATACAAATAAAAACTCTGCAGTTATTAAAATTTAAAGTTTCTTAAAGTAAAACCAAATTTTTTAATATTGTTTTTAAGTTAACGTTTTCAGTTGCCAAATTTGGTGATGCTTCAACTGTAGCAAAATCATAGCATAGCTTTAGGGGCTCAAAGTTGCCCAAATTTTATGAACAAAATTTGAAGCACTTCAGAATCATTTTAATTAACACAAATTTTTAAAATAAAAACAAAATCATGCTAAGAAAAATTATTATAAATAAAAATTATTATAAATAAAAATTTTTCTGCGTAATCGCGTAAAATGGCAGATTAATTTGAATTATGATGTTTGTTTTATAGTTCAAAAATGTACCATTGCTAGCCGGAAATGTTCAATGGCAAATTTGAAAATATATATAATAATCAGCATAATAACATAATTGTTCAAATTAATGGAGATAAACCTGTAGGGTTATCATCAGCTGATAACCTACAAAAGATTGCCAAATATGAACATAATTATGTTAGATGACATAATAACAAAATACCACTGCGTATGACATCGAATGAACTCGCTGCTAAGATCAAGGAAGAGCAAATATATATATAGTATATATAATAAAATAGTAATGGTCTAGGTTTATCAACGGCCAAGCGAGAAAAGAGTTACGAACTGCCGGAAATATAATAGACTGAGGAAATATGAAATATGCATTGTGCCTTATTTGTTGATAAAATGCAGTAATGCTGACCCAATTTCGCTTTTCTATATGCTCAAGTTGCTGCTGTAGATTAAGAATCGGTTTGTATTTGACTTCTGGAAACTGCTATGTGCAAGCGCAGTTTGAGCAGCGCTGAGAGTATCAGCAGCTCGCAGTTTGAGAGCGATTGAAGAGTCATAAGAGCACGCTCTTAAGAGCAATGGACAATCGATGTAGAGTTTGAACTGCACTGAGCGCAACAGCAGCTTTAAACAAAACTGTGCTACAGTTTGAGAGCAACTAATAAGAACATATGCTTGCAATAAGATTTTGTTTATTTTAACTTTAAAAAAAACAAATTAAAATATTTGTAATATTGCAAAAATATTGTAAAAATAAATATATGCAAAAAATATATTTTTGTACAAATATTTTAAATATATTTAAATTTATTTACTTATATTTTGATGCCCATAAAATGGATAAGTTTGGGATCGAATAACTTTGTTTATATATCGTTTTGAAGTTATTTTTGTTAATATTTACTTACCTTTGCCTCCGTAAAGGACACAACGCTGGCTATCAGGTACACTGCGCCGAGCAAACCCGAGAGACCCCATAGATCTCTGGGCAACATCATGGTGGTACTGGGCCTGGCCGAATACCTTGACAAGGTGGATAAAATTTAAACTCTTACTGCAATAACACACACGAAACTGCGAAATATATAATAAACAATTGAAGAATTTACGTTTAGTTGGCTTGTTGACAAATGAAAACACAGTTTTTCTCTAAACATTTCATAGATCATACAGATTAGTGTTGTAGATATGTTTATCGTTTTGCTTAAATTGTTATTTAAGTTATATTTTTTTTTTAATAATTATTTATTGTTTGGAATTGAGTTTCAACTAACACAAAATGCGCTGTGAAAAATGCTGCTGCGATCGTCGAGCACAACACACTCCCCACATGTGGAGATCGTCAAGCGTTCAAAGTGCTACTAAAATGGGCCGGCTCCAAAGAGATTTCAGTTCGTTGCCGATGTCGATCCGAGCGCTCGGCTCGCGATCGTCCGCCTCGTCGATCACTTCGGCCACTTCGGCTGGGGCTCGTCGCACGCATACATGCGCAGCAGCTTTTGTTTGTATGCGTCTGCCTGCCTGCTACGACACGCTGGGGGGCGGGGGCGGCACAAAGGGGATGGGCGGGTTGGTTGCGCAGCCTGGCCTGTAGATGGGATCAGAATGAATTTAGCACTTTGTTGCCTTGAAATGAGGAAACGAGCGACATTTTTTTTTTCCATTTTATTTTTGTTATTTGTACTCGACTATTTTCCATACTATAATTTCCCTAGTTAGTTTCTTGTTGGCGCTGCTGAAGCGATTAGCCTAAGGCTTTTTCATTTAGTCTCAGCATAGAGTCGAACACCCGACTCTATGCCTGATAACATGGGATAAGGTTGCGTATTTCCTGTTCAAAATACAACAAAAACATGCATCAAAGACCAAGAAAAATCAGCTCGCATGCGGAGTCTGTTGCGTCTTTTCTTGTTTTTTTGTCGTCTTTAGTATTTTGTGTCATTTAATTAGTACGCAAATTTATAAAAATAGAACTTTACGAAACACTGCCTTGCTAGATTCGTAGGGTCAGTTTTGAAACCATGCCTAATCAAGGCTCTTTCAGTTGAGCAAGCATAACTACAAATACTATTTGTACTATAACTCGGTCCGATAGTTTACTACCGGACTACCGGATTATGCCAGAGGCCAGCGGGAAGTTCTATGTATAGTTTTGGGCACTCAATTCGACCTACTGCTCCCAATATCTACATGGTTTCTTTTTAATATACTAAAAACTATGGATTGTAGATAGCTGAGCTAGTCGGACTATTCGCTAGGCTCACATGAACTAGAACGGAAACGGATATACAACAACACTAAAATAATAATACAACAAAAATAATATAATAATAATAAAGTTATATGAATAAATTTGAAATATTACAATTATTAGTTTAATTATTAATTATTATTTTAACTATTATAAATAAGCATACTAAAATTCGCTCGATTAGCGTTTACTTCAGTTTTCATTGTTTAATAAAACTCTAGAATTTGCTATATAATTTTTTAAAAATTACTGCTTATCTACTCATACTCATGTTGCATGAAGAGCTCGTCTAGCGCGATCGACGATCTATTCAAAAAGGAGCACACACGCTAGCCTTATCGGTGACTTTAAAATATAGTTGACTGTTTGCCTTGAATTAAACTAATTCTTGGAAATACTAGTTTGTTGCACAAAAACAAAATATTGTGAAATTAATAAGATCGAATTTAATTAATTTATTATTATTAATGCATTAATTTTGGGCATATTATTTATAGCTTTTTGTTGTATTGAAGCAATACTAAAAAATAAATAGCAAAAATAAAAATAAAAGCAATTTAAATTGAACCTGACAATAATTTTAAAAATTTGTTTATTCCTCAATATTTTCATTTCAAATAAATTGGCATAAAATAATATGTATTTATTAATATAATATTAATATTACGATTGAAGTAATTTAACAATTAAAGTTGGTTAAAATAATAGTTAAAAAAGAAAGTGTTTTGGCATCGGTGAATCTGTGTTCAATATTAGATTTCCTTCATCATCTATTATATTATTATATCACATTATTAGTATATTATTTTATAACATATTATTTAAATTTTCTGAAGAACAAATTTTTTCGTTTAAAATTTAGCTTGTATGTTAATAAATTGTGGTCAAATCGGAAAATAAATTGGAATAAACCTAATCAACATATAGAAACAAAGATTATTTTATATATTCTACTATGAACGTTAATTTATTGTGTATATATTTGAAATTTCCCTCATCACTTTTTTTTCCAGTGCAGAGATCTTGTGCGAAGAATTAGCACAAGAAGCTAAGCCAGATCGTGCCCTATCACAGCCCCTCAATGGCGGGCCCTAACGGAACTCATGTGCCCGTTCTGGATTCTCAATTGGGGTATCAGCTTCAAAGTTCTCAAGTCGTAGGTGCTTTAAGAGGGAAATATAGGCATTGACTATGCCGATTTTGTATATCCATATCATGGCAATAACAACAACAGAAATGAAATAACTATTACAATAATTTTTATTTGTTCTATACTTATCGCCATGTTTCATTCATATTCGTATTCGTATTCGTATTCATTCTAGTTTAGGTTAACTGCTTTGGCTTAAGCTGTGTTGTTGCTACATACTTAGTTGTCGCCCATCCGCTCCACATGTTGCTCCAGCCCACAGCCCACACAGCCCACACAACCCACAATGCCCACTCACACACACACGCACAGCTCACACAGTCGACACGGATAGCGTGTGTGAGCCGAGCAGCCGAGCGCCAATCGACGCTCGTTTCTGTTCGTTGGGTCGGGCCGAGCGGCCGATCGTGCGCTGAGGCGATCGCCGTTTGGTTTTTGGCTGGCTGGAGCTTATACTATAATTAGTCGTGTTCCGTCTGCTCGAGTAAGTTGACTGCTCTGTCTGAGATTCTTCAGTTTTCCAGTCTTTAGTCTTCTAGTTGTCGGCTAGCTGGTCGGCTGCCTCTGCCTGCCTGCCTGCCTGTCCGTCTGTCTGCCTGTCTGCCTGTCTGTGTGTGTGTGTGTGCTGTTCGTGTGTTTCCAGTCGTTCCAAAAAGTTGAATGCTTTTCCGTAAGGCACCACACGAAAAGCTGTCCAAAAAAATCTTAAATATATAAATTTTTATTAAAAATCTTCAGAAATACTCCAAATTTTAGCAGTGCCTCTCAAACCACACAGTGCTCGCTTTTCAAACTTTAAATAAGACTACAACTTAAATATGTTTTGAACGACAAAAAAATAATAAAAAAACATAACAATTAAATAAAAGAAAAGTAAAAATAAAACAGACCCAATTTTAAATAAATAGTTTATAGAAGTTGTATTTGAAAAATCTGCAAATCGCCGTTTGTGTGCTCTCAAAAATGTACGAAAATTAAGTGCCTACTTTTCTGCTTTTCAGATCACCGACGGCAACATTTTTTGAAATCGACAAGGACGACAGTAACCTAACTGTGCAGCCATAGCGCATCGGGCATTATGTTGCCCCACCAGAAGCGGTAAGTCTTAAAACATAATCATATATTTATTTAGTATTTAATAAAAATGAGCTATTAGCTCTAAATTTGTTCTTAAACATGATTTAAACTTAACATTATTACAACTCTTTTTCTTTTTTTTTTTAACTTCAATATTAGACCCATAATCGTCTAAAATTCATCGTAGTTCTAGAGTCACTGCTTGTCTAGTGCTAATAGCTTTCAACTGGCCAATGCCTTTCAAACCTTCTAATCAGTTGAGTCTCTGTCACGAAAGAGCACGCTGCGCAAAGAGCTGATTGTGTTTGCTCTCTTAAGGCACAATCTCGCTCACTGTCTCTCTTTCATGCTGGCACACACACATGCACATTTTTTTGGTCGCATGCAAGAGATAAGCCTCGCAAGCTATAGAGTTATTATTTATCAGCGAAAAAAAAATAAAAAACGGAGCTTAGCGAATTCGCTACAGTTAAATATTTTATTTTAATTCAAATTATTGGAAGTGTATTATTTTAATTAGGCTTATTTATAAAATATTTTAGATTTGAAGGTTTATTTTATTTCTTAAACTAATATTTTATAGAGTTCTATTATGTTTTTTTTTTTTCAAATTATTTAGACACTCTGTAGATTCGCTGCAGTTAAATACTATATTTAAATTATTTGTATTATTATTTGAATTATTTGTCACATATTTTGAATTGGAAGTTTTGGTTAGTTTGCACAACAAACATTTTTTATAATTAAATATTTTTGTTTAATATTAGTTTTTTTTTTTTAAATGTTCATCCTTTTTAATACAATTTATTATTTATCCCAACAGGCAGCTGTTCGCCGCTGTGATATTAGTAGCGTGCTTTGCAAACGCAAACGCTGTAAGCATTATTTAAATTACACAATAATAAATAAATTAACAATAATCGTATAATTAAAATAGCAATTTTGGAAAAATCCTGGAGCCACTGGCGGCTCTATTCAAGAGTCGGTCAGATACCACAGTAGAGATGAACCTAGAGAACCGCAAATTGACTCAAGCTATGACATAGTAGATTCGGCGAGTATACAACGTGGCGGCCCCCTACCTAAGAATTGCACCGCCGGATATGCCGGTTGTGTGCCCAAATGTATTGCTGAGAAGGGAAATCGAGGTCTGCCTGGCTCCGAAGGTCCCACTGGACCCAAGGGTGTTATGGGTTATCCTGGTCCGGATGGACCACCT
This sequence comes from Hypselothyrea guttata, assembly GCA_035045125.1. Taxonomy (NCBI): domain Eukaryota; kingdom Metazoa; phylum Arthropoda; class Insecta; order Diptera; family Drosophilidae; genus Hypselothyrea; species Hypselothyrea guttata. Next base: position 278,555 of record JAWNNJ010000630.1, read on the forward strand.
GGTGATAAGGGTCAAAAGGGTGATCCTGGATTATTTGGACCACGCGGTGATAAGGGTGAACGTGGAACACGTGGTATGCCTGGCTTACCTGGTGTTAGCGGTATTCAAGGATCTGCCGGTAATCCTGGTACACCAGGCATTCCTGGCAAAGACGGCTGCGATGGTACAGATGGTTTGCCCGGCTTACAGGGTCTTTCTGGTATGGCCGGTCCACGTGGTTATCCAGGTGGTCCAGGTGGTAAGGGTGAGAAAGGTGAACCCGCCAAGGAGAACGGAGACTATGCCAAGGGTGAAAAAGGTGAACCCGGATTTGCTGGCCGCTCAGGTTTCCCTGGAACACAAGGAGATCGTGGCGTTAAAGGCGAACGTGGTGACACTGGTCCATATGGCCCTCCAGGACCTCGTGGTGATCGCGGTATCAAGGGTGAGAAAGGCGCTGCTTGCTTTGCCCAAGCCATGCCTGGAAAGCCAGGTGAAAAGGGCGAAAAAGGAGAACCAGCCTCTAAGCTGCCTGTACAAGGCGAAGATGTAGTTATGGGCCAACAAGGTGATGCTGGTCAAAAAGGTGAAATTGGTCCAATCGGTGAAAAGGGTGGCCTGGGACCTGCTGGTGAACCTGGACGTGATGGAGTCAAGGGTGAGAAGGGCTTGCCCGGTGGAGCTGGTGAAAGAGTAAGTCATAAAACGTTTTTTTCCAAATGAGACTTAAGCACATTATACTTGTTTGTTTTATAGGGTCGCCAAGGTAACTTTGGTCCTCCAGGACCGTCCGGACAAAAGGGAGACCGTGGTGATTCCGGTTTAATGGGAAGGGATGGATTGCCTGGTATGAAAGGAGAGCCTGGACAACCTGGTTTGACTGGAGAAGTCGGTTTAATCGGCCCTGCAGGACCTCCTGGTGGTGGACGTGGCCAACCGGGTCCGCGTGGTCAAAAAGGTGCCCGTGGTTATACTGGTTTGCCTGGTCCAAAGGGTTTGGATGGATCGAATGGATCCCAAGGATTGCAAGGTTATATGGGCGCCAAGGGTGGTCCTGGTTTGCCAGGTCATCCCGGTAATGAAGGACCCGCTGGGCAAAAGGGTGACAAAGGAAACGAAGGAATTGCAGGACGTGACGGTCCCACAGGCCCAATCGGCCATAACGGTCCTCCAGGACCCGAGGGTCAAAAGGGAGAACCCGGTGTTCCAGGCTACGGCATAATGGGCTCTAAGGGAGTAGATGGCACACCTGGGTAAATTAAAAAAATTCGGATATTATCAGCATCTATGTTAATTGTGGTTGTATTACTATATTTTCAGCATTCCCGGCATGAAGGGCGCTAAAGGTGAACGCGGTTATAAGGGTAATGTTGGTGTTCCCGGTGATTCGAAATTGGGCAAACCTGGCATGCCTGGTCGAGATGGCGCTTTTGGTCAACAGGGTGATGCCGGTCGTCCAGGTATTCCTGGCGATAAAGGTGATATGGGAGCCAAGGGTGAAGTTGGTGGTAAATGCTCTTCTTGCCCGGCTGGCATGAAGGGTGACAAGGGCGACCGTGGTCCAAATGGCATTGCTGGCAATCCTGGCGTCAGAGGACCTCCCGGTGAGCGAGGATATGCCGGTGAACGTGGTGACGATGGTATAATGGGACAAATGGGACCGCCTGGTGATAAGGGTATGGACGGTACACCTGGCCCTCCTGGTGCAACAGGTAAACCTGGTGCATCAGCTCTTGTTGACTATGACCAATACGTTCCTGAAAAGGGACTCAAGGGAGAACCTGGTTTACCTGGAGCCGCTGGTGTTAAAGGAGAACGCGGAGATAGTGGAATTCCCGGAATGCATGGCATGAAGGGAGAAATGGGAGTAAAAGGTGACAAAGGCCACGTTGGACCACCCGGCTTTGATGGAACACCAGGAGCTCCTGGTCGTAATGGCGCAAATGGCTATCCTGGAATAAGCGTTAAAGGAGAACCAGGTCGTCCTGGTTTTGACGGAGTGAAGGGTGACAAGGGTTCATCTGGGTTTGTTGGATTGAAGGGAGAGCCAGGTACATGCGCAGCTAGTGAACTTAAGGTTCCACTTAAGGGTAACAAGGGTGAGCGTGGTGCAACCGGAATGCCTGGACCCTCTGGACCAATGGGTCAAAAGGGTGAACTTGGGTTACATGGAGAAAAAGGCGTAGGTGGTCTCCAAGGTGCACCTGGATTACCTGGACCACGCGGCATAACTGGAATTCGTGGAGAAAAGGGTAATCCCGGCCAGCCGGGTTATCCTGGTAATGATGGTAAGGATGGATTACGAGGAGCACCTGGTCGTTTTGGCGAACGTGGACAAAAGGGAGAGCAGGGTATATCTGTTGCTGGACCTCAAGGACCTCAGGGTCGTGATGGCATGATTGGTGAAAAAGGAGATCGTGGACAACTTGGAGCTCCTGGCCTTCAGGGACCTGATGGAAATTCAGGCTATCCAGGCGATAAAGGTGATTCTGGCTTCCCTGGACAACCTGGTGCTACAGGTTTGGTTGGTCTAAAGGGTGAACCAGGTCCTGTTGGCCCCGAAGGCCGTCAAGGTCCTCCTGGTAGACCCGGTATTGATGGTGTTCAGGGACGGGACGGTGCTAAGGGTGAGCTGGGTAGTCCTGGACTCGTTGGCATGCCCGGTAACAAGGGTGATCGCGGTGCTACCGGAATTGATGGTCCTAAGGGTTTCTCTGGTCCAATTGGTGCTCCAGGTAAACGTGGACCCGCTGGTGCACCTGGCATATCTGGTAAGTTGGCTTATGAAATCCTAAAAAACTCCCAGGATTTAAATTACAACGTAATTGTAATACAGGAATGAGGGGAGACAAGGGAGAGCGTGGATTAACTGGAAATGATGGTATTACTGGCGCTAGAGGACCTCCAGGCCCACCTGGTTTGATGGGTTTGAAAGGTGATATGGGTCCAGTTGGTCATCCTGGGCAGCATGGCATTGACGGAGTGCAAGGCGAGAAGGGTGCCCAAGGCTTGCCCGGTTTCGATGGACCTCAGGGAGAGCCTGGAGATGCTTCTGAGAAAGGGCAAAAGGGTGAACCCGGTGCACCAGGTTTACGTGGTCAAGACGGCGTTTCTGGAGCTCCTGGTCTACCTGGTGACAAAGGCTTGCCTGGAATTGCTGTGCATGGACGCCCAGGCGCCATGGGAGAGAAAGGTGATGCTGGACGTGACGGATCCTATGGCCAAGATGGGGCTCCTGGTGAAAAGGGCGAACGAGGTTTTACAGGTGCACCTGGACAAAAGGGTGACAAGGGTTTGGCTGGGCAGCCTGGTACTCCTGGTTCTCCAGGCCTTGATGGGCTTCCTGGTGAACAGGGTATTCCCGGACCTCAAGGTTATGCTGGTGTCAAGGGCGGCAAAGGAGAACGTGGACCAGCGGGACAAAACGGATTAAAGGGAGAACAAGGTATTGCTGGACGGCCAGGATATCCCGGCGTTGCTGGTTTGAAGGGTATCAGGGGTGAGAAGGGTCAAAGAGGTCCTGGAGCACAAGTTTCTCAAATAAAGGGCGAAAAGGGTTTGCCTGGTAGCCCCGGCATGCCAGGATTATCAGGACTGAAAGGAAATAAGGGTGAAGCTGGCCCAATAGGATACTCTGGTGAAAAGGGAGAACGTGGTGTAGCCGGACTAGCTGGAGCTCCTGGATTCCCCGGAATAACTGGAGCCAAGGGAGATATGGGTATCCGTGGTGAGACCGGATTCCCCGGACCAGTGGTTAAGGGTGAAAAGGGTTTACCTGGACGTGCGGGCAAAAACGGACGTGAAGGTAAAGTATAACAGATATTTTCGTACCATTTTTAACTTAATACAAGATGATTTTCAGGTGTTCCCGGTATGACTGGCATGAAGGGGGATCGTGGCTTACCTGGCTTGCCTGGTAAAGACGGTTTTGTTGGTTTGCCCGGACCAATTGGTCCCGTTGGCGCTAAAGGAGAACGTGGTGTACCCGGTGAGCCCGGTATCGACGGTATCGCTGGATTGAATGGAGCTCAAGGCATGAAGGGTGATGCTGGTTATCCTGGACCCAAAGGAGAACGCGGCTTACCTGGATTTGAAGGACAGCGTGGAGAAAAGGGAGATCAAGGAATATCCGGACCTCCTGGTTTGAATGGTTTGCCTGGACAGAAGGGTGACTTTGGCGCACCTGGCTTAGATGGTCTACAAGGTCCCCCTGGTGGTCCTGGTGAGAAGGGCTTCACCGGTCCTAAGGGACGCGATGGTCTTGACGGTCTGGCTGGTCAGCGAGGTCAGAAGGGAGAACCTGGCTTGGTACCACCACCTGGCCCCAAGGGAGAACCCGGACATCCCGGACGCGATGGACCAAAGGGCAATATGGGACCACCCGGTGAGACTGGCCTAATTGGAATTCAGGGAGAACGCGGCGAGAAAGGTGAACGAGGTGAAATTGGCCAATCCGGTCCCGTTGGACGCATGGGTATCAAGGGAGAACGTGGCGAACAGGGTCTTATTGGCGAAGAGGGTGCCATAGGTCTCATGGGTATGAAGGGTGAACAAGGCGTGGCCTGCACATCCGCTCAAGATTATCTGACTGGTATTCTGGTGACACGTCACAGTCAAAACGAACAGGTACCGACTTGTGCTGCTGGTCATGTCGAGCTCTGGTCCGGTTACTCTCTGCTCTATGTCGATGGCAATGATTATGCACACAATCAAGATCTCGGCTCGCCTGGCTCCTGTGTGCCGCGCTTCTCAACACTGCCAGTAATGTCCTGCGGCCAGAACAACGTATGCAACTATGCATCGCGCAACGACAAGAGCTTCTGGCTAGCCACATCCGCTCCCATACCGATGATGCCGGTTAACGATCACGAGATCACCAAATACATATCCCGCTGTGTCGTCTGTGAGGCGCCGGCCAATGTTATTGCCGTGCACAGCCAATCGTTGGGCATACCCGATTGTCCCAACGGCTGGGAAAGCCTATGGATTGGCTACAGTTTCCTCATGGTAAGTGATGCATAGTTAATACCATTTTCGATTTTAATGCTATTTCTATATGTATAGCACACGGCTGTTGGCAATGGAGGTGGTGGTCAGGCGTTGCAATCGCCCGGCTCCTGTTTGGAGGATTTCCGTGCCACGCCGTTCATCGAGTGCAACGGTGCTAAGGGACACTGCCATTTCTATGAGACAATGACCAGCTTCTGGATGGTCACATTGGAGGAGAACCAACAGTTCCAGAGGCCCGAACAGCAAACCATCAAGGCGGGCAATCTGCTCTCCCGTGTATCCAGGTGTTCTGTCTGTATGAAGAATTCCTCATAAGCAGCGGGATTACCACCACACACGCAATAATTTTAATATCTAAATGTAATGCCTTAACTATACCAACGAAACACACACACATACACACACTCTCACACACACAAACACACCCACACACACGAAAGCTAACAAACAAGAAGAACAACAAACACTGCTACCAAATTCCTTATACTAACCAAAAATTATAATGAAATTAAAAGGACTTGATTCCATCTTTTGTATCTTTCTGCCATTTATATATATATATTTTATATATTGTATATCGTTTGCCACAATATGTTCTAAACAAAATGTAAAACTGTTTCTTAGTTACGAATAAGTTAAGTAAATCAAGAAATAATAAACTAGCCTGGTAATATGTACAATACCAAACGGTCTAAACAATCAACGACAACGACAATACCGACCACCCTACAACCCAACATACCCCACATACCCTACCCTATCCGTTATCCGATGCAATTGCAATGCGTTGTTTCATTCATTTTTTTGGCTTCCCAAATCTGTGAAATGAGTTAAATTATTTTACCCAGTGCTAACAACCTATACGAAACACAAAAACATTACGACAATTTTTTAACAATTTAAAAACAAACAAAAATGGTAAAAACGAATAAAGAAAACTTTTGCAATATCAAAGTTTAAGTTGAGACCTGTATAAGGTATTGTTGATTTTTTAAAGAAGAGTATATGGTAAGGGATAACAAATGTTTTTTTTTATTTATAACTTAAAGATCCCGGTAAATATAATATTTTTAGGGTTTTATTTGGGAATTTGGAAAACTCTTTTCACATCGACGAACGAAGTTTACATATACATATTCTTCATACTATTTACAATAAATTTAAATATAGAAAATAGGTAAAAAGTAATAAAAGCCCGTACTTTACATCAAGTAGGGTCTATGTTCTCTATGTTCTACGTATTGTTTGCTTATCAAGCTGTGAAAAAAGTTAATCCAAGTGATATTCACATTGGGGGTGGCTTTAATCTACGTAGAACTCCACAATAGGAGTGCTAGAGTACTACCCTTACTCTGTGCTAAAAAAACAAGACAAGAAGAGAAAAAATTTTTTAAAAAACCGAACGCTGATGTTCAAAATGAAACTCACCACTTTGCGCTGAGCTAGAGACACTTGTGCGCATGTCATGTGGGGAGGATGGAGTCAGGGAGGGTGGTAAGTACGCGATACCATATGATAATGATATGCCCAACACACACACTGATAAATATTCCAATTGGTGGTGGTGGGAAAAAAAAACAAGACTCGTTCCAGCTGTGGCATATAGAAATAGGGGTAGCTTTAACTGGATTCGAATTGGAAAACTCGGGCAGAATACAGCGAGACATTGGCGTGTGCGGAGCCACGAGTCGAGCTGCAGATGAGGAAAAGTTAGTGATAAGGCTGAAAGTTGGCCACAAGTTAGGAAAAATATTGAAGAAATGCAGTAAACCAGCAAAAGTTCACATCAGTATAGTTTATTTAGTGTAGGGAAGGAGACAAGGAGCAAAGGGAGCTGGAATTCGAGTTGGCAGCGGAAGCGCAGCTACTTGAGCTCAGTCCGGAGCACTTGCAACCCCCAAGAGGCAACACCAACTTCCCCACCCCACCCCAACCCCGCCTCGCTCGCTCAGCCATCCCCTAAGCAAATCATTCTATATGATTATCGTGCTGTTGTTGCTCTTCCAATCGCTGTGCCTCTTCTGCCAACGTCTCGTGCTCCACGTCCACGACAGATGCTTTCCACGGAACGCACGTCTGCTCCAGGAGGTGGCCGAAACCGTTGGCGATCGTAAGGCCCAACAGCACTTGGAGCACTTGGAACTGGAGCAGCACAAGCGCCGACAGAAGCGTCAAATACTGGAGCCCACCCTGCCCCTTGGCACCGGCATCAATCAGGAGGCCTGTCGCTTCTGTGCCCACAGTCCACAAGGCTATTGCCGTCATCATCTGCATCTGCTGTCCCTAAACTCTGGCGACCATACGGGACGCGAGCCGGACTACAAGCAGCTGCGTCGCAAGCGCCGTGAGCTGAGACGCAGTCTGGAGCAGCAGCAGCAGCAGCAGCGTTTACTGCTGGCGCCCAGGATTAACTATCTGCCGCTGCAAAGGTATCAAAGCGGCAGTTCCAGTTCGCTAAGCAGCGGATACGCATCGCTGGCACCCTCCCAGGAGGAAGACACGTGCCTGGAGCAGACGCAGCAGGAACAAGAGCAGCAGCAGCAGCTCCAGGAAGAGCAGTTGGAGTGGGAGGAGCAGCAGCTGGTGCTCGAGGAGCTAGTGGAACAGCAGCTCGAACAGGAGCAGCAGCGGCTAGTACTGGAGGAGCTAGTGGAACAGCCACTGGAACAGGAACAGGAGCGGTTAGTACTAGAAGAGCTAGTGGAACAACCGTTAAACCAGGAGCAGGAGCGGTTGGTACTGGAGGAGCTAGTGGAACAGCAGCTGGAACAGGAACAGGAGCGGTTAGTACTGGAGGAGCTAGTGGAACAGCCGCTAGAGCAATCGGAGAAGCTGTTGAAGCAGCAGCCAAAAAAGAAGGAACTACAGTTAGAACCGAACCAGGAGGAACAACATCCAAAAGAGGAGGAACCTCTGCCGAAACTAGACAAACAGCTTGAGCTGGAGCAACAGCTGTCGAAGCAGGAGGAACAGCCGCTAGAGCTAGAGGAAAAGCAGAACAAACAGTCAGAACAGGAGGAACCGCATATAAGAGAAGACGAGGAACAGCAGTCGAAACTGCAGTGGAAGCTAGCAAAGCAACAGCCGGAGCATCTGGAGCTGGAGTTGGAGCAGCCAAAGCAGCGACAACAGCATTTGATAACCACCTACCTCTAGGTCAGCTGAGGAAACTTCAAAGACAAACCCCCAACAGGTACTAAAAAGTCGACAACAAATCTGAGCAGCTGGAGAGGATTAGTCCAAGCAAAAGCCGTAAACACACTGTAAATCCATAGCAACTAAAAAGTCAAATGGCTCTCGATTAAACCTCCAACTGAAGTGTGTTCAAAAAACACTCAATAGACAACATCAACAGCCTAAACAAAGCGGAAATCCTTTGCATATAAAGACAGCTTAGACAGACCTTTTACAAACCTTAGACAAAGGTGCTCTCAATAGCCTCAAAAAGCCAACAAACCTCCTTTAGAAGCAGGCTTTTGAAACAAAAACAAAAGGCCATCAAAGTGTTGAAGCGTTTGTCGTTTGTTTTAGATCGAAAAGAAAATCAATATAGTAGACCCTATAAATTTGTGTGTGTGTTTTTATCACTAATTGTTTAATTGTGTATATTTTAAATTCGCCTTAATGTGCCGCGTATGTTGTATTTATAATGTCTGATATGGAAATGAAACAAACACAATCGCAATCGCAATCGCAATCGTTGCCTACTCAGCCCACGCCAAGACGTCGTCGTGGGGCACGTGGCAAGTTGCAAGCTACAGCTGCCATAGCTCCAATGCTCTGCTGCCCCCTTGCGCAGTGCACCGAGGACAACTGGACGTGGAGTTCCAGGCATCGGTCCAAGGAGGCGGTGCTCAGCGGTCCCAACTCCCGTACCGTGCACTTTCATCCCAACTGGAGCAAAGGTACGGCGGGCATACAGGGCAAACGGGCTCTCAACAATGGCAGACACTACTGGGAGCTACATGTGTCGCAGCGGGTCTTTGGCACCTCCATCATGTTCGGCATCGGCACCAAAAACTGCCGCCTCCATGCTAACTCCTTTCGGAACATGCTCGGCGAGAATGAGCATGGCTGGGGACTCTCCCACAAGGGTAAGCCCATCCAAAACATATATATTCAAGATATATATTTTATTAATTTTTTTTTACATTTGAAGGCGTGCTCTGGCACAAGGGCGTGGCTCTGCTGTATACCAAACGCTTTCGGGAGAATCATGCCACCCAAATCGGCATACTTTTCGACGGCGTTGAGGGCACCCTGACCTACTACAAGGATGGCAAATGTCTGGGCGTGGCATTCAAGGGATTGGACAAGGTATTAATTATATATAATCACATAACTTAATTTGAATTATTTAAAAAATTTAAATTTGAATATTATTAATTAGTTTTAATTTATTTATTTACAATATTGTTTCTTTAATATCTTCGGTGTTTATTGAACGATTGAAATAAGCTTTTCAAAATAGTTAAATATAATGGAAGAGAGAATATACTCCCAATAATGACCTTCTTTGTTAAGTATTACGATTGTTATACGGCTTTTGGATTAGGGATTATACCAACTCATATTCGATACTAAATTCATGGCTCGCCTAACACTAATTATAGGGTTGTCCTGTGTTAGGAGAGATTTAGGCTATATTATGAATTTGATATTAACAATTGATTTCTGCTTTTACAGATAACTGAGCCGCTTTATCCGATTGTCTGCTCCACGGCGGCCAAGACCGAGATGACGCTGAAGTGTGCTCGCCAAGAGTTTGTCAGTCTGCAGGACCGTTGTAGGGCCGTCATCATGCATCGCATACAGACAGCATCGGAGCTGGAGAGACTCAAATTGCCAATGCCGATCAATGATTATCTGAGCGAGATGATCGACGATAAGGAGCCGCTGCGTCAGGTAGACAACTATGATATATTGTGCGATTTCTAGTAGGGATTTTGGGGATCATCTGAATCAAATCTTATATAGGTGCCGGATGGCGAGATGTGTATGCTGAATTATGGCTTAGACCTTTAAGGCAGATACCGTGAAGCTCACTAATTGTGCCATTTGAGTGGAAAAACTTTAAATTGCAAATGGAAGAAGTTTTTATATGATGTAAATTGCAATTAAATATATGATTTTTTTAAATGGGAATTTGTTATAGCTTGCTTACGCCTAATTTTAGCAAAAATATATATTTCCGGTAATAGGCCAATTAGGTGCAATATTTGTGATATAAGGCAGAGAGGCAACAGAATGATGCAACAATTGCCAGGGCAGCCAAATGTCAACGTCTAGCAAAAACTACGCAACAAAGAAATATTTAAATACTATAACTACGAATAAATATAAATAAATAAATACTTAATAAATCAGATGAAATGTATTTTTGGTACGAGTGTGAAATTCTAGTCAAAGAAAAGCACGTGTTGAACTTAAATATTGTGTACATGGAGAGTTCTCTGGTCAGCTTTTAGGCTTAAGCAAATCTCGAACTAGTCAAAATGTGAAAAAAAAAAAAAAAAAAACCGAAAGGTCTCTGTCTATATAACAAGAAAATTACAACTGTATAAACATTGTATAGCTATTAAGTATGTGTAATGGGGTAAAATAGATCTCTTAAGGTCTTCAAATTAACAATAAGTACGTGTAATTCCACAGCAAAGACAAATAATTTAGTCAAATCATACTACGTTTTAATATATTTCATTTACTTTTTGGTGTCTAAATAAATTAATAAATAAATATTTATATATATATATGTATGCTAAAGATATACATATTAGTGTGTATATTAAACTGTGTACTTATGCGTAATTTTAAGGGACAAATTACAAGAGCTCATTCTATTTTATGTCAACTTTCGCCTGAATAAAGCATATTGAAATACTAACTAAAGGTGTACAAATACTAAGCGTTTACAGCTCGTCGGTGAAGTGATTTATGTTCTGTAAGTGATCGCCATAATCGGTCGCTTCGCTGCCCACAAACGTGTCGTAGTTGTTGAGGATTTCCAGGTACGACAGGCGATCGTCGTGATCCTCATCGGTGGACACAAACAGATGGTCCACCTCATCGTTGGCTATGGCCGTATTGCTGGGCACAACCCAGGATAATACCTGAAGGTAGGTAAATTTAATAAAACCGTTATGAATTACTAGATAAATAATTAATATACCTCATCACCGGTGAGCACACCATCGCCATTCGCATCGTGCTCCTTGTCGAAGCGCTCCTTTTCCGTTATGAGCCATTCCTTGTCATGATGCGCAGCTGCGCCGCCTACGTATTCCTGGAAATCGATTTTGCCATCGTGATTGCGATCCTTATCGTGCATCGTATGCTCCAACAGCACCGGCAGCATCTGCGGATGCTCCTCGGGGTTTTGAAAGTAAACGTACTCCTCAGGAGAGAGCACACCGTCCTTGTTAACATCCGCTGCATTGAACATTTCCTTATCCTGCTTGATCATGCTCTGCTCATCCTCGTAGCTGTCGAAGTCGATCACCTCCTTCTTAAAGTCCTCATCCTCCATAGCATAGGTGTCCAGCAAATACTCTTTCCAGGTAATCTTGTCATTGGCATCCGCATCGATTTCCTCAAAGCGATCGGCGGCTTCCTCTTCCGACAGTTTTCTGCAAGTTTATAGAACAGATTATTAATATGTTGCTGGGTTTTCGGTTTGTTTACATCGACATGCAGGTGAGGCAGAGGCGGGCAGAGGCATTAGTTTTCTGCGGGGTTAGCTGGGTTAATCGACAGACAACACTCACTTAAAAGACCTTAATATCCATGCTTTCAACTCATGTCGATCGACAAACTCATCGTCATTCAGATCCATCATTCGTATCAATATCGCCAGCCGCCTCTTCGACTCCTCGGGCGTTAATGTATCGAATTCCTGCGCCTCTTTTGTGCTTCCTACAGATATAGACAATAACAAGAATCAGACACAATGAGAATCAAAAACATATATGTATGTATATAAAGCGAAACGGAACAAAATAAACAAATCTGTAGGCAGAAGAAGACGCGTGCTCGCACAATGGCAAACGTTGACGTGTTCTTTTTCGAATTCAAAATATTAAATTGGGAAAAAATGCGCAAAGTTTTTATGATCAGCGAACAAAACCGTAAAAAAGAAAACATGTGCAGAGTGTGATACAGTGGACGATCGCTAAGGTGACTGAGGATAAATTGAAAGAAAATATGCCTAGAGAAATATTACATGAAAATAGCTATGACTTATAACTAATATTTTAATGAAATATGACGGTTGTTAAAATGTTTTAACAACAATTATGTTCTATATAGCACAGCTTATGAGGGTTTTTATTAAGTTAAATCTATAACAAAATATAAATTATATATGAGGGTTTTTATCAAAATTCTGCTTAAATATATATATTTATATATTATATATTTATACATATATTATAATAAAGTTCAAAAACATAAATAAATGTGTTTAAGTGCAGCATATCAATTATATGCCTGCAAACGATTTTACGATATTTATAGCGTCAAATGCCAAGAAGTGTCTTCTAAGTGTAACCTACAAGATAGTAGATCGGTTAAAAAGTTACAACAATATAGATACTTTGCTGTTGCCAATTCAACTTCTTAGCGTTACTAAAATGATAGTCAAAAATTAACTAAAGCTAAAGCTACAGAATGAGACTGAGAAACGACACTTCTAGGCGTCACTTTGGCGACACTTCTAAAATTAAATTTTGCCACACACTTCGAAGATTAGAAAGCGATCAAAATGCGACACTTACGCGATGGAACTTTATGCAGAACTTTTTATCGAAGTTTTACTGTGCTCAAATTGCAAATATATTGTATACATCATGCTTATATTTATGGGAATTTTGATGGTATTTCAGCTGCTGTTTCTTACCTATAATTGCCTCATGATCGAACTCCACATTGTGCTCCCCCTGATCCCCATGATGATGTGCATCCCGAGGGATATAATTGCCATCCTTCAGCCTCTCCTTGCTCGCATGCTTCTCATGCTTGTGACTGTTGGCCACAGCTCCATGTGTGGGCATAGGTCCGACCATGGCCAAAACAGCCATGGCACAGAGCAGAATGGGCAGATTTATGGGCATATTACTATTATTATTATTATTATTACAGCAGCGTTGCTTCCTCTCTTTCTGCTTCTCACTATCTCTTTCTAGTAGCGCCGTCTCGTTGCTTGCCGTTGCCTGTTCCAGCGCAGACTGATCCAAACGCTGCTCTATTTTAGCGTTATAGAAACTCACACATATGTACGTACATACAAACATACACACACACACACGGCTACAGAGCACAAACAGCCGCAGGGATTCTAACACTTGAGATTTTGCTGCCGTAATGCCCGAAAATGATGCTATGAACTCTAATGAACCCAGTCAATGGATTTGCGTAACCTGAAATACATAATAACACACATATATACATACATACATATGAACTTTTCAGTTCATTCAAATGTTTTATGTTTTGCTCACCAGCTGTTTGGTCCCTGCACACAATTTGGCCAACAAAAAATCTACTATATTAACATTCAAGCGTCAGCCATTATTGGCCACATTAATTTCAGCTAAGTAATTGTTTAAATTTTAAGCACATTGCTGTTAAAAAAACATTTTAAACAAATGTTTACCTAAAGTCGCAGCATCTTTTCACAACTATCGAAGAGCTCAAACAATTTATCGATAAGCACAATCGATACGTTAACAGCAGTGTTGCCAGTGCTGTCAGGTTTGGGCACGCGCCCAAGCTAGATTTGAACTAAAAATAAGCTAAGAATTTTCAATTATATTAATCTATGATTTTTGCTGATTAATGCGTTTTATGCATTTTTACATTTACGTTGCGTTTTTACATTAAATTTTTATTATTTTTATGCAGCATAAATTATTTTAGGTATTAAATATATTAATTGACTCAACTAAATCTAAATATTTTCTCAACAAATTTAAAGAACTGTAAGAATTTTCGGTTTGGTTTCTTATCTGTAAAATTTTAAGTAATATTGTAAACTCTATAATTAAAATTTTTAAAGTGTGCGTTTTTTAAAACTTATAAAATATACTTATATTATATGAAGTATAATTATATATGTATCTAAATGCATTTAATGAACTAATTTTGTATTATTTATTATTAATATTATTATTTGTCATTATATGCAATATGTATAACATTTTGCATATTGAAGTATGCCAGGTCTAGCCTTTAAAAGGCCAAGCTGAGAACACTGTTAACCAGCACTAGTTTCTCGTGACTATCGTTATTCGCACATCACTAGTTATTGTTATTCCAAATAAAAAGTAAATGTTTCGCTGATTTGCCAAAATTTTGCGTAAAGTTTAAATAAAGTAGAGCACAAAAGTACTGTAACTTTAAAAACAATTGAGTTAACAGTTAAACAGCGTTATTCAAACGAAGGTAAGCAGCAAGTGAAGAGCAAAAGAAAAAAAAAACAATTGTATGGCTTAATTAGAAACCTGCTGAGCAGCAAAATTGTACAAAAAAGGCGAGAATTGAAATTTGATTAAATTCATATGACATCATTTGGGGCAGCGCCTAATTCATGCTGATTGTGTGTGAGAAGCTGCTTTTATGACTCGCTTGCTGTGTTTATTTATTACTTGCTTTTTAGTGTGCGCCAAACACGCAAAAGGATAACAAAAAACCTGCCAATTGAAGGGTGTTGTCAGTGTTGCCAAAAATAGCTAGAATTGTTAAATATTCAAAAAGTAGCCGAAAAAAAGCAAACAAAATAAAATTAAAACAAATAAAAATATAAGCAAATTAAAATAATTTAAATTTTCATTTAGATTTATTATAAACATAAATAAAATTCTTAAATTCGCTAAAGTGGCAACGCTAGTGTTGCTTATGTGTGTGTGCGAGTGTATATATATGTGTGTGTGGGTGGTGCAGTTAAAAATCCACCCAGAAGTTGTTGACCGGCACAGGTGGCACTATTTTTAGTTGACTGACGGAAATATTCGTTTAGTTTTTGCAGTGAGCAGCTGGGGGTCAGCCTAATTACAGGGTATGCGCACTAATAGCAGCTTGGGTATGCTCGATAGCCGCTGATTTGAGCTTAACATGCAACTGGTAAGCCTGTGTGTGTGTGTGTGTGTGTCACAGAGAGTGCGCATGTATGCATGTGTGTGTGTGTGCGGTCTCTCTCTTATCCTGTCAAAGAGCAGAATTATCTATTGCTCAGCGTCAGTGTTGCCAAATTTGGCTTTATTTTAAAAGCAATTGTTAGAAAAATGTAAAACATACGGGTAGCGAAATTTTTTTTTTTTTTCAAATGTGATTGGGTTTTTTATTTCGTCATTATTTTTTATCGAAATTATGTTTTTACAATTATAATTAGATTTTTTGTTGTTTTCTTAGTTGCCTGCATTTTAATATCGGGCTCTGATTATTAGTTAGAATAATTCTATTGTATTAATATTAAATCACAATTCTATTGAATTAAAATGAATCGAGAACTGGATAACACTAATGAACAAAAAATTAAATATAAATAATTAGTTAAAATGGGAAAATATATAAAATTGAGGATATCAAAATCTTTAGAGATGCATGCGATTGTTGTTTCCAATTTTTTGAATATATTTTCAATTTGTATTTGTATAACGGTATCCTTTTGGTCAAAAACAGCTGCTATTGGCAACACTGGTGGAATTGTCTATTGCTCAGCGCAGTACGTAGCACGTTTTATGGGTTAATCCAATAAAGTTGCCAACAATTTCAGCGCCACGAGAGCGACACAACGCAGACCTATTAATAATAAACAAACTAAAAAAACAAAAGCTACAAAAACAAGCGTAGAAAACTACCACTGCATACATACATACATATGTACATGTGTGCTTTGGGCGTTTTGGGAAAACCTCAACTTGGCCCGTAGCAAACGTAATTCAGTCGTGAGCCAGCCTTCAGACGGCCCAGAGCAGTCAGCTTTTCGTCGTGCTAACGCGATAACTATTTTCGGTGATTGCGAGCTTTTGAACCGGTTTACCGCTGGAGCAAACGACCTCCAAACGCTCCACAACACGCCCCGCCCGCGCTAATTAATAGCAACAAAAAAAAAAAATAGAAAAATAAAAATAATAATACAAATAGAGCAGTAAAAAGCCCACAAAAATCAACAAATGCCGTACATTATCATACGCGGCAATCTAGCCTCCTACAGTCACAAATATCCATGGCGTGTGCTCGTCTCTGGCCTAAAAGGTAAATCAACAAAATAAAAGCCACTAAAAAAAAGCCACAAAAAAAAAGCCACAAAAAAAGTCAACAAAAGTAAATGCAATAATTGTAAGTTTTTTGTCGAGTGCACGCCTTTGCAGTTATTTTAATAGCCAGTTTGTTGATTTTCTTAAACTGTTTTCTTAGCTGCTTTTTTTTTTTATTGCGCGACACAATTAATTTCAAAAGTGCTTTGTCACAACTACACACACACACATGCACACACACATACACACACGCATGCCCAATCGTCTACAAATTTTGACCTTTTTTTGATTTATATATAGTTTTATTTGTCGGGTTTTTTACTATGCAATGTCTGCTTTTTGTTGAATGGTTGTATGGGGCTTGGCCTTGACTGTGTTTCTGTCTGTCTCTGTGTCTGTGTGCGGGTGTCTCTCAGCGTGCATGCATGTGTGTGTGTGTGTGTGTGTGTGTAGGGCCCAACATCCACAGTGGCATCCCAAATATTGTGCATGCTGCATTGTCAGTTAACTTGGCATCACTTTGCACTCAATTCATCTTTTTATGCTGAAATTGGTGCTTTTTTAATGGAATCAAAAATTATTTTGTTGTACAATAATTAAACATATCATAACATAAGAAAAGCTTGATTTTTATATGTTTCATTAAACATAAATTGATACTATAAAGTTTATTTTCGTTTTTTATTAAAATGCATAAATCTAAAAATAATAAATTTATTTATTTCTACATTCATTTTTTGATGCCATTATTTATTAACAAAAAATTAGTTAAGAAACAATAAATTAAATAAAAAAATTATTTTTTATCAATGATTAATGCTATTTTCATAATAATTATATTGCACTTTTTACTAAAGATTTAAATAAATAAATTAAAGTAGGTAGCACATTTATTTATTTTACAAATTAAATTTTAATTATCTAAATGTTGTTGTAATAGCATTAAAATATTTAAATAGTTGAAAATAAAATTATAAATAAGCATAATAATAATTGAACTAATCAATAAATAAATTTAAATAGGTTGCACCTTTGTTTATTTTACAATTTGAATTTTAATAATCTGACAAAAAATAACAATCAATAATCATAATAATAATTCAACTTATAGTTAAATAATAATACATCAAAATTAAATATCAAAGCTTTTGTTTTTATTTTAATTTATTTATTTACATTGGTGCTTTTTTTATCGCAAGCTTTTGTCACTTTTGCTTTCGTTGCTTGTAACTAATCGTAAATTGAAGCTTATCACTTAAGTGTACATAATGAAATTTGTAGTGAAAGTTCATGAAAAGCTTGCGAGCATGTTGCAAAGCTTTTATCAATAATACGAAGCTTACCTTTGAAGAGAAGAGCATACAAACTTCGCTGCTGAGAGCGTGAGTTGCTGCGGCGCTCTCTCTTTAGACTAGAACTTTTGTTGTTGTTTTTGTTATTTGTTTTTTATACATATGTATGTAGTAGATTGAGTCCGTCGTCAGTTTGCTTTGGATGCGCGCTCAGTGCAGTTGTACTACGCCTCTGAATTGCATGGTGAGACAGACATACAGACATACAGACACACAGCCATATATAGATTTTTATATTCACCGCAAGTTAAGTTTTTGGTCTGTAAAAAAGTCAATGCACTTGCCAGTCGCTTGAGATCTCTGTAAATATTATGATTGTGAAAATGTTGCGTTTATGTTTGTGTTGGCAACGCTAAACTATTGCTTAATTAACACACACACACACACACACACACATACATACACACAGGGAGTATGACGAGCTGACGTCATGCGTTAATTACTGTTATCGTTCTGTCTTGTCATACTTTGCTGTGTAAACACAACGCAAAGCCGCAGCAGAAGCATTATCTAGATAGGAGGCGCCCCAACAGATAATTAATATCTTGCAAATATTTTCCAGCTGACGATATCGAGCAGTTGAATAAATTCTCCTGCGGCGGTTACAGCGACGAGTCCACAATTGTCTACCTGGTGCATCCGTGTCGGATTCTCTCAGCGCTCGAGGTAAATACAGGGTGCTCCATCTTCTATGTCGGCTAGTTTAAATAACTTAAAAAAAAAAGAATAGATTTTTAAAAATAAAATATTTTGATTCAGTAAAATAAGTTTGGACTTACTTTGAAGGCAATATCCAACGTAAAATATAAAAATAAAATAAAATATAATATGCTCTTTGGCATTTTTATGCAAATTACTAAAAATAAAATCATAAAAGTTGAATAACTTTGCGATTGAATTAAACAAAGAATGTTCCAGAAACGTTAATTCAACTATTTTATAATAATTATGCGTTTTAGCCCAAAAACTTGAGATTTTATATTAATTATTATTATTAAAATGCCTGAAAAAAGTACAGAAAACTTCGTAAAGTTTGTTTTAACCTTAAAGACAATATCCATCAGTTAGCCCTTAAAATAAAACACTATAAAACATGCTCCTATAGAGTTCTACTAAAAAACTCCGAGAAAATTAAATACTGAATAACTTTGCCATTTGTGAACCGATTGACTCGAATAAACAAGTTTTAGAAACGTTAATTCGACTACTTTATAATCATTATGCGTTTTATTGAAAAATATCGCAAATACCTTTCGATAATTATGGGTATACTACCTGAAAAAAGTGGAAACATTAAAAAAAAGGCATATTTTATTGTAACAGCTAAAAATTAGTCCTTACAAAGTTTTTTTTTTTTAATATAAAACAGTTTTTTTATGGTAATGATAATGTAGTAATTTCTACCATAGTGAATACAAATTATTTTATTACATATATATTTGGATTTGGATGACTGGTAACATTGACGTTATATTCGTCTAATCGGCAAATTATTTGGATATATTGTTTTAACTGAATCGTACTAAATAAAAGTTTATTTTGAAAGTTATTCAAAGTTTTTTCCACACAAAAGATATAGTACTGAAAACCTATTTGCGACAATTTGACTTATTAAGCTTTATCTTTGACAGATCTTGGGCTTTCGAGTGGTGGCCAGCTCATCGACGGCCGTGAAGCAGGACTACAACGAGTATATGTGGACGATGCGCAAGGAGTTCCACGAACCGGAACCGGAATCAGAGAGCGTAGCCGTGGTGCGTGAGAATCTGTCGAATATCGGACGCGAGGCTGCCAGTTTAGGCAACTATCACAAGGTGGATGCGCCCGAATAAAGCGCCACAACAAAATTCTCATCAGCTAGTTAAGTGTGTTTGTGTGTGAGTGTGCAACTGTATCTGTGTGTGTGTGTGTGTATCTAATTGATTCTAGAAGAAACTATAGCAACCTAAAGCAACTAAAGAAAACCCACAACAAAGCGTCGCATTTCGAGTATTTCCGATTATGACAGATCCGCAGGCAGCAACGCCCACGGTTAAGGATTCCAGCACAAATTGCGAGTGCCCCGCCTCCGCCCCCGCACCGGCACCCGTACCCGTACCCGCACCCTCGACCACCTCCGTGCCCGCCTGTCCGACCAATGTGGTAACCATACCCGTGCCCATTCTACAATCGGAGGGCACCTTCGCCTATGTGACCGTCAAGGGTTCGCTGCACGATTACACCTGCACCGTCTTTGGCCTAAACCAGGCCGAGGTACAGGCCCTGTCCCAACGCCTGTCGGTCAAGAGCTGTGTCAACGGCGTCCTCATCGCTGTGCCCCCCATGGTAATGCTGAACACCCTAGCCCAGCTCAGCTACAAGGTCGTTTGCAGTTGCGGCGAGGCCGAGATCTGTTGGACCATGCAACGTGAGGTTTAACAAGGCGAGAGATAAACGAATTCATCAGTTCAAAACGTTCATCAACATCATCAACAAACCAAACCCATTATCAAATCGTATCGGAGGAGAATAAACTGTGAACATGGATCATCATAACGCCGATAACTGCAAGTGCCACAAGCAGACGCAGCCGGCACAGCAGACGCTCAGCGATATGGACTTCGATCGCGGCATTTGGAATGCAGGTAAGATCAGAGAAAGAGACAGAGAGAGAAGAGAGAAAGGGAGAGGGAGAGAGAGGGAGAGAGAATCTCTTACAAAATATTAGAAAAGGGCTTAGTAATATTAAAAGAAAAATGAAAAACAGTCGGACGTAACCGACCGTAGGAGACCCTTACTTTAAGTATATGTACATGCAAACACAAACAGACGCACACATACTAAGCTACCCGCGTATGCAAGGCACACCACCCCCCATCTGCCTAGTGCGGCAAATTGTCTGTGGCTTATGTTCGCTGTTTCTTATCCGATCGAAACAAAATTCACAGCGTCGATAGAGAATGTCATAAACTAGTTTAATACCAAATTACAAATTACAATAGCTTTGAAACTGTGGCTGCAGTAGCTTTTTGCGGTTTGCGGGGGAAGGGGGGGAGGTATCAAAAATCTAAAACAAACTCGTGCTGCTTACTCATTAGGAGAACCTAAATCCCCAATATGGTGTCTCTAGCTCTTATAGTTGCTGAGATCTAGGTGTTCATACAGACGGACAGACAGACGGACAGACAGCCGGACAGACGGACATGGCTATATCGACTCGTCTTGTCGTCCTGATCAAGAATATATATACTTTGTGGGGTATGCCACGCCTCCTTCTGGGTGTTACACACATTTCCTCTTTGCACTAAACTAATAGACCCTTTTTACTTTTTTAAAGTAAAGGGTCTAATGAGTCGGACGGAAGACTATAGTAGGACTTAACCGACAGTAGAAGACTCACATTTCACTTTTCGCATCAACTTTTAATTAGATCTGCAAATTAAGTATTTGTATAATAATACCAGAAAGCGAGAAGCCAAAGCTTGACTTTCTTTAATAACTTCTTTGTTTCTAGTCCGATTTCAATGCTTTTTTCCCCATGGGTGGACGGTGATTCACTTGATTCACCTAAAACATCACTAGGATCGGGTTCAATTCCTATAAATAATAATTATTTTATACTATGAAATTATTGTTGCACCCTATGGTGTAATTCCTACAGATAGTAACAGCAGGTCATAAAGAAAAAAAACATGCTTTTACAAAGTTATTAGCCCTGCTCTTACCCATTTTCAATCTGTACAGGGTATCTGAATGGCTTAACATCACCACCAAAAGTTTTAAAAGAGTATTTTATTTTATGCGTGTTAAAAGTCGCAATCTTTAGCTGGAAAATTCTTCAAAAATATTTGAAAATTCGCAAAAAGCTTATTTTTCTGACCCGCAGATTTGGATCCGGAAAAAATAATGTCCAAAACTGATTAACCCAATTTACTGAAATGATATTAATGTTGGAAAAAAAATCGTGTCAATTGATTGATATTTTTATTACACTAGAAAATCCCAAGGGAACTATTTTGCACTGCCAATAACAGCCAACCTTTTTTGACCTTTTGCTTTTAGCCATCTACAACGAGGTGGAACGCGTGCGCGAGTTCATCCGGAAGGGTCAGGCGATGGCGCGTGACGATTGCGACTATACGGCTCTGCACTACGCCGCACGCAATGGCAACGAGCAGATCTGCAAGCTGCTGCTGGACGAGGGCAAGGCGGATGTGAATGCGGTGACCAAAGGAGGCGCCTCAGCGCTGCATCGTGCCGCCATGATGGGTAGGTAGAGCCACAACTATTCTATCAAAATTCACAAATTAAATCCCATTCTGCTCTAGGTCATCTGAGCATTGTGAAGCTGTTGGCCAAGCAGCCGAAGGTGAATCTGCAGCTGCAGGATGAGTGCGGTCAGAGTGCGCTGCATCGGGCGGCGCTGCGGGGGCAGCTGGAGGTGTGCCGTTATCTGCTGGAGGTGCAGCCGGAGCTGAAGCTGCTCAAGGACAACAAGGATAAGATTGCATTCGAGTATATTATGGAGAATGCCAATGATGATTTCAAGCTGCTCCTGAAGCCCTAAAGCGCCTTTAGCAATAATACCTATTATATTCAACATATTTGTAGTCGCATAAGTTTCAAAATGTCTAATCAAATTTTATGGTATTTGTTCAGCGTCAAGTAATGTGAGATTCTCTATATATTTTGTTTATTGTCTAAAAGGTTTTTTTTAAAAGTATTTGCCATGTTAATCGAAATTCCGATGTTTCACATATCTTTGGCATTATCAAAAAGTATAATACATCAACTATTTTATATGCTCTATATAAATGTCGCTTTTTGTTGCGGGTGCGTTGAGACTAGATCGATAAATATATAAATAAATAATATATACTATACTATATATTACACATAAATACAATTATAAATAGCAATAAATTCTTTGCCGCCTTGCTGCCCCTAATTCCCATCCCAGTTATCGATGGATAGTATTAACTTATCCGGTTTCTCATGTTGTATTGTCGGCACATCGGAAAACTGGCTTATGTATTCCTTGAGAACCGTGGGTATTAACAGTTCCTCATCCACAATCCGGGATAGCGTTGAGCTCGTCTTGGTGGGCGGATATTCCTTGTGCAGATCGGGATTCTGGAGCACCTGCTTCAGCAGCTGCTCACGTATCACCTGCCGGGACAGGGACTGCAGGGAGCGGGGCTGGGTGCTCATCTGACGGATCTCCTGGTCGAAGGCTATGCGGCAGGGATTCGACGTCTTGTAGGCGGCGTCATTCTCATCAATTAGCGGCATTTTTTTGCCAGCTTCATCTGCAAAAAAAAAGACAAAAGCATGGTAAATATATATAAAACATAATACCATAAAAATAGACCTTGGTATGGTAAACAAAAGTTTTTAAAAACATAATCTTCGGCTCTAAAATCTACATTTTTCAAATTCATCTACTATGTTTAGTTTTGTTAAGCATTATTTTGCATTTCACATAGGAGGATCAAAATTAAACAACTAAAAATTATCGAAATTTTTGGGCTTTGGTAGGTCAGAAAACATGAGTTCAAACTTGAAAAAAAAAAACAATTTTTGGCTATAAAATTTACACTTTTTCACAAAATTCATTCTTGTTTGGGGTTTTATGTATTATTATCAATTTCAAGTCATTCAGAATCAAAATAAGACCTAGTATAAAAATTATCGAGATTTTTGACGCTTGGTATGGTCCAAAAATTTGAGTTAGGGGCGTTAAAAAGTTCTTAAAAGTGCGAATTTTGCTCGAAAATCTACGTTTCTTAACCAAATTATTGTTCATTACAAATTATTTAGGATAGAAATTGGACAAATAAAAATTATCGAGATTTCAGACCCTTGATATGGTTTAAAAAAAATAGTAGTTGAGGGCTTTAAAAAATTCTTAAAAACCCGATTTATGGCTCTAGGATCTAAATTGTTCCAGAAAATGTATTCATGTTTGATTTTATATGAATAATTTTTCTTTACAAATCACTTAGGATAAATATTATATAAATAAAAATTATCCAGATTTTTGTTAAGGTCAAAAACCAAGTTTTCTGCTGACCAACACTTGCTGGCCCAACTCTTGCTGGCTCAACTCTCGCTGACCCATGCTTAGGTTCGTTTGTTTTTATTAAAATTTATATTGATTTATATTAATAGTTATTTATTGGCTGTTTTTTAGCAAATTTATTTGCGATTTTAGCCATTTTTGGTTACTTTTTAGACCCAATCTAGCTTGTTTTAAAGCGGGTATTATTATTGGAATTAAATGGCATTACTTACGCAGCAGCCTGGCGACGATGAGACCCTCTGGACTCGCTGAGCAGCGCAGCTCCGAGTGCACAAAGTTGATGGCGGCCTGGTTGGGATTGATGCCCTCGAGGATTAGGAACTGGGCGATGTGGAGGCGCTCCGAGCAGATGGCGCTGATAAGGGGCGTGGGCTGGTGCAGGAAGCCGCAGATCATGCGCGGCAGCTCATATCCATAGAACTGCTGGCGGGCGTGCGGCAGCTTGTGCAGCAGGATGCGCAGTATGTCACGGAGTATGCGCAGATCCGGCACCTGCTGCACGGCAAAGAGCAGCAGATCCTTGTTGTGGGCCTCCGTGTAGAGTCCCAGCCGCTGCTGCTGCTGGCTCTCACGCAGCAGATACTCGAGCAGCTCCGGCAGCTGCAGATGAATCGACAGCATGATGGGCGTACAATTCTGGCAGTCCCTAACGCCCAGACTTTCCCCATGTTGCAGCAGCAGCTGCACCATGGCACGATCCACATTCCTGGGCCCCAGGCAATGGTGCAACAGATGATGCGAGGGCAGGCGACGTGCCCCACGCTCCAGCAGCAGCTTGGCCAGCGGCACATGCCGCCCAATGGCAGCAAAATACAGGGCCGTATTGCCGTTCTTATCGGCCAGGTTAATGCGGGCGCCACGCTCGATCAGCTGCAGCGCCAGCTCGTGCAGATTGCAGAGCACGGCCAGCATAAGGGGCGTGGCGCCGTCGTCGTCCATTTCATTAATGTTAATGTTGGTCTTCAGCAGCAGCTGCGCAGATTCCGAGCAGCGATTTTCGATGGCCAAATGGAGAGCGGTTTTGCCATCGCTGAGCGTTTTGGCATTAACTAAAGCTCCATGTTTGATGAGCAGTCGGGTGACCTCCACAGAGGCGGCGCCCACATGCAGGGGGGCGTAACCGTCGCTGTTGAGCACATTGATGGGCGCCTGATGCTTCAGCAGCACCGACACGCATTCGGCATGCCCCCAGGCAGCGGCATAGTGCAACGGCGTCGCCATATCGGAGTCATAGACATGGGCATCCTGTTGGCGGCAGTCCACGCAGCATTCGCTCAGAAACTCACCCGTGTTCTCAAAGGTCTTGGCATAATATTGATACAGCTTGGCATCGTCCGTGTTGGCCACGTCAACGGGGGTTTCCCCCTCGAACTCATCCTCCCACTCCAGCTTCTCCATGCCATCGGGTGTGCTGTCCATCTCAATTGCTTCCGTATGAGCTGCAAATTATTGAAAATTATTTTCCATTTTTCTTAGATTTTCGCTGCTTTAATTTAAATTTCTACCGTTCTGTTTTGTAACTGCTTAAATCGAGTATCACACAACTTACAGCCAAATAAATTCCAATTTCAATTTCAATTCCAAGTTTTAATTTGATTTTATTTTATTTTTTCCTGTCACCAATTAAATGGCTTTGGAAACTTGCAACTCTGATTTCTGCACGCTCTCTGAAGTGTCCAAAATATTCAAATTTTATTTGAATTCAATTCAATTTAATTTTTTTAATCACAAATAAAATTGCTCTCGAACTTGCAGCTCCGATTTGTACCTGCTTCTCTAGACGGCTAAAATCGACTGTCCCAAAGTACAGCCAAATAAATTTCGATTCCAAATTTACATTTTATTTGATTTTATTTTAGCTGTCATAAATTAAATGGCTATCGAAACTTGCAACTCTGATTTCTACCTGCTTTTTAGACTGTCACAATAGAATGTCAAAAAATTCCGATTTTATTTGAATGGCATTTTTTCTGTCACAAATTAAATAACTATCGACACTTGAAACTTCAATTTCTACCAGCTCTCTAGACTATCCAAAGCGACTGTTCAAACACCAAACACTCAAAATGTTTTCCCAAAATCTACTCTTATTTTATTTTCCGGGGAGCTTATCTAGGTGCCACGCC
The DNA here is from genome assembly GCA_035045125.1 of Hypselothyrea guttata. Taxonomy (NCBI): domain Eukaryota; kingdom Metazoa; phylum Arthropoda; class Insecta; order Diptera; family Drosophilidae; genus Hypselothyrea; species Hypselothyrea guttata. The sequence goes on from JAWNNJ010000630.1 coordinate 304,335, forward strand.
TCACCTGACCGATGTGCCCCTACAGCAGCGACTAACCGGTTTGCACTCTCGTTTTCTCATTGTTGCTTTTATTTTGTTCTGTTTTTATTTTTATTCGTTTTGGGCTCGGGTACTATCTGGAATTTCGGTCAATGACAATGCTTTTACGCTCTGCTACAAAGTTGAGCATTTTCCCCAGCGGAAAATGCTCATTATATCGTGGAACATCGCTTAGCGGTCGTTTAACAGCTTATCTTTCCACTCGTACTCTCAGTTGAACTCTGAACTTTGTGGAATTTATCTTTATTTACATATTTGACGCTCTTTTTTGTGGCGCTCTATGCAACAAATTGTAAATATAAATATTACAAATATAGAACCAATATATAGAAATATATAGAATTTAAATATAGACGTTTTCCCGATTCAAATAAATATTGATTGCATAAAGCAATTGTTGGTGATTATTTAATTAAATTTTGTTTCCTATTAAAAACTCAATAGAAAATAGCAGAGATATGAAAAACATATAATTTGTAGTTTAAGATGTAGGTAGTTTTCTCATTAAATTAAATAATATTTTAGTGAATATCGTGTAGATAATAAAAAATTAATTGTAATTAATTTAAAAAAACTCAACATTAAATGAAATGCGATAAATTTAAAATAAAAATTTAATATTTGAAAAGTAAATTAAATAAGTAAATAGAAAATTAAATTGTAAAGTCAATGAGAAATAAAATGAAATAATTTCTAAAATAGTTGTAAAATAATAATTAAATATATAATTTAATATAATGAATACAAGATAAATTGCAAACATTTAAAAGTAAATTAAATTAAGTAAATACAAAATACAATTATATGAAATTTACAAATATTTCGAAAATAAATTACAGGCAATAAATACAAATAAAAATTCTAAAAATTTAAAAAGAAATTGAACTAAATAAATACAAACTAAAAGTTAAATTAAATGCAATACATTAAAATATAGTTTATTTTAAAAATAAATTAAATTAAATAAATAAAAACTAAAAGTTAAATTGAATGCAGTGCATTAATATAGAATTTAATTTAAAAAGAAATTGAAATAAATAAATATAAACTAAAAGTTAAATGAAATGCAATAAATTAAAATATAATTGAAATGAAATTTAGGGAAATACAAACTAAAATTAAAAAAAAACTTACAAATATTTCAAAATTAAATTAAATGCAACAAATGCAAAATAAAATTGTAATAAATTTACAAATAATTTTAAACTAAATTAAATGCAACAAATGCAAAATAAAATGGTTAAAAATTGTAATAAATTTACAAATAAAATTAAAAACTAAATGAAATGCAACAAATGCAAAATAAAATTGTAATAAATTTACAAATTAAATTAAAAACTAATTTAAATGCAACAAATGCAAAATAAAATGGTTAAAAATCTGCCTGAGTCGGAAACATTGGGCCACGTTAGGGCGCTAATGCCGAAATTGCAACCCTTAAAATTGATTTTTTGCCAGCTGCCAGCTGACCAGCTGTTTGGCCCTGAACCAAGCCATTTTGGCCATGTTTTTTGAAGCCGATTTTGCTAAACTCACCGCGTTGGAATATATTGAGCTGTGGCTCCTCGCAGGATTGCACTAGGAGCTCCAGGAGCTCAGCGTCGCCGAGGAGGGCGGCGGTGCCGACGGCGGTGCGGCCACAGGAGGAGGACACATAGGTGGCCTGGGCGCCCTCGATGATGCAGTTTAGGGCCTGGCCAAAATCGCCGCTGTGAACGGCGCTCAGCAGACGTTCGTTGAGATCGTAGGACAGCATATTGCCATCGGTTAAACCTGGCTGATTTGCTTGCAAGCGAGTAGAATATTTAAATATATACACACATAAAGCTGCAGCAAATAAACGCAGCGAGAGGCGGTGTGAAAAATGATATAGACTGGCCGGAAAGGCGTCTGAAAATAGACTGAACCAAACAAATGGAAAACCAACCCCCACACGTGCCAGGCGTCAAAGAGATGGCAGAAATTCAAACCCGCCCGATTGGTCGGAAAATGGGGCGGAAAATGGCTAAATTTGGGAATAAATCGAAGGCAGATAAGATATTTATAAAAATAATAGACGTTGTTTAACAATAATTATAAAACTAAGCCAACACTAAAAATTCTAATATTAATTTCACTTTAATAAAAAAAAAAGTCAGAAGTTGCTGCTTCTTAATATGCTAGATTTGTGTCTATAAAAATTTGGAAATTTTGAAAACCTGTTTGATTTAAAACCAATAAAGACTTGGATAATTAAAATTAAAATAAGATACCCAGCACCCTAGTTTAAAATTACGTCTTTAATAACTTTTGAGTTTATAAACAGAGCCCAACAATTTTAAATCAATTTACGAAATGATTTTCTAAATGGTTTGCTTCAGAAATCTGTGATTGTAACTAACTTTTAAATCAATTAAAAATAATAGACGTTGATTAACAATAATTATAAAACCAAACCAACACTATACAATCTAATAATAATTTCAATAAAAATAAAAAAAAAATAAATTGTAAAAATAAAATAAAAGTCAGAAGTTGCTGCTTTATAATATGCTAGATTTATGGCTATACAAATTTGGAACATTTGAAGAGCTATTTGAAAAATAAAAATAAAATACCCTGCACTCTAGTTTTACAAATAGAGTTCCAATAATTTAACCGGTTTTACGAAATGATTTTATAAATGGTTAGCTTTACACATACATTAGTTTCAGGGATATAAAATCGCAAATTAATATCTTACGATATCCGTTGTACTAAAAATAATCTAGTAGTTTTCCAACCAAACCGGATTCAGTTTAATAACTGGTTCGGTTCAACATTTGGTTCGCAGTCACATTTCTCTAGAATGCGAGAATTCGATTCGGGTTTCGATTTGCTGCTCTTGAAACTCTTGACTATAAATAAGCTAAAACGACAGCACTGCGTGACGCAGAGATTGGGGGAGCGATAAGAGAAACTCGAGAGCCGGCTGGTTTGTTGCAACTGTGGCACAGCCGCAAGGTTTTGATTTCTCTTTATTATTTCTGTTGTCTCTCTATAAAGTTGCGTTTGAATTGAATTTGTGATTTAAACATAAACTAAGCTACTTGATCTCCTTGGTCTCCTTGGCGTTCTGCAGCGATTCGGTGATAAAGAGCTTGGCCAGCGATTGGGAGCAGAACTGCGCAATGTGCTGGGCGTGCGTGTTGATCTGGCCAGAGGTAATCGTGGCTGTTAGCCTGGCCGGCACCGGCAGAGGTCGGAACTGCTTGATCACCTCCTCCTCGGGCACCGTCGGCTCGCCCTTCGAGGTGCGCACGGCGTTCTCAGCCGCCAGCTTGGCCAGAGCGCGATGTTTCTCCTGCGAAATAAAAGTGATAAATAAATAATTAATAAAAGAATTATTATTAAAGCCCTTAAAGGGGCATATTAAGGCCCCATAAAGTATACAGTCTTGTTCAGAACGATGAGCTAAATAGATATGTTTGTCTGTCCGTATGAACTCATAGATCTCGGAAACTATAAGAGCTAGAGCTACAATTTTTTGTATTTAGGTTCTCCTACACTATAAGCTGACGAAATTTGTTTTAAAATTTTGATACCTTCAGCCCATATTTCGCTAACCGCAAAAAACCACAGCTAATTTCATTATAATATAATATAAGAAACAGCAAAGATATATAACAGACAATTTTTTCAAAATGTATACATGTTGGACAGTATTAGAGCTACAGATTTGTAATTTGGCATGTGTGTAGCCTATGACATTCTCTATCCTTGCTGTGAACTGCAATACGATCGGATAGGAAACAGCGAAGATATGCGACAATTTGATCGACAGATCAGAAGGTGTGGGGGAAAATAAACTGCCTGTGTGGGGTAATTATGTAAATACAAGGTACAGGCTCTCCTACTGTCGGTTATGTACGACTGATCCATCCCATGCTTACTAAACGGCTGTACTTACGGTGTCCTGCTTGAAGACCACCTGCTGATACTTGTTGTAGCGCACGGATTCCTGGTAGAGCTCATCGACGCGCTCGATCAGGCTGCGCATGTGATTCTCCAGAACGGAGGCGGTGCCCAGATCCAGGAAATTGTGTCCCTTATCCTCGGGCAGCAGCTCGTTCAGCTCGCTCATCATGATGTTGGTGAGCGGCGAGTTCTTGATGACAATGGGAATTTCGGCAAAGAGGCTCTCGTAGCCCACCTTGAGGGTGCGGAAGGCCTCGGGGGTGAAGTCGCCATCCTTGTACATCTGTATGGCCTGCGGGGTGAGGCGATAGGCCTTGAGGCAGAGGAAGCCACGCGACGACTTCTGTGTGTCATAGACAACCACGACGCTCTCCTCGATGCTGGTCTGGTAATGATACTGAGACTCCAGCAGAGCCAGCGACAGACTGTTGCCCACATCGGAGCTCTGGTACCAGCCCACATGGAGATGATCGACGTTGACGCGACGCAGGCGACGCATCACCGTCAGCTGGTACATCTCCTCGTCCATGGTCTCGTCGCCGCTCTTGGGGAAGGGGAAGCAGTTGGTGATCTCCAAACACTTGTCCACCACCAGACCGAGAAGTGCTCCCTGGGCCAGATCCATGTTGCTCGACTCCTCATGGCAGTGCTTGACCATTTTCATCACGGCCTAAAACAAGGAGAAAATGCATTATAGTAAATTTGTCTACAGTGTTGCCAGTTTTCATGGAGAGAAATTAAGCAAAACAATAGAAAATTGCATGCGCTGTTGTCAATTTTCTTTGAGAGAAATATTAGATAATAAATTAAATTTCATTCAATTATAATTTAAATGTAATTCAATATTTAATTTAATTAAAAACAATTAACGTTGTTGTGGGCAAAAAACGATTAAAAAAATGACAAAAGCCCAATAATTCTGCTTTATTTTAGCATAAATTTCGTAAAATTTACACCAAAAAATCTCAAAAATTTCCACTTTACACAATTCTATAAATTTTCTAGCAAATGCTCTGTAAAAACAGCCAGAGATGGCGGGAAAAAAGCGTGTTTACCAACTGTGATTGCAACAATAGCTCTCTTAAACGCTGCATGTAAAAACAGCGGCTCTCTTAAGCGCTCATGCACGCGCTCTCTTGAAAACACACGCACACACACACACACATGCAAAACACAGCCAGGGCGCAGCGCGTGGCAGTCGAAATCAGCAATTTAACGCCTTGTTTTTGCACTGTTTTTATGCTAATTGCATGCCACTGTTAATGCACTTGATATATAACTTACCAAGCCATCACATTGTACATAATTTATGGTATTTTCAGAGTCCTCATTGCGAGCATGACGATTACCGCGGTTTGCCATTTTGACGACGACGAAAGAGAAAGAGCAATGACGTGAAGTTGGCCGCACAAGCAAATTACACTCAGCCGTTTGCCAACACTAACAACTGCTCACCTGCTGACTGCGACTGATTAAAATTTTACAAATTTAACAAATTTACAATGCTTTTAATGCTCTAAAAATATATAATAAGTCTATGGCTTGGCTTTAATATTTTATGCAAATTAACAATTTCAAACAGGCCAGCTTATTGTTGTCTCGATGGGCAGCACTTTTCTAACATTGTTTTGCAACACTGCTCGCGATAACAAACATACAACCAAAATAAATGATAAAAATAATAATAGTTTTGTTTATCTCGGTTGCTTAAACGAAATTAAAGCGCTGAGCTTGTCGAATTTGGAGAGGAAACAAGCGTAGCTGATTGCAGCGTCAAGCGAGGCGCTGAGCTGTTAGTCTGCCCACCAAACACACAAAGATGACAAGCAATTGGCGAGAATTGTTTCCAACAAAATTAACTTTTATCATATTCCTGCTGTATATGTCCTTGTTCATTGGCCAGGGTGAGTGGCAAATAATCTATAATTCATAATTAAATCTGTAATTATTCCGCTGCAGGCATATTCGTCACAGCATCCCAAGAGGCCAACAATTCCTACAGCTACAACACCGTCACCGTTGTGCTGCTCACTGAGGTCTTAAAACTGATTGTATCGGCGTGTCTCTACTGCAGGGAGTATGTGGGATTTATATATATATACTATATAATATATATATCTAGTTATAGTTGCATATATATGCATGTAGCTATAGCTCTATTGTGAAAGAGCAGCAGCAACAAAAAAGCTTGCTGTTCAGAGAGCACGTAGCAGTTTAGTGTCCTGGTCGAACGTAACCGACTGTAAAATACCCTATAATTTGTGCTTTAATAATGCACATATACAGTGGCAAGCTGCCCAGCAAGCATTTATAAGTTTAATTTCACAATTATCACCTTGGTGAGTCTTTTTCGGGTCGTTGAAATGATTTAAAAGAATTCATATTATGCGCAACTCAAAGATCAGAAAATGAGTCAAAAATTACTCATAAATGTTCTTAAAATATGATTAATGAAATATACCCTGTACCACAGCCCTGTATTTCCCATTTTTCAATGGGTACGGGGTGTAAAAAGTAAAGTAATCGAAAATTAATCATCCAGTTGATTGCAATATCCAAAACGAGACCAAGTCGATTAAAATATGACTTGAAAATAATCATAATTCGATCAAAATATGCCTTGAAAAAGAGTCGCGGCTAGCAAACCAGTAAAAGTGGTATAAAATTTAAATATTATTATTTAAAATTAGCCTAAATACCAAAAATGGTATCTATAGCTAATATAGTTTCAGAGATCTAGACGGCTACTGTGGTTTTTTGTGTTTATCGGAAAAACAGCGGGTGATATCAAGATTCTAAAACAAACCTGAGCTGGAGTATGCATAGGAGAACCTGTATACGAAATATGATATATCTAGCTAATATAGGGTTCGGGATCTGGGTGTTTATACAGACGAACGTCATGCTGATCAAAAGTGCATACTTTGAGGGCTCACATTACCCATTTATACTAACCTTATAGATCCTTTTGTACATTTTAAAAGTATAGCTGCTAAAAATTCTTTTTTTTGCAGCAACAAATTCAGCTCTCTGCTGCGGGATGTGCACAAGGATCGGCAGGTGCTGGCGCTCTATATGGTACCCGCCTTCCTGTACTGCCTGTACAATAATCTCGCCTTTGTGAATCTCGCCACATTCGATCCGACGACGTATTATCTGCTGCTGCAGCTGCGCGTCGTTGTCACCGGCGTGCTCTTTCAGATCATCTTCAAGAAGTATTTGTCCCGCCGTCAATGGATCTCGCTGATACTTCTAACGCTCGGCTGCATGCTGAAGCAGGTGGATCTGAACAGCTTCTACAGCGATGCCAACGATGACAGCGAGGCAGCGGCCATACAAATGGGCGTACACAATATCAGCCGATCTGGCCAGGATCAGGGCAAGATAGGCAGCAAAAACATGACGGGATTTACGTTTAGCATTAGCGCAATTTTCATACTGGCCCAGACGATTTGCTCCTGCCTCGCGGGCGTCTACAACGAATATCTGCTGAAGGACAAGGGCGCCGAGGTCAATATCTTTGTGCAGAACGTCTTTATGTATCTGGATTCGATTGTCTGCAACGCTGGCATTCTGCTGCTGCGCGGAGAACTTTTGGATGCCTTTAGCGCCAAGAATCTGAGCAGCATCATGCGATTCGGCGTGATAATTATAATTGTAAATAATGCCGCCATCGGCATTGTCACCAGCTTCTTTCTGAAGTACATGAACTCAATACTCAAGACTTTTGCCAGCGCCTTGGAGCTGCTTTTTACGGCTGTCCTGTGCTATTTTCTGTTCGCCATTCCCATCTATATGAACACCGCTCTGGCGATCGCCGTCGTCTCCTACGCCATCTATTTGTACACCCAGAGTCCGGTTGTTAATCTCGGCAAGGTGCGTCCCCTGGCCTCCTTGAGCGATGTCAGTGTCAATCCAAAGGCGAAGGACGAGGACGAGGCAGCGGATCGCAGGAAGCTGCTGGATGAGCAGGGCGACACGGATCTGGAAATGGATAACATAGTCTAGCTGTAGATATGCATCGAACGCTTGTAGCTTTAATTATTTTGTAAAAAGTGCCTCTGTTCTGAACACATTTTATCATAGATATCGAAGGTGCAATCTGTGTATATAACATTTCGATTTTAGTCGTAAACTCATTAAACTATTAAATCATTTTATTACAATTTTGAGTCAAGAGTTCAGTTTTACTTTTAGAAGTTGCCATCAAATGTGAAGGCTATAGAAATATATGTCTAGTAAAGTTGGAAATGGATTATATAGTCTAGATATACATCTGGAAATGTATTATACAGACAAAATATAGATCTTGAAATGGATTATAAAGTCCATAAATTTTTAGATTCTACAGTTCCTTTTTTTCAAGATTTCGATCTTGAAATGGTCTATATATGCAACTAGAAATGGATAATATATTCTAGATATGCATCTGGAAATGTATTTATATAATCTAGAAAGGATAATATAATATAATGGATAATATATATATAATATATATAGATATAGAGAGGCATCTGGAAATGGAGTACATAGTCCAGTTATAGATATGCTTACTTTTAGAATTTGCCGATCTGGAAATATAATAATATGATCTAGATATGCATTTGGGAATGTATTGTATAGAATAGAAAGGCATCTGGATATGTAAATTATTTAGTCTAGATATGGATCTGGATGATATAGTTTATTTTTTTTATTCAAGAGTACCCTTTTATTTTAAGTCATTGGTAACAAATATATATATATATATATAGGCATGTATGATAGTCTATATACGATTCAAGTTTTTTAACAAATATATAACTATTTAAACTCTTATATCTCTAGTGTAGCTTAACAAAATAGCTCTCAATTTGTGGTTCCTTGGTGGAACTTCCTGTAATCTGCGCATTCCTTCAAGTGCGATTCCATTTCTTCCTCTTTCACCCGATGCGTCGCATTATATTTGCAGATTTGCAGCGGGGGCCCAGAGTAATTCTTCATACATTTGATGATATGGCGCGGCATACGGTGCAAAACAATGCGATGCGTTTTGTTATAGGGACAAGTGCCGAATTCCAGCTCGTACATGCTGCAAAACACGCAAGATATGTTAAATAATCTATTTTAATAGTTTTAGCAAAATTCTCACATGGAATGTTGAAAGAACCGCTATTTGGAAGTATATGTGTTAGATATGGAAGCACAGCTGTCCACAGCAATCGAATAATTTGCAATCGATGCTAGTTGTGAAATATATCGATACCCAACAAGTATTTACTCAAGCCCAGTATGCAGTCTGTGCAGACAAAGAAATGCAATAAATTATTTCACAATATTTGGAAATAATATATAAAAATGCTGTTAAAGTTAACATTTATTATGCAAATAAATTAATAAATTTATTTAATCGATATATCGAATTCTAATAAACATCGCAAAACATTAAAACATCGAGTTAAACACCATCGTCAATATGCGATGTAACGATGTTTTGTACATCCCTAATGCAGACAAAGAAATGTAATTAAATATTTCACAAATTATGGAAATCGACAAACAACAAAAATGCCATTGATGTTAACTTTCATCGTTAGCCAATGCTAGCCCATTCCAAAACCCAAAACCCAAAATTGCCATTTAATTATCAATTGAAATACATTGCACATTAATTACAATTTATATAAATTTTAACTAAAAATAAATAATAAAACTATTTATTATACTAGATGCAGAGTAGCACTGCTTACGTAATCGCAATTAATATTTCAGTGACTCGATAGTTTTGGCGCTGCTGTTGTGCCATCTCCAATCGATACTCATCGCATGTGGAAAATGTTCCAGTAGTATCGCCGCCGCCCGACCCCTTGCCCAGTTCATTCATTGAAAAGTTATCGTACAGTTCGCACGTCTCGAGCTCCGAGAAATTTGTGAGAGAAAAAAAAGGAATTTGTGAAAAAATCTAGAAAAAAATGGCACGTACCAAGCAGACCGCTCGCAAGTCGACTGGTGGCAAGGCGCCCCGCAAGCAGCTGGCCACCAAGGCGGCCCGCAAGTCCGCCCCCTCGACGGGAGGCGTTAAGAAGCCCCATCGCTATCGCCCTGGAACCGTGGCACTGCGTGAAATTCGCCGTTATCAGAAATCCACGGAGCTGCTGATCCGCAAGCTGCCCTTCCAGCGCCTGGTGCGTGAAATTGCGCAGGATTTCAAGACGGATCTGCGCTTCCAGTCGGCTGCCATCGGCGCGTTGCAGGTAAACAATTTGGCGGGAAGGGCGAATTAATTGAAAAGTGGTGTGGGGGGGGAGGAGTCATGTAACAGCAATTTCATCACGGAATTTTCCCATTTTCTTTGCAGGAGGCCTCCGAGGCGTATCTGGTGGGTCTCTTCGAGGACACCAATCTGTGCGCCATCCACGCCAAGCGCGTCACCATCATGCCCAAGGACATTCAGTTGGCCCGACGCATCCGCGGCGAGCGCGCCTAAGCCGCACGGCCGCCATCTTTAATTAGAAAAGCAGCAACAGCAACAACAACAACAACAAGCACAAAGACATCTGCGACTGCGACGTCGACGTCGATGTCGGCGTCGTCAACTGCAGCTGCTGCTGCTTTGGCCGCTTAGCCCTAAGATTTATACTACTTCTATCTTATTATTATTATTCTTCTATCTACAACATAAGTTTCCATTTGTCAACTTTGTCAGCGTAATAAAAATACAGATTTTCATTTCGTCTAAAATTTTGCGTTTTTATACCCTGTAAATTGGTTAATTAACTTTATATGAAAATGTAGGGTACAGTTTTTATACCCTATATAAAAACAGTTTCTTGGGAAGGGTGCAACATTGCAGTTTTGTATACCCTGTAAAAATGGGTAAAAATATAACTTTGGGAGCATGTATGTTACAGTTTTTATGCCCTGTAAAAATAGGGATAACTTTGGGAATATGTAAGTTACAGATTTGATACTTTGATACCCTGTAAAAATGGGTTAAAACAGGGTTAATAGCTTTGTGAGCATGTATGATTGTTTTTATTCCCTGTAAAAATGGATAACAACGGTTAATAACATTGGGCAAATGTATACAGATTTTATACCCTGTGAAAACACGATTAATAATAGAATGTATGTAGGCAGAAGGCGTGGCAGATCCCACAAGTAATCAATAAAGCCCACATAACTAGCGTAGTATTGAACAAAAAGGATTGTTATTCAGAATATATACGCTCTACCATTACGTCCAACTATTCTGAAAAGCGCATTGAAATCGGTTAAAAACAAACACAGGAGATATTAAAGAAACAATATTGCAGACTTTGTCTCATCATTTTTTTTATTTTCTTTTCTGTTTTCGGTTTTAGTATGGGATTTAATGCAGTATTATTTTAGGGGTGATTTCTGCTCACAGTCGGAAAATGCAATTTCACTTAAATACAATGGTGTCGAGCATCGCTCCCAGACACTGCACGATGTTGTTCTGCATGACCTTGTCCACCTTCTCCTCCAGATGTCGCTTCGGGTCCTGCTTGCCCACGTTCTTGATCGCCAGCTGTTCGGGCGTCATTTTCTCCTCGTCCTCCAGCGACTGCAAAGAGAGAGCGAGAATTATAGTATATTGTCTATGTGTGTGTAATATGTATATGTGTGTGTATATATATAGTATTTGTGCATGTGTGGGTTGATGACTCATTTCGGATGCGAATATTGCGAGTCGCAGCAGCTTCGGTTCGTGTTAGTTCAGGTAGCAGATTTATTCAATAAAAATCGAAGTTGGGAGGGAATTTGGTCAGAAATTAGATATTTAGTATTATTTAATATTAATATGTTATAAATATACTATAAATGTACAATATTAAATTTTTAAATATTTTTTTATATTATTATATTTAATTTCAATAAAGTCGGGAATTTAAAATTTAGCATATTTGTTTGATTGATTTAATTATAGTGGAGTTTATTGTAATTAATTTATAAATTATATTATTCAATTCTTTAATTAAATCGATGTTAAAATTATAAAAATAACTAAATTGTTTGCTGTACTTAATGAAATTTTTGTATATTTATTTTAATTGGGTAGATTGGTAATCAGGGACGTGGCATAACTTTAAGGGAGTTTTAGCTGAAGAGGAAAAATACTTGATAGTTCAAATATCTGGATTTCCTTTTAGAAAATATGTATATTAATTAGAGCGACCAAATTATAGCTATATTTTTATAAAAAATCTAAAACAATTATTTTATATATGTAATTGAAGCTTAAACTGATCAATATAACTACATCATTAACTTGACTGTATTGGAACAATCCGAAAATGTGTGTACATTTTAAGATGTAACTATTAAACTTGCGTTGGTCACACTTTAAACCAGGGCTACAAGCAATTAAGGGCTACAACTTGACGTGTGATTTTTAAATATAGTTTTCTCTTACCTATATCCAGCCGGAGTTGGGTCTACGAGAGTTGGACTATCGAGAATTGAACTAGCGAGAGTTCAGCTGGAGAGAGTTGGGTTAGAGGAGTTAGGCTAACGAGAGTTTTGCCAACGAGAGTTGGGCTAGCGAGAGTTGGGCTGGCTAGAGCTGGGCTAGCTATAATTGAGCTAGAGAGAGTTGGTATAGCAAGAGTTGGGCTAGCGAGAAGTCATCTAGAGAGAGTTGGGATAGCGGGAGTTGGGCTAGCGAGAGTTTGGCCAATGAGAGTTGGACTATCGAGAATTGATCTAGCGAGAGTTCAGCTAGAGAGAGTTTTGCCAAAGAGAGTTGGACTAGGGAGAGTTGGGCTGGCTAGAACTGGGATAGCGAGAATTGAACTAGAGAAAGTTGGGATCGGGAGTTCGGCTAGTGAGAGTTTGGCCAAAGAGAGTTGGACTATCGAGAATTGAACTAGCGAGAGTTCAGCTGGAGAGAGTTGGGCTAGAAAGAGTTAGGCTAACGTGAGTTTTGCCAACGAGGGTTGGAATAGCGAGAGTTGGGTTGGCTAGAGCTGGGCTAGCTATAATTGAGCTAGAGAGAGTTGGTATAGCGAGAATTGATCTAGCGAGAGTTCAGCTAGAGAGAGTTGGACTAGAGAGAGTTAGGCTAACGAGAGTTGGACTAGCGAGAGTTGGGCTGGCGAGAGCTGGGCTAGCGTGAATTAAGATAGAGAGAGTTGTGACAGCAAGAGTTATGCAGCGAGAGAATTACATTCATTAACACCCCGTTGGAGGCCCCTAGTATTACATATAGCTCACCTTGTTGTAGTTCTTGGCCAGATCGAGCATCTCGGCCACGGTGTCCTCGTTGATGGAGCAGTGCTCGTTGTAGTCGGCCAGCGTGAGGCCATCCTTCCAGGACTTTTTGTGCAGATTCAGGAGCATTTTCTGCTCCAGCTCGTTCTTGCGGTAGTTGATGCTGATGGAATAATAGTGACGGTTCAGGCCATGGATCAGCGCCTGCACCGACGGCTTCTGCAGATGACCCAAATTCGAGGTGGTCTGGCGTGGCTCCTGGCCCAAAACCAGCATATTCGGATTGATGAGACGGAAGGCGTCGATTACCACCTTGCCCTTAACAGATTGGATGGGATCGACGACGACGGCGACGGCACGTTCGGAGAGCGCTTCAAAGGATTGCTGGGTATTGATGTCCACACCGGATAACCAACAACCAAAGCCAGGATGCGAATGGTACCAGCCAACGACCATCTCGGGACGTCCCGTCTGCTTCAGCATGTCCAACATTTTGGCCTGCAAGTAGGATAGTCGAAAATATATCAGAATATCAATATATCATTATTTTTGGGACCCTTTACCCATTGAAAAATGGGTAGAAGTGATAATAGCTTTGGCAGAAGCTATGTAACAGGCAGGAGGCGTGGCAGGGCCCACAAAGTATATATATTCTTGTTTGGGATGACTAGTTGAGTCGATATATTAATGTCTGTCTGTCCGTCTGTATAAACGCTTAGATCTCGAAAGTTATAAGAGCTAGAGCATCCATTTTTGACATGTAGGTAGGTCTATACCATATGCAGATGAAGTTCATTGCAAATGTTGGACGTCACGCCCCTTCCGCCTACAATCAATGAAATCAAATACATTCTGCAATTTAAGAAACACATCTATTTACATAAATTCTGTCTTTAGGCATTGGTAGCTCAATACCATAAACAGATGTAGTTTATTGCAAATGTTGGATGCCACGCCCCCTTAACGCCCTAATTGATAAAAAGCGTAACTTTGAACATAGAAGGTTGTTATTCGGAACCAAAGCGCTTTTCTATTATATATTGGATATGCCTACCTGGAAGACGGGATCCACGGCCTCCACGGAGACTCCTGTGCCCGTTTGGGGCATGGCGAACACGTCGATAACCTGCACCGTGTAATCGTCCACAAACTCGCCCAGCATGAGGCCCATCACCTCCATCGGCACACCCGCCCTGCCGTGCTTCAGCATTTTCAACAGCGCCAGGGAGGAGATATAGACCTGCTCGGCGGTATCCACAACGGGGGCGTCTGTGGGAGGTGCGGCTTGGGGCATGGCGCCGCCTAAACGTAGCAAACGATCCATGATTTCAACTGCAAATTGCCACAATAAATTAATCAAATATGCTGCGATTTATCGAACCAAACAACTACTCACGATTTGGTTATATGTACGACGAGTGTTGCTTAAAAATTAGCTTTCAATTTTAGTTAAAAATCTGCTTTTAGCAACAAACACAAAGCAGCTCTTGCTCTTATTTCTTTTTTTGACAGTCAGCGTCGGCAAAGTGCAAGTAATAGCGCGGTTATCGATAACAGCCAAAATGCGGCGCTGGCAAACAGCTGCAGTGTTGCCAGGTGTTGGGCAAGCGCGTAGGCTAGATTTGTTGTAAAAATAAGCTAAAAATAGCTAAGAATTTATTTATTTTGCTAACATATTTTCTAAATTTAAATACATAAAGTTACAATGAATTATTGTTGTTTCTAAATATATTAATTAACTTTGCGCTTCTTTTTGTTATAAAATTTACCATATGCTAAAATTAAATATAAATATTTTCACGCCAAGTGCAAGAATTATCGCGGAAAATTTTTCGGCATAATTCATAGCATGAAATTGTAAAAAATTAAAAGAATAATTCATACTCTATAAATATACATTTATAACATCTCCTTTGTGGCAATTTAGTTTTAGCTGTCGATTATTTTAATTGTTTTGATGATTTATAAACTTTTCCATTTGAACATGTGCTAAATCTAGCATTTAACAGTCCGAACAGGCAGCACTGGCCAGCACACAGCTGTTCTAGCGCAGCTATCGATAGCTGCAAAGCTAAAGATGCATATCGATTGCGATAGGCAGTGAGTATTTGAAATATTCGCGCGCTTCTACTTCAACAGTGCGTTCCGCTAGAGCGAACTCCGAACTTTGTTTGCTCATTAAACTCAGAAAGAAGCGCTGTTATTGCAACGAACGTAATGAGGCCGACAAAAGAGTAGAAAAAAAGCCAAGTACTCTGTACTATAGGTTTGTCTGCGCCGATTTAATTGCATTGCCTTTCACTGAGCCACTGAGACACCAAAATGCCACAAATTCCCAGCCCAAAAATAATAAAAATCATTTAAAATGCCATCTCTCGGGTCGGCAAGTCAGAGGTGGGCCCCACAGCCGCCACAATTTGATTGCAACATTTTTTTTCTTGTGTCTTCAGTCGGCTACTCCATTTTCCGTCTCGCCGCAAAGTGGTTTAATAACAGTTTTTCTTCTTCAACTGCAAACAAACTACAAACTACAAACAATTTTCAGCTGCCAACGCCGCAGCGGCTTTTCAGTTGCATTTTGTCGTTCGTTCCACACGCTTGTTGTGCTTTTTGTTTAGTTTTTCTTTTCAAAGTAATCAGGTTTTTCATCAGTTAATTAACTACGTCAATGATTTCTTAACAATCCATCGGCAACGTGTAATATTGCATAAATTAATTACTCTGCATTTTGCCAATTCAGCGACAAACAAAAGTGCAAAAATAAATACTTTACAACAGGTGAACAAAACACAAAAAATAAAATGCTTTCAGGCAAAGCTGCTCAAAGCAATTTGCTGTCAATTTGCGCTTTCGAGTGTTATCAGCAACAACCAAATTTTGTAGTATTTGTTGATAAAGCCAAAACACCAGGGACTGTAGAAACAACCTTAGACAGAGGGCGTTCTGGTTTCCACAGGCTGAAATTATTAGTGATAAATTGCTCATTTTTGTGAAACATTCTTTTTGTAAAATATATTCCGTTTTATTGGTCATTTTACCGAAATTTTGCATTAAAATAACATCAGTTTTACCGTATAAGTTTTATTATGAAACTATATAATATAGTTAATAGAACTCTCTCAAATACAGAACATTTGTATTAAAAACACGTCTCATTGTTATAGTTTTATGTAGTTAAATTCAACACGGAAAGACAGTTTGATTAGAAGTGGAGAGATAAATATACAGGTTCAATGTATGCTTTATTTAATGGGCGTTTATCGAGGGCAGATACTAAGTACTATATCTACCCCTCAACATAAAGATATCAGTTGACTTTACGATACTCTCCGTGTTTTTTATCCGAATTCACTTAAAATTCAAAATATATAAAAAAAATTAATATCATTTAAATCAAGATGTAATAAAAATAAAATTAAATCTTAAATTAAACAAACTTTTTTGTAACTTAATTAAATAGAATATAACAGCTGCCTATAAAAAATTAAAATAATATATTAAATTCTGCATGAATTAACAATGCCTATAATGAAAATTAAATGGAAATTAAATACAAATTAAACAGAAATTAAATTTAATTTAATAAAAAATTCAACATTAAACTTGTAAATAAATTTTTAAAATAAAAACAAATAAAATTGAACTGTTTTAATAAACTTTGCATGAATTAGCTATAGGTAAAATTAAAATCAAATACAAATAAATGACATCTCCAAACAAAACTTTATTTTGTAATTTAGATAATTAAAACGCAACCGGTTTGAATTCAAAATTAACATTAAAATAAAAATTCCACCATAAATTGATAATAATCACAATCAGACAAGCAAGAAAAGTTTACTTCCGTGCGAATTAATAAACCTAAAAATGAACAAACTCCATCCATCCATAGATAACTTCATAAACTCTTGGTAGTATTTGTTTTTATCTATCCAACGATCTGCAACCGGCAAACTTTGAAGATCTGTCGACAGCAGCAATTGCTCATCGAATACCTGCACGTTGAACAAACGGTATCTCCGCGGCTATCATTGACCTTGTCATTGGGTTCAAAGAAATGCGTTCAAAAGCAGCTGAGATAGCGTCATTAAAGCTACTTAAAAGTAAAAATAAAAACGTGGCAAAAACTGAAAAAACCAGTAAGGACGGGACAGATCTGTAGGGTAGAAGACTACAGTCGGACGTAACCGACAGTAGCAGACCCTGTACTTTGTGTTTTAGCGGAGAATAGAGGAGATCTATCAAAATTTAGATTACATTTTATCAGCGTAGGAAAACCTATACACCAAATATGGAGTCTTTAGCTCTTTAATTTTACAAGATCTAGGTATTTACAAAAGAGACGGATAGACATAGCTATATCGACTTAGCTTGATGTCTCAATAAAGATTATGTATCTACTTTATGTGACCTTCCTTTTGGGTGTTACATTCCCCATTTGCACTAACTTAATACACCCTTTTGTGATTTAAAGTACAGGGTCAAAAATAAACAGCTCACAAACTTTAACTGAACAATTTGTACAAAACCAAACAAAACACAGAGAAAAAATACGAAAAACACGTTTGTTCAGCTGTGAAATTGACCTTTTATGGCCTAACAAATCCGAACTGTATTAGTTGTTGTTGCTGTTGTCAGGCCAAAAAAAAAAAAAAGAAACAAGCGGAAATACTATAGAGTGAATGAAGCTGGAAGAAATCTTACAGCCAAAGATAATAAGGCCCTAACTGCCAGACCCCACTTAATGGCGAGTTAAATGCTTTTCTTGAGCAATTTTCTTTAATTTTCGTATCATGCGTTGGAAAGTAATGGAACAAATGCGAACTCATTTCACTAATTTTGGTATCATCATTGATCTCAGCCAAGTGAAAACATTAAGAACTTGTCACTCTGTGGGTCCCCTAAGGTGATTTATCTTCATTTCGGCATATCTAATTGGAAACAGACATAAACAGCGCATCTCTCTTCAGATAAATGTGAAAATTGAAAAAGATAATTTTTTAACTTAGCTCAACATTGAATATTTCGTTGGTAATTAGAGATTTTTGATTTCACTGTCAGCACATTTAAATAATTCAGCTTAAACCCTGACCCAAAGCAATATCCGATTGCAATCACACGAAAACCAAGCCAAACACTGAGAATATTGTTTTGAAAAACCTGAAAAAGTATAGAAATAAATATATATTTGAAAAAATTCAGCAAATTTAATTGAAATACAAACATGAGTGTATTTGGATAAAAAGTGGAGTTTAGGGCCTCGTTTTTCGCTTATAATATTTTTTAAATATTTATTTCAAATAATTTATCCTTCAGAAGTGTAATTTTTATACCCTGTACCCATTGAAAAATGGGAAATACAGGGTTAATAACTTTTTTGTATTTAAGTAATTAAACATATGTATATTGCAAATATTTTTTAATCTAACTAATAAATATCATTATATAATTTTTCACAATTTATTTAAAATTTGAATGCCATAAATATAACTAGCCTAACTAACTAACTATAACTAATAATATAGAAACTGATCTAAATATATAAATAAATATAAACATCATAATATCGTTCTACATAATTTATGATTTATTGATGTATATGTATGTATATTGATATTGCTAATGATTATATTTATATATTTATTAGATTTATTTTATAAATAAATTTTAAAGTATGAAATTATGATATATATGAATAAATATAAGCATTATAGTATTATTCTACATAATTTATGATTCATATATTTGTTAATATTGAAAAATATTATATTTATATTTATGACATTTATTCCTTAAATAAATTATACTACGATACAAATATAAAAATAAAAAATAAATATATTAATATCATATCGTTCTACACAATTTATGATTTCAAAATCAGCGTTGCCACCTTTACGCAATATACAAAATTAAGCTGGCATCCCTGTGAATTTAAAAAGAAGTCGCGTGCTTAAAAACTCCGCTTGCATTTCGCAAGAAATTAATTTAAAGAGCAGAAATCTGAGCGTTGTGAGTAATTCAGCTTTCAACACTTCACCAGGCATTAAATGTCAATTTTTATTCTCATACAAAACCAAGAAAACCAAATAAACGTAAGCCATAAAAAATATTAACAAACATAAAAAAAAAAATAGTTGATTGCAGTAACTAACGTATAAAAATAGATGGATTGCAACAGATAGTTGGGTTTTGTGGGGTGTACTTTACACCTGCCGCAAGACCTGTGTCTTGAGAAAGAGATAGATATATAGCGAGAAAGAGACAGAGAGTGTGCACAGCTGTTTCGTATAATCGAAGCTTGGCCATGGCATTTTAGACGTAACTAGAACGCCTTAGATTAATTTATTTATTATAACAATTCAACCGGCAAAAGCTGTGCAAATATTTTAATTTAATTTCATAATCTGCACGCGACATGCGATCGTGTTGAATTTTCACTTTTCATTGGTAAACTGAAGCAAGAAAGAAAAATCAGTGCGGAGCAAAGGATGGTGCCAGAGGGGGGTGAGGTGTTTGTTTGCTTAATTGTGCAGCTTAAGGAAAGGAAAGGAAAGTTTTTAATTATGCTCAATTGGCGGGCATTTGAGATAATGATAATGAAGCGTTTAAGACGTGCATTCATTTAAAAATTGCTCAATTTTCGAAAGTGCAGAAATAACTTAAACTTAACTTGAACTAATTACGAATTGCAATAATTTGCATTTTCCTATGTTTTCACTTTCAGCAAACATCAACAACAACAACAACAACAACACGCAAGAGCAGCTGTGGAAATGACGTCGATGAATACGTCATCAGCTGAGGTAAGGATGGATGAAAGGGGGGAGCAGGGAGAGCAGGAAAGGGAGATAACAACAAGAACAACATCCACACCTACACCCACACGCATACCCCATCCACAATGCCATTCCCAATCCCAATCCCATTCCGTTACGCTCGTTCCATTCCGTCGTTCCGCCTCCATGCGCCTGCGCGGCACAAAAGCCCAGCCCGATGTGGCAACCCTGGACGCCACGGCCCTCGGCTTCAGTACGCGCGCCAAGCTCCATGAGAGCAGCTCAACGCTCGCATCCGCTGCACGTACGTCCCAAACGCTTCAACGTAATCACAGCTGGAGCAATTTGGGCCAATACAACAGCAACAACAAATCCGGAAAGAGTCCGGCGGAGTGCAAGGAAACGGATTCGCATGCATTATGCAGCTACCCAAAGTGCCTGAGAGCTACGCAATCCTGCAACACTGAGCCAAACAACTGCCTCGATATGGCCAGCTCCAAGTCCCGGAATATGGTAAGTGGTTGTGCCTACATACTGGGCTATACACTGAGCGAAAAATCAACAATTTTCATTGTTGAAATGAGCATAAAAAATCTTTAACCAAGTGCGAAATTTCTTTTTATTATTTCTGAAATTTCCTATTTTAAAGTTGTACTTTTTGAGTTCCAAAATTCTTCTAGCAAGAACGAAATTATTTCATATTTTTAAAATTGCCTATTTTAAAGTTTGCTTTAAAATTTAAATACACTTAGATTTAGTTAGATTCTTAGATACTGTACTGTAAAGTACAATACCGTCTATTAAGTTAATGCAAATAGGAAATGTAACACCCAGTCGATAAAGTTATGATTGTCTTAGGTAGTAAAAATTTACGGCAAAATATCATGCAAAAACTATATCGTAAGTTAGTTTTGAATATACAAAATTATTTAGATATAATATAATATCATACGAACAATTTGTTTTTTTTTTAAACTTTTGATATTTAAATAAGTTACAATTCCTTCATTTTAAAGGGTTTTTTAATTTCCCGTTTTTTGCCTTAGTTAAGCTCTATTTTTCACAATTCTATGCCTACTTTTGCTTAAATTTTAGAACAAAAGATTAATTTCTTTTATAGAACGACTCTTTCTACGTTTTTGCGAGTGTACTGCTTCCGCTTTTCTTTATAGTTTTATCGATTTTTGCTCAATTCGAGCAAACTGCTGACCTACGTAACTCGAATGGGGCAAGAGGCAGCGGCAGTTGCAAACAAAACCGCCCCCGCAGGCTGGCATAATGCCACGCGTGTCAATACAATGACCACTTTCATAATAAAACGGTAAAGTACGTACACATGTACATACTTGGATGTATGTATGTATAGACAGCCCGTGGGAGATTTGACAACCCTAGACATAAGTACACTCCCCTTTCAAGCCTACGACGCGCCTACAAGAGACAAGAGTCAGCGCTCTCATTATAATTCCAAGAATTTTACACATTTCAGTGTAATCTGCCCTAAGGAGAGCTTAGGCTTGACTGTGTTATACCCTGCAAATAACGACACAGGGTATATTGGTTTACTCTTTATCCATTAAATGGATAAAAACAGATTTAACAACTAGAGCAATTAAATTTAAAACTTCAATAGGTTACAAATTATTTTTATTAATTTTTTTGCCCCTTATTTTATTGAAAATCAATTTTGAAACCCTTTTTTACCTGCTTCTTTCTGTATGAGCAACTTGTTCGCAATGTTTTGGTGTTTGTTTTGAATGTACATTCTGTTTTGGCAGGGTTGTCATTGCTTGCTGTTTTTGCAATAAATTAAGTGTATTTATATAATACGAAACACAATAGTTGGTTTTATTTAAATGTTCGTTTATTGTTATTTAAGGTAATTTTATGGTTAATTCTTATTTTAATTATGCTTATAGTATTCATATCATATCGTATCAACTGTTAATCGTGTTTTAACAAAGCAGCGCTTTGTATAATACTTTGAGCAAAGCCAGAACAACAGAAACGGAGAACTGTAACAACAACCAGTGCTGCCAGAAATAGCTAGATTTGTAATAAAAAAAATATCTAAAAAGATTGTCTAAAAATTAATAAAAATTAAACAAAAAATAAAATTGAACATTCAAGCAAATAAATAACAAAAATAACAAATTAATGTAGAATATTCAAATTAATTAATGAATATAAAATGTTTAAATTAATTATGCATTTTTAAATTAATTAAATATTTAATATAGTTTCAATATAATATATTTAAAATTCAATTATACATTTTCCATTATATTTATGATAAGCACAAATGGTATTCTGAAAACCGCTAAATTTGTCAACACTGAGAACAACAACAACAGCAAGCACACTAGCTCAGTGCAGCTGTTTCAATTCCATTTCGTTTTCACATGTTCCCAAACAACAACAAGGAAATGCAAGTGCGCAGCTTTGGCAAGCACGACAGGAACACACACACACACACACACGCACACAAATACTCACACACACACACACAGACAGGGCAGACACGTGCGCACATGCAAGTTGTAAACATGCACACTCCCTGCGTCTCGCTCTCCCACAAGCGGAGCATTTGGGGGTTGTTGTTGTTGCTGCTGTTACTGTTGTTGTTGCTGCTTTTGGTCGCTTCTTTTTGGGCATCTTCTTCTTGGATTTCTCTTCGCCATCCCATGCGATTTGCGTTTCAGTTGATTTTTTATGCTCAAAGCGAACGCATGCGAAAAGCTCTGCACATTTAATTATTTAATTTGTCTGTTTTGTTATTGTTTTTAAGCAAAGCTCGAGGTACGGTTATTAAGTAATTGTTTTGCAGCAAAAGCTTCTGTTTTAGTGCTCCATAAATAAATTATTCGATAATAGGGCCTTTATTGAGCGTTTATTGTTCATAGTTCGTTGGCCCTTTTTGCCTAAATAATTCATAATTATTGATAAATCGTGCAGGGCATTAAATGCGAAACTGCGAAAGCTGCAAAATGTGATTAAGTGAAAAGTGAATTGATTGTTTGCAATTAAAGCCTATTAGCTAATTGCAGCAATATTTATTAACAATAATAATAATAATTATTCGTAATAATAATATTTCCTAATTAATTAATTTGTCAAAAAATTGCGTAAACTTGACAACTCTAAAGCTTTTAATTCAATTTAAGCACACTAATCACTGCCGATAAAAACGCTAAAAATAATGCATAAATAAATACAAAAGCTCTTTAAATTACAGCTTGATTTATTGAGACATGTTGTGAATGAATAATTGACTATTTAAAGCACTAAACAAATAATTTTAATTACTGAGAATTATAAAGTAATTACCACAAAAGCAAATATTATAACTTAATATATTTATACCTTTGTTAAACGAATAATAGACTATTTAAAGCACAAAATAAATAGTTTTGATAAGTGAGAATTGTGAAGTAATAAATATAAAATCTGCTTAAATTATAATAGATAGATTATAATAGATAGATTATGTGTATGATAATAAACTATTTAAAATCCTAAAATATTTAATGTTAATTAGTGAGAACTATGGGGTGATAAATTCTATAAAATCTGCTTAAATTTATGCATTTATTTATATATTTTGTGAATTATTTTTTGGCTATTTGAAGGTGTAAAACTTAAAACTAATTAGAAAGAATTCCAAAAGTTTTTATTTATTCAATAAATTATATTTAATATTTGGTATGCAAGTTTTTAAAAATTAATCTAATTAATTTGTATAATTTTTATAACTTTAAATCAATTAGAAATGTCGTTAAACGTAAATTATACGTATGTATTTCTGTTGAGCTGCAAAAATATTTAATTACAACTAGCCGCTATACAGTTTATTTTATGTTTTATATGTTTTTTAAAAAAGCTCTTTTAATGTATAAATTACGTAACAAAAAATTCTACATTTATCATATTTATCCTTATTATTGACCCTGAAAAGTAGGCAAGTTACTGCCAAGTTTGGCCAAAAAATATCATATTCCAAATAGAGAATATGGAATTTACATTTGTCACTTACCATAGCAGTACAGTAACTTGGCCAGGTGCCAACTGGGCTATTTTGACCATTACGTGGCACTGGGTGTTAGAGAAGGGGCGGGGGGCGAGGCAGCGAGAGGCACTTGCAACACCTGTCTGGCATACATTTCTAGTGCGGGTAGCTCTTAAATCAAAGCTATCGATTTTTTGCATAGTGAGGGTATTCCAAGTGATAGTGCTCCACGCCCTGAAAATTGATAGAACGTGACTTAAATGTAATTTCAATTACTACGATACTACGATACAGAGCTATAAAGTGCGTAAGCATAACGTTGTTTTATGGAGAGTATAACTTCTATAATTTCATAGAGGGTTTCTAGGGTCTTCGCCAAGTTTATAATGTTCTTTATTATCGCTTGGATTCCACTGTCTGCGGCTAGAATAATAGCGTTTTGTTTTAGTGCTACGGTTTATAATTTCCCAGTACTTGAACAATTAACAATTGTGCTCGAAATGGGGCAAGAAACTCATTAATGCCCCGAGATTATGAAATATGCATGAGGAACGTGCTGTGGGCACCTCGCATAAGCCCTACACACCACCTGAGTTCTCTTTTTCTTTCTCTTCCTATTTCTCTGTCTTTCCCACACACGCTTTATTCTTTTTAACCTGATTTGCGGTTCTCTGCTTCATTCACAATTACTACAGTTAAACTTAGCTGACAATTGCAAACCTTCCGAGTGCTGAGTTGGTCAATAAACGATTTCCACTCGATGCCAAATCAATGCACATTTGGCACACTTACAAACTTACAAACGACAATTTTATATACACTGCGAGAAAAAGGCAGGCATTTCCTAAGTTTAACTAGATATTTGCAAGTTGATTCGTTGCTAAGATGAAGTTACTAAGAAAGTAAAGAATATAAATAAAAAACTTAAATTACAAAGTAAATTGGGAATAAAAGAAAATAAAATTAAAAGTTAAATCGACTTAAAATTAAAATATATAGAAAAATGCTTTAATATTCTTAAAATAAATTAATCAACGTTAATTTGTAATGCATTTGCATAAATTACATAAAATACCCAATTTTAATTCGTTGCCAAGATGAAGAATAAAGAGCAAAATAATTAATTATACATATTTCTATATAAAGTACAGAATATAATTTAAAAAGTTGATCTGGGGAAAAATAATATTAAATATTAAATGGATTTAAAAATATGATATAATAAGAAATATAATATAGTATCATGCTTAAATATTCTTAAAATAAATTAATTCATCAATGTTGATTCACAATTGCATTTGCATAAATGAATTACCCTTCTTCAATCGGTACAGGGTATAAAAGTTGACTCTTGCAAGCCCTTCTTGCGTCCGTACACACTGGTCGACGGAATTAAACTAAATGCAGCGGCATTTTCAACGCACTTATATAGCTTTCCGATCGTGCTCTCTTTGCTCTCTTTGTGTTTAAGCTCAGCTTACGCGTGGGAGCGCAGCTTAAGAACGAAATGCGAGCACTCACCAATACATGCATGCAGCTGAGCTCACGCATACTTAGCTTTCTGCATGACGCTCTCTCTTGCGTTGAAGCTGCATTAAGAGAGAGTGCGAGCAAGGATTTGCTAGAAAGAGACCGTGCTCTCTTTGCTCTCTTTGTGTTTAAGCTCAGCTTACGCGTGGGAGCGCAGCTTAAGAACGAAACGCTAGCACTCACTAATACTACATGCATACAGCTGAGCTTACGCATACCTAGCTTTCTGTATGACGCTCTCTCTCGCGTTGCAGCTGCATTAAGAGAGAGTGCGCCGGTGCGAGCAAGGATTTGCTAGAAAGAGATAGCAAATCAAGCTCCATAGACTGAAAATATTATTCAATATTATTACAATTAGTTTATATTTAAATAATGTTTATATTTTCACTGCCTTCTGGTTCTTTTTTATTTGTTTGTTTAAATTTTAACCAAATATTAATATAAATAATACTTTATAAAGATAAAGTATAAGAAAATTTAATTAGTTATTGATTTCTTTATCAATTTTATTTAAATTCATTCTTTTATATTTTGTCACAATTCTGCAAATACTTTTTTATTAAGTGAAATATTATGATAACTTTAGCATACGACATTTTTAAGTAAAATAACTTATAAATTAAAATTTTTTTTAACGGGGTTTATTTATTTATTTATATTTATAAATATCGTTTTATCTTAAAGAACTTTTAAGCAGCTGCAATTTAGAATTTCTTGACTAAATGTATTATTATTTATTAAAACCCGCTTGGCACAATTACTGCAAAATAACTGACAGAAATTACCTATAAGAGTTGGTTTTAGGGCTAACCACAGATATACATATTTATATATGCAAAATAGTAGTAAACCCCTCTCCACCCTGGTACTAATAGGCAGTTAATTGACCACAAAAATGTTGCATAGATAGGCTGAGGCTGAAGAGCAGCAGGAGCTGGCAATGGGTGGAATGAAAGTAAGCAGTAAAAAAATGAAAATAAAAATAAAAATAAAAAACAATACAAAAACTGCTGTAGTATAAAAATGTTGATGTTTTTGTAAATGTGTAACAACAAATTGGTTTTGGGGCGTTACGATATCTGCTGTTAGACAGCTGTCCCTTCCCCCTCATTGAGCTAGAGCTACACGCGATCTCTTTTGAGCATATTTTTCCCATTTAATACCTTCATTTTTTTAGTGTGTTTTTTATTTGCAAACATTGCGAACTATGCACGAGTGAGCAGAAAGGCAGAAAGGCAATTGAGAGTTTGAGACGCAACAACCGCAGAGGGAAAGCAAAGAAATTAGACATTCGCTATTCCCTATTCGCTATTTGCTATTCACTATTCACTTCTATTCACTATTCACTATTCACTTGATTCGCTAATCGCTCTGTCTAAGCACACATTTTGCCATTTTTCTAATTTCGCAGTCTCTGAAGCTAAACGGCGTCGGCAGTGCAGAGACAACTGCCAACACGACGGCAACATCCACTCCCAAGACACCAAAGACACCACTTAATGGTGATCTCACACCTGCCGATCACAACCACTGTGCGGCCCGTCCCCGAAGAGTCCAGGAATCAGGCAAACTATCCACTGTGCATGAGACGAAGGTATCGCCCAGAACACCTCCAGGCACTCCAGACTCACCCAGCACCTATCTGGATGATGATATAGACTCGATGTATTCATTTGCAACCACAACTTCAGGACGTTCAACCATGTCCTGTGAGCATCCCTATGTGGCCAGGTGAGTGTTGAAGTAATCATAAATCTTTCTAAAATACCCATTAACTATATTAAAACTATATTAAAGTTTGGTGTTAAAGTCTAATTTTTTAGTAATTAATAATTAAGTATTTTGTCAAACTTTCCAAATAATATTAATGATTTTTAATTGGTGAAACTTTTCCTGAAAATGCGTATATGATTTTTATAAACTATTAACAATTATTGGCAATTCGAATTTAATCTGATTTATTAAATGTTTAAACTGCATAGATGTGTTAATGATAATGATGATTTTATATAAATTTAACTATAATTATGTTGTTGGTCATGATGATCTATAAATGCGTTAATAATATCAATTTATATAAATTACAAAAATTACGATAGGAAACCCCTTACAATTGTCTAATAGCGATAAAAAAGGAGGAATGTAGGAACCTGTGAAATATACGTCACACAATGTTCATGGGTTCCAGGCAGTTCGAATATAAAGTTAGTTCTAGCAGAGCTACAGTACTGAACAGTAGTAACAAGGCAACTGCTGACGAAAATAGAGGGGGAAAAATTATTAAATATTCTGTACATGCTAATTTGAATATGTCGGAATATACCATATTGAAAAGAACTGGAAATATCGTCGAGGTGTCAAATGGTACAAGTACTCTAACCAAACGCGTGTCACACTTATTTATTTATTTATTTAAGGTGAAATTCTTGAGCTTCTTCAACGGTATCAATATTTAAATTGTCTAAGCTCCAATTGACGCTTTCAAGGTTGTTAAGCTGCTGCATACGCTGCACATACGTCCGTAAGGGAGGGCGTCGTAAATTGGGTAAACGGATGTTTGAAGTCTCTGCCCCACGCACATACCCGAATGAATTCATTACGAAACCCCAGGCCGTTTTCAACATATTGCGTATCTTGCCCATGCTATAATTTTATTGTTATATTTAACAAATTTTGTACTGTATAATAAACTTGTTACTAAATTCTAAATTTTCCTTGTACTGTATAATAAACTTGTTACTGAATTCTAAATTTTCCTTGTAGAAACGGCACCACCTTTAGTGGGCGGAAGATGAAGTACGTGGTGCACTGTTCGAACCATGCGGGTCAGGTGGGTCAGGATTACCTGACGCCCACGCAGCGGGCGCATCGGCAGATACGACGCTTGAAGGATCTGTTGTCCATAGCTCGACAGGATCTGGAGGCGAAGGATACGGAGATACTGCGACTGACACGCGAAGTTGTCGAATTGCGACTGTTCAAGGCGTCGCTGAGTTCCCCGGAAGAGCGTTCGGCTTCCTCGGATGCGGTGACGGTGCGGGAGGCGGAGCTGAAGACCTCCCAGGATGTATCTCCGATTGTGGACATGGTGGACGAGGCCAAGTGCAGTCCACATCATTTGGCGAGACACCAACTTCAACAGCAGCAAATATCCGCCGAGATGCAGAGCTCCTATGCGGATTCGGGA
This sequence comes from Hypselothyrea guttata, assembly GCA_035045125.1. Classification (NCBI taxonomy): domain Eukaryota; kingdom Metazoa; phylum Arthropoda; class Insecta; order Diptera; family Drosophilidae; genus Hypselothyrea; species Hypselothyrea guttata. The sequence continues at coordinate 333,025 of JAWNNJ010000630.1, forward strand.
CACTTTGAGGATCTGACCACGTCGTCGGTGCACTCGAAGGATTCGCAGACCCAGAGCGAGATCTGTGGCAACATTTCGCCGGAGGCGGGCGCCAGCAGCAATCTGGAGAACTACGAACTACAGCGTCAGGAGCTGATCCGCATGTATGAGCTGCGCATCGAGGAGCTCATCCGCACCCAGGACGGTTCCACCAGCGATCTGAAGCGTAGCCACAACGACAAGGTCGAAGCGCTGCTCCAAAAACTGGCCGACTGCAACACCCGTTACTCGGACATGGTGCCGGACTACGAGCACGCCCAGCAGCGGATCCGGGAGCTGGAGAAGCAGCTGGAGGATCTGCAGCGGAAACTCATCGAGCACGAGGAGAAGCAGAACAAAATGTATCTGCACATGTATCAGCAGGGACAGCAGGCGGAACGCCTCACACGCGCCGATGAGGTACAGTTGTGTACAAATCTATCGACGGCTTATCGTTATCGTTTAGAGTCTCAATTTCGATTAGTTTAGTCAGATTGTCTTCAATATATGGCAATCGGTTTAGCTTTCGATAATGTGATATATATTTTAAAGTAGGACTACAAACCGGTTAAGAATAGGTTAAAACCGGTTTAGAAGGAAAGCGGTTCTAACGGGCTTAGATTTCTAGAGATTAGAGCCCAATTTTCAAACGGTTAATGGATACTTCGTAGGCTAAGGTCATATGCCAATCGGTTAATATCGGTTAACTGTTAATGCCTTTTGTAAAGTCTTGTTTTAAATTTATTTTGTTCAAATTTCGCTCACGGTAGACCTTTTTAAATCGGTTATCAATCGGTTAGCATCGGTTAAGCAAGGTTTCTTGGAAAATCCTTTGATTGCAGGTATTTGTAATATATATTTTCTTTGCTCTGTCGTTTGAGACACATATTTGTTTAAATTTCGCTTACGTAAGATATTTTTTAATCGGTTATGTATCGGTTAGTACCAGTTAAGCTAAGATTCTTAGAAAATTCTTTGATTGAGAGCATTTTTAATATATTTTAGTCCTGCTCTGACGTTTGAGACACAATATTTGTTTAAATTTTGCTTACGAAAGACCTTTCTCAATCGGTTATGAATCGGTTAGTACCGGTTAAGCTAAGTTTCTTTGAAAATCCTTTAATTGTAATGATTTTTACCATATATTTTCCCTGCTCTGACGTTTGAGACACATATTATTCGCAGTTTTTTAACATTTGCTGTTTCAATTCGTTTTTTAGGCCGTGGAATTGGCGCAACGCCAACCGGACAGCAAGGTGTCCATCAGCGAGCTGCTGCATCAGCTGCAGAGCACTCAGGACGAGCTGGAGAACATACGTGTAAGATTCTTCAATATATTTCTAATTTGCTTTTCGGTATTGTTTTGTATCTTGCATTTTGTTGCATCGTGAACATCAACAACATCAACAACAACAACAACAAGCACAACCACAACAGCGACAGCAACAACAACAACAAAAACAACAACAAAAAATAACAACAAAAAATAACAACAAAAACAAAAACAACAACATTTAAGCAACAATCACACCAACACACATGACATTTCCACCGCATGTGTGTGTGTCTGTGTCTGTTCATGTCTGTTCATGTGTGTTCATGTTTGTGCATGTTCCATTTTGGTTTTTTTATCGGCGCCACATTTCGATTTTTGCGCTTTTCGTTTAACTGGAAAAGCTGCAATTAATTGAAATGCGCCGCAAAATTTGTTTCATTTCAATTAAAATCACAATTTGCGTTAATTTTAAGTAAGTTTAACTACGTTTTAATTAATGTTTATCGGCGTTTTGAATACAATAATACCATACATACATACATTAAAATGCAAACGATTTATGTTACTCAAAGTACAACAAAACTTTTGTTTAATTGCTTGGTTTCGTTCCATTCCATTCCATTCCGTTGCGTTGCGTGTAGCAAGTACAGTCTCACCTAGCGGAGCTTTGCATGAACTAAGTACAGTTGAGACCAGTTAAAAATAGTTGACACTTGATTTTATTGCATGTTTATAGCAACTTTTTGATTTCCTTTCTAACCAGTACAGGCTGTTTCCTTAACGTTAGCTTTAATTTTGAATATTGGTAATAACAAATTGAATAATTTTAAAAATTAATCTTTTTCTATTTTTCAAATATATCCATTAAAATATATCTATGAAATTTCCTAAACTATATTTGTCGCCTAAACAACGTTTATAGGCATCAGAGTGTAGAGTGAGGGAGTGCGGCAGTAATCATGCTCTCCTCACGGCAAAGGAGGCCATTTCTTTATGGGTACTTGGCGCGCGTAAGGTTTGTAATACTCGTTAAAAACCCTAACCTATCTAACCCTCAACTGTACCTAAAAATTGTTTATTTATTTTCGAAACTTACTAAACAAATTTTCAACATTTTATTTGGAATTTTTATGTTTTTATCATGATTTATTCATCATTGGCTGTGGAACATTTACGGATTTATGCCTATCTATCATATTGTCCCCGTTTCCCTAAAAATTGTACATCTCATATAACATTTGCATATCGCGGCATCTCATTTGGTGAGAGGGTTGTAAGTTCTCTAGAATTAATGATAAATAATAAAACGAAGTGAAAATAAATATATACTATATGAAAACAAACGTAGGTTTAATCTATTGATGGAACAGCTTTTTGTAAGCTTCTGTTTGAGCTTATATAAGAAAAGCTTTATACTTCAACTAATGAAAATATACTGGTCATTTTGGAAAATAAGCTTTAACCTGTTGAAATTAATGGAAATTAAACTAACATTAACTTTAAAAATATAGTTTAAGCAGAGCTTAAAGTTGTTTTAATAAAGCTGCGTCAAAGCTACGCTTTAAAAAAAACTGAATATAAAGTTTAATTATTAACTTTAAGCTGTTTCAATAAAACTATTTATGTTAGAGCTTTTAACAAATTAATGGGCTTTAAGTTGCTGTGACTATTTTAATATAATAATACTACACAATTGAAAATAACTTTGGTTTTATAATTGAGGCAGAACTTTAAACTGCCTGCATTAAAGGCAAGCTTTAATAATGTTTCTACTAAAATCAGAGCTTTAAGCTTTGAATTAGCATTTAAATATATCATAATATTTACAATATTCCTATGTAAAAAACGTGAACTATTCCAATCCAATTTATGGAAACTTCAACCGTCTCTTTTTGGTATATCATAGAGGTAACTAGAGGTATGTTTTGATATGTAAATACATAAATTAAGTTAAGTTTTAAACGAGGCTAGTTATGGTAAATCCATTGTTATAAACCAAATATCAACTATAAACGTAAAGCTAAAAAACTTTAAGTAATTGTAGCATGCGGTTCATATCATATATCTATCTATATATCTATATAATCTTAGAATTTTGCCCCTCAGAACTATATACAATTTCCCCCTATAAAATATACCGTGTTACATAAATGTTCATATATCATAGCACCAATGAATCGATTATATTATTTAATTATATGTACAAATTTTGATACACCTAACCTGAATATTAATATCGAATACTTTTAAATGTTACTAATCCCGCTCTCTTTCTCTCTCTCTTGCACTGTTTCTTCTCGCACACTAACACCCAAAAATTGTACAAAATTTAGACCATATATCGCCGATTATTGGAGGCGCAGAAGAATCGGACGCGTGTCGATCCGGAGGTCACGTTGCAGTTCCTGAAAAGCGCGATTTTCTACTTTTTAACGGATAAGGAGAACTCGCAGGGCCATCTGCAGGCGATCGAGAGCATTTTGGAGTTTACGGATGAGGAGAAACAGAAAATTGATCAAGCCCGATCGCCAAAGTAAATCCCCTAAGTTGCTTTTAATTTCTAAGTATTCGTAATTATCGATTAGGATCAGCAAAATAATGTTCTATACTTTTAGTGTTGCTAAAGTCATTGTTTTGTCCTGTGTTGAACATTATACGAATTTCTTTTCAATATTATTTTCGCTTTCAAATAATTTTGACAAATCGAAGAGTGCCCCAAAAATGTGAACGAAAAACGGAAACCTTGTAAAAAATCTTGCATCTAAGCTAAAATACATTTAATTTAATCAAATTTATTAATTTAAGCACACGAGTACGTCCTGAGTAAAAAAAAACAAAAAATTTCAAATTACAAATTAAAAAAACATTAGCTATATGTGTACTCTAGAAAATAAATCAAATTGGAAATTGTGTACGGCATTATTGGGTAGTCCTGGTTGTCCGACAAAACTCAGGCATAGGCAAAAATTTGAAAATACAGATATAGTTTTGATCGTGTTTCAGTCAAGTTTTAATGATAACAAATAAATGCTAAACTAGTTGAAAATGTCTGCGTTTTAATGTGTTAATTCAAACTACAATTAATATTAATATTAATTGAAATATTTGCTTCCAAATATTAAACAAAAAAAGCATAATTCTTATTTGAATTGCGCGCACTTATTGCTTGCTTATTAATCGATTTATCGCACTCTCAATATCGGTTTGCTCTTGTATGCGTTGACGCAAGTTCGTTGCTCGATGCTTGTGCCAGCGCAATTTGCGTCGCAACATGTATGCCAGCAACATGTTCAAATGCTGGCGCTCAACAAATTTCTTTTTTAATGTATTCAATATTTTAGCAAAATATATTTAAACGTGTGTATGCATTTACATTCATAGTTGTTTTTAAATATAATTAAAATATTAGACTAAATGTTTTAGCCAGTTTTAGCTTGTTTATTTGTAGTAAGCTGGCAACACTGGCTGGCCTGAATGTTGCCAATGTAGTGCAGCATGTTGCTCAACATGTTGAGCAGCTGCTGCGCCGCTTATCGATATATCGATAGCAGCGCTGCCGTTTGCTCTCATTCATTTTCGACTCAAGAAACCGAACGGACGCGTGGCGTGGTCTGCGTTTGTATGTATTTTAAAACAAAATTCAGGAATTCAGCAAATTCTGCGTGTAAATCACATTGCTGCATACATAGTGCGAAATAAATACGCTGCGATACATACAAACACACACAGCGATAAGTAAGATTTCCAGTGCGAAGCGTTTGTTTATAAAAGAAATTATTGTAATTGAGCGAGCGAGAGAGAGCGGGCAAAAGAGAGCGAGAGAGAGAGAAAATTGAAAGTGCTGCGATGAAAATTTGGTAAATTATGCGCGCAGTGCAACTGTTATAATTGCAATTGTTATAATTGTTATAAAAAAGCTAAATCAGTGCCAATAAACAATAAAAAAACAACAAACACCAACACATGTACACAAACACACGCATACGCAACGCACACACACACACAGAGGCAAACAAATTCGTATTAGAAATTTTGTATGTGTGTGTGTGTGCGCACTTGATACCTACAACAAAAACACACGCTTTGTATGCCCGCATGTGTGTGTGTGTGTGTGTATTTGTTGCAGTTGTAGAAAGTGCGGCGCCCCCTCCCCGCTTTTCCCCTCAGCCACTGCTTCGCATTAAATACAACGCGTGTAAATAAACCGGGTCGCCCACATTTTGCGGCAAGCGTGTTCGCCTTAATCCTGAGCCGCGCCCCCACCCCCTACCCCGCCCCGCTACACCAACAAAACTCTTGCAATTTCCTTTTGTGTATGTGTATGTGTGTGTGTGTGTGTTTGTGTTCCGCAGGAATTTTTAACACTAACAGCGACGCCGACGCCGACGCCAGCTGCGACGCCAACTGAGGTAAGTGCGAAAAAGCGAATTTCTTATTGCTGTTGTTGTTGCAGTTGCCGCTAAGTGCACTTAGGCGTAATTATTGTGTGTGGCATTTAACATTAATATTAATACTACTTTTATTATATTAATATTATTATTATTGCATTTGCAATGCGCTTAGCGCAGCTTTTGTTGTTGTTGTTGTGAACTTGATTCTGATTGGAGGTCGCTCAATTAAACCGGTTGCCCCGCACCCCCTTCTGCCAATCAGCCGTCGCTCTCTCTCTCTCCCTTCGCTCACACAGCTCATCTTTAATTCAGATGCTGCTGCTGCAGTCAGTGTTGACAGAAATAGCCAGATTTCAATTGCATAATATCTCTAAAAATCATTAAATAAATAAGCATGAAAATTAAGAAAGTATGAAAATGAAATTTATAAAATTAAATAAATATACAATTTTTTAAATATATATTTTCATTGTCGCCAGAAATAGCCAGATTTTAATTACAAAATATCTCTAAAAATATCTTTAATTAATTATAAAAATTAAGCAGTATGAACAAAAAATTTATAAAAATTAATTCAATTTAGAATGTTAAAAATAAAATATGTTTTCAAATATATTTTTAGTGTTGCCAGAAAAATACCCAGATTTAAATTACAAGATATATAAAAACATCTTTATATAGTTAAATAGAATAAAAAAATTAATAATAAAGCTAGTATAAAAAATGGCATAAAAATTAAATCAGTATAAAACTTTAAAAATAAATATATTTTTTCAAAAATATTTTCAGTATTGCCAGAAATACACAGATTTAAACTACAAATTAGCTAAAAAATATCTTCAAACAAATATAAAAATAAATCAAGTACATAAAAAAAATTTATAAAAGTTAAATTAATATAGAATTTTAAAAAAGAATATATATTTTTTTAAATATATTAATGATAAGCTTAAGTAAAATTCTGAAACTAGCCAAATTGTTGCAGCCATTTTAGCTTATAAATAACTAGTTTTTGCGACTCTAAATTTCAAATAATTTATAATATTTTCAAAACGCGTAAATCCATAAAGCTAGACAGCTTATAACCCAAACTAAGCTTACTTTGAATACAAAACTCTGGCAACACTGCTGGTGTGTGTGAGAGTCTGCATGTGTGTGTGCTATTGCAGTTTTTTCCGGTCTTCTTCTTCTATCAGCGCTCTGCACTGTGCACTCTGCTCTCGATGCATTCATTTGCTCTTCTTGCTCTTCAGCGTCCAGGGACTTTTTGCAAATGTGTTTGCTTTCCACTTGGTATTTTGCTGCTGTTTTTTTTTTGTTTTCGCTTTGTTTTTTGGTTTTTATCAACCATATGCCTCGCACAGTGGGCCCAAACTGCATTAAGGCCGTCGTCTCTGGTAGCTGTAATTAATGTTAAGTGCGCATCCCTCATCGCTTTAACAGAGCAGCAAATGGCTTGAGGTGGAAGGCAAAGGGCTGCAAAGGTAACGATGTGATTGCATTGCGCTTTATCGCTATATGCACTGCGAGAAAAATCTGCACAATTTGCTAGTTATACACTGAAAGAATTCACTTTATTACTACCCAACTTATTCAAAAGAATATTTTAAAATTTGTTAAATTTTAAACCATAAATCAAAAATTGAAATGAAAAGCATACAAAGTAGAAAGGGATCATAAATCAAATATAATTCTTGGCAAAATCTGTATAAAACTTGCTAAATTATTAATTAATTAATCAGCCTTCAGACAGCAGATTTTAAATAAATATTACTGAAAACTCATAAATGTAAAACGAATTAATCATTTATAAAAAATTTCAAACGAATTAATCATGATTATTAATCAATTTAAATAATTTATAATAAATATAGTAAACTTTTTGATTAGGTTCTATATTTCTAAGTTTATTTTCTCTAAACTTGATAAAATAATCATTTTTGAATAGTTCGAAAACGAATGATTGTTTTCTTAAATAATTACCCATCCTCACTGCCTATAACACCATCCAAAGTTAAGATAAATTAATTTATTACATAAAAATATTACATAAATTTATTTATTATAAACTAATCAAATAATATTATTAATATACATTGAAGACCAGTATTGTTAGTGTTCTAAAGATATTTAGGTATACATTTTAATATTATATTTTATACAGTAGAATCCGGTTATACCGACGCCGCTTATAGCGTCCGTCCGGTTATTGCGTCGAAAACTCGATGGCTTGGTTGGTCCCCATACAAACTTATATGAAAGGGCCTCCGCTTAGAACGTCTCCGATTTCGGTCCCCTGAAAGTCGCTATAACCGGATTCTACTGTATTAATTTTTTGTTTTGATTAAAAAATTAATTTGTTTTATTTTAAAACCTATTACGAACATGGCATCCATAAAATTAAAAAAAAAAATTTTTTTTGCTTCTTTCGGATAGTGCGTCTTCCGGATATAACGACGTAAAATCGTCGGTCCCTTGAATGTCGCTATAACCGGATTCTACTGTATATACAAATAATATTTTAAATGTTTTTTTCAAACTAATTTTTGATAGGCAAAAATAAAATTCAGAAACCCACTAAATTGCCAATTTTGAACTGATTTAAACTCTTGAGAGTTTTGTTTGCTTAATGACTCTGTAATTTCTGGCAGTGTAGTTGCCTGGCCGCACTGCTTAATTGCCTGAGCTCTGGTTCCTGTTAGTTACTGCTGCTGCTGCTGCTGCTGCTGCTGCTGCTGCTGTTGGTAGCCAAATGAAGCTATAAAAGTGGGCCATGGCAGAGTGGACTATGGGGCAGATAACTAGCCACTTTTAATATGCCCAGATCGTTGTTGCAATGTCCAAAGTTGTTTGAGAGAAAGCCATCAAAAGCGCGCTATTCCCCTGGAGCCAGGCACATAAAGCCGAATAAAGCAAGGCAGTGAGAGAAGGGAGGGAGGGGGGATGGAAAACACATATACTTAGACATAAAACACCTGCAACAACAGCAACATGAAATGAACAAATGAACAACTGGAAGCTGTCTAGATTTCCCCACTGTGCCGCACTCTTGCCCATTGTTGTTTTGCTTTTATTATTGCAGTTGTTGTTGTTGTTACTGCTTACCCTATAAATGTGCAGCAAGAGATTTAACTGGCTTAAAGGGGAGGCAGCTACAGCAAAGGAAGGGGGAGGGGGAGGGACTCCATGCAAATGTCATCATAAAAAGCACAAAAAAAACGTACTTGGAAAAGCGCATAAAATGCCATGGCATACTAAAATGTAAGCAAAAGATAATTTAAAATTGAAAGAAAATGCATTTTATATGCTAGTAAAACTAGGGAAATTTCGCATCAAGGTAAATTATATTTCATTACTTTTAATATACAAGTACAGTAGAATCCGGTTATAGCGACATTCAAGGAACCGACGATTTTACGTCGTTATATCCGGCAGACGCACTATCCGAAGGGAGCAAAAAAAATTTTTTTTTATTTTATGGATGCCATGTTCGTAATACGTTTTAAAATAAAACAAATTAATTTTTTAATCAAAACAAAAAATTAATACAGTAGAATCCGGTTATAGCGACTTTCAGGGGACCGTCGTTATATCCGGAAGACAAAATCCATGATTTTGTTTCTTTTTCGTATTGAAAAAACACAAAATCCATGATTTTGTTTGCTTCTTTTAGCATTGTTAAAGAAATCAAATTTTCCTCTTTAAAGTTTTGTTTTTTTGTTCGGCACGTCGCAATATCCGGTTGAATTGAAATGAAAAATTGAATTGAATTGTGAAAAATCTCGTCGTTATAAGCGGTTTGTCGCTAAAAGCGGAGACGTTATAAGCGGAGGCCGTTTCATATAAGTTTGTATGGGGACCAACCAAACCATCGAGTTTTCGACGCAAATAACCGGTCGGACGCTATAAGCGGCGTCGTTATAACCGGATTCTACTGTATAAAGTCAATTAAAGCCTATTAAGAATGTATTTTAAATAAATATAAAACACGAATTTTAACGAAGAAATGTTTATTATTTTATTTGCATTTATTAATTTATTTCTGTAGTTAAATTTGACTATTAAACCCTCTTCAACTATCTTTATTATTAATAAATTACTTAAAGATATTAAAAAAAAGAGTTTTTATTGTAATTTATTAATACTATTTTGAATTTAAAGTTATTTATTTAAATATACCCTTTCCTACTCTTATTATCATATTTATTTATCGCATTTTTATTCCAACTCTCATTATAATTTATAGGGTATACATTTTGTCGCATATTTAGTAACAAGTCGTACGCTGTTCCATTTGAAATATTTACACAAATTCGTATTAAAAGTTGTAAGCAGTTAACTTTACTTTGCCATTGTTCGACGTGTTTTTGTTGACAAATGAAATTTGTTTAGTTTCTTTTTATTTTTATTTATACTCTACTTTCCATGTCTGTCGAAACATTTGTACACATAGTATACAAAAAATTGGCTTATTTTTGAGGTAGTTTATTTTTTTTAAGGGGGTCTCTGACACATTTCGATAACAGAGTAAATATGCTAAGCAAAGACAGTTGATCGATGGTTGAACCCATTTCCATTATAAGCTATTGAAGGGGCAATTTCTGTGCTGTAGAAATTAGCTGGAATTACAGGGTATTAATTTAAATATAATAGAATTAAAAATTAATTTTTAATGACATTGCAATTGATAAATAAATAATTGAATGAGCTTAAAATTGGTGTTGAAAAAAAATTAATTTAATTTTTGCTGACGATTTGTGTAGATTGCTCCATAGTGCAATGGCTCGATAGATGCAAGCCATCAACTATCGCTGCACTTGCACGCTGCTTGATTGACTTAACACGCACACACCCATATATATGTATGTATGGATGTATGTATGTATGTATGTATGTATGTATGTATGTATGTATGTATGTATGTATGTATGTATGTATGTATATAGACGTTAATCACTTTCAAAGCGCGCATTGTTGTTATTGCAGTCTTAACTGCACTTGACTGTCATTCGGGCTTTAGCACTCTCTCCCCCCTCTCTTTCCCCCTCTCTCTCTGGCGCTTGACTCAAGTGCGGATAATATTGCCTTGAGACTTTTGCATGGCCTTTACTGCAGCAACAACAACAACAACAACATTGCCAATTTCTACAGCAACAACAAGAGCCTCAAGTTTACGTTTGCTGCGGCTACAATTACAAGCATCATTGGCCTTATTTCTTTTAAGCTTTGTTCACACACACACACATACGCACACTCACCCATTTGCACACCCACACACACGCACACACACACGCATAGTTGACGTAGTCGCCTTGGTTATATTTGCCCGGCTTTTACTCCCGCTCTTTGAGCTCGAACTCCCTTAACACCAGTGCTGCCAAATCCGATTTTTTCCCGTCGAATCTAACTGTTTTTTGAAGGGAATTTGCCACTTGCTGCTTTCAATTATTATTTTTCAATATTTAAAAAATATTTAAAAAAAATGTATAATAAAAATTGAAAAGTATTTAAGTACTATTTACAATTTATTTCATAAAAGTGTAAAAATAGCTTTTATTTTATAAAAATAACTCGATAATAAAAATTGAAAAGTCTTTAAGTAAAGTAATAATTGTCATTTAAACAATTAAGTATTATAGGAAAATTATTATTACCAAAGTAAAAACAATTATATTTTTATATAATGGAAGTTTTAAAAAATAAGTAAGCACATAGCCGTTTAGCAGTATGCACCCGACTGTAGAATACACTGCAAAAATGCACAATAGAAATTTGTTATGATATTGTAAACTCAATTGTGATGGGAAAAACATCAAAAATCTGAAAAATTATTCTATTATTTTATGGCTTTTTTTTGGAAAGTTTTACAGCTTGTTACTTGCAAATAATTGGCAGCACTGCTTTACACACGCTTCTCTCTCTCTCCACTCTCTCCACTCTCCACTCTCTCTCTTTGTCCACTCTTTACAGCTTTTGTTCTCTTTGGGTTACTTGAAGCTTCCGAAATGATTACGCAGCATTTTAGCAGGCACTTTGTGACTTGAGAACTTCAATTACCCCCGCCTCCAACTCCCCCTCCCCTGCCCTGAGACGCTTTTGTCCGTTCTGCATTCGCTTGTGATCATCAAAGCTCTTTGTAAGCTTTTGTTTCTATTTTTAGCATACATCGAGTTTTGTTTAGGGCAGCTAGCCCAAAGAGATATAAAAAATGACCGACTTTTTAGCAGCAAAAACGGAAAACAGATAAGCAGAAAACTATAAAAATATAACTTATTCGGAAAGGCTGCAGTCGTAAGCAACCAAAAGCTTTAATAAAAAGAAATAGTAATAAATTAAATTTAAACCATTTCATCAATAAATATTTTAATTAATTTTAAATACATTATTAATAAAATGAAACGATTTCATTAATAAATGTTTGAATCAATTTTCAATTAAATATTTATTTATTATTATATTAATTTATGTGTAAATAAGAATAAGTGATAAATAAAGTAAATAATCAATAAATTAAATCAATGATGGTACAACTGAATTTTTAACTGCCGCCTAGAGATAGAACTACCTCAACATCTATTCAATTCTTTATCGCTGCCAATATATTTCCCTAATGAATGTCTTATCAATAAATTAGTTTTCTTTCAGAAATCCTATTGTGTAAAGTTTCATTTTCATTTCAATAGACTTTGCTTTGACAAGTGTTTAGTTACTTATTAGTTTTTTAATTACACCGGAAAAAAACCCTAGATATGACGCACAGCTCTGGCAACGTGTCCAGACAGAGGAAGAAATATGCCAGTGTGGCAATAAAAAGTATTTTTCTTATCTGTGCACACATTTAATAAACGTTTTTTCACACATTAGTTCACACTGTAAAATAATAACACAGATTTTTGAACGTACTTCACATTTAATTGTATATATATTTATTTAAAAGCAGAAGTAATGAGTAATGATAAGATTAGGCCAAGTTGACGGTTTCCTAGAAACTGTAGAGCAAACAGAATAAACAATTCTTGTGAAGAATTTCATTCACGCAAAGTTGGCACATTTTTTTTTTTTTAGAGATTTCACAGAGTAATATTAGATGGGGTATATTAGGTTTTATATATTTATACCCTGTGCCCATTTGAAAAATGGGAAAACCAGGGTTAATAGCTTTGTGCGAATGTATGTAACAGGCAGAAGGAGGCGTGGCAGACCCCACAAACTATATATATTCTTGATCAGGGTGAAGAGCTGAGTCGATATAGCCATGTCTGTCTGTCTGTCTGTCCGTCCGTCCGTTTGTATGAACGCGTCGATTTCGGAAACTGCAAAAGCTGGAGAAGCCGTTTTGGTTGCTATAGGTAGGTATATTCAATACGCAGATCAAGTTTATTTCAAATCGTTGATGCCACGCCCCTTTACGCCCAAAAATCAATAAAACCGACACATCCTCGTTTTTTTGAACATAAAAAGTTGAATAACATGCGTAATATTAAACATAGAATGTTGTTATTTGGAACATAAGCTCTCTTGTATTATATTAAACTATCTTGAAAAGCGCATTCAAATCGGTTTATAAACACAGGAGATATAAGCTTCACAAAAGTGTAACTTAAAAGTTAAAAAACAAGCGTAATATTAAACATAGAATGTTGTTATTTGGTATATATACTCTCTTCTATTATATTTAACTACCCTGAAAAGCGCATTGAAATCGGATAATAAACAAAGAAGATATAAGCTACGCAATTGGCAGCGCAGCAGCAGCAGCAGCGCAGAGCAGCGCAGCTGGCGCACGTAAAAAGGGTAGAAGAAGAAGTACTGCTGATACGCTTAGTGTGACAGTTTTATAAAATTGTTTATAAAATAAATGGCACAGGGTATTCTACAGTCGGGCCCGTCCGACTGATCTGCCCCGTCCATATTTTCATTATTTATTATTTATTTATTATTTATTTAATATTTATTATTTATTTTTTATTTATTTATTTATTTATTTATTATTTATTTATTATATATTTATTATTTATTTATTATATATTTATTATTTATTTATTGTATCATTATTATTTATTTATTATTTATTCATTATTTATTTTAAAAGCCTTCGCATCATTTAAGAACTAGGGAAATCTTGTTTAAATGACTTAAATCTCAGGGAATTATCAGCTGTAAATATTATACATATTTATGTAGAGAATGCAAAATCGTGATTATTATCTTTTATTCATAATTGAATTTTAAATTGTAATTCTTTCTTTCTCTGTCAACTGTTCTAAATAAATAAAGCAGTTGCTTTTCTACCTTAAATAATAATAATTATTATTTTTTAATTAGGTCATATGCTGCTTCTGCCATTTTTTAGCTGTGAGTAATGAAGATGGCATTAAAGTCTGCTTTGCCAGCTCAACTCAAATTCATATTCATGCAGCTGAATGTGAATGTGAGTGTGAGTGTATTCATGAATGCCATGTACAAGGGCATAAAAAACATTTCTTTGAAATTCATTTTCATTTTCGTTTTCACATTTATGTCTCGCTTTTGGCTTGATGAGTTGATGCTGCTGCTGCTGCTGCTGCTGCTGCTGCTGCTTTTACTGCTGCTGCTGCTCTTTTGCTATCTTTCAAATGTGCCCTAATGAAAATTGCTTGCTTATTTATGAGCATAAATTAAAAATTAACAGCACGCTGCACACACTCACACACACACACACTCACATAGATACACATTCTCACACACACACACAGATACACGCCAGCTTAATTCAATTATGCTGCAAATATTTCATATTTGCAAAGCGACAGGAAATTTATGAGCCATGCGTAGCCCCTCTGCCCCCTTCCCTCTGCCTCCCCCTCTCCCTCTCCCTCTTCCCACACTCTGTCCGGCTCTCCACGGCCATTTGCTGCCGCCGCACTTGACAAAGCCCTAGGAAAAATAAAAAATAAATAATAAAGAAAAACCATAACAACAGCGACGTCAACGCCAACGCATCAGCAGCAGTTGCAGCATTTTTTCTTGCCAAGGTTGGCAGCTTCAGCGTTGCAGTAGCAAGCAGTATGGGCTAAGCGGTTCAGTCGCACGCGCTTGACTTTAAAATACTCTGTACTTGCAATTTTAAATATGAATTAAACAAAATTGGAATAAAACGTAAAAATGAACGTAATGTTCTTGTAAATTTAAATAAATAAATCAATAAATATATATATAAATATATAAATAAATATATAAATAAATATATAAATAAATATATAAATAAATATATAAATAAATATATAAATAAATATATAAATAAATATGTAAATAAATATATAAATAAATATATAAATAAATATATAAATAAATATATAGATATATATAAAATATCCCAATTTGATTTACAACAATTCTCTCTTAATTATAAACCAATTTTGTTTAAATTTACAGCATTGACAGATATTAATGATCTCTAGCAACTATTAAAGACAGTATTTACATAGATGAATTTGTATCTCCAATATCGATCAATATATTTTATTTGATTTTATTGTGGGCGGAATAGGCGTGACATTCAAGATTTTAAATAAACTTGATCTGCGTATTATTATATTTTTCTATCTACATTTCAAAAATGACAGCTCTAGCTTCTATAGTTTTCTGATCAAGAATAGATATACTTTGTAGGATCGCCACGCCTCCTTCTGCCTGTTACGTTCGCACAAAGTTATTAACCCTGTATTTACCCACTTTTAATGGGTACAGGGTATAAAAGCGGCAACAACAACCAACAAACAGACGACCCCATAAATGTTGATCAACTGTTTGTTTGGCTGGCAACTATTAGCGCATGAAACGCCCGCCTGCCACACAACTAACAAGCGGAAAAAATATGTTAAAAAACCACAAAGAAACAAACAAAAAAAAAACTGTCAGAGTTTTCCACACATTAAGTAATTAGTTGTACCACACACGAAAAAAAAAGAACAACGAAATAAATACAAATAATTATAATTAACCGTTGACAATGTTGCATTGATAAGCGGCAGCTCTTGGTCTACGCAAAAGAGTTCTTTTAAATTATTAACAATTATTGAAAATTACTTAATTTAAATAAATATGCCACAAATTGTATGGGTTAATTATTTATTTTTGAAGAATTTAGAGATATAAAAATTTAAATTTAATTTAATAAAACAAATTAAATCAAATGAATTTTAAATAGAATAACATTTGCATACATACAATAAAATCTAGCTAAAATAATATAAATTTTATTTAAAATTTAATTTAAATATAATGCCAATTTCTCTATATAAATTTTTTCAAGCCAATTTTTTGCTGCTCTTAATAATAACTTTATTTTTAAAGCTATGACAGACTACAAACTGGTTGTATTTGCATAAAGCATTGTTTTCTTATAAAAAAAAAATAAATATATAAATAAATAAAACTTTTGGCTCATGACAAGTTGTAAAATATTTTATGTACTTAAATAATTTCTATTTAAAAACTATGAAATTGTTGCCACTTTTCAGGATTTTAAATGAGAAAATGCTTGCAAAACTTGCAGTAAACATAAAAATGTTTATTTGTATGTTTTAGCTATTATGGTTTAAAGCTAGTTTATGACTGTTTAAGTTTGTTATTAACTGAATTTGCTGTCTCGGTAGAGTGAACAAGCTTTATTTTTGATTACTTTTCACTTTCTGGCAAACATTTTAAAAGTCAAGCTAAAAGTAAATGTTAGAAAACGATTAGATCAATTTTATTAATCTCGACTAAAACCAGATGATATAAAAATTCAAATTTAAATTTAGCATTAAATTAAATTGAATTGAAATAAATTAAAACTAAATGATAGCTTGAGATTTTATAAATTAAGTATCAAAATACACCTAAAATAATTGATATTATTATACCTTACACTTGTCAAAATGCTGTGCCGATTGTTTAATAATATCATGCGATAAATGCAGAGTACACCTTGAGAAATATTCATTACTTAACGTGACAAAACACTTGCATATCTAGCTACATAACTACATTATCTGAAGTATCTAAGCATGCATCTAAAAATAGTGCCCAACATATTGATTTAACATATTTTCGCACTCCCTAATTGGGTTCTATTGACTGCCGACTACAGGAAATATGGGAGAATACCTATTATATACTGTACAGGTGCTAAATGTGCCCCACTTGAAGTTTTAGTTTTAATTTTGACAAAATTGATTGTGGAGCATGTGCTGTGGGGCATGCTTTGATAGCAACCGCCGTCTGTCTGTGCCTCACTCCCCCCGCCCCTCCCTCCCTCCCTGCCTGCCTGCCTATAACGCTTCATTGCACTCAAGCTAATTGCCAAGTTTGCCAATGGCTCAAGGTCTGTACCAGGGGCTCCCAAAGGTGGGGTCTGCTCGGTGTGTGTGCTGAGGTTTGTGGTCGGGGGGGGGGGTTTGTCCGAAAGTTACGCAACTCACTAATTAGTTCTATGCTTTTTTCTGCAGTGTATCCATCGGCAAACATGCTTGTTTCAAACTAAGACAAAGGCTGGCCAGGGGGCGGGGCGAGGGGCGATTTTGGAAACTCATCGATTTTAACTCTCGTTACTCGGAGGCAATTTGCATACGCATGACGAGATCTCGGACTCGGAATTGTTGTTGCCTCGCTTATTGTTGTTATTGTTATTGTTATTCTTGTTGTAGTTGTTACTTTGCTCTATTCGTAATCATAATAGACGTGACGCAGCTACAAACACATTATTTGTTGGCAGTTAGGGGAAGAGTGAGCAGGGGAGAGCGGGCGGGGGCTGCAGTGTGTGCGTGTGGCGCCAGCTACACTCAAAAAAATTCTACTAATTATAATTCAGTCAAATTTCAACTTGACTTAATTACGTATAATTTTTTGATTTGTTTATATTTCGATTTATTTATTTTAATTTAAATGTCAATATTTCAATTTTGTTTTTATTTAATTTTATTTATTACATGTTAAAATAATTTTTTTTAAATATATCGTAACTTAATTTTTAGGTAAATTGTCTTTTGCTTAAGATTTTCAAACAATTTCCTTTATTAACTTTAAGTTACAATTGTTCTAAATAATAATTGAATTCATTAATTTTAGAATAAATTTATTTTTATTATTAAAATTATATATTAAATTTTATATATTTGTTAGATACATTTCTTTATATTTATATACTATATAGGTTTTTTTGTGTATTTTATTCTAGTTATTTTGATTTATTTGCTTCTATGTTTTTATAAAATACAATATTTTTATTCTTAACCATTTCTCGCAGTGTAGGGGTAACAAACTGTGATGATTACGTTGCCAGATCTTGCAAATTTATGCTTTAGAAATGGGTCTCCATTGTCATTCGCACGCATACCACAGCTTAGGTTCCAACACTGTTGTTCTCTCACACATGCAGTCCGTTCGTCAGTTCGTCAATCAGTCAATCAGTCAGTTTGTCAATCACATGTTGAGTCTGAGCAGAAACGCTCCCCCAATGGACGCTGCTGCTGCTGCGGAAGGCGATTAAGTTAAGGGCAATAATAAGGAAATAACATTTTAATGGCCCCGGCAGAGAAGATGACAAAGATGCTCAGGGTGTGGGGCGGGTAGTGAGAGGGAGGTGGGGTGTGGGGTGTGGATGAGAGCAGACCGCAG
Source organism: Hypselothyrea guttata (assembly GCA_035045125.1). NCBI lineage: Eukaryota > Metazoa > Arthropoda > Insecta > Diptera > Drosophilidae > Hypselothyrea > Hypselothyrea guttata. The sequence goes on from JAWNNJ010000630.1 coordinate 351,349, forward strand.
AGACACAACCGAATGATGTCAACAGCTGTTCAGGTTTATGCGTGTGCGGTTTGGTGATATGGGGATTACGTAGATAAAGAGTGTTAACTAAGAGTAATGTAAACTTTCCACGCTGACGGTTGAAAGAGGTGTGAACTAATAGATTAAGTAAAGTGAGATAATTAGTTAATATTGTAGCTTATAGCGATTGCAGAAAGCGAGAGTTAGGCCAGCGAGAGTTGGGCCAGTAAGAGTTGGGCCATCAAGAGTTGTGCCATCGAGCGTTTTCTTTTGCGTATATTCCCATTCCTATTCCTAGTCCTATTTGAACTAACTTAATAGACCCTTTTGTACTTATTTAAAGAATGGAGACTAAAAAAACTGATTTATTATCTATCTCAAAGTAAGCCCTTACCTTGCTTATCTTAGCCCTAATCGCAATAAGTCTGCTACGCATAAACATTCACGGTTTTGCTGCTGTTGTAATGAGCGCAAGAGAAAAAAAAAAACCAAAAAAAAGTTAATGATGCGGGTCGAGCCAAACGTCCGTTGATGGGCTACATAAAAGACCGTGGACCAAATGTCAAACCTCAAGAAGAAAAAACAAACTTTTCTCCTAAGGTTTTTTGCTTTGCGTATTTTGTCTCATTTTGTAGTACTTAAAACAGCAAATGCCAAAAAAAGGGTGGCTTCAATTTGAGCACAAATATAAGTGAAGTCTGGCAACTTTTTCTTAACGGCACAAAAGTAGAACATAACTTTTGACCCACTGAGAGAGGCTTACAAGGGCTCTAGGACTGCACGTAATGGCCGAATTTGATGTCATTGAGATAATGATCAAATAAATCTTATCCGAATGGGTTACTTTTTGAGGTTTCCGCAATTCTTACTGCATTTGCATGCATTTTTAACTGTGATTTAAATAATTTACATTTATTTTATAAATATTTTGTAAAGTAAAACAACTAAAATTAAATGGAAACAAAAATTACTTTAACTTTTAGAATAAATAAAATTAAATAATAATTAAGTAAACTAAATATGCTTATCAAATAAAACAATTAAAATAAAATAAACAAAACTAAATAAAATAAATATATAGAATGAAATGAAATAAAATAAACGAAATGAAATAAAATAAATGAAATGAAATAAAATAAATAGAATGAAATAAAATAAATTGAAATGTTTTAAATAAGACAATAATAAAACAATAATAGAATAATAATAAAATAATAATAAAATAATAATAAAATAATAATAAAATAATAATAAAATAATAATAAAATAATAATAATAAAATAAATAAATTGAATGGATTTAAATCAAATAAATTAAAGCAAAATAGTAATTTCCTACCAGATTTTCTAGGGTATCCCAAAGCATATTGTTAGTCTCTGTGGCAGCCACAAAAAGTTCTTTGACAAAAAGCAACGAAAAAAAACAACGAAAAACAAGCGAAACTTGGGCAAAGTTTGCGTTAAATAAAAAGCAGTACAAAGTAAAAATAAAACTGGATAACTTTTTATTTTAAATATGTATTTTGTTTGCTTTCGCTGGCAATGAGCAATTGCTATGCAAACGGCTGATGCTTAGCATATTTCTGCTTTCTAACCGCATGCGGCGGTGGCCATGACCACGCCCAGACGCCCCCCTCTCAGAAGCCAGTCCTGCTCTCCCCCTCCCCTCTCCTATTTGCTACATTTAACAGCATATATAGAGAGACAGCGAGAATTCAAATCAGAATCCCGTCTGCTGTGGCTGCCACAAGCTCCCTATACATTTGTATTGCTTTTTTGTGCGAATTTGAGTGGGTTTCGTAGGGGGCGGAGGCGGTGGAGGGAGGGGCAAATCATGCAACTTACCATACAAATTGTTGGAATTAGCGCAGACTGTGCAGTTGGTGCCCCAGAGTACTCCCATCTGCGCTCTTGTTTCGTCTCTATTTGCTTTTAATTAAAATGCGTGTCATGACTCTTTTTTTTGGCTTTTTCGCATACTCTCGCTGTGAAGCATTAATACTTTGTTTGGGAATTTGGGAGATCATAAAATGCGCTTCAAGAGAGATTAAGTTAGCGGATTTTGAATGGTACGTAATGGAGCGGAAATTCTGATGGGGCAAGTTTAGTCTTGTGCTTTAAAATGCATTCAAATTGGTAAAATAAAACTCAATAGTTGAAAATTGTTTATTGGCAACTACTTTTTAGAATCACAATGGATTTATAAATATTCAATTTGATTTAATTTATTTCGATTTTTAAGTAGGGATCGATTAAACTTCGCTTTCATTGTTTGTATGGAATTAAATATTATTTTACAGAGAAAAAATACTTGTATTAATTAAGGAAATATTTTTAAATGTATTTCTAGTTTCATCAAATATTTGGCTTAATTAAAAAAAGGTTTAAAAGAATTATCAAAAAAAGATTTTTATATATATTGCTGGGCTGCGTATTGGCTTGGGTTCGCGCGTTAACAAGCACATGCTTGGTGTCGCTGGACCACTTGAACATGCTGCCGGTAGTATGTCAACGCCCAGAATATTAAAAAAATATTTTTAATAAATTTTTAGTTTAGATAAGTTTAAATTCACTTCAGATTCTAAATTCAAACAACTCTTTTGTTTGTTTTAAAATCTCTTTTAGGCTTAAGCTTAATATCTAGCAAATTTTGGTTGAAAATTCATACTACATTTAAGTATTCATACCAGTTATGTTTAACTATCTTACTCATCGCTGTTTTAATCCATGCAATATATCAGCTGGCAGCGTGTTTAAGCTGCGGCATCACGTAGATAACGGTTATATAGATTTTTATATATTTTTTTTATTTCGCCACCCAAAAGATTTGAGCTTTATGAGCTGTTGAGAGACAAACACTGCTTGGAATAATTGATGGGTTTCAGCTGATGATGATGATGATGACGGCCGTTTTTTACGACACTCTGCTCTACAGACATACCTACGTTTGATAGAAAGGTATGTTTGTGGATCGCCCACATGTCAATCGGCACATTTTAACGCAATTTCTCACAATTTGTATCATTTTGCGACAGGTTAGTGTGCCCATTATTTGCTCTTCTTGAGATTTTGCTTTTACCGTTGGCATTTCGCTCGTTTCTCTCGCTTTTCACGTCGTTTCGTCTCTCTTTCCTGGAATTCATCAAATGGTTATTTATCGCATTTCCCCCTGGATGCCCATTAACTACCTACGTGGGCCCTCGCCTTATAAATTGTTAATAATGTGTTGGCATTTGTCTCTCTTGCGGCCCTAAAGAACTTAAACCAGCTGTAACAATTCCACAATATTCCACATATTGCCGAAAATATTTACACTTGCTGCCACAGCTGTTGAGGTATTTATGCAGCTTTTTCTTCCGTTTGCAGACATATTGTTTACGCTTTGACGTAACTGTACCACGTGCAGAGACGCACAATAGAAGAGGCCTCCATTATTCTACTAGAAGTGAAAGCGATGGACGCAATTGAAATTAGTTAAAAAAGCCTATTATTTGCTTTTCCTACGGCTTGTGGTCATTTTCCACGACGCTTCATTTGCCTCATTCGAAGACATTCCTTAACATTCTAGCTAAATGTGACATTCGTTACCTATACTCATTACAAATTGAATGAAATGCCCTACGAAAATCAGTCGGACGTAACCGACAGTAGCATACCCTTTTCAAGGTTTCGAATACTTTCCTACCCGATCAAATTGTCTGTTGTATATCTTTGTTGTTTCTTCATTTGCTCTATAAATGTGAATGTGTTGAATGTTATGGCTCTTTTACCAACTTTTCTGTTGTATATCTTTGTTGTTTCCTCATTTAATCCATAAATGTGTAGAAAGGCTTGGCTCTTTTTACCATTTTCTGGCCTACAGTGGAAATTTTCCTTTGGGTCTAGCGTAAATTAGTGCTAATTAACATTCAATTAAAAGCGCATTAACTCGACACTTGAAAAGTTCAAAAGCTGCATAAAGTTTGCTGTAACTAATTAGTAAAATTTCGATTAAACACAAAAGGGAAAATTTAGCTGGAATTTCACATTTTCACTTGGGGAAACTCTCTCTCTCTCTCTCTAAATTACACTACCATTTTCCTCAAGTTCATTTGGCCGCATGTTGACCGCTCTTAATGAGCGTGATTAGATTAGAAAACGGGCTATAAATAAGCTGCCTTGACCCTGAATTACAATACACAATACACACAAATCTACATAGATACCGATTGCATTGTTATCGCACAGCTGATCGAGCGTTTTAATCGCCATTCGATAAGCGAGTTGAGTGAATTAACAAATGTATGAGGCAATAAACAAAGAGGAAGCAGAATTCTACACGCTCTGCAGTTCATTAACCCCGTTAGCCGGTGTTTTTATGGCTCTGTGGGACATGTGGAACGTGTGTGGTGTGTTTTGTGGATCGTATGCGTAACATTCGCGTATTTATAGCACTAATTTGTATCATGTGCATGCCAACATGTAAATGAAATAAATTTTATTTCTCTACGCAAATATAAATTACGCGCATTCCACTGCTCCCCCCTCTACGTCTCCCTGTCACTCCCTGCTTTTCTCACAGTGTACGTCTGGCGTTCGGCCCTCACGGATCATTAAAACTCCAAGTGCAGGGCTGCGGCCCCTCATTCCTCTCCTCCCCCTTTCTCTGTGCCCGCCTCTCCCTGCAGTTAATGCAGATTTTGCTGCGGCTTCAATGATGGATGACGACGTCGACGTCGACGTTGGCGCTGGCGCCGACGCATGCAGTGTTGGCAATCTTTTTTGGCTTAAAAGGCACAAAAACAGCTAAACAATAATTAGCAAAAAACGTACAGAAAATCTATCGATTATTTATTATTATTATTAATTATATTATATATATATTAATATTATTATTTGTAGAAAAAAGGCAAAATTTCCGCCTCTCGCAAATGCTTTTCAAAACCAGCCAGATCTGGCGGGAAAAAAGTCGGATTTGGGCAACATTGAATGGAGGCGGCTTTGATGTAGGCTTATTGCCGTTTGGCGCTCAAAAAAGTGCGCATTTCTCTGGCATACTGTTGTTGTTCCACTTTGCTATTGTTGTTTTTGTCGATTCTCCGTTTCTCCGTTTCTCCGCTTCTCTCTTTCTCCGTTTCTCTGTTCTCGCGCTGTGCGCCAAATGCGCGTGCTTAATTATACGAAATGTATTTGCGCTCGACTTAACAGCTTGTGATTTATTTTTGTAGCTGCGCAGGGCAGCATTTGAATGCATGAATTTTTACGCTTGTGTATTGTATGTGTATTCTGTGTGTGTAACGCATGTGTATTGTGTGTTTATGGCATATGCTATGCGCCTGGGATTGTGTGCACAGTTCTGTTTTGTGTTTTGATATTGCCAGATTACAGATAAGCGTGGAACGTGACTTTGAGATTAGCTGTGGACTGTGTGTATCTTAATTGAATATGCGAAACAGCAGCGGGAGTTATGGCTTGTGGATTGTATGTGGAACATACCTATAAGTATTGTGATAGATTTCGATTGAAATCGGTTAATGAACACAGAAGTTATGTAAGAAGCAATGTTTGCTGGTTTTGTGTAGTACAGACTTTATAGTAAGAAGAAGAAGCATTGAATTTGTATCAGGATATTCTAAATATTCTAGTCAGGCGTGTTACTGGTTTTCTAATGCAGAATTTTTTTCTTAATTTGGAAAACCAATTAAAAAATACTAATAACAAAGTAATTGTGTATGCCAAGTGGAACGTATTGAGAACCCATTAATGCCCCATGTGGATTATATTTGGCAATAACAGCTGATGGTTGGCCTGCCCTAGATGTCTATTCGGGCTGCTTTGAAACCGAAAGCAATTAACTTATAAACGCTGACGCCGCAGCCTCTGCTCTGCTATCTGCTATCTGCTATCAGCATAATCATTATCTTTTGTGGTAACAGCGAAGGGGCATGCCGGAGGGGCGGGGAGGGGCAACATTGGTAATTGCATAGTTTGACAATTTCATTAATTGCATTTAATTGCAAACGTTTGCTGCAATTGCGTTGCCAGCGAGCTTTTGTTTTGTCGTTTCTTAATTACAATTTCTGTTACAGTTTCATTTGCAATTACATCGGTTGTTGTTGTTGTTGGCCCTGGAAATTATCTATTTGTTTTTTTCGCAGGCGACCTTCGTTAAGTCTCGCCAATTAATTAATGAATTGCTGACACTAAAAAAAGAGCTGTTAATAATACAGTTATGGCCACGGTTATTGCCACGTCAACTAATCAAAGCAAAGCGTTTTTGAGTTTCCGCTGTCTCCCTCGTGTCAAAGCGTTTCAGGTAACATTGACACAGTTTCCCATCAAGTTAATTGCTGTGTGGGGCGTTTAAAGTGCTCCACAAGTGCCACGCCCACCCGCCTTATCAGTAGCCATAAAGTGCAGAGCGAGCTGCGAACGAGCTCTCATACAAATTTTTGCTTCCGCCTTGTTGGCAATGCCGGCAGCAGTGTTGCCAATTTTTGTCGATTTGAAAATAATGACTGAAAATGTATATAAAAATATAGGGACGGGGCAGATCAGTGTGACGGAGGCTACAGTCGGACGTAACCGACCGTAGGAGACCCTTTACTTTGAGTATATGTATATACAAACACAATCAGACGCACACACACTAAGCTTCCCGCGTATGCAACGCACACCACCCCCCCTCTGCCTAGTGCGTTAAATTGTCCGTTCCATATTTTCGCTGTTACGTACCAAATAACAAGTCAATAACTTTAAGGCTGTGGCAGCAGTAGCTTTTTGCGGTTTGCGGGGGAAGGCGGGGAGGTATCCAAAATCTAAAACAAACTCGTGCTGCTTACTAAATAGGGGAACCTAAGTACCGAATATGGTGTCTCTCGCTTTTATAGTTGCTGAGATCTAGGTGTTCATACAGACGGACGGACAGACGGACAGACAGACAGACGGACAGACGGACATGGCTATATCGACTCGGCTTGTGGTCCTGATCAAGAATATATATACTTTGTGGGGTCTGCCACGCCTCCTTCTGGGTGTTACCACATTTCCTCTTTGCACTAAACTAATAGACCCTTTTTACTTTTTTAAAGTAAAGGGTCTAAAAATCTAGAAATCTTCAAAGTTATTGTTAAAGTTTTCCATGCTCTTCAAGAACAATATAACCGTAATTATTTCTCTAAATTCAGTCTAGCTTGTACTGAGGGACTCTCGTTGATCTAACTCTCGCTGGCTTAACTCTCGTTGGCTCAACTCTCGCTAGCCAAGCTCTCAATGGCCGATCACTTGCTGAACGAACTCTCGTTTTCCCAACTCTCGCTGATTCAACTCTCGTTGGTCAAACTTTCGTCGGACGAACTCTCATTTTCCCAACTCTCGCAGCAAAAGAAAAGCTATATTATTTTTACTACGAAAATGAAAGAATTCTCTTGTATTTTCATAATTTCTCTTCCGCTGGCCGAACTCTCGTTGGCCAAACTCTCAATGAACGAACATTCGGTGGGCGAGTTCGCACTTGCCAAACTCTCGCTGAACTATTTTGATTACTAAAATATAAGAATTCCTGTTTTCTGCAGTTTTCATAAAAAGGGCTGATTTGACAGAAAAAAGCTGACTTGGCAACACTGGCCGCCGGTATGCACAAACGCAAAGAGAGCGCACGGCAAAGGTGTGAGACGCAGAGAAGCAGGGCGGTAGAGAGCTAGCTGCGAGGGGGAGTGAAGAGTGAGGGGGAGTGAAGAGTGAGGGGGAGTGAGCGCGCTTTAGACATCGTTTCAATTTATGACACTTTGACAGCTTTCCGAAACATTTTGCGACTTTTAATTAAAATATAAAATTAAATTTTCCCCAGAGCATAGCTCAAGCCTTGACTAGCTGAAAATGAACACGAAACACAAAAGCTTATCAACAGTAGCAATAACAACCAGAGCGAAAATGGGGCTAAGGAGGAGAAAAGATGATAAGCGCAAATCAAAGCAATAGTTCACAGCAGGCGGCCACGACAACAGTGCTGCCAGACTTCTAACATTAAAAGGGAAAATCGCTAAAATCAGTTAATACAGTAGAATCCGGTTATAACGACGCCGCTTATAGCGTCCGTCCGGTTATTGCGTCGAAAACTCGATGGCTTGGTTGGTCCCCATACAAACTTATATGAAAGGGCCTCCGCTTATAACGTCTCCGCTTTTAGCGACAAACCGCTTATAACGACGAGATTTTTCACAATTCAACCGGATATTGCGACGTGCCGAACAAAAAAAAAACTTTAAAGAGGAAAATTTGATTTCTTTAACAATGCTAAAAGAAGCAAACAAAATCATGGATTTTGTGTTTTTTCAATACGAAAAAGAAACAAAATCATGGATTTTGTCTTTCGGATATAACGACGTAAAATCGTCGGTCCCTTGAAAGTCGCTATAACCGGATTCTACTGTATTAAATTTTTTGTTTTGATTAAAAAATTAATTTGTTTTATTTTAAAACCTATTACGAACATGGCATAAAAAAAAAAAAAAATTTTGTTTTTACTCCTTTCGGATAGTGCGTCTTCCGGATATAACGACGTAAAATCGTCGGTCCCTTAAAAGTCGCCATAACCGGATTCTACTGTAATTAAATTAAAAATGTTGAAATATAGTTTACATTTTCAGTAACATATATGTAATTTGTAATAAAAGTGAGTAAAATTTTAGTTCAAATATTTAGAAAAAGTTTGTAGAGATTTTATATAAATTTTTATGAATTAAATGTGTCTTGTAACAATAATAAGTATATCGAAATTTCGTTATTTCAATGGGATATTTAAATTGATATATTTTATTTTACTCGACTGAAAATTTGCCTGAAGCAGTGTTGTCAGAAAAAGCTAGAATTGTAATATAAAATAAATATACAAAAAATATAAACAATATAGAATATTGAAAATAATTACAAATAACAAAATAAATAATTACAAATTACAAATAAATAAATCTTTAAGAACTAATAGAATTCTAAATCCCGCTAAATTGGCAACGCTGCCCACAAGCAAACGCACACACACACACGCTTGCAAACATTTCTCAGCTATTGTTGTTGTTGTTTCAGTGGGCGCTCAGTGGGCCACTCTCTCTCTCTCGCTCTCCACGGCTCTCCACAGGGCTCTCTTCCTCTCACACTTTGTTTACATTTCACTGTTAAGTTTGTTGTTGCGTCAAACTGTTGTTATTTCTGGCACTTGAGACGAGGCGTCAGCCGGCAAAGTATTATTTGCTCTCCCTCTCTCTCTCTCTCTCTGTATCGCCGTCTCTTTTCATCTATTTTGATTGTTGTGTTTTGATTCAATTGCTTTGAATTGAATTATAATTAAGTGCTAATGTGCGTTTATTAAAATTGTTATTGTTAATGGCACAAATCCAATTAGAAAATCTGGCACGGATTGCATACAGAAAGAATACTATTAACAGCGCGCTGTTAAAAATGCAGCTACAGCGTGCTGTTAACATTAACATAAGCTGTAGTCAAAGCTTAACATAATTAGAGCTGTTTTTTTTGTGCAAATCATTGATAAACAAATTTATGGATAATTAAATGCTACAAATAAAAAATCCATAATTTAATTCATAAATAATTTATCAATTTACATATTTATGTTTATGTTCAATGGCCAGCGACGTGTTAACATTAACATTAACAGTGAGCTAAGCTTAACATAATTAAAACTGCATTTTATGCAAGTATAATTGATATGCAAACAAAGTTTTTGTGGCAAATTAAATGCTACAAATAAATCAGTAAATCTGCATAAATGTTTATTAAATAATGTCTTTTTCAATTTGACAAAATTAATTGCATTATGCCATCGATTTACATATTTTATTGCCCGTCGAAATTGATTAATTTGAAAATAAATCAGTAAAGTGCGGCTTTTTGTTGCACTTTTGAATAATTAATAACTCTATGGGTGTATTTTTTACGCACTAGCTGCATAATGAATCAATTGAAAAGTGCAGCAAATGCATTAAATTAAAAGGCTTTTGGTGAAAATTATTGCTACATATGTGCGACAAGAGGAAACTCGTTTCGCAACTCTCGATATATGGAATGCATTATTGACTACTTGTCGTCCTGCCCACACTGAAGAGCACTCCTGTCTGTCAACTCTTGCACCCCCCCTGCCCCACCTCTCTGTTATTTGCCACTTCGTTTTTAGCCTCTTTTCATCCACAGCACATGCAACTGCATATTTTAACAGTTCATGCCCCTCCCTGCCCAGCGCTTGCCCCATGCACGGCAAAAAGCTCTTCACAGTCAGCAACAAGCTCTTGACGGGTGTGCGTGCATCGGGTTATGGGAAACTGGTTTCTTTTTGTACCCTGTACCCCTTGAAAATGTGTAAAAACAGGGTGAATAAGTTTAGGAGATACAAAGCTATCCACATAAATTAAATCATATTTACCAATTCTGTAAATTTCATCAAAATCAGTCCGCAAATATATGAGATATGATGCATCAAAGTTTTGATATTTGTTAAGCAATAGCATGAGTGCGAGCGTGGAATGACAACATTTATTTATTACTTATTTTTATAATTTATTGTTGAATAAATTATAATTAAAAAAAATTAGTATAAAGAAAAATTGTGCTTTTAAGTATAATAATTTGTCGAGTGCGACCGACTGTTCGGCTCTGCTCATTTTGTTTGTTTTTTCTGCTTGATTCGAATTGCGCTTTAGCCTCTCGCTTGCACTCGGCGCCCTCTCTGTCGCACTCTCTGGCGCACTGTTGCCATTGTCTGTCTGGCTGTTGTAGAAGCTTTGGCACTCGTCGCATGCCTTATGAATGATTCAAATGCATGTTTTGTGCGCAGAAAGAAAAACCTGACTCACACAAATACCGTTAAGAGTTGTTGCGCTTTTTGGTGTTGGCCGAACTCACGCTTGCCACAATTGGTGTATTTTTTCTTGTTTTAAGTTTTATTGTGTTTAAATTGGTGTTTGTTTCAACTGTTGTTAGGAATGTCGTTTTGTTGGAAAAAAATAGGAAAACAAATGGTAAGAAAAATAATAATTATATATTCTTTTAAAAATTGACAAAATTGCTTTCCAGTTTTTAAATATTATAATATTATATTATATAATAAAATAAAACTTACAAATATTTTAAATGTGTTATTCGAAACGCAGCATGTCTGTAACATGCCATAGGGCAAATCTAGCAATATTGTTTCGTCAATATCTTCCATGTTTATTAACCGATTTTAATGCGCTTTTCAGTTTAAGTAAATATGATTGCAAAGAAAATACATTCTGTATAGCAATCTTCTACTTGCAGTATTACGTTTGTGAAACCGATTTCAATAGGTTGTTATCGATTAGAGCGCTCATCGCTATATTGAATTTCTTTTACAGGGTATATCTTTGGTCGTTCAGCTCAAATTGGCAACATTTTCACATGATTTTAGATGCCTTCTGACATCTCGTTTTGGTGCCGGTTTTCGGTTGTTGGTCTTACACCAGCCTAGGCTGCCTCTGCCCTCCTCTTCGCCCCTCCATAGTTTTATTTTTTTACCGTTTGCTGTGGCATTTTTAGGAGTGCTGCGACTATGACCTTTGTCAATGGTATTCGGTTAGCATTTTCTTTTCTCTTTTTGCAGTGTTTTCAGCTGCTTTTACAGTTTGTGCAAAAATATTTTGTCAGAGTAACAAGGATTTTGCGGTTTGGCACTGCCATTTAAGGCTATTGCATGTTTAGTTTTTTATTGAATGCATTGGCTTTTGTTGTTAGATGGCAAAAGATATAGGTCATAGCTGGGATCTAAGCGGATTTATTGGCAAACTCTACGCTCAGTTGATTTTTGTAATTAAAAGTCATAAGTCATAAATCGAACTTTCATTTTTCAAGCATTATTTGCATGCCATAAGCTTTTGTTGAAGATTTGTTGAAGACTTTTTTTTTTGGCTTTTTGATCGCTTGTATATCTTTTATTTCTTGGATTTCTGGTATTTCTTTTATTAACATACAATTTTTGTGTATTTGCTGTCTTGCTTTCTTTGCAGTTGAATAATTCCTCAAGGTCTTTTTGCTGCGTGGCGCAGAAACTGCGCAAGGGGGCGTAACGGCAGGCGGAAGGTGAAAAAAGATAAAGATACAAAAAGAAATAAAATAAAATAAAACTGGTTGCTGCAAGTGTGGCATGAGCTGGCCGAGGGGCGACAACTTGGACTGGACTTGGACTTGGACTTGGAGTCGGAGTTGTAATTGGTCTGCGTCTCCATGGATCAGGCGGCAAGAGCAGTGAGAGGATGAGACAGAAGACGATGCAGAGCGAGAGCGCTAGCTCCCATATATACAGATGTGCCAACCAACCATAACAACAACAACAACAGCAACTAATTAACAGCAATTCACGCTCGAAAGCAGCAGAAAGAGAAAAGCTAGCGAGAGAGCGAGTTTTAGAGAGAGATTCAGAGAAAGAGAGAGAGAGAGAGACGCAGCTTAAGCGTGTCAAACGATAAGTCTGATAAGAAAAGTTATACATTTTAAACATAGAGATCAACAGCAATCACATATCGTCTAACAGCAGCTATGTTATTAACATAGCGTTAACATTCAATCAACTGAACAACTGACAGCTGACAAAAGCTGACAGCTCTACGATCAGTAAACTGAAATATCAAACAAATATTTCACAACACACAGCAATAATTGTGCGCACGCGTTAATCAACACTAAATTACACTAGTTAACAAAGATGACATTTCAAAGCTTTACACGCAAAATGCGCGGTCGCATGCGCTCCAACACCTGCCGCATCGTCCTCCTCACCTCCCTGGTCTGGGCGATATTTGATTTTGTGCTCATAGCCCACTATTCGGATTGCATAGGCAAGGACGGCTGGCGTTGCCGGAGAGCCGGAGAATACGATGTTGAGGTAAGTGTAAAGTAGATATGCGAATAGATTATAGATAATAGATTATAATATTCGATCTCAAAAACTATTGAAGCTAGAGCAATCAAAATCATAATATAAATACATAGCTGTATAACATAGTCAGATAAAGTGACTTTTAAATATCGAATAACAAGTTCCATTTGCGATATATTTGATCAATATCGGATAACAAATGTAATATTAAACAGAGAAGTTTGTTATTTAAAATGAACACTCTTTACTATTATATTTTTCTATCGTTTAAAGCGTATTTAAATATTTTAATAAATACTAAAGTTATTTAAGATACAGTATTGCGAATAATACCATCATAATAACGTGCTTCCGTATAAAAGAAAAATTAATAATAAAAAGAAGCATTACTGCAGCGCCTCGTATGATGTTGATAAGTAGGGCGCAGGATATATAATACAACTGTCGGTAGCAAGATATTTTACTGTCTGTAACTTCCGACTGTAGGCTATTTCTCTCCTATTTATCTATACATCTAACGCTCTGCTCTGCTCTTTACAGCTGCCGAATGCTGAGCGTTTGGTAGACGATAATCAGCTGGTCGATGATAACGAAATCAACACGGAGAAGTCGCTGGATGGCGATATCGCTGGCATTGCGCCCATTATGGGTCAGGGCTTTGCCACCGGCGGCATCTCGATGACGTATCGCAGTCTGGTGCTTAAGAAATGGTTCCAGGCGCCCACGGTGCGTGAGTCCAAGGGTAAGCCGGGTGAGATGGGTAAACCCGTCAAAATTCCCGCCGATATGAAGGATCTCATGAAGGAGAAGTTCAAGGAGAATCAGTTCAATCTACTGGCCAGCGATATGATCTCATTGAATCGCTCGCTCACAGACGTGCGGCATGAGAAGTGAGTAAAGCAGTTAATATCAGAGAAATTTAGACTGTAACTCTCTCTCGCTCTCTCTCTTCTCAGTTGCCGACATAAACACTATCCCTCAAAGCTGCCCACCACATCCATTGTGATAGTATTCCATAATGAGGCCTGGACGACGCTGCTGCGCACAGTTTGGAGCGTTATCAATCGCTCTCCACGCTCGCTGCTCAAGGAGATAATACTGGTGGACGATGCCAGTGAAAGAGGTGAGATAAGAGCAACTCCAAATACAAAAGAGCAACGAGAGCTATGGAGTGGGCACCTCTGCTATAAATAGAGCAAGCTTTTCAATTCCAAACTAATTTCCGTATTACTTTTCAGATTTCCTTGGCAAGCAATTGGAGGATTATGTGGCCAAATTACCAGTTCATACATTTGTGCTGCGCACAGAGAAGCGTTCTGGTCTGATACGTGCCCGACTCCTCGGTGCTGAGCATGTGACAGGTGAGGTAATCACCTTCCTGGATGCGCATTGTGAGTGCACCGAGGGCTGGCTGGAGCCTCTGCTGGCGCGTATTGTGCAGAATCGTCGCACTGTTGTCTGTCCCATCATTGATGTCATTTCGGATGAGACATTCGAGTACATAACGGCTTCGGATTCCACGTGGGGTGGCTTTAACTGGAAGTTAAACTTCAGATGGTGAGAAAAATATACTATAAATTAAGGACAATTTACTAGGCAAAAGCTTAAAAAGCTAAAATGAAAGCTGATTGTATAATAGTTAACTAATCAAAGCAAATAATAATGAATTGGGAGCTTTAAGCTGCTTGAAAAGCTTTGTGTACCTTTAAAATCACATTAAAGCTGTATGTTTTTTACTTTTTAATGTGCTTTCAAAGCTGCTTACAGCTTAAAGCTTATTTGTTGGGATTTTTGTTATTCTTACAATGTTTTTGTTTGCTTTTAAATCTGTTTTTCTATTAAGCTCTTTTTAAAAGCTTATTAATATTATATTAATGGTTCTCATAGATAAAGTACCAGCTTAGTTAAATCAAATCAATTTACATATTCTTTTAATCCTAAAGGTACCGAGTGCCCCAACGTGAGATGGCCAGACGTAATAATGATCGCACCGCGCCCTTGCGTACCCCTACCATGGCTGGGGGGCTGTTCTCTATCGATAAGGATTATTTCTATGAGATTGGCTCCTACGATGAGGGCATGGACATCTGGGGCGGTGAAAATCTGGAGATGTCGTTCAGAGTAAGGCAAACTCAATGCATTTCATATTTTCTATGGTTTTTCTATTCGTTTTTCCAGCTACAACTACAGCCAAAACGCAAAAAAAAGTGTGGCCCATTTGCCTATTTCTTACTAGTATTACTCGTTTTTTTTTTTTGTTATTTTATTTTAAGTTTAAAATTTTCGAATTACATTTACCTTAATTTTAAAGAAAACAAAAATCAGTGAAAATTATGCAAAAGAAAATGTATGTAAACTATTTCTAATCACAACCAACACAAACAACAATCCATGACAATTCTCAGATATGGCAATGCGGAGGCATTTTAGAAATAATACCCTGCTCGCATGTGGGCCACGTATTCCGCGACAAATCGCCGTACACCTTCCCGGGCGGCGTGGCCAAAATTGTGCTGCATAATGCGGCACGGGTGGCCGAGGTTTGGCTGGACGAGTGGCGTGATTTCTATTATGCAATGAGCACAGGTTCGCAAATATACAAAAAATATACAAAAAAAAAAAAACGTAAAATAAAATATAATAAAACTAAATAATAAAACCACAAACAACAACAATAACAACTACAGTTACCAATACAACTAGAAACAAGTTCAATTTAAACAACAATAGAATACAATCACAACAACATTACAAATCCAAAAATTCAACCAAAACTCATACAATACAATACTTATATAACATGCATCTAACTCTTTGAAATATTTACAACAATCGTTTGAATTTAATTGGCTTTCACACGCAACTAAAAACTACAACTAGAGCGAGTTTCGGCCAGCCGAATATAATAATACCCTTGCAGATACATCAAGTTAATAAAAAGGAGCTTTAAATGTTGTAAAACTAATTAGAGCTTTAAATCATAGATACAAATAATACTCTTGCATATGTATTTAGTTAATATAACAAGGAGCAATAATAATTGTAAAACTTATTAGAGTTTTAAATCGTAGATTAATCTCTGTTTGTTACCTAAGCTAAGCTTTAAATATAAACTTAAAGCTTCAATAATCTGTTATTAAACACTATTCAAAATCTTAAATATAATAGTTTTAAAATATAACAGAATTCTATGTTTTCAAATACTGTAAAAAAAAGTTCTATTATTGTAGCTTTAGGTAAAAAAATTAAGCTCCTTGTTTTGTCGAGCTTTAATTTATGTAAAAACCTTTAAGCTATCTGCAAGCGTATAACAAAATCTAAAGCACAACAAAAGCTTCACTTTAAGCGTTTGTACTAAAACACTAACACAAATCCACATGGACATAATTAAAAACAAGAATTGACATTGTTTTGAGCATAAAATTAGCAAGTTTCGGATAAAACTAAATCATTACTACTCGTATAACACTCGTACCTAACTAGCTAACCCTCTTAATCTATACATACAAATACTATATAATGTACTGTATGAACAGTTGATAAAAACTAATGCCTCTGTCGTCGTTCTATAAAAAAAGAAATGAAACCAAAGGTTTATTAATTTAGTATACTACACACTGGCATATGTTTTAATTCGATATTGAATTATTTAGTGTGATCTATATTATAGTTTATGCTTTTTAACAACTCTTCTCCTCTAAATGTACTTGAATTTTGTGCTCATGCTCATGTCCAACGAGTCTCTAACTATATATAATTTGAATATATATATCTGTAATCTAACACCTACAAAATCAACGAGTATATAACACGTACATACATACTATATAACACTTACAAATACATATAACAGTTGTTCGTATAACAGTTGTATTGAAACCTTAACATCGTACTTAAGCTAAACATACTATAATGTACCACAGACAATACTTACTCTTTTGCTTTAGTTTCATTTGAGTTTTAAGTAATTATGATAAACACTAATTGGTATTTAAATTAAGCATTTATTTTATTCGTTTAAGTTGTTACTAATATTTATTTCATATGATTATTCTCTTTACATATACAAGCGTCTCTCGCTGTAGCCTGAGCTCGGCTGGGAGCTTAAGCACTTTACGCTAGCGAGTAGCAAACTCGTTAGTTGTAGAGAGCTACTCGATAAAGCTAATATTAATTTTAAGAGCATTGATATTAATAATATTCCGGTTTAATATTTGCTAATACTCTCTTGTATTTTGTCAACGAGTGTTTACTCGTTACTCACTACTCGTTAGTTAATAATACTCGCTTGTATTTTCGAAGAGTCTTTACTAAGTACTTTTCGTTATTTGAAAGTAAACTTTGATGAACTTGTTGAAAATATTAGCAGCGTCTATCTTGCAAGTCCTACTCGTTACTCGTCGCTTTTGTTTAGGTTCGTTTTTAGCTTAATTAATGTAAAGTGCTTGCAGTTCCTAGTCCCAGCCTCAACAATAACAATCGAATAGGCATCGCTTGCTTAAGTTGTTAGTTATATCGGATAGTTCAGATGACGGGCATTATTGGTACTCGCTGCATTTTGCGCTTGGCTAGCATCTGATAGAGCTCTAAGCAGTTTCTGATTATAATTACATATATTATATATTTATACATGTGTTTCTGTATATCTATATACATCTTTCTCTCCCCCCAAAATCCCCCTACTTTGGCTTACATTATAATTCGATTGCCGATTACCGATTACCGATTACCAATTACCGATAACCGCTAAACAATCGAACCATGCATTCAGGTATGGATGTGTGGCGGTGTACTCGAAATAGCGCCCTGCTCCCGTGTCGGCCATGTCTTTCGCAAGTCAACGCCGTACACCTTCCCGGGCGGCACCACGGAGATCGTTAATCATAATAACGCGCGTCTGGTTGAGGTGTGGCTGGACGACTGGAAAGAGTTCTACTACAGTTTTTATCCAGGTTAACGAAACAAACAAACAACAAAACATAAATCAAAAATCACAAAAAAAAACAAAAAAAAAAAAACAAAATTAAAATGTTATCGAATGCTTCTTCACTGTTTCTGTCTCTCTCTCTCTCTGTCTCTCACTCACTGCCTATGTCTATTATATATGTTTCTGTCTTACTCTCTCTATATTATATAAATATAGTTAAATGTCTCGTATATAGACTGTTTATTGAGCAAGCGGCACGCTCTGCATTTTGCAATTGTCTGTCTTATATACCACACACAAATATTATTATATATATATTATTTATTTACGATCAATCAGTAAATCAATCTATGGTATTTATGAACTTGATTTATGGCATGGCCGTGAGTTAAAAACCCACCCAAAAAAACCCCCCATATTTGAAACATAAACCTGTATATTTTGTCTTGTCAAATTTCCTTTCTCCATTTTGTTTTAGTCTGTGCAATTCTCGAAAGTTTCCATTTTCGTCTGTTTGTTTTTGTTCTACTTTTTCTGATTTTGTTTTGTCCAGAAATACTACACCCACACAAACCCGAAACACCCCACAAATGACGCCTGTTGTATGTCCACAATTGCTGTATATGGAATACCCCCAATGTTTTGTATTCTTTTGAGATTTATGTACTATTATTTTAGCTATTAAATTGGCATGGTTTTGGGCATGTTCTACAGTGTATGGCATAGTTATCTATATATCTGTATATCTGTATGTTGATTTCACACACACACACTTGCATTAAATGGCACGTCCCTAAACGTAAGCTCATCTAACTGTAAATAGTTTTTAAACGGTACACTGTATGTAGCTCCCCACACTCACACTAACATAGATGTTTCTTTCAGAATTTTTCCACAGCTTCCATTGCTAATTATCATGTTTATTCTTTTCTCTTTTCCCTTGGATAATGCTTGAAAAACTTGTAGGCGCTCGCAAAGCTTCGGCTGGCGATGTCAGCGATCGGAAATCCCTGAGGGATCGTCTCAAGTGCAAAAGCTTCCGCTGGTATCTGGAGAATGTCTATCCGGAGAGCTTAATGCCACTGGATTATTACTATTTGGGCGAGGTAAGTTCAAGAAAAAGGAAAAGTTGTGTATAGGTTTCTTTATAATACTAGGTATATCAAAATGGTATTGCAATTTTTATTTTGCATATCAAATAACCATATTATTCAGTCAATTATATTTGATAATATTTATTATTTTTGAAAGATTGAATTAGCTCTTATATCTCAAATACTCTGCTCAAAAGAAGAAGCTTTAATCTAGAGGTGCCCACTCCATAGCTCTCGCTGCTCTTTAGCATATGGGGAGAGCTTTTGCTTATGGGGAGAGCCTCTCCATTTGGGCACCACTGGTATAGGTAAAATAACAAGTATATCGAAAAGAAATTGCAATTTTTATTTTGCACATCAATTTACCAAATTTTTATTTAGTCAATTATATTTGATATTAATTATTAAATTAAAGATTTTAAATTAGCTCTTATATCTCAAATACACTGCTCAAAAGAAGTTGTAGCTAAGCGTGAGCTTATCATCTTCGGACTAAACGCCGTTGCTCTCGTGGCTCTTTTGTATTGGCAATTGCTCTTCCTTATTGGATGAGCTCGTATATGTATGTGAGCGTTCTTTCTCGTAATCGTGGGTGTGTGACTTCGGCATAGGCCTTGGCTCGCTCTCGTTGGAAAGTTGCGCGCTTTTCTTTTTGAGCAACGAACGCTTAGATCAGTCGCTGTTCAGTCGTCAACAAGTGAAGGTCTAGCTGCGCGTCTTAAATATGTTATAAAGTATAATCTTAACTTTAACTAATTTCTAAACAAATAAATTTTAAATCATTTTCTAAATAAATTCTAATCAATTCCGTCCACCTGCAGATACGCAATGCCGAGACTGAAACCTGCCTGGACACCATGGGTCGCAAGTACAACGAGAAGGTGGGCATCAGCTACTGCCACGGTCTCGGAGGCAATCAGGTGTTTGCCTATACGAAGCGCCAGCAGATAATGTCCGACGATCTCTGCCTGGATGCGGCCAGTTCCAATGGGCCAGTGAACATGGTGCGTTGCCACAATATGGGCGGCAATCAGGAATGGGTCTACGATGCAGAGGTAAGTGCTTGAAATTAGTCGGTTTTTAAAGCTGATAAATATCGATATTATCGAAGTTTTGAATTTGAAGCCAACATCGATATTAATCTTAGATATGTCGATATTAGTCTCAAATATCGATATTATTTATGATCATCAAATCGCGTACATATATTATAAATTAATTTAAATCGATTACTGTAGAAAAACAGCATATTATTTAAATCCTGTACAATTTAATCTTTTAAACAAAACCTGCTTAATCCCAAACATTGTCGATATATTTAATATCAACTGCCTATCGATAATACTGATATTACATTGATATTATCCCAGCACTATTTAATTTTACCAATTCTTTAATGGTCTCTGGTGTATCGATATTTTAAATTATCGAAACATCAATATTTCGATGATAATAATAAATAAAAGCTATATTATTTCTAACGTTAAACAAAAAATCTTTTTTGCACATTTATTTATATATTTTGATGAATTTATGTGTTGATACTTCAATATTTTGAAATATCGAAGCATCAACAAATCGATATTGCCAATATCGAAGCTTCACCAGCTCTCTTTACTATTATAAATCATAATACTAAACTATATGTATTTGCAGGAGAAGTGGATACGACACACGAATACGGGCCAGTGTTTGCAGCGTGCCACGCGGGATGATGCAAGTACGCCCCTGCTGAGGCCGTGCAACTACAGCAAGGGGCAGCAGTGGCTGATGGAGTCCAAGTTCAAGTGGCAGGCGCACTAGCAAGGGGCAGCATGACTCAACTGAACTAAACTAAACTAAACTAAACTCAATACTGAAATGAGAACTTCCAAATTACGTTTAAAAGTGTTAGCCAAGTGGAGAGTCCAGGAATCATTTGCTTAAGTTTAATTCTGTATTTGTTTCGTTTAGTCCTTAAGCCGATAAGCCGATAGTTTGTTCGATTCTCTCTCTTGAACTCACGCTCAGAATGTCTTCCCAATTGTTGTGTGTGCGAGTGTGAGCGGGAGTGTGAGTTTTAGTTATTTTTATTACGAATTATGCAATTATATAGATCTGTAATATATATATACATACATATATATGATAATGAGAATTGTATGTGTGTTTACCTAGCCACGACCAAGTACCGATAAATTGGCATTTATAATGACATTGTGCTTCACAACCAACTAAACTGTAACTAATTTAAATGTACCAACTGAAACATGTGTCATAGCAGCAGAGAAAATAAGAGAGGAGAGGAGAAGAGAAGAAATGAGAAGAGAGGAGAAGAGAGCAAGAACCTTGTATACCCAGCACAACATTCCCCCCTTGAAACTTCTGTAACTAAGCTCAACTCAGTTGTATTAGTTTAATCCTAAGTTCCAAGCTGTTGAAGCATTTCCGGGCTTTATGCTAGTGTTGGCAAAGCGACGATAGCAGTGATCATTATCGTTATCGATCGTAATCGATTATTAAATCTATTTCAGTAGTCAAATTTAAAGCTAAAACCCCATTTTAATTAGTAAACAAATTAATTAATTATTCAAAATTAATACAATTTCCTAATTTTATTTATAGTTTAGCTCTATTCTGTCTTTCAATTTTGTATTAATCTAAAATAGCAAGCAGTGTTATCGATTTTTTTTTTAATTTCGAAAAAAAACTTCATTAGTAAAAAAATTATTTCTTCATTCAAAATCAAAACAATTTGCTAATTAAAATCTAACTTCGATAGTCGAAATAGCTCGATACGTTCGTCTAAATTTTTATTTATCTAAAATTTCAATCAGTGTTATCGATTTTTGGTTAAATTCCGAAAAATAACTTAGTAAAAAACTTTTTCGTTAGCTTAATTTTGTAATTATCGATAATACCGGTCAGTGCTATCGATTGTTTAGCCAACACTACTTTATACCAAATTCGTCGAACTCAAAACAGGCGCTGCATATCATAAAACAAAAATGCTTACGAGATCCATAATCATTATACAAAATTGATATTGATAGAATGAGGGGAAAACGATAGGAAAGAAAAGTAAAGAAAATCTTAAACAAAATGCACGCATATCATAAAAACAGTGTAAAGCAACTAAAGTAAACTACAACTAAAATATTTAGTATATATATGAATATATATAACTGATATTTACCATGTATCTAAGCTAAGCTAAAGCTAAAACTGTTGTATATACTATATAAATATATATATATATATATATAAATCGAGAGTGTAGCTATTAAAAATATACATTTAAATCAATTATTTATGTGCGTGTCAGAGTGTGCGAATGTCCTGAATGTCTGTATGTCTGAGCGATCGATAATTGTACTATAAATTGCATTTAGCACTTAAGTATAATTATAATTATAAATATAATTACAATTACCTTTGACTAAGTTCGAATTTAGCCGCTAGCGTTAGTCAATGCATTAACAATTAATCCCAACAACTAAAAGGCAACAGCTCCATTTAAATGTGCTCAATATATTGTACTCAAGTTGCCGTTGTTCCAAAACAAGTATTTAATCAAAGTGCAACCTGATGATACTATCTAACTAAACTGACTTTAATGTTGTCCCTAAAAAGCATCAACTATATATATATACGTACTACATATATATATCCACATGCAACAGCAATGTTAACCGATTACTAAAGCCAAGTAAAACTTTTTAGCTAAATTAATTTTTTAAATGCATATACAATAACGATATATATATAAATATATATATGTATCCTACGCAGCTATATATATATATATTATATATAGACATAGTAACTCTGGTGACGGTGCAATTTTAATTTTTAGCATTAAATTAGCAAAGAAATACAAGTAATAAACTAATAAATCCAACTAAAGCAAAACTAAGAAACGCGTAATGGGAAACAATAGCACAGATTCATCCAAGAATCTTTGATAAATAATGTCCTATTTAGTTTAGCTAATATATATATCATTTGTAATTGTTTCCAATTGTCAAGTCCTAACAAACAAACACCACTCAGAGCGTTTTCTTTTGAAAAGTAAGCCACAAGTTGTAAGACGTATTTTTTGTTTAATTAGAAACTTTATAAATTTTATAAATAAACAAAATGAAAAATTCAAAAATTATTACTGAAATTTGTGTTCTTATTATAAGGCAAAAGTCGCAGAGTTTCGGCGTAATATCGCTATTAAAAACTGCGCTTATTATGGGTAAAAACTGGGTTAATCATTTTGAAAATCTATATTCAAAATACTATATTTCAATTTCCTAAAGTTTTTCCACCAAACTTTAATATTTTTAATTAAATTACAGCTTTCGAATTGTGAATTCATATGATAAAACACATAATTTGTGTATTACAGGGTATATGCAAATATATGCAATAAAAAGTACAGGGTATTTCAAAATGAACTACACAGCATTTGGACAATTACTAATGGAAAGTACAATTTATTGTTATATTTTGTGTCTAACTAAATATCATACCCGCTTGCTGTCGTAATATAGGGTATAAGCAGCTGCTCGTAGTGCACTAGTGCCTTTGGGCGTTTGCCATGGAACGTACAAAATGATTTACATAAATCTGTATCCAACTGATAGCATGCCCACTATCCATATCTGCTTATAGGGTATACGCTGGAGAATTTAATCATGGCGAATTGTAAATTTACAGGGTATAACACAAATGAAAACACCATATTTGGGCCTTTGCCATGGAACGTAAAAATGATGTACATAAATCTGAATCCAACTGATAGCATGCCCACTGTCCATGCCTACTTATAGGGTATATGCAGCATTAACTCGTCATTGCCAATTGTGAATTTACTGGGTATAACACGAATTTTTAATCAAATTTGTATCCAGCTAAATAGCATGCCCACTATCCATGTCTGCTTATAGGGTATACGCTGGAGAGTTTAATCATGGCGAATTGTAAAATTACAGGGTATAACACAAATGAAAACACCATATTTGGGCAATTACCATGGAAAGTAAAAACGGATTTTTATTGAAATTTTTGTATCTTTTTCACTTGCGGCACAAAGCACAGAAAACGCGCGTTTGTTGTTGTTGCTGTTGTTGTTGTTGTTGTTGGTGGATTAACTCTACGGGAACTGCTAATATAACATAACGGTACATTTACTGTTCCTTGGTCTCGCGCAGGCGGCGGACGGCGGAGCGCACGGAGGCGGCGGCGGTGGTGGAATAAACCCACGCTCCTCCCGCAACGGTGCGCTTGCAGCTCTTGCAGCTCCAGATGCCGACAACAGCGCGCTTCATCGAGTCCTAAAAAGCCGAAATTTATTAATTAAATAAATTTTAATAATTTCTCCTCTCCCCCTCCCCACCAACGCTTACCTTGCCACAGAAGGAGCAAGTATATTTGCTGTGCTGCGTGATTTCCATCTTCTTGACCATCTTACGCAGCGAGGCGCCATAACGGGTGCCGTATTTGCCCACAATTCCAACCTTCTTAGTGCGCTTGGCCTAAATAAATTAAATAAAATTGAAATTAACAAAAATTCACAAGCAAACACAAAGCCATTTCTTTTATGCTTTTTTCACTGCAAAAACTGCACTTTTCGCGCCAAATAAGCACAGCAACTAATAGCACACAATATAAACTTCAATTAAACAACAATTTAAGCTCGTTTAAATCTCGGATTATACTAATAATTTGCGATTTAATTTTGTTACCATTTTTGTGTTGTTGATTTGTCAAAAATTCAACAGGAAAGAGACGGCCTGTCAACGCCTTCGCGTGAAGTTGGCTGCACTTGTGCCGCTCTCAAGCAAAAGCTGCTAGCCATGCAACTCAAATGCGCGCAGCGGCATTTAATTTAAATTTGAATTAGAAATAGCACAAATAAAATAAAATGTATTATTAAAATAAACCACAATTTTATTAAATGCATTTTGTATTATAATTTAAATTAAAATATTGATTTTATTTAATTTGGATTATATGTTTGCATGTTGAAACAGCTGCCATTCACATGTGCACGCAGTCAGCTGTTGAGCAAATGTTCGAATGCGGTTTGAAACTTCGCTTAGCGCATGTTCGTTCGCCTTGCATTTGAGCAGCAAGTTTAAGACCGCTTGCAATTCATGCCTGCGCGCTTCCCGTGAACTTGGGCCGCGCGGCTCGAGCGCCGTGCACTTGGGCAGCAAAAATCGAAGTATGAGACTTGCAGCCAGGACACAAATCACAAACAGTGCTGCCAGAAATAGCCAGATTTCACTGCCAATTTAGCGGGTTTTCATATATCCATTTATGTTGATTATAAATTTATTGCATTATTTGTAATACTGTATGTTGGCTACATTTTTGATTTTTTTTTTTTTAGATATTTTATAGCTATTTCTGGCAACGCTGCTTAACACAGTTTGTTCGCATGCCGTGAATTCGGGCAGCCAGGTTCAGGCGCTAGTGCGCACTTGCTGTATACCCATGCACTTGGACAGCGAGGTTCGAGCAGCAGCTGCAGCTTGTAGCCCGGACACAAACCACAACGTATGCAGCTCGACAGCTGATGCGATTCGGGGCGCCTTTCAACACTGGCGCTTGGGGCAAAATGCGTTTGTTGTTTTTATTCAGCCAGGGCTGTCCAATGTGC
The DNA here is from genome assembly GCA_035045125.1 of Hypselothyrea guttata. Lineage (NCBI taxonomy): Eukaryota > Metazoa > Arthropoda > Insecta > Diptera > Drosophilidae > Hypselothyrea > Hypselothyrea guttata. The sequence goes on from JAWNNJ010000630.1 coordinate 376,886, forward strand.
GATATTGATAAAAGCGAGAGGCAGATAAAAGCATAAAAAACAAGAGACAATAAAAAACACGAGCAGCGCTTTTTTGTACAAGATTAGTGCGATTAGAGCGCAGTTGGGCGCACTTGAGTCGAGTCGAGTTGCACGCGTACACAGCGAGAAAAAGATGCACAGTTGCACGCTGCTGCAGGACGAGGCGAATTATCAGCCGGATACCCTGGACTTAAACACAGACGCCAAAGCGGCGGCATATTGGTTTCCCTGCTTCCGAGAGCTGATCAAGAAGTTCGCTAGGCAGGCGGCCAGCAGCCAGCTGGAGGACGAGACGGCGGAGCAGCGGGCGGCGCAGTTCGAGGCGGCGTATCTGCAACAGCTGGAGGATTATCAGCGTAACATCGGCAGCAACAGCGGCAAGATAGTGCTGGGCACCAGCGAGCTGCTGCAGCTGAACGAGACGATGCTCAGGCGATATGGGTTTACGGATCCGTGGCTGCAACAGAAGCGGCAGGAGAACAGCGTGGCGCAGGCGAGGCTCAAGCAGCGCCTGCAGGAGATCGATGCCATCGAGCAGCAGGACGCACGCTGGACGGAGCTGGTAAGGGGCGTGCTGGCGGGCAACATGTTCGACTGGGGCGCCCAGGCCATTGCCAGCATACTGCAGCAGGACAGCAACTTCGGGTTGCATGCCGCACTCGACAGAATCGAGACGCGTCCCTGGCTCATTGATAATCTGGATGCCTGGCTGCAGCGGCTGCGTCCACAGCCCGAGCAGCTGCCACACAAATGCGCTGTGGTCTTTGTGGACAACAGCGGTGTGGATGTGGTGCTGGGCATCTTGCCTTTTGTGCGGGAGCTGCTCAAAAGAGGCACCAAGGTGCTGCTCTGTGCCAACAGCGAACCCTCGCTGAATGACGTCACCAGCCGGGAGCTGAGCAGCTTGCTCGACAGCTGCGCCTGCCAGTGCCACATTCTGGAGCACGCCTGGCGCTCCAGGCAGCTGCTGGTCTATGCCAACGGCCAGAGCGGTCCCTGCCTGGACATGCGCACCCTGCCCCGCGATCTCTGCGAGGCCATCGCGGCCAATGAGACTGATCTGCTGGTGATCGAGGGCATGGGAAGGGCGCTGCACACCAATCTGCATGCGCAGTTCAAGTGCGAGACGCTGAAGCTGGCGGTGATCAAGAACCGCTGGCTGGCCAAGTACCTGGGAGCCGACAAGATGTTTGCGGTCATCTGCAAGTACGAGCACAGCTAGTGCTGGGCAGTGGGCGGAGCAGGGGGAGTAGGAGGGGCAGCAGCAAGATCAGCAGCGATTCCTGAACGTTTGAGCAGCAGGAGAAGAGAGCAGGGAGCAGCAGGATTTGAAGCCGAAGGGAGAGAAGCAGCAGGATCGCAAGCGATTCCTAAGCGTGAGAGAAAAAGGGAGAGGAGCAGGAGGATCGGCAGAAGCTGAAGCGATTTCTAGACTTGAGAGGAGCAAGGCGTAGAGAAGGATCTGGAGGATCAGATAGAAAATAGACATGAAAGTAAAAAAAAGGCGCAGAAGGATCGGTAGCGATTACTAAACTTGAGAACAGAATTAAGACAAGCTGGAGGTGGAGGATCGGGAGCAGCTAAAGCAACTACTAGACTTGATAGTAGAAGGAAGAGGCGCAGGAGGATCAGGATCGGCTACAGCTAAAGCGATTCCTAATCTCGAAACGGGAAGGAAGGGGAGCAAGAACAGGAGGATCGGAAGAAGTTTAAGCGATTCCTAGACTCGAGAACGGAAGGAAGAGAAGCTGGAGCTGGAGGATCGGTTAGAGGATAGACTTGAGAGCAAAAGGAAGAGGATCGATTCCTAGAAGATCAGGAAGCAGCTGAAACTCTTGCTCAACTTGATTGTTATGCATTGTTTATTTTGTTTGTCTGCTAAAATTATTGTTATATTGTTTAATCCCCCATGAGATTCTGTTTCTGCTAATTAGTGTGCGAGATTGAGAGTGTGAATGTGTGTGTGTGTGTGTGTGTGGGAGCGAGTGTGTGTGTGTGTGTGTGTATGTGCACAGTGGGGCAACTGAGAATTCAGCTCAGTTTAGCTCTAATTAAAGCAAAGATTTCACAACAAACGAACCAACGCAATGCATTATTATCTGATTAGGCAAATAAGCGTAGACTTTAATAGTTTAGAATACTTTTTATCGTTTATTGTTTATTGTTTACAATTAGCAACTAAGTCGCCTACAGTAGGCACTCGCTAACGTGGCCATTCAGCAGTTGAAACTATTATGCTTAACAATGTAATTCAGCTTATAATAATTAATTCTAATTTAATTCTTTATAGGCTTTTGTTGCATATTTCATTTCGTACTATTGTAAATATATTTTTGATTTCCTAGATTTTAATTATTGAAATTATCAAGATTTACTAATTACCTATAGACTTTTGTTGACTCTTTAATTTAATATTATTCTAAATAAAAACTTATTAAAAACATTATTTTTTTACGTCTTTAAATTCATGAATTGTAAATAAATACTCTTTGCTTTTCATTAGATTTTAATTATTGAAATTATCAAGTATATATGCTCTATGCCTTTATCAAATCAGCTCGCCTTAAACTGTTGCTTTTTATCGGTCATGGCTGTAAATTAAACGCTTGATAAGCGACTTCAACCACAGGCAGAACAATGGATTATAGCTGAACCTCAACGTCGATAAGAGGCAGAACCGCCAGCCCACTTTCTCATAATGAACAGGTTTTAATTTTCTTTCAGTGTACTCAGACGTGATAAAATGTTCATATATAGACCCCATTTAAATCCGCTGTGGTTTTCCGCCTTGTTTTAATTTTGTTTTCGTTTGCAACTATCTTTTGCTTATCTTTAATTTACATCATTAAGCGCAAATAACTTAATAATAGTTTGTTTATTATTTAAGAGCAGTTTCTAGTTTTTATCAGCTGCTGAAGGTTCTTTAATTATAACTGTCATTGTGCTATAAACGTTTAATAAAAATATTGTATTGAAACTTTGCAGAAAAAGTTGTTTAATAATTCTTGAAAGTAAATTTGGATCTACAGGGTATCCATAGGGTATCCACAGGGTATCTATAGGGTTCAAACTAAAACAAGAATGGGCGAAGCAGATCAATCGGATGCGTCCGATGTACATATAATGTATATAATAATAATAATAAATACATAAACATATACACACTTACCCAAAATCATTGTGGTCGAAAGGGGCGTGGCATCAAATATTTTAAATAAACATGATCTGCGTATATGATTTTCCCACCTTATAGTTTCCGAAATCGACGCGTTCGTATAAACGCATAGACAGACTGATATGGCTAAATCAAAAGAGGTCGTCGCCCTGATTAAAAAATATATATATTTTGGGGGTCTACCACACCTCCTTCTGAATGTTACATACTTACGTTAGCACAAAGTTATTATTTTTAATGGATACAGAGTATTGAAATATCTAGAAAAATTACCAATTTAAAGTTAAGGTACATAATAAATTATAAATACTTAATGAATGATCTGGTTGAATTATAGATCAGTTAGAATCAAATACATTTCTTCGTTTATCTATATAATATTTATTTCTTTTAGTATGCGTTTTTATTTGGCAACTGACATTATTTATTTAAACACTGGGTATTTGCATTAAATGCAAACCTCAAGATAATGATACGCAATGGAAAATTCCCACACTATCTACGGTTTTGCTTTAAATAGAGCGATTATCTCCCAGGTCTGCATGCTGGGCCCTGTTTGCAGTGATAAGCAGCCTACGATAATTTTGATTTCTGCAAGCATTTCTAAAGTCAATGACAATTGACATCTACAAATAACAAATAGATTAGGATTAAGTATTCCATGTTTTCATTTAAAAATACACGTATATACATACATATATATAGAGAAATTTTATTTTTAAAATTGCGTCTTATCAATATGCTGCCGTTGCAGCGTTATGTCGAATCGGGTTTACCTCTCGGTTCGATGTATCAGTCGAAATCCGGAGGCTGGGGCTGTCGTAATACAGAGCGCGGAAATATGTACATCTTGATAGTTTTAACCCTGCTCCTGCTGCATCTGATCCTCCTTCCCATCTATTTGTATCTCACCTGGCATCACAAATACTGGAACAGGAGAGGATTGACTACAGCCAAGCCCCTCACTCTGCTAGGCACGTATCCTGGCCTATTAACACGTAAGAGCAACCTCGTTGAGGACATCCAACATGTGTACGAGTAAGTCCAAAAAAGCGTTACTTTTGGAGCAACCTTTAATCGATAACAATAACTGTCTAGTAAGTACAAATCGAAGCATCGTGCTGTGGGAGTTTTTGTCACCAGGGAACCCCAGCTGCTGATACTTGATCCTGAGTTGGCCCATGAGGTGTTGGTTTTGAACTTCCGCTGTTATCGGGACTCGCTGCCCAGCTCCTACATTCGACATGCCAAGTGGGATAAGTACGCACGCCGTAATCCTTTTTGGGCCTCCGGCGATAACTGGCGACGTCTGCGCAGCGAAGCTCAGACCGGATTATCCGCCAATCGCCTTAAGCAGGGATTCGCCATCTGGGAGCACAGCGGCAGGAAGCTGAATAGCTACATGGCCGATTTGGTTGGGCCGCAGAGCAATGTTGTGGAGACCAGAGATGTAAGTATTAAATTAATTCAATATTTAATATATGAACATTATTAAATATAATTTATTATTGTTATTCGGTTTTAAACAAAGATATATTTAAGTCAAAGAAATTTAAAGAAAAATTTATTAGAAACTAATCGAAGCAGCACTTGCGCAGTTAACTTAAAATAATGTAATTAACAGTAACTGCTTAACAGCATTTGCTTATGTTATTAATAACCTTCCTTTACATAGCTATGTATGTTTAAACGGAATTTGCTTTACAGCAGAGGTGCCCAAACTGAGAATACAGAAGAGCAAGCACTAATACACACAAATAAAAACACCAATACATAGACGCAAGCATTTTTTTCGTTTCAATTTGCTGCACTGAAAAAAAATTATGTGAATATTTTTAATGAAAAGATCGTGAAGATCCAATTTGAAACGAGAATAAACATTTTCATTTCAATCAAGAAATATCAACTTAAAATCCACACAACAAATTATTTATATTTACATTAATTTTAGTTAAATGTGCTCTGCGATTGCGCACATTCTGATCGAAATAAATAAACAGAATTGATTTCGCTCACTGCATGTATTTCGGCAACCAAAAACAAAGCGCATGAAATTCCAAGAAAAAAACCCTAGCTTGCGAGAGCACACAGTGGGGGTTTTAGCCTCGCTAGCGGCATTTAATTACAAATTTTAAAATCATTTTATTTATAATATTTTATGCAAATAAATTTTTATTTTATTAGCAAAAATGTGTCAATCATTTTTATATCAATTGTAAATATTATTTTTAATTTGTTTATAAAAAAATAATGTACAAATATATGTATATAAAAAATTAAAATATAACAAAACATTTCAAAAAAAAAATAAAAGTATTAAAAAACATTAAAACAAATTTGTAAAAACATTTTATAAACCCAATAATATTTTGATTTTTCTTACAAGTTATTATTTAAATGCCGCAAGCGACGCTAAATTGCCCACTGTGGCGCGACGACGCGTGGCGACGCTGAGTCGGGAGAGCAGGCAGAAATGAGTGGAATGAGAAAAACCAAGGCGAATTGTTTTTGCATACCGAGAGAGAGCGCTCACACATACGGTGTGGCTCTCCCCCATAAGAAAGAGCAACAGCCCTATCTACGGAGCAACGAGAGCTATGGCGTGGGCACCTCTGCTTTACAGCATTAAGTCTAACAGCATTTGCTTATGTTATCAATAAACTTTCTTTACATAGCGCTGTTTTAACAGAATTTGCTTTACAGCATTAGGTTTTTTTAGCTCTGTGTTAACAGAACTTTATTAGCAGAATTTATTTATATATTTTATTATTATAAATATTATTATATTTTTTTATAAATATTTTAAATCATTATTTTATTTTTTATGGATTGCTGTTATTATTATTATTATTGGCTTAACAGTAGTAACTTTCATTTCGATATTTTTAACAGAATTCGTTTAGCAGCATTTGTATATCTCTTTCACTATTAACTATCTTTATGCTATCTCTTTAGCTATGTTTTCGCTATACCGCCGATGTCATGTGCGATTTTATCTGGGGCATAGATGCGGGCACCTTTAAACTCGATGCGCCGAATAAGGTGCAGGAGATGGCCAGTAAATGGACCAGTTACGCCTTCTACATGTTATCGATATTTATGGCAACGAAAATTGCGCCTTTCTGCCGTTCGCTGTGGCGCATGCGCTTCTATCCAAAGGAAACGGATGATTTCTTTTCGAATTTAACGAGGGATTCGATTGAGCTGCGTCTAAAGTCCGGAGAGCAGACACAACGCATCGATTACCTCTCGCATCTATTGAAACTGCAGGGGGAGAAGAACGCCTCTCACGATGATCTGGTTGGACATGCGTTAACAGTTATGCTGGATGGTTATGATACTACCGCTACGGTATTATTACATGCGCTGTATTATGTGAGTTACTGGATAATATACATACTTCCATTACAAAATATTTATTTATGTTTATCTACTTTAAAAGCTCTCAGAAAATCCGACTGCGCAGCAAAAACTACGCACGGAGTTACTAAATAGCACGAATGAGGATAAATCTCCTACCTTCGATGAACTGTGCAATTTGCCCTATCTGGAACAAGTTGTCTACGGTATATACTTCTACAAAACTACAAAAATAAAACCTCATTAATAACTCCAATATTCTATTTTGTAGAATCCCTGCGCCTCAGCAGTCTGATACCGCAGTATACCAAAGTCTGCACACATCCCACAAATATACAGCTGAGTGAGCAAAAGGTTCTCAACATTGAGGAGGGCATGACCGTCATGATACCGAACTATCAGTTCCATCATGATGCTAAATACTTTCCCGAACCGGAGCTGTTCAAACCCGAAAGGTTCAATGATTCTGCCCATCTGGAACTCATACGCAAGGGCATCTTGTTACCCTTCAGTGATGGACCTCGCATTTGCATGGGTAGGAATTCAAAAAAATATTTTAATATTAATTTTTATAATATTATCTATATTATTTAGGCATGCGTCTGGCTCAGCTTACACTGAAATCGGCTCTGTACAATATTATCAGCAATTATCAGGTGGTGCGTAGCAAAGACAAGATAAAGCTAGCTGGAGATTCGGGCTTCGGTGTCGTACTACAGGGCGATATCAGGCTGGAGTATCGTCGTATCTTGAAATAGAATCTGTTTTTTTTTTTATGTAGAATAATAATGGAATTATCAACATTGTTACCAAATATGCTCTCTTATGTGTAATTTATGACTTTTACCATTGTAAATCTTTTTATTCGTTTATATATAGATATTTAAATCTACATACGTTCATGAAAAGTCTAACTGGAATCTCAGAAATTTTTTCTGATTTTTAAATTCTTTTTTGGATACATTTTTATTTAATCTTATCTTAAGATACATGTTTTAATAAACAACATATAAAGTTGCCTTTATTTTTATAGTTTTAAGATTGGTGTTCAAAATACAAATAAAACTTATGCCAAAATCTGATAATATTATGGGAAATATATACAAAAATTAAATTTAATTCTTAATTTTGGCTTTTATATTTTGTATTATTTTTGTATAGAGTTATATAATTGGTATACGAAAACAAAATAAATTTTTTTTAAGTCATCGCTTTCATATTAATTTTTGACGTTACTTTACTATTAATAATTCTATATTGTGTTTAATAATAATAATCTACATATTTGTCGTAGGTTAGTTAATAATTAGAATTACACATATAACTTAAAACCGGTTCTAACCGTATAAAATGTAATTAATTTTGAGTTTAACACCTCTAGACACTTGCTGTCAATCATTCCAGTGGAAGCTGGAATAGCTTTGATAAGCTTGCTTAAAAAAAATAAAACTGCATCATCAAAGATTAAAGCCTGTGAGTTCATTAAAGGTTGTGCAATAAAAACAACTTTGCCTAGCGTCAAGTAAATAATGATTTTGTTCTAACATCAATAGGAAAGTTTTTTTTTTTTTTATAATACCCCTTAATCACGCACGCCTCTGTGCCGCTAGTTATCAGTCATTATTTGAACGCTCTAGCATTCGCAATCTCGTAGAATAGCAAATAGTGTTCAATCAGTATCCGCATTGAGCTGTACGTTGCGCTGTCAATATGTGGACATTGGTGGCTTTACTTCTGGTATTCGTGCATGCTGCGTTTGCCCTGATCTACCTGTATCTCACCTGGCATCACAAATATTGGCAACAACGCGGTGTGATTACGGCGGAGCCGCTGACGCTGCTCGGCAGCTATCCGGGTCTGTTTGGCGGAGGCAGCAACTTCATAACGGATTTGGGCAAAATCTACAAGTAAGTTGAGCAGAAAGGTTTAAATTTTTAATTCAAAATTCTTAAAAAAAGGAGTGTCTGTTTTTACGTATTTGTTGTTATTATTTTGTAACAAAAGTTTTTAATTGCAGTAAATATAAAGGCAAACATCGTGCTGTGGGCGTGTTTCTCACACGACAGCCGCAAGTTTTGTTGCTGGATCCAGCGTTGGCCCACGAGGTGTTGGTGACAAATTTCAGTGACTTTCGTGACACTGTGACCAGCAGTTATGTGACGCATTCCCAGGACTATGACAAGTATGCGGCACGCAATCCTTTCTTCAGCACGGGGGACGAGTGGAAGAAGCGCCGTACGGACGGCGGTGCCGGACTGACAACCAGCAAACTGAAGCTGGCCTACGCCATTTGGGAGGAGACGGGCAGCAAACTAATTGACTATATGAATAGAGCTATAGCCGAGCGGAATAATAATGTCATTGAAACGAGAGATGTAAGTGCAATATTTTATCAAGTGCTTGGCATATTCACTATTTGCTTTTAGCAATTAGAATATCTGTAGATTAGATATAGGCTGAATGTACACAAATAATTATCATCGTTTACACTGTGTCACAAAATATAATTAAAATGTATAACAGCAAGATTGCAAAGTTGATGGAAAAACGACCCAAGAAAATGATATATTCGAGATATTTATAAACGTATTTTTTTTGTTTATTTTTTACTAGTGATTTTCTCGAGTGTTTCTTGGAATTGTCACGTTTTTAAGAAAAAGTATGTATGAATAACAGCTGCATTAGCTTTTGAGAATAGTAAGAGGTTTTAAAAAACGGACTGGACAAGTATAAGTTAAGATACTAAGTATTCGATAAGTATTGGATAAGTATTCGTCCAAGTTTCAACACTCGCGAAACCGCTAAAAAATTCTTTAAAAAATGCAACCAACGAAAAACTGATTTTTTTGTTTCATTTTTTCAGCTCTGTTATCGTTATGGAGCACAGGCCATGGGCGACTTCATCTGGGGCATAGACGCCGGTTCCCTCAGCTGTGGCATCAATGAGACCAGCCAGCTGCAGCAGGTGTCGACAGACTGGGCTTACCATGCCTTTCAGAGCATGACGCGATTCAACCGTACCCCAATTGCACCCATGGTGCGCAGATTATTCCGCATGCGCTTCTTTACCCCGCAATCCAATGATTTTTATTTGAGGCTCACGCGAGACGCCGCCAAGTTGCGGCAGGCTGGCAATGGGGCAGAACGCAACGATTACCTGTCGCATCTGCTGCAGCTGCAACAGAAAGGTGCAAGCTATGATGACATGGTGGGGCATGCTCTTACCGTGCTGATGGATGGTTTCGAGACCTCAACGGCGGTACTTTATCACTTGCTCTATACGGTAAACATTTAATTTATCTTGATTTTTAATGTACCCACGTAGCTTGTGCCATTCTCCATCGATGCTGTGATTTGCATTACGATCGGACAAGAAAAAGCAAAGATATGCAACCGACAATTTGCTCGATTGCTTGTATTATTGAAACAGGTTCTCCTACTGTCAATTACGTTCGAAACTAGACTCCGTCCGACTGATCTGCTCCGTCCATACTGATAATTTATTATCTCACTTTTTTCAGCTGGGCGAATATCAAGCGGAGCAGGAAAAATTACGCGCGGAAATTTTGAATGCCCTTGCCGGTGATAAGCCCACGAGTATCACCTACGAACAGTTGAATGCTCTGCCTTATCTCGATCAGTGTGTCACTGGTAGGTGTTAACATTGCCAAACTTTACAGATAAAACAAGTGTTTATTAAATTGATAAAAGTTATAAACTAATTGAATTTTTCCCATTGTAGAATCGATGCGTTTGACGAGCGCCATTGGTTTCTTCATTAAGATCTGCACCAAGCCCACCACAATGGATTTGGAAAAGGACAAAGTATTAAACATCGAGGCTGGTACCACCGTGTGCATACCTGCATATCACATTCATCACGATGAAACCTACTTTCCACAGCCCATGCAGTTCAATCCGGAGCGTTTTGATAACGGTGCGGCCAGTGAGTTTACCAAAAAGGGTTATCTTCTGCCCTTTGGCGATGGACCGCGCATTTGTTTGGGTGAGTTTTAAAGTCTAAAATATATATTTGCCATAGTCTCAAATCTTAAGTCAAAAGGTTTCATTTGAAAACTTAATTTCGCGCGCATTTAAACCGCCATTTTGTTTATGCTTGCAACGCCGATAACAGTTTTGCTAGGTAGTTCGATAACAGTCACAGGATCGAGAGCAGGCGGTCTGCCGATAAGAACACAAATGCAATCGGCTGGCTATCGGCCAATTTTAAACGTTAAAATGTAAACAAGTTCATCCAGTTTTAGAACCAATTTAATTATCATTGCAGCGTAAACAGTTTATTAACGTTTTACAAGCCATTAAAACTTAATTTTATGTTGCAGGCATGCGAGTGGGATTACTAAATGTCAAAATGGCCGTGCTGCGCATTTTATGCGAATATAAAATTGAGCAAACTGCAAAGTTGCCGCTCAGCTCGGACTCTGGATTTGGTTTGTTTCTGGATGGCAATGTGAATTTGAAATATACAAAACTGTAAAGCGACAATATATGAATCAAATTCGAGTTTTTGAATGCGCATATGAATGCATGTTAGCTGGTATGTATGTATGTATGTATGTGTGAGTGTGTTGGACTTTTGGGGCCAGCCGCAGTGAAATTTAATTTAGCGCAAACCAACCGCAGACCAACTGACACCAAGGCGTCGTCGCACCGCCTCCCGCCTGCCCCTCTCCACCCATCCCTTCCCCAGCTGGCATTCGACACAGCGCGAGTTGCATATTATGCCAGGGATTCGTGCAAGTATTTTCATATTGAGCGGCCGCATGCAGTGGACATCGCCCCTATAAAGCTGTGTGTGTGAGAGTGTGTTTGTGTGTGTGAGTGTGTGTTTTGCATTGTATTGTATTCCTAATACCACGCAGCACAAAAGCCAAGAGGGGCATGCTAAGCTTTAAAGTACAGCTGGTGAAACGTCGATATTGACAATATCGATATATTTATATCGATGCTTTACCAGCTCTATTGGTTTAATAATTTTGTTTTAAATAATATCCCGTTGTTGTAAAAAAACGCCTTTAGTTTTCTACAGGGTATATTTCAGCTAGTCATTTAGCGTATTTATTAGAGCGTTATTTACATACATGGCTTTTTGCTACATATTTTTTTGCGTTTTGTGCTGCAACAAGCCACAAAATTTCATTTGAGCCTGCAATATGGCGCATTTAAATTATACTTACCCCTTAAATAAAGCTTAGCCGGGTATGATGAAAGCAGCAATTAGCTAAAGCATTAAATGGGTAGATACTGAAACTCTGAATGATGTTTAAAATAATTGCAATTTTTTTGATAAACAAATACCGCATATAAAGTAGCTTTAATTGAATAAAAAAAGAAAATATTTACAAAGCCAAAAAATAAATTAATAAATAAATAAATAAATACATCTTAATTTTCTCAAAAATATTTTTTAGTATAATGCGAAAGTAGAGCATGCCTTATTCGTTGACTGGCAATTCTTGTGCCGTTATTTGCTTTGGCTTTTGACTAAAGCCTCTTATAATACCCCAAAACTTTTGCTGTTAAATATTGCTATTTGTTGTTTTGCGCGCTTGTGTGTGTGTGTTGGGTGTAAATGTAAATTAAATTTTATGACACCATGGCCGGCATTTTATTTATTAGTCTAAACAAATTGTGGCTTAAATAAAATGTAGCTCGCATAACCGCAAGTATTTGAATTCGATTTCGATGTGCATGCAAAAAAAGAGAAAGTAGAAAAGCAGAGGGAGAGAGACCATGATAGAGCAGCTAAGAAAGAGAGAGAGAGAGAGAGGTAGAGTGTGTGGCAGTGACAACAATACAGCCACGCCCATAGCCATAAAAAGTTAATGACTGTCGCAGTTAACGGGAAAACGAAATGAATACAACCAAAAATAGCGGAGTCTAAGCGAAGGCTGAAGCCAAAGCCTTCATTTCATGTTGCAACAACACTTAAAGATAAGCAGCAGCAGCAGCAGCAGCAGCAACAGCAGCAGTGGCAGCAAGGACATGCCGCAGGCGGAGGCACAACTGAAGGCAAGTACCAGAGGCAGCATGAGCAGCGTGTCCCAACGTGTACCTGGCATGTGGCAGGCTTCATGCTACGTTGGCTTTTATCCAATTTACCTGATAACCACAAATGAGCGTTAATGGCCAAATAAATAGAAAAGTGGCAACTACGGCGCGACGGCGCGTTAACTGTGTAAAAAGCCCCCGCCGCGCCCCCTCCGCCGTTTCCCTTTTCCCTTTTTGTCACAAGCTCCGTTATGGTAGTACTACACTCAGAGAAAAATTAAGAGTTTTCAAGCCAGAAAAATACTGCATTCAAAAACCAAATTCCTCATTTAACAGCGTGCTTAAAATTTTAAGATAATTTCAGATATGGCTAAATTTAATACGTACACTAACTTTTTTTTATGATCTTTAGAGATTGCTATAAGATATAATTTAATATTAATTTTCTAATTTATTTTTCATTAATCTAACTTCATTCATCCCAGATTTCTACCTAAATTTCAGCACAAAGCAAGATTAATTTAGTAGCTTTATTTTGTAGAACAACTTACCTTTCATTTTTCTCAGTGTAGCTACCATCGTCTGGTGGAGCTCTATAGAGAGGATGCGCTGTGTCGCGTATATTTAGTACATTTACTAAACAAATTTAATGCGTTTACCCACGCCAAGGCATTTGTTTGTTAAGCGGCGTGGAAATGTGTATTCCTGTGGCGATAAATTTTGATGGGTTTGCTCATAAAGCACCCATCAAAATGTCGATTAAATAATCGCTCTTAAAATCCACTTAACATCGTTTGAACTAGCTGCAAGTGAAAGTGTTACTTAATTTAATTACGCCACATTATGTTCAAGCAACAGCAGCAGTTTAAATCCCTAAAGAGTTTAGGAAATGATTAATTTGAAGAAGCGGAAGAGACATATAAAATAAGATGGGAAGAGAAGCTGAGGTGCATTATGTTTATGCGTGTGCGAATTCTTCCAATTTTAAAGCATATAATCAATGGAGGAGATTGATTACTGCATCAGGAAGTAACTGCCATTTGATCAGCCCTGCTACTACTATTAATCAATTCATAAATTAAAAATGTTAACCAGGTAAACAGATGCTAATAACTGATTTTTAAATCTTGAATTAAAAGAAAGTACTTTTCTATTAATATGTAATTTCATTAATTTTCTATTTCTCACGTTGGGCGCCATTTTCCACAATATGGCGCCATTTTAAACAATATGGCGCCCAACGTGGGCACCTAAGATAAGTGAATAAAATTGACATTTGTTTAAGAGTTGAAATGTGAACTGCCTACAGAAAAAGAATAATCAATAGGTGTTATATAAGAAAATATTCCAAAATTCGGGAAGCCTACACTTGGCTAATTTGTTTATCTATCGTTGCTTTATCTAATGATTGTTTTGCATTTTGTGTTTAAGTTTCCAACTGTAGTGTCAGCACTTGTTAGTCGACTGTCATTGGCTACAAACTAGCCTAGATTTGTGTGCAGTTGTTACCCGAAACGGAAACTTTAGTTTGACAAACTAGTTGAGAGGACGAACAATGTGGCAATTTGTAGCTGTTGATATGTTAAGGAAGGGCAGGCGAATAGGGAATGGGTAGTGTGGATTGGCATGGCTTACGGAATTTAGTTCTTGCCAAAAACTGCGTCAACGTGAAATTAATTTGTGAACGTTTCAGTTGTCTGCGGGCTTCCCGTTGCTTATTGCCATATCCTGCAACACTTTGGCCACAAATCGCAGCACACAAAATGCAGGCAGCTAACGGCTAATGGAATTAGCAACAATTTAACCATTAAACACATCATGTGCATTGGCATGTTGCACTTTGCCCGAGCTGCCGAATGCCCACACACCACAGTTGCATGCAACATCCGCCGATGGTGATTACTCTGGTGTCCATTGTCAGACTGAGTGCGGACTACTGTGCACAGTGATTAGGTGTCATACGACAATAACAAAAAAACGAAATAATAAAAACTGACGTTTAAAGCATGTCGAATTTGGTTTAGAATTGTGAACAGTGAAGATATGCAGCAGACTATTTGCTCGACTTTGTAGAAGAGAGTAGTGGTTTGTGCATTACATCTTTTACTGTCGATTACGTTCGACTGTAGCCTTTCGCTCAACCGATTTTAGATTTTTGGTAAGAATTTCATATAGCGGTATATCTGCAATAACTATTTTTGTTGCCTTTTTCCATAGAAGCTGGACCACTGTGCGGAGTGTCGGTTGTCGTGTTTCGGCCTGGTTATGCTTGGTTGGCTTAGATACAAATGCTGCCAATTCTCTCTCCACTCCATTGGCACTGTGTCTACACAGTCTGTTTGCTCGCATACCTTACGCCGTTTATTGGCATTAAATTCTTGCCTCTGTGCCATTTTGGCTCCACGATGCTTAATAGACTTTGGGGTTTTATTGCCGGTTGGCAACAGTTGGCTCCGATTTCGCATTGCTTGCATTGTGCAACGTTGCGTGGCGCTAATTAAAATGAAATTTCGTCCAGCTTGGCCCCCTGAGCGATACGAGCTGACCAGCACACTACAGCTTACTTTCAGCATTTTGGGGTCTTCCAGGCGTCCCCCTGTCCTAGGCCCTTGTGGGTAATAAAGTCAAAGGCAATGCAAGCATAAGCCCCCTCTAAGCATTAAAGCACTTTGCCTTTATGACAGGTAAGTATTTGTGTAAGCAAACCAAAATTTTCTGCTGACTTTGCACAACTTGTTGACCCACTACACGTATACGTAATGCCGTAATGCGAGTGCTGCTCAAAGCCACTGTGAAGTGGTTCCTTTTGCCGACACTACTGAATCAGTAGTTCCCCCAAACAGCCGGAGTACTAGCTTGCAATAAATGGAAATTAATTTGTATTTAATTGATTATAAAAAAGCCATGAGTCTGTTTTAATTGCATGAATGAATGAAGTAAAACTCAACTGAATTCACTGCAAATATGAATGAAAAACTAGAAGTTGTTAAGATTTTGTTTCGATTGATTTCATAAATGCATTCAATTTGCTTTGACTTACCTATTCAATTAAGATTTAAATGAAATCCTTTTAAGACATTTTCTTGCATGAGGTTGAAGAGCAATGGAGATCTTAATTACAAACATGATTGATACAATTACGTTTTACTTAGATAAGTTATTTGAGTTTGATTTGTCTAGTATTAGTATTAATTGATTGATTTAGTTACATTTTCCTTCGATAAGTTTTTAGTTTGAAATTTGGCTCAATATATTAAGAGTACTAGCATTCCAAAATAAAAATATACGAATCGAATTAAAGAAAATAAATTAATAAATAATAATATAATAACTGAATAATTTTTAATACATTTTGCATCTCTTAAATGATTGAAGCTTGTTTATCTCTCTAATAAATTTCTTAATATTGAAATACATTTTTGACTGAATAAATAATTCTGGGTGAAAGAAAAATAATTTTAGTTTTGAGATTATGTTAATTTTAACCTATATAGCATATCTAGTTTTGAAATCTTCTAGATTGATAATAATTAATTATTAAACTCAACTTTAACTAAATATCCGCTACAATAAACAACAGGAACTAGTTCCCAGCAGCCGCATCACATCACTGCTTGGGGAGCTATTGATGGGACCTTACATAAACACAAATACCCACACATACACATACGCCAGGGGATGTGTGTGCGGCAGTTTGTTTATTTATTTGGGCTTGTTATGTGAGCGTGGCTCCTGGTCAGGTAATTTGCCTCGAAAAATGGCATCATTAGCTTAACAAATTGCCTGTTTGCTGTTGCTCATAAATCGCCTAAAAGTAGGCAATAAGTAAGTATCTTGATGCGCAGACGAGGCAGTCGAGTCAGCCTTAGCTCTTAATTAAAACTTGAAAATATTCAAAAGAACGAAAAAAATATATTCAAAAAACCCTGAAGATTTGTCTATGGCATTTCATTTGCCAATACTCCGGGCATTTTAGCTGCCCTGTCATTTTCCCCAGTGGGAGTTTTCTTATTGACTTGTGCCGCATTAAGATTTTCATTAGCGTTTTCGCTCGTGAAGCAAATGAATATTAAGCGAATGCTAAATGAATATAGACAGCAAGTTGTTGTTGGCGTTGTTGTTTATTATGACATGTCTAGCCATTCATAAATCATTAATATGCAAAACTGCTAGCAGCCCGGCTATTAAATCTATATGTAAAGCTTAAATATTACGCATACGCCCACTTAAACAACACAGACACTCCTGTTTCCCACTGTCTCTGGTCCCTCTTTGTAAGTGTGTATGTGTGGGCTAGATAAAAACTTTAAGAATTATAACTTTGGGGATTTTTGGTAGCCCCCAAATGTGGCACAATGACCACAAAAGTAAATAACGTGCCACAGCCCACATGCCCACAGAGCAGAACCAAAAAACACACAGGGAAAGAGGAAGGCAGAGGGGAGGAAGCGGCGGGGCAAGTGGGCGAAGCAGAGTGAAAAAAATTACAAACTTTTAAATATAATTTCAGCTTTTGTGCTGGTGCGTCAACATGGAACATGATATGGCAGAAATACAGTCCCCCAGGACTACAGCGAGTTCCGTCCTGTCCGCTCGAGTCCAGTTTAGTCCATTCGAGTCCTGTCCAGTCCAGTTAAGATCCCACAGTGCACAGTACAATATCTCATTGCTCCTGGGGCATTACTAGTTTCAACTGCGGCAGTTGTCAATATTTGTTATACCATCGTCAAACACGAGCAGTTTGCAGCTGCGGCTTGAGAGTTCTGACTTGGCTACAGATTAAAATCTGTCTGCTCGACATTGGCCCAAATGAGAAATGCCAAGTCAATGCTGCTCGCAGCTCAATTAGAGTGCATTTCCCCAGCAACAGTTTTTTAAGTAATTTGTTTTTGTAGCTTCAGTCGAAAACCTGCTGATGGTATGGCAGTGTCATGCCAGTGCACAGAGAGAAAAAAACAGTTTTCGATAAACTTAATTTAAGAGTTTTCAATATTATTTAATAAATTCATAAGTAAGTATAATTCATCCAAAATTGTTATAACCGAGGCAAAATAAAATTAAATATGTGGTTAATAATTCGCATGAAAATATAATACTAACTTTAAGAATTCATTTTCCAATACTTCTATTTATTAAATTTATAGTTTGTAATAATTAAATGTAAAATGATTTAAGAAATATAACAAAATCGTTGAATAATTGACCTAACAGTGTCATTTATATTTTAAATTTTTTATTTTTGACGTGCTGTCTTTCCCACTTGTCCTTTTTCATTCTTACAGATATATCAAGTTCGAAATGCACAGTACGAAATTCTGGAGCTTTTTCGCTCTCTGTTCCTTACACTTGTCTACCATTTCCTTCCACAGATGTCGCTAATAACATTGACAACTGTCAACGCTTCGCGAGAGTAGCTGTCACACACACTCACACACTCACACACACTCAAACACACACATGGACACATGGGTGTGCGCTATCACTGGCAAGGCTATCAAGCGCGCTTTCAACTGTCAGCCAAACAAGGGCGAGGAGCGAGGGGCAGGACAGCAAGCCGTTGGCTTCTCTATGTGCCACACTCACCAGAGGCCAACGCATGCACATTCACATTCACACTCACATTCACACTCACACTCACACTCGCCCTTTGCATTCACATTGGTATTCGGACTCGAGGGCACAAGCCGCTTTACTTCTTAACTTTTGTCAGCTTTGCTTTTTCATTTCAGCTCTGCTGAAAATTCATGAAGATATTTTTTAAAAGTATATATGAATCACGTTGTTGCAGGTCAGGATAAAAAACACTGGTCATGGTCACATGTGATAAGCGCTGCGCTTCGAGCTCTTAGAAGAAAGCAGACAAATTGTTGGAGTTTTGACAAAAACGACTAGAAAGTTGGCATAAATGAATATATTGCATTTATATTTAATGGCGGGCTAAAAGGGGATAAAGCTATTTATAACTATTAAAGAAAAAAAATATATAGAAAATTCAAAAACAGCTATTCTAAAAAAGTTCTTAAACATTTCTCCGACATTTAAAAAATTCCCAAATTTATTAATGAAATTAAAGCATGCTTCAAATTTCAATTTATATAAAAGTTCAATAAAAATAGAACGCTACGCTTACTTGTTGAAGAACTTCATCTATTATTTTATTATTGAACTCTATATAGTTTTTATATTTTTAAAAGCGGTTTCATTTATTTCAGTTATAGGAAACCATTCAAGTACTTTGTAGTACCAATATCATTCGGAAACTTAATTTCTTTTGTATCAATTGCAGCGTGTTTGGTTTAACTCCATGGCTTAACCCAACTGTTGTCATTCGTTTGTTGGGTGCTTCAAAATGAAACGAAATAAAATAAGTGTGCAATTTATGCATATTAAAGACTATATATTTCGAGTTATCCACTCACACACACACACACACAGATGCCACACACACATGCCACACACATACACATGCAGTTCCAGGGTCCTTCTCATGTGCACTTCAGTTGTGCGTTGACTGTACTTTATTTTTATTTTTCTCCTGTACGATATTTTGCTGTTTGTTTCGTGAGTACGTATAATTTTTATTTCCTGAGCACTCATATTGGACATTGTTGCCATGGCTGCTGCGAAACTTTTGCCTTGGCGCAACTTTTGTCAGTTTTCATGTTGGATGTTGTTCTGGCGGAGATGCCAACGCGAACGCGAACCAAAAAATTTAATGCTCAATGGATTCGGACTTGAAAACGGCCTTGCAACGCAGTCGAAAAAAGCGAAACGAAATGGAACTCAACAAAAGTAATAAATTTTCATGCTCTCTGTCATGTTTGGGGCACACTATGCGCCTTCTTTATATCTGCCAGCATAGCAATAATACATACAATTGGGCATATATGTATGTATGTGTTTCTGCATGAATTGTATCAAAAGAATCCGTAAAAATAAATATAAATTCAATTTTGTGCAATAATTTTAAACATGTCTTTATTATACATCAATTGAATTATAATTAATATAAAAAGGTCATTTTAGTTATAGAATTTATTGGTATATTTGCGGATTTAATTTAGTATTGAAATTTACAATAAAAATTCTTATCAACGTTGTCAAATTTATTATTTAAAAATCTATTAAAAAAGCCAATCAAAATTATATATTTGGGAAAAAAAGTGTTTTAAAATGTGGAATTTATATATATTTTAAGATATTCAGACTGAGTATTTTAGAGTATTTTAAGAGAGTATTTCAAAATCAGTTTTAAGATGCAGCTCTGCTCATATTTATTTCATTTCAGAAAACATTTCTCAGATTTTTGCAGGATATATTTCTGCGTTTCGGTGCGAGCTCTGTGAGTTATTTTTGGCACGCTTGCAGCATGTTTTAATTTATATGAATATTAAATTATTTGCATAAAGGTAGAATGTTATGCGATTGCCGTGTTGCAAATACAATTCAACAGAGTCGGAGGGGCAGGTAGGGAGAGCGTCAGGCGTTTTTAATCAAATTCAAAACTGTGGCAGCTCCAGCTGCAGCTTATGGACGAAGCTGATGAGGAGGATGGGGATAAAGAAGCATCAGCATCTTTAGACCAAGCTGTCAGCTGACAACTGCAGGCCTCAAGATGGCAAACATTGTGTGAGGTTAAGTGTCTAATAGTGTGTGTGTGCATGTGTGTTATTGTGTGTGTGTGAGTGCGTATGACCCACAGAGGTTACTGTGAGCTGTGCTGTGCCATTTCTGGTCGGTTGCATGTGGCAAATGCAAATGCAAATGTACCGCCTTGGCTGCTGCTGCTGACTGCGGCTGATATGGCTCACTTGTGTCATTTATCTTCTTTTACGGCCCATGCAATTGCAAAAGGTGCCCAGGCAGCTGACTGAGCAGCGCAAAACATTCGCCAACATACACTCAGAGAAAATAGTCAAGAAATTCGTATGTGATTCAGTTACAATCTGCATCAAACGGACTTCGTATATTCTAAATTTTTTCACCAAATTCATCCATGTATTTTTATGCATTATTTTGCATTACTAATCATTTAGGATTAAATACAAATTATCGAGATTTTTGACAATTGATATGATCAGAAAACAGAAGTCTAGTACGCTAAAAAGTACTTTAAATCACGGTTATTTTTCTCTAAAATCTCAATTTATTTACCAAGTGTATCCTTGTTTTGTTTTTTTTTTTTTGCATTATTTTCGATTACAAATCATTTAGGATTAAATAAATAAAGTAAATAAAGTACAATTAAATATAACTTAATAAAATTATACTTTTTTAAAGTACAGGGTTTAAAAATTATTTAGAAATATAATCAGCCCATAAAAACATAGCTGAGTAATTCTACAATTAAGTTTAGTAATAAAATAATTTTAATAATATGATTTTAGTGGTAATTAAAAAATTTATAAAATATAAATTATTCAAGAGCAAAATGCTGTAAATAATTTGTTTCGCAGTGCATTTATTTACACACACACAAAGGTTCGCACATGCTCGTGCATATTTGAGAAATTGTGTTTGAACTTTGGCTTTGGTTTGACTCACTTTTGTTGGCGTGTGAACTGCAATCGACTGTTCGAATTGTTGTTGCTGTTGCTGTTGTTGTTCTTGACATGTGTGCTTGACAAACGCAAAACCAACGATTTGCCGACACTATTCCCTCTACACACACACACACACACACACACACAGATACACACACACACACAAACAAACAAACTAACACTAACACCAACACCAACACCATCGCCTCTCATGCTGATTGAAAAATTTGCACAAATTTTTAGCTGGCCCTCGCCCCCGCCCGACCACGCCCTCTTTAAGCTAGACATGCAAAGAACTTGGCTGATCCTTGGTATGCCTTGTTCGTAATAAACCTGCCAGAGTTTGGAGCAGTTCGTAGCACCCACACCTCTCACATCAAGTGCTTGTAAAATTTATGTCCTTTTAAGAAATTCATACAGAACTTGACAGCAAATTGCACTTTGGCTCAATGGCACAAAACATCAGCAAAAACAACCACAACAACAACAACAGCAACAACAACAACAGCAACAACAACACTTAACAACAACAGAAGCGATATATTCTGGCACAAATTCTAATCAATCGATTTCCAGCCTGCTTCAATTAAATCAAAGGCCATGTCGAATATTTTAGACTCTTCTAGAAGGTTAAGTTTATATTTGTTTATTAATTTTTTTTTAAACATTTTTTAATTTTGCTTCTTTTTTAAATATTCCAGTGTGACCATACGCTGATTTATCGATAGAACTGTTCGATTGCAGTGTCTGAAATCGCTTTTAGAATCAAATTAAAGTTGTTTATGATTCCTAACTCGTTAGTTTAATTAAAACGTTACACAATAGTAAGCAAAACATTTTTATTTTCTTTCTACTCTGCTTTCTCTCTGCAATAATTTTGTGATGTGATTGATTTTGCTTTGTGTGGCGTAAAAAACATTTTAAAAATTCTATTAAAGCAAGCAAACATTTCTTTTGAAAAATATTTTGGCAAAATGCAATTACATTTTTGTAACACAAACAGCACATCTTTGAAGCTAAAAAATGGTATAAATCCATGTAGTTTTTCGATTAGGTTTTAAAAATCTGTTTTTATGGCTCATCATTGCTGACTGGCAACAGTCGAATTGGCAATCCGTGTTATGCAAATGTCGAGTGCAGTGAACGTGCCTAAAATGGCAATTAGTGCAATTTGCAGCGCAAAAATGGCTTAAAATAAAATATCAATAAACAGTTTCGCCAAACAAATCGAAACCAAAAACTGTTGCTCAGTCAAGTGGGCAACAGAGAGACATAGATACAGATACAGATGCGGATGCGGATGCTGAAAATGGCAGTTTGCAGATACAAATGCAATTTATGAAATTTAATTTTTCCCTCCAACTGAATGGAAATGCATAAATATGCATCTAATGGCAATATTAGCATACTATATTGCAGCTGCTTGCATAATATTGTTAGATTTAACATTCGAATTTATTGAATTGTTAATTGTATTGAATGAAAATAATATTAAATTTTCCAGGAATTGGAAAAACTAGTAAAATACATTCAAATAAATATGCATGGTTTAATGAGTTTTATTTTAGTTTTCACTGAAGCAAAAGTTATTTATTACATATTTATTAGTAATTTAAATAAAAATAAATAAAACTTTTTATTATTAAAATATAATCCTATTCGTTAAATAAAATAATATAAATTAAGATAAAAGAAAAGCCAATAAAGTGGAACTAAAGAAAATTAAATTATACTATTTGGATTTGGTTCTGAACCATTTGGATTATTAACTGTGTCCGATTATTTAATATATTTTAATGCATAAAATTGTAGCTTAAAGCTGCTGAGTTTGATAAAATAATGAAATAAATATTTAAATAATTTCATTTTGCTGTAAAATAAATAAATAATATAAAAACAAAATTATTAATAAAATTTAACTATGTTTATTCTCTGTATCTGTTTATTCTTTATTCACATGAACACACAGATTTCGATTAAAATAGTTGTTGTTGGCGTACAAATTAGTTATTATGATTATGTAAATTTGCATATTAACATAACACCATAGGTTTAGTGTCAATATTAATTCAAATTATAATTTGCAGCGATATAAAACGAAACCGATTCTAATTGAATTTTTTGTTGCTGCAAATCGAAAACAATTACAAATATGTAAAAAGCCATTAAAATAAACAATGATTCGGAAATTGTTTTGTTGCTCAAATGAAATAATTAATTTTGACAAGCAAAAGCCACAAAATGCGTAAATTGCGGATAATAAATATATTCTGTTGTTGTTGTTGTTGTCATTTATGCCTGGTGTAATGTGTAATGCGATTTCTTTGCCCCATCCAACCCGCTCTAAAAAAGCTAATGTTGCAAATTAATTACAAATGAGGCGCACAAAGAAACCTGATTGTGTGTGTGTGTGTGTGTTGGTGTGTGCCCATGTGTTGTTATTGTTTTTGATGTGGCTTGATTTTTAATTTATGCGCACCGCAGTTGATTTTCACATGAAATCCAACGCGTAGCTTCTCGCAAATCCACCGCAACTTAAAAGCTTAAAACGCCATGAGAGCAATGATACCGTTACCACAGACCCGGCTACAAGCTACGAGCCAGGAGCCATGAGCCATGAGCCACGAGTCGGGCCTGATGCCAAGTCCCCGGCCAAGGCTTATAAATTTTAATTAAAATGCGCACAGCTCTCACACAACGCCAACGACAGCGTCAGCCGCGCTTATTTCCGCTTACATTACAATTACATTCGTTTGCCAGCGAAACAGCGCCCAGGGGGCGAGGGTAGGGGAAGGATGAGCAGAGCGGATGGGCCAGAGTATGCACGGGTCGAGGGGTCGATGGGGGGTATTTGCCTAGGATACCGTCAGCATTTAGTTCTGGTCTTAGCACCTGATCTACGACTGCTGATGATGCTGCTGAAATTTACATCAAGTCGATTAGGAGGGCATGGCGGTTACGGCTTAGAAAACTTTGCAAAGTATTTAACAGCTGAAAAAGATATGCTGGCAACACTGAGAAAAATATGATTAAGTCGAAATTAAACAGAAAGAGCAGTGTTGATATATGGCTCA
Source organism: Hypselothyrea guttata (assembly GCA_035045125.1). Lineage (NCBI taxonomy): Eukaryota > Metazoa > Arthropoda > Insecta > Diptera > Drosophilidae > Hypselothyrea > Hypselothyrea guttata. The sequence continues at coordinate 401,071 of JAWNNJ010000630.1, forward strand.
ATTAGTAATGGCGATATTAAGTTGGACTCTGATATTACCCATGAAATGGGTAAAAACCAAGTTAATACAATAATTTATAAGTTTATATACAATTAGCATAAGAAATATACATATATCATAAATCAAATCTAAAATTATATTAATTATATTCTTTTTTATTTGATGATCGAAAGACACTCTAGAAAATTTATTTATTTATTTATAAAGTTTTTAATAAAATAATATTTGTTATTATTTGATTTTATGGTTCAACATAAAGGAGCTTTTTTATTTAAATATAAAAATTTGCAATTTTGTAATTTTGATTTAAGATTAGATTACATTTTTCTTTATTAATCTAAATTTTTTTTATTAAAATAAAAACATTTGTAAGTTTGTAATTTTTGTTTACATTTTCTGGATTCTTTTGGAATTCATTAATTAATTCAAGTAGAACTAAATTAACTAGATCCATTCAAATCAATATTCTTTTACACATACATATATTCTGCGTAGATAATAAGTACAATTTGATTGAATAATTTCCCCAAAGAACTAATGATAGTAATTAGAACAAGTTTTCATGATGCTGGCCATTATGTTCAATCAAAAGTCGGACAGACAAATGCTGCCCTGCAGCTGGCCAAGTTTATATTCAACGGCCATTGTCTGCAAAATAAACGACAGTGCAACAAAGCAACAATGCAACATTGGTCTGCATTTGTGTGCGCTGCCACTAATGATGCGAATCGGCCTAAATAACAAGCTGTTGGCAATTGGTCAACAGCTGCAGAGGCCGACAAGAGGGGGGAGTGGAGAGGAAGTTGTAGCTATTGCCAACTGCGTTGCCAACTCAACGTCCTTGTCGCTAATGAGACGCAAGATGGAGGCGATGGAGAGGCACCACAAAATGGAAATTAAGTAAAATGCAAGCAAACAGACCGGCAACAGCTGGGCGCCACTGGGGGCGTTACTTTTGGGAGGCGTGGCAGACGCTGAAATAGATTTGATTTAATTAAGTTGAAGCAGGCATTGCGCAGCTCAGTAAATTATTGTCATAGCAGAAGCTCTCACTTCAGACTCAATTGCAAATAATGGAGCAATTTCAAGTCGTTAGGAGCTACCAGAATTCATTAAGTCGCAAGCATTCGTTGTGCTTTTCCCCGAATGGAGAATCCCTAATTGCCTGCGATCATCAGTATCTGCAGCTAATCGATGTCCAAACACTGCAGGAAGTCTGCCATGTGCGCATGCTCAAATATCATCCAGAAGCGATTTCCTTTGCTGCAGAAAGTCATCTACTGCTGCACAGTGCCAAGAAGGTGAGTCGAAGATCTGCATTAGATCTGTATTTTTAATGAAAATAGGTCGAAAAGAATAGTGTAACTTTTGACAAATATATGAAACAGACAGAAGACATAGCAGAAAGCAGAGTTGAGCCATTTAGCCATGTCTGTCTGACTGTCCCTATGAGCACCTAGATTACTATAAGAACTAGAACACCATATTTATTTACTCTGGCTCTCTGTGCATCTCCAATACACAGACAGTGAGCTTATTTGGCATAGGCATAGAGGGACAGAGGGACAGAGAGCGGGGTAGAGAGAGGGCCAGAGGGTGGTGGAGAGGAAGGGTGAGAAGAGGGTAAGTCAAGGGGCCACCGATCAGTAGGTTATATAAGCGTGCTTGCAATGCCAATTTATATAGTTCGTCTCCTACTGTCGACTGCGTCCGACTGTAATATACTTAACATACATATATTTTTATTAATTATTATCAAATCTGTTGTATAGTATATCGAATTCTATATAGTTTTCGGATATTTTGCCATTTCAGTCGGACTTTGCCATACGCTGCCTGGATCTGAACACCCATCAGCACATGCGTCTTTTCGGAGGTCATACAAGCGGTGTTCGTGTTCTGTGTTTTCAGCCAGGAAGTAAACATATTTTTATGAGCGCCGGCTGGGATGATCGGCTGTTTATGTGGGATCTGCGCAGCTCGGAGCCTGTAGAGAAACTGACGCATCTGAAAGCGCCGCTCTTGGCCTATGATGCCAAGGGTTTGCTCTTTGCTACAAGTAATCAAACCGATTGCATTGAGATCTACGATGTGCGAATGCGGAAAAAAAAACCTTGCCGGAGATTCAAGTATAAACTGGACATTGAGACCAGGTGGACGCAGCTGCAGTTTGCACCTGATGAGCAGCAGCTGCTGCTGAGCACCGACAGCGCCTGGTTTTATACTGTGGATGCCTTGAATGGTCAGTATGGAAGGGGTTTTAGGGCGCACAACAACTCCGGCAAATTGGCATTGCAGGCATGTTATTCCCCCAACTCGCAGTTTGTGTTCTGCGGTGCAGATGCGGGCGTGGTGCACGTGTGGCAGGCAGCCGATGGGGCAGCTGAGGCACGCCTAAACGCCCATAGCTCCGAGGCTGTGCGCTGTCTGCAAATGCATCCAAGGTACAAGTTGTTGGCCAGCAGCGATGGCTCGACGGTGCGCCTCTGGACATGCCAGGAAAGGCCTGATAAGCCTGAGAAGGAGGTGCGAAAACCTAGCGAAGAGCTGCCTACAATTGACTTGACCCAACTGCCAGACTTAACCCCAGAAAGCCAGCCCATAATTGATTTAACCCACATAGATGAGCGCCAATGCCAGCCAATGCAACATCCGCAGCCTCTGCGTATGGGTTTCTATAGCTTAATGCCGCAGCGGGAGGAGTATCTGAGAAAGCGACGACGCTGGCGACGCTTTAGTCTGCTGCAACAGCAGCAGCAGCTGGAGAACAGCCTGGAGGAGGGGGAGCTGCGTGATGATGACTAAACTCCCGAAACTCTCTGGGATGCTATCAATCAGAGTTGCACTTGGACTGCCCGGGCAGCTTGTAAAAGTTCCAGCTTGCAGCTGCTGGTATTTGCAACTTGTGCGATTGCATTGCAAAGTTTCAACAACTGGCAGCACTTCACAGCTGGAGTCACAACAACAACAACAACGAACAACAACAACAACGAACAACGAACAACAATTTGAACGCCTTATGCTTTTGAGACACAAATTGTCGAGTTTTGCCAGCAAATTGCACAGCTGGTGGAAGAATTTGCAGCAGTTGCTCTGTCAGTTTGTTGAAGCAGCAGCATGCATAACTTTGGTGGCACAACTGACAAGCGTTTCATTTACTTTCGCTTCATGTTCATAGAATGCATTTGTACACACTTTTAATATTAATGCAATCTTTTTGCACAAATCCCCACACAACTTGCCAAACTTCCATGTCTCTCTAATTGAATATGTAGCTTAGTATACGCAGTATTCCTCTGGTCAAAGGCACAGCTTCAAGTTCTGAATGCCACTGCTCAACGACTTAAGTTTTCACAAATTTGTGGCAAGTTCTGGGCAAAAGTGCCATCGACTCAACATCTTATGCTGCGAAGTTGTAAAGTTTTTTGACAGCAAAGCTTTGATACTAACTGCAAGATATTTTTGCAATATACGATACATTTAAAAATACATTTTTTGTAAAAGTTTATAGGTAGTTCGGTAAATTTTGATTATATGTTATGCCATTTTGGCATTCGATGAAGCGTGAATTAAATAGTAATTAGTTTTAAAGCATCTGAAAAAAATACTTTTGATTTCTAAGCTTTAAACTTGTATTTAAAAAATTTATATATTTATGATAATGCAGTTTTACTACAAATAAATAAAATACACATTCAGTTTTGAGGAGTATTTTAATATATCTATATATATATATATATCATAAACAATTTAAAAAAATGTCTTGATCAAGTTTTTGCCACCTCATCGAATAGTCACGCCCACTGTGCACCGCAATCGCTTTGAGTAAATGCAACTCTTAAAAGTAGATTGAATCTTTAGATATCTTAAAGCCCAATACCCATGGCTATAACAGTAAAATCTTTATAGCCAATCCCTGGGGATAAGCTATGGCTTATTTCTGCTGCATAGACACATAACATTTGCATATTTTGCTCATAGTTATCGATAGTAATTGTGAATCGAATACGCTGAATGCGAGACGTGCCAATGACTTCTGCCAGAAGCTAAAGTTTACTTTACAGCGAACTACAACTAGAACAATCAGAGTCATTAGGCTAATTGGGTTGGATGGCTGCGAAGTGAAGCCAACGTAAACATAAATTAACGCATACGACAAATTTGCCATGCTGGCGGCGGAAACGGAAGCGCGCATGTCGCCATTTTGATTTGCATGACTATTAGCATTAGCGCGCGACTTTCACCTGCTGTGAAGCGCATAAACAGCGCACACAAAAGTAAAATTAATTAAAAAGCTAGACAAAATGCACAAGCTGCGTGACTGAATTATAAAAACAAATCCCGCATCAAGCGGCAGCCGCCGAATCCCAAAATTCCCGCACCCAAAATCCCCTCCATTGCCTAGGCGATTCGGCTGTGCAATGACGCAGGAATATTTAATGCGCTGCTCGTTGGGTAATAAAAGCGGATTTCTTTGGGCACAGCACACAAATCTTGTTTAGGTTCAATTTGTCTGCATGGCGGCAGGAGGGTGAGAAGGAGGAGGAGGTGGGCTGAAACCTTTCTCATTTGAACCTTTCAGTAACATGGCCCATTGCGCTTTTATAAAGTACGAACAGCCTGGCAAAGTTAGGGCAGAGAATAAAAAAAAACACCAAACTTCGTAGTCAAGTTCGAATTTATTGAAGAATTTTTGTACTTGAGGCGCCAATCAGTTGCATGCATCACTGTACGATGTGGCAGCAATAAGAACAAGCAGCGACAGCAGTCGAAGATGTTGAAGAAGTTGGGGCAGCAAAGCAGGTCACTCGGGTATTATAATAAAAGTGATTTAAAGTCGGCTACAATCCATACTTATTATAAAGAATCAATTTGACCTCAATACTACGAGTTTCGGGGCAGGGCCAGTGGAGTGGGAAATTTGTTGGCTAAACTTTTAAATTACTCAACGGGCACTTTCAATAATGGAGCCGAGCTTCAGCTACCCTACCTGACGATCCCTCCCCGACCCATCCATTTCGGATGGTAGGGCTTGCATGCCTGTCAGACTTTTGGGCGGCCAAACTTTTACTCCGAGTATGCTGGCACAAAAATGTACTCCTCTTGTTTGATACCCTGCAATTTTGTAAGCAACATGGAAGGTGGAGTTTAAATGGCTAGAAATACTCTGTACGATATAAGGAACTATATATTTAGTCTAAAAGTATTATTAAGCGTCAAAATTGCCTTAAAGTTTGTGGCATTTATTAATATTATTTTGTTTATTTATAAACATAAGCTGAAAATATATTTTAATTTTTCTTTTACTATTAATGAGTGCTGGAGAAATCTTACCAGTAATTGTCACACGTTCTGATAAATTATTTACAGGGTATATGCACAACGTGTATTTTCTAATTCATTGCAGTCTCTGCAATTGCGATTTTTTCTTTATGTTCCGTAGTCCTTGTTCCTTGAAACTTCAGCAACGACTTTGACTTCCCTCCGCTTTCGACAAAGTTGTCTTGGAAGTTATTGCAGTCGCAGCTCCGGGCAGTGTACGGCGGGACGTCTATTTCCGCTGCGGGTGTAAAAATAACAATCGACTTGCAGTTTGAATACATCATAGAGTGGCCAAGAGGTGGGGAGAATATGCCATCTTACCATCTTATTTGCTTCGTTTTGGCCAACTTCCGTGCTGGCTTTGCGTCTTTTTAAGATGGCGGGGATTAAGTGGATTTTTAAGTGGCAGCAAGAGTGGCCACGGGCCAGCTCTCGGATTAACTTTCCGGCTTAGGCCCGTAGTCTACGTCTCCGTCTCCGTCTCCGTCTCCCTCTTCGTCGCCGTCTCCAGTGACACAATTACATGCACGTTACGAGTTTTCTGTATTTTTTTTTGGAGTTCTCTCCCCCTGGCTGGCTCATCGCTGAACGATGGAATAAAATGGCTTAGCCATTGACATGGACAGCACGTGCTAATGGCCAGTTTTTGTGCATTGAGAAGGGCGGACATTTGGCAGCCAAGTTAGTTTCGCCGGTGGGAACAATTGCTGCCGTTTACTGTTGCCGAAATTAGCAAACAATTTGTGTGAAATTGCAGATTTATCAGCGGTAATCGAGCTCAAAAATTGAGAAAGTGAACAGCAGAAAAAAACATATGTTCTTTTCCTTATATATGTAATAACTATTTGGGGTTTTTTATGTGCATTTAAATGCTGATTCAATGCTTTTGTGGCACAATCATCAAAGGAAAATGGTAAGCACTGATTGATCCTTTGCCAATGCTGCCCGAAACTATAAAACTTTCACATCAGTACAATAACAATTGGTATCCTTTTGGCCTGGTCCGTTTGCCATTCGGTTTGTGATTGCCTCAAATTAACCGAACGGTAGTTGCGTTGTCCTTTTTGGTTAGACTCTCGACGCTTGACTCGCTTTTCTCGCATTCCCTCTTGCTCTGTGTGGCGATTTGTCAATTGTTCACTGGCCGTCCTGACGAATGGTCAATCATGCATTCAATCAACCCAAACACTCATGCAAACACTCAGTCGTTTGCGAGGCTCTAAACTTTGATTTGCAAATTTGACGCGCCTTTTAAATTGGAATTTTGTCCGTTTCGTCGTAGAGAGGTTTTTGCCGTACAGAGATATATACACATACATCAGCAGTCACAAACACCATCAAAAGTTATGCACTCTTCATATATATTTTTTAAGCGTGCTGGCTTTAACAGTCAACCCGCGGCTGCCTTTTATTTATATTATTTGGTTTGATTTTATTTTATTTTATGTTTTTTTTGCAGTGTGTGCACCGCGTTCGAGCTGTGGGACTTAGAGCTCAAAGGTTTTAGTCATTGCCATGGGCTGGACAGGGCATGCCACATCGCAGCAAAGCCCAGCAGAGTAAAGCAAAGCAGAGCAGGGCAGGGCCGAGTTGGCATCGCCGTTGCAATCAGCTTAGCAGTAACTAGAAAATAAATTGCATTCGATTTTGTTTTTCTTGCATTTCGATGCCCTGCAGCCAATATTACAGTAAGGATGTATTGACTTTTTTATTTGAAAGTATTGCATTTAGCGGGAGGTTGAACTATTGAAATTTGTAGCATACTTTAGCGGGCTACCATAAATATTGCATTTCATAGCATACTTTTGAGTTGTACTGGAAGTTGCTGCATAAATCAAATAAATTTATTTTAATTTTAACTATTTAAACAATAAAATATTTTTTACACTTGCTAAAAATTTTTTTTAATATTTTTTTTTTGCGATTAAAATAAACAAAACGTTTTTTTTTTATACGTGGCATCTAATTGATGGGTTTTAATTGTTTGTGTGTTGATAACATAAGTGAAGATACATTTTTCGACGTGTTTTGTTATAAGTGTACTCCATCGGCAGGCTAGAACTCCGAATCACCGCTTTCTTTTTTTTCCCCCTTCTTATCTTTTTAGTATCCGCTGCGCCTCGATTGCTCAAGCATCTCTGTCTCTATGTTTATATTATGTGTTTTGGAGATACTAATTTTAAATGAAGGCATAGAAAACCAAAGTTTAATGATTCCGAATCTAGTATTTCACTACATAACTTCAATTATTTTTCCTTTTAATTGCTTTTTTTTTTATTTTTTTGAATTTTGTAAATGCTACCTAAACATTTTTTGATGTTATTTACTGCAATACTAGAAACGGAATAACACAATTTGAGTTTTTCAAAGGCTCATTCAAAATATTCAATGACAGCAAATTCAACAGATATATGATATGAATTTACAGTTTATTTATTTATTTATTTGTTGCTTATAAAGAAGGTATTTGATGGGTCTGTCAGTTAACGCTAAATTCTACCACTTTCGCGCTTTGTGATTTTTTTTGGTTATGCTTTTTGTGTGTTCCGGCCTTAAAACTGTCTCTTTCACTTCCCGCACTGCTGTTCCGATTTCAATCTCTGTAGCTTTTGTCTTTGCGCTGGGCTGCTCTTCGCTGTGGCCAAATGCGTGATTGGCTAACGCGAAGCGAGGCAAAACACAAGCGAAACAACAACAACAACAAGCAAACGAAACAAAGCCAAAAAGCGAACACAATAACAAAAGCAACGACACTAAAAAAAGGGGCTAAAGACGACGTCTGAAAACTGCAGTTTCTGCAAACTAAGTGAAAAATTGTGTGCCACAGCAAATGTTGTCATTGTTGGTGGTGTTGGTGGTGCTGGTGATGTTGGCCAACCACCCACTGCTCTGAGTGGTTTAAGCCATGTTTTTGTTAGTGCAGCTGCCGCTGCCGCTGGCAAGCATTTAATACGATTTTTTTGCTGCTGTTGTAGTTGTTGTTATTGCTTTCGCCCATAGCACGTGGCGATCAGGCGGCCAAAATCCGCCGGCCGAGTCTTTTGCTTTTGCTTTTAACCAATTTGTTTTTGTGTTGGCACTGGAGTGTTGGTAGTGGGATGGATGGAGGGAGAGGAGTGAGGTTTAAACAAAACAGATTGAGGTCAAGTTTGCTTGCTGTGATTGTTCTGGTCCTTACTTTATTGAGTAGCGAATTGTGCAGCATTTAATAAACAACATTAAATACTTTTTTATTGGAATTCTTTATCCCATTTATCAGTTGAAATAAACAACATAAAATTCTTTTTAATTAAAATTCATTCTCACATTTATCAGTTAAAAATATTTCGAGCTTTCAACTTTAATTAATAATAACAACGGTTATTTAAATTTAAATTTAAATGAAAATAACAAAACCAGTAAAAACTCCAAAGTAACCACTTTATTATGCAACCCAGTGCAGTGGCTTTTTCGAGTACCTGACAAACAAACTTTAACTAACAAATGACACTTTTGCAGGGTGAAGTTTTAGATGGAAAATGCTTGTAAATACCCTGTGAGTGGGGAACAATTTATGCCAAGTGATGGGTAATTTTTCCTACCCGTTACCTGGCTGATATCAGAAAAACAATATTCTAAAGCCATATGGCTTTTAAATAATTGTTTTGAATATTTACAAATGCTGTCAATATAATATGAGTATAAGCTCAAGTTATTGTTCGCACAATTAAAAATGCAACGGTCTCAAAAGTTATAATAGTTAGAAATCATAAACTAATAACAAAGAATACCATAAACCCTTACAGAACATTTGTATACATATAATAATATTTGTATATTTGTATATTTGTATACATATAATATATGTAATGTCATAAAATTCTAATTTAATAAAATTTACAAAAACATTTACTCCCATCACGGACACTCCTTCTAAATAAATTAAAAAAAATTAAAATAAATTCTATTAATATGATTTTTATGTTAGTGTATTTCAAAAGTCTACTTGAATTGCTTGCTCCGTTAACCTATAAATAGACGAACTTAGCATTGGGAATTTCAGTTGCATTTTTTCGGTGAACATATTTGGAGTACGTATTTAAAGCAAGAAAGGAATATGAAATTAAAAAATCTTCAGCGGCCAATGGATGACAAATATATGAAATCCCGTACTGCCTTTAAATACGTCGATCTAACGATGAAAATCATTGGATTAGCTGATCCTCCAGAGATTCACATAATATTTGAGACAATCTATCGTTGTTGGGGATGGATTATCAAACTGTGTTGCATATTCCTGCCCATTTGTTTCATCATACCTCTCGTTAAAGGCTTCAGTGAGATATCTTCAATTGAACTTGTCAGCAGTTTGATCTTATTTTTCAACATACCTCCATCATCCGTCAAAATGGTAATATTTATGAAAAACAGGTGGCGCCTTGATGCTGCCAAAGATATACTCGATGACATAGACAAGAGATGCACTCTACAAGAACGCTTGAAAATCAAAGCATTCATCCGTAAATGCAGAATTATTGCCTTTATGTACTATGGTGCATACCTTATGGTGCCAACGCTAATGTTTCTCAGCTCGGTATTATCGGGTTTTGCACCCTTCAATATCTATAATCCCTTTGTGGACTGGCGTAAGAACGCATTAAACTTATGGATTGCTTCAATCATAGAGTATCTGCTTGTGATGAACAATGTTGTATGCAACATCGTTATGGATTCCATGCCCTTTGTGTTCGGCTTGAGTGTTCGGGAGCACCTGAAGCTGCTGAACAAGCGAGCTGTCGCATTGCGAAATGATGACGGAATGGATGAAAAACAGAACTTCGAGGAACTGGTTCTCTGCATTAAGGATCACAAATTAATACTCGAGTAACTGTGTTGAAAAGAGTTTAATAAAAGCCCGTAATAATTTGCTCTGATCTTTAGCTACTGCGCCGTTATGCGACCGTATATATCCCTATCACTGTTCATTCAGTTCTTGGCAGTTGGGCTTATTTTATCCTTTTCCCTGATTCATTTAATTTTCTTTGCGCACAATTTTCTCACGGGTCTCTCCACATGCTGGTACATGACAGCCTGTGCCCTACAAACCTTTCCAGTCTGCTATACCTGCGATATGATCATCGAGGACTGTGCTGTGCTGGCCGTGACTTTGTTTCACTCCAACTGGCTGGGTGCCAAGCATCACTATAAGATGGCTTTGATCTATTTCATACAGAACGTGCAGAAGCCCATACAATTCATAGGAGGAGGCGTTTTGCCTATCTCTCTGCTGTCCTATAGTCGGGTGAGGATTCTTTAAATTGCTTTATTTTAGCATGTTCATAATTAATTTGTATTCTATTTTTACAGATGGTGAAAGTGGCTTTTTCGTTGATAACGTTTGTGAAGCAGATAAACCTATTCGAAGAAGTGCATTAAATATAGAACAAATTATAATACTCTCAATATGCTAGATTATTTCTTATATTAAATATTTTTTAATCTGTAATGTTTCCATATGTATTAATTTATATATATAAAGCTTGTAATATTTTCTGAAAAAGAAATAGTCTTTGTTGTTAATGTTAAATAAAAATGCATGCACAGATTCCCACAAATTCACACAGATCGAAAATACTCATCAACATTATAACAATTGTTGTAAGAGCAGCCCGAAATAAATATAACGCTTACGCCAAGTGAGCGCATTAATCGATGCAAGTTAATTTTTATTATTAGGCCAAACTTCACTTGTAATGACGCAAATTTATGCCAAATTTTGGAAACAAAATGAATGCTGTTGTTGCCTTTTTCTTGTACTGGGGGAACTATAGATGCAATTACCTTTAAATAAATTTAGAAAACGATACAGTTTATATCTTCAATTTTTCTTTTTAGTTGCGATGTTGTGGCAATTTATTTACACCTGCGAAAAATTCGGAATAAATACACCTTCTTCGATATGTGAACGGACAATTAAATAATTGTCAGCGCTATAAAATATACTAAAAAGATGTATTTTTTAAAATGAATATTTCCTTGCCGACAACTGTACATATTTAAAATATGTACACGTGCTGTTAATAGACCAGAACAAGCTGAAGTTTTTGGTTTGCATAATTAAAAATGCAAAAGCTCATAAAAGTTATCAAATTAAGAAATCACAAACTAATGATAACGAATACCCTAGACCCTTACAGAACGATTACGTATTCGTTTAACAAAATTTAAGTTAAATTAATATACAATTCAATAAACTGTCATTTTATAAATACTTCACCTTATGCATATAAATATAAGAAAATTAAAATAAATTCCTATAACCATTCTATTTGAAGTGTATTAAAAAAGTGTACTTGAATCTGCTTCATAAAACCTTTGTAAACCTCCTAAAAATAACTATAAATACAAGCGATTGGCCTTAGGAATTTCAGTTGCAGTTTTTTAGTGAACATATTTGGAGTACGAAGCCAAAGCACGGAAAAAATATGGAATCGACTAATCTTCAGGAGCCAAAGGATGGAAAATATATGCAATCCCGTGACGCCTTCAAGTATATCGAGCTAGTTAAAACATCAATTGGTTTAGTTGAGCCTCCGGAGATGCACATAATATTTGTGACAATCTATCGTTGTTGGGGATGGCTTCTCAAATTTTCTTGCATATTTTTGCCTGTTGTTTTCATTATACCTCTCGTCAGAGGTATTCATGAGATACCTTCAGTCGAACTTGTGAGCAGTCTGATTTTATTCATAAACTTACCTCCCTGTTCCGTCAAAATGGTCATTTTAATGACCAACGCGTATCGACTAAACGCGGCCAGAGATATGCTCGATGCCATGGATAAGAGACTCACGCTAGCAGAACGACTGGAAATAAATGCATTTATCCGCAGATGCAGGATTGTTGCGATTCTATACTGTTTACTGTATCTGATGGCTCCTACGCTAATGTTTGTCAGCTCGGTATTTTCGGGTTTTGCGCCCTTCAATCTCTATAATCCCTTCTTGGACTGGCGCAAGAATACTTTGAATTTATGGATTGGTTCAACAATAGAGTATTTACTTGTGTTTAACGCTTGCGTTTGTAATATGATTATGGATTGCACGCCCTTCACCTTCGGCTTAAGTGTTCGACAACACCTGAAGCTGCTGAGCAAGCGAGTTGCCGCTTTACGAACTGATGACGAACTGGACGAAAAACAGAACTTCAAGGAACTGGTTCTCTGCATTAAGGATCACAAATTAATACTCGAGTAACTATGTGGAAAAATGATTTAATACCCCTCTTAACAATTTCATATTATTTTTTAGCTACTGCGCCGTTATGCGACCTTATATATCATTTTCACTCTTCGTACAGTTCTTGGCAGTTGGGCTTATTTTATCGTTTTCTATGATTCACCTTATGTTCTTTGCCCAAAATTTTCTAACGGGTCTCTCCACATGCTGGTACATGACTGCATGTTCCTTACAAACATTTCCGATGTGCTATACCTGTGATATGATTGGCGAAGACTGTTATGTGCTGGCCGTGGATGTATTTCACTCCAACTGGCTAGGTGCTAAAAAGGCCTATAAGATGGCATTGATCTATTTCTTACAGAACATACAGAAACCCATAGAATTCATCGGTGGTGGAGTCTTACCCATCTCCCTGCTGTCCTATAGTCGGGTGAGGATTTTACTAATCACTAAGTTTTTGCATGTTTTTCAACAATTTGTTTTAAACTTTTATAGATGGTGAAAATGGCCTTCTCGTTGATAACATTCGTCAAGCAAATAAACCTATTCGAAGAGGTGCATTAAAAACATTGTGTAGACTGCAATGAAATACACATAAATATAATGTAATTAACCCACAATAATCAGTTAATATTGTTAATATTATTTGCAAAATTGTTTAACCAATGTTTCGTCCATTGTTGTGGACAAACTCTTTGCTCTGAAAATGTTAATTAAGAATCTATACATTTGCATCATCAGAATAGATAACGCACACAGTTACCCACGCAGGCCTAAAATAGCCATGCATATTATAACAATTGTTTATTGGAGCAGCCCACATTACGCATACGCAATAAATATAACGCATACGCCAAGTGAGCGCATTAATCATTGCCAGCAGCAAGTTCATATTTCATGGCAATTAGACGCCTCAGTGGCCATAATTAAAATAGGCAGCACAAAAACCAAGAGTAGAAATAAAAAATAAAAAAGAATGTGAAATGAACCAACACCTGACATTTAGTTGCTGTTGTTGTTGTTGTTGTTGTTGTTCGGTCTTTGTTATCGTTGTTGTTTTCATGTTGATGTTATTGTTGCTTGGGGACCATTTGTGGACATTTTGCATTTGCTGTGTGCGTACACTTTGATATATTTAATTTGTTCTTGTTTCCGTATGCCATAAAAATGTGATTTGTGGGCATGTCCAGCCTTTGGTTGTTGTTACGTCATTAAAATCAAAGAGAAATGCGAGTGAAAGTGTGTGTGAAATGCTGCAGCACATAAATCACATTTTATTACCTAAACGACAATTATTTTGCCACAAAAATCAAAACGAGACTACAACAAATGACAGCGGCAGCAACAGACAACATTGTCAGTATTGCCAATACCCTGTAAAACAATTGATTTTGGCTAGAGGGTATGCAAGAGGTAGCTTAAGGTGGAGAAGAGTTTCGGTTTAAAGTAAGTATTTAAAATAATTATATTATATTATATTAGCTATATTTTGCGAATGTCTTAATTAAATTATATAAATTTATTTTATTTAGAGACATAATTTATGTATATATTCTTATTTTTATTACATCAACATAAAACATAATAGTTAATATAATAAAAAATTGAAAAGGAAAATCAATTTAATTAACTAATCAAATATAATTTACAAATAGAATAATATTATAATATATAAAATAAATAATAAATCAAATGAAATATTCTATTAAAAATTGGAAATAAAATCCTCGAATCGTAGCTCAACTTTTCTATAGTATCTTTAAGTTCTACCTATGCTAGTTGTTATTTATTTATTTTTTTGCGGTGGTTTTATAAATAAATGCGAAATGCTACACGTGACAGGGACAGGAGCAAAGACAGAGACAGGGACAGGGACAGGGACACGGACAGGGACAGGAACAGAAGCGGCACGCAGCACAACGGCTTGATTTATGACCCACAGAAATGCTCATATGCAGGCAAATTCCGGGCGTCTAACATGGCAGAGGCAAACGGCCGTAAGCTGAAATTGATCACATAGCGTATGCGTTATGTGGCTGTGGCTGTAGCTGTGGCAGCGGGGGCGTATGAGTTATTTTAATTACAATAATGGCATGTCAATTACAAACGCTCTGTGACACTGTGACACTTTTGCCATGGACAGCGGGCTAATTAATTATGCGAATGGCATTAAATGCGTTTAGCTTTGGGCATAATTAAATAATGAAAATCAGAATCAAAATGAAAGCGAAACAAAAACTAAACTGCGGCCATGTTAATAAAATTAAGTAAGCAATTTTGCAGTAGCTAAGTGCAGCTTAAGCAGATTCACAATACATATATATATTTTAATTATACAGCGCGTAAACTAATTAAACCAATATCAGGGGCAGCGTGCAGTTAGGGGGCGTGGCTGGCACACACGCAGCAAGTTTTAAAGCTCTATTTGTTCGCTTTAATGCCATAGTGCGAGCATAACACAAGCTGATGCCGGTAGAAATCTGAGCCAGAGGGCGTTAAGGGACTGAAGCTCTAATGCCTGTCGACTGGGCGTGTTTTCAACTATACTAACTATACATATATACATATATATACTTATATGTGTGTGTGTGTTTGTGAGTGTGTGGGTGTGTTGTGTGTGGTCGCCAAGCGAGCGAAAGCAAATGCTGCATAATTCCTTGTGCAAAACTTGATTTCAGATTCAGATATAAGTCCAGATACGACTTGTACCAATATAGATGCAGATTGTGGATGGCCTGATGGGCCAGGCTCGTTTATGAGGCATGTGGTTAGCCCCGTCTAATGGCAATGGGCGTGCCATCAGCTGCCGGAAAAGGGCAAACCTTTCATTAGAACTAAAACAGTGTGGATTTTAAAATGCTTTCGCCCAGTGCAATTAGGGCCAACAAATTGCTTAGCTAAAACGAAATGAATTTTAGAGCTTGACTTCATTTTGCGTGATAGTCAAGTTTTATAAATACTTTAGATATATATGTTTTTGCTTAATAAAATTAAAATAATTTTACTTTAGTGTTTTTAAATAGGTTTAAATCTTCAATGATGTAAGCAATACCTGGTTAAAGAATTTTAATTTATAATAATCTATAATTATTTCATGTTAATATATTTAGAAAGAAAGATTTTCAGTTATATATTTTTATTTATTTTTGATATGCTCTTTAAAAGTATCCACCTTAAATATGCATCCCATTCTCCTCTCTTCGATATGGAATTTTAAACAAATAATTTTTGTACAAATCCATAATTTTTTTGTAATAAAGTTGATTGTTTGTTTGTGACAGTTCATCTACAATGGAAGCTAATTAATATTAAATTATGAAATGTAACAGAACTTTTTCCTTTGTCATGTCAACTTTTGGAAAAAAATATAGAAATAAAATATATTTACGGGTATTTGCATTCAACTAGGAAATGCTAAAATTCGTAATGTCTTGAAGTTATTATTTTATAAATAATGAAATTATGTCAATATTTAGGTTAATCAATTATTTATTGTTACTGCGTATCAGTATTTTATGAAAAATCCATTAGCTTCATCAGCATGCATAAATTTCAATATTTTAGATGTCACGTGCTGATGTCGTGGCCAGATTTGCAACTGTTTATAGGGTATGCACGTTATGCAGACATTGCAGCTTTTTAACTCGATTTAAAATGAATATCACGTGCGATAAGCACACACTCACACACACACTCATATACTCGCACACACCTACACAATAACACGTACAGCAAATCAAGGTAAGGTGTAAACTTTATTAAGCATACGCCGCGTGTGCTCACGCTTGCTTTGGCTGTGGCTCTTTGGCTCTTTGGCTGCTCTCCAATTCCCTAATCATTTGACAGCTGTTGTTCAGCAGCAGCTTAAAGTTTACTTGCGTATTATCCGAGCACATATTTTATTAAATATTTGTTTGTTTAAGCCAAGAGTGTGTGTGTTTGAATGTGTTTGAATGTGGGAGTATGAGTAAGTGACGTTGTTTACCTTGGCTGTCAGTTGTCAATTATTTTTATTGGCAGGTATTATTATTTTGTGTGCACATTTCTATGCAAATTATCCAGCACGCAAGTGAGCTCCAAGCTGAGAAGCAGCAAGGGGAGAGGGAAGGGAGATAGAAAAGAGAGTCAACAGCGTGTGCCAGTGTGTGTGTGTGTGTGTGTGTGTGTGATTGTGGCCGGGGGACGCGCCAAAACTTGCATGTCATTGACGCTTAATTTGTTTGCCTGGCTTTTGTTTGTTGCGGTGTTGCTTTTGTTCTCATTGTTGTTGTTGTTATTGTTGTTGTGGCTGTTGTTGTTGCTGCTGTTGGGTTGTGATAGGGCGACCCAGAGATTTTGTGGTCGCGTGAGTTGCAGATGTAATGAATGAACAATTAGGGCCGCTTTCATGCGCCTATGTTTTGTATAAAGTGGGGAAGTATCTAAAGTGTTGGACACATTAAAGACTATAAGCCTCTGCATTGAAAAAAATTCAGCAGCATTTTTAAAAATATTAATATTATAAATATACCATTATTAAAATATTAGTATATAATGCTTAAAAATTCGAAATTAAATTTCAAGTTTTATAATCTAAGCTTAATTTAAGTTTAATACATTAATTTACGTTTATACATTACGTTACTAATGCTCTAAATTATAAGTCTTTTGTACTTGTGGCATTAGGTATTACTCCAGTATTAAATATTTTAAATATTTGAAAAATTCTGTTTCAATTTTATTTTAGTTAAACTGCAGATAAATAAATAAGAGCAAAATGCGCCATGAAAAGGGCTAAGACAAAGTTAACAGCTACTATACATTTTTATTCAATTAATAACGAAAATCAAATATTATATATAATAAAGTTTAAAGCTTAAAACATTTAAAGATATACTATATTACTCCATATCTGTTCTGTTTTATTTTCCCTGCCTGAAGTTTGAGCTCAAGTTGTGGGCCTTATTATTTACCATATCCATTAGCTATGCATTGTTGAATGCCAATGCCGATGCCGATGCCTTGAGCACTTGGCATGCTCCTATCAGCGGATCCATATCCTTTGCAGGCTGAATGCATTTTGGTGTTTGTGTGTGTGTGCGTGTGAGAAGTGTTCGTAGCATAACTACAGTGCCTGCCATTTGCAATGCAACAGGAAACAATTGAATTTGCATAAAACACAAGCGCATGACCATTGCCATTGCCATTTTGCCATTTTGCCAGTTTTTTGCATGCACCGATTTCATTTATAGACTTAACTGACGGCTTTTCCACATGGCACGACTATGAACCTCCTCTGAACCTCCTTTGAACCTCCTCTGCACCGCAGCCTTGGGGTCATTTCCAACTGACCAGAGAGTGGCTGGCAGAGATTCGCATACTGTTTGTGAGGCCTGATGGTTTCTTAATGAGCTGCGCAAAAAGTAAAGCAGAAATGAAACTGCAATCGCTGCCAACGCAAATGTCCATTAAATAAGCTAACGGAGAAACTCCTGCAGTTCCTTCAGCTGCTCTCGCTCTTCCCGCTGACGCCCCGAACAGCTGTCAATTCATGTCAAGCGAACCGTGGCTGCAAACTTCGCTAAAAGTGATCAATATTTAGCAGTTGACGGCCATTCAAAGCTCCTCTGTATGGCTTGTTCAGTGTTGCTTTTGAAGCGCTATAAGTGAGACGAATTTTGTAAATATTATTATTTTGGACTAAACGAGTTTTTCAATATTCAATTTTGTTATAGAAGAAAGATATATATAGAAAGAAATTGCTTGAAGAATTTAAATTGATATAATTAATAAAAACCACTGTGCAGCAAATTTATAATAATTTAGGCTACAATTGTCACTCGTTCAAAAATTTAAATGAATTTAAATTATTTATTTATTTAAATAGTTTTAAAATTATTTGGCTTTCAGTTTGTTTTCCTATTTATTTTATTTATTTATAATATATATTTCGACTTTTTAGCAGTAATTGTAATATTTAAAGCTGAAACCAGTATGTTTTTAGTGTTTTTACCCTGCTGGGTTTTCCCCTGGGAAACTCATGCTCTCCGGCTGGTTAATTAGCATTTTTTGTGATGATTTATGCGTTCTGTGTAATGAAATATGTTACCGGAACTCGCAAAGAACCCAAGATTGTGGGTGTCTGTGTGTGTGTTTGTTCGAGCCTGTCTAATTGGCTGTGTGTGTACTTGGCTTAGAGATAAGAAAATATGCTCGACAGGCGAAATGTGTCGCTGGCAAAAGTTAATGTAGTGTAACGGCTTTGAAAGGGTTTTTTACTCCCCCCCTCCCCCCTCTCTCTCACTCTCTCTCTCTCTCTCTCTCTCTGCTGATGTTGTGCGTCATTTAACACTATAAAATTATTATCATGCTTATTTACAGGCTGCTATAAATAACAGAAGGTCAAAAATTTGTGCATGAAAAAAAGCATTAGCATAAATTGTCAAATAAAAAAGGGCGTTGTCTAGGCCTTTTATCAACTTGACACACTAATAAAAACGTTTAGTAATTATAGCTGGACGCAGTCAATGTGCGAGCACGTCGATAACGCAGCCAACCTACTCAATTTAAGCTCTCTCTCTCTCTCTCCATCTAAACTAATATAGTTATCAGAACTACAGTTACAAGCATGTCTAAGTGGTGCTCTTTCACACATGTTCCCACTCTCGGCTGCTTTGAATGTGGCTCCGTCTGTCTGTCCGTCTGTCTGTGTCTGTAGACACGCAAGTTTGTCGTCATGTTCGAAAAACTATTCCGATAAGTTCAACGACAAAATTGTTAGGATTTTGCCCCATTACAAAATATAAAAAATACCACAAAAACTAACGGGATTACGAGCAATACAAGCACGACTATGAGATATGCTATAAAATTCAATTTAGTTGTCAAATATAATTTTATACTAAATCACAATATGTTTTTACAAATTCTCTGTCGATTGATTATAATAGAAATTAAATGAATAAGCAAATTTATATAAACAAAAATATTAAAATTAAAGATAAATTTATTCTAAACATAAAAGACGAAATTCACAATTCAAATTTAAGATGTTTCAGCTTTTGCTAGTATACCCTTTTGCTTTAAACTAGTGGGTATTTAGAACTCTGAACGGAGCGAGAGAAGTTTACAGAATTGCCCGGGTGCCAAAGTTCGATAGTCATGCAAGGGTTGCCCTAAGGCAAGCTCTGTGAGGAAATTGTCAGACTACCACACACACACACACACACAAGTGGCAAAGGTGTGCATGTGTGTGTGTGAGCATGTGAGCTGTTAGCGACGGGTTTTTCAAATTGCCGAGCGACAATTTTATCAATAAAGATGTGAGTGCTGTAGGTGCTTCAAGTAGCATTTGGTCTGACAGCAGCTCTGTCGACAGTTCTAAATACGCCCCAGGCGCAACTTCAAAACCAATTGAGCGCAATTTCCAAGATTATTACGTATGCGTAATGCTGCTGTATATGTGAATCGATATTGAATATGCGAGCAGTTCTTTATGAGCTTCCAAATGAGTTGCTGAAGAAATTTTAATTGAATTTGACTTGAATAAGGCAAAAAGCCAAAATTAGTATGCGAAACTCTAAAGAATATGCTCAACTTTCAGCGCTGATAAAAATTAAGATAGATAAAGTTTGGCACAGAGAGAGAAAAGCATCATGTGACACTTTGAGAAATGTGCGCAGAGCTTGCGCCAAAATGTCCGCCTTGCCGCAGAAATGGTGGCATACTTTGCGGCGCCGTCAGCAAATGCTTTTGTGGTCGCCAGTCTGCCTGCGACCAAATACTTACTACAGACCCTCCTGCCACAAATCTTCATGGTTGACATAGCTAGCATTGCGCTAGCTTTAAATAGCAACAAATAAACATACTAACAGTGCGGAGAATGCGGTAGATATGTGTGTGTTTGCTGCTGTTTTAATGTGCTCTCAAGTGAAACTGATACTGAAATACAGCCAGAGCTTTTTGTTGGCAAAGTAAATTCAAATTTCAAATGCCAAAACACAGAAATTTGTTTGGTTTTGCTTGGTTACACGCAGATCGAATCAAATTCTATAAGCAATTTTCTTTGTTTTGTGGAATTCAAGTTGTATTCGAGCTCCCAGGTGAAAAGCTGCCTTGGAAATTGATACGTTTGGTTGGCAATAAATGCAATTATCAACTGCTCTGGCTAAGAATTTGTTTAACAAAATGCGAAAGCAAAGACTTTAACACAATGCGGTTAGAGAAAGTTTTAATTACCTAAAGGCAAAGTTATTTTGTGCATAATTATAATGCAAGCATGAGAGAGAAATTCGAACTCGCAATTAAATTAGGAATTGATACTTAAAATGCAGTGCATTATTATTTAAATTGAATTAATTCAATGTGAATTGAAAACTTATTGATACAAATGTAAAAGAATATAATTAATGAAATATTAATTTAAATAATATAAACGGACGCAAACGGAATTTCAAATTAATATAAATAAATAATAAATCAATAAAAATTTAGTTAATAGTTAAATTTAATATTCAACGAAAAACAATTAGATTTATATTTATTGAATCTAATAAAATATAAATTATTTCATTAAATGGCAGCTCTGCCCATTTATATACATATTTTTAGAAAACCGCCAGAATATTAAATTGAAATATGAACGCTAATTTATCTATTATTTTTCTACCTCTGCAGCAAATTGCTTTACATTGTGTGCTCCGCACAATTTGTGGTTAGGGATTTCGGGAAACAAATAATGAAAGTGATTTTGTATGTAGCGCTTATGACCCAAAATTGTTGGCCACACACGCATACATAAATACTACCATTTGCATAATAAATGACCAGGCATTGCGGTAGCTCAAAATAAATTACAAACACACAACGAACATATAACAAAAGCGAAAAAAAACTTTGACCATAATACAAAAATTAAGGGCAGTTGTTGTTGAGTTCATGCCGTAGTACAGGTAAGCCACAAATTACGTATACGCTCCATGTTACGAGCATAGACACGCCAATAGACAAAGGATTAGCTTAAATAAAACAAAAAACAAAAAAATAAATAAAACATAAATAAAACAAGCAACTAGTTATTATTTGTTATTTGGTCTGTTGCGCTGTTTGACTTTCATTTCATTTCGTTTTGTTTTGTTCTGTTTGTTTTTGTTTTTTGCAATTACTATCGCACACGATGCTCACTTGCAAAGTCATTAAAAATATGACAAATTATATGCAGAGAAGAGAATGAGCAGAGGCAGCAAACGAAGCAACTTTTGCACTTGATGCTGTTGCTGATGGGCTGCAATAAACTAAAGTTAGCAGCTTAACAAAACAATAAATGAAGTTGGTAAATGCGATTGTTATGCTGTTCTTCTGTCGTCTCTTGTAGTTGTTGCCTTGCTTGTTAGCCATGTCATTGTTGTTGCCGCTGCTTAGAGTAAGTACATGATAAAAAGCACCATGGAAAAAAGTGCAAGAAATAAGAATACCAACTGGCCAACACGTCGAATGCGTAATACTCTGCGGTATTATGAAATAGTTTAGCGATGCTGCTTTTTAAAAGCGTTTCTAAGTAAGTTATCGACAATTGAAATCGCAAATCGATTTTATTAAAATGTTTAAACTGTACGCAGATGAAAGAAAAATCCAACTGAGTTGTCAACATTTGAGTAACTCAATGAAAAATAAATTAATTAAATAGTAGATTAGAAACGTTTATATTTCCTCCATTAAATCTCTTTAAATCTACATAAAAAGACAAATAAAAATATAAAAAGTTTTGATCAAATATAAGCAATGCAAGAGTTGAAGCAACTTTTGATTTTATCCGAAAATCAAATGTAAATTTAAAGATTGCCTCAACTCTATTCCGAGTAAAATATTTATGCAAAACATACAACAATGTTGCCAAGTTTAAGCTTAATTTATAATACTTTGAGTAAGAGCAAACCAAAAGGCAAAAGCAGATTTCAACTTTGTCCGGCTGCAAGTCAAACTTCGATGAAAAGTTGGGTGAGAAAAACACACTAAACTTAAACGAAGAGCGTGAGAGAGGAGTGAAGAGGAGAGGCAGCATAAAAAGCGTAGGAAAACAAACATGGCACAGTGGCAAGTCACTTCTGTTGTTAGTTGCATTATTTAAGTTTTAAATTGTGTTTTTTTATTGACATTGCAGTCTAAATCTTTTTTCTTTTTTCTAGCTCTCACATTGAAATTGCAATTACGCGCTGCTTGTGTTTGGCAGCCATTGTTTAACCGCCATTTTCTCGCTGCTGGCAGGCCAATTAATGGTCGACATGCAACAGGTGGCGCTGGTGTGCGTGCAACAGAGTTGTATTGCTGTGTGCGTCGAGTCTCATTGTGCATTCATTTCAGGCACATGTCAAAAGGCAAAACGGCAACAAAATGCATATTGCACTTTTTGTATTGCATAACACAAAAAAAATACAAAATGGAGGACTGAGCAAAGCACTGGAGAATAAAGCAGAGCTGGGGGAAATGTTGACGATTGTGATTTGATTTTATGCAGGTGGAAGTGCAGGTGTATGGAGTATGGAGGGGGGAGGAGGTGCGCTATTTGTACTACAATGTCTGAATAGCACTGCATGTTTTCATGTCACGTAGCTCATTTGAAGTGACAGCTGCTATGGCAAATGCTAATGGCTGCAGCATTTGCCATAAACTCAGTAAAATCACTTTTAATCGCTCGTTGAAGTTCTCTCTATCTCTCTCTAACTGCCAATGTATCGCTCTTGCTCTAAGCCTGCTCAATATGCGACTAAGCACCTTAGCTTCTCGGATTATGTGCACATAGCTCCATATGGAGCTAGCTTCGAAAGCCTGCATAATTATACAAATGAAAGCAATTCAGCTAATAGAGTATTATGTGCATAGTCGTTGAAATGTTTTATGTTTTATCAATATTAAACTGCTGAAAGTATTTAGAAAATGACTTAAATAACATAGCTGCTTTTTGAGTATATAAAGACATCTTTCTTTTTATTTAAAAAATTTCTAAGTAAATGCAAAGCAATTTGAGTACCAAACAATTCCATTTAATAAATTTTATTCGAAACTGTCGTAAACTTTTATAAACGTTAAAGGTTTATTTCAGCTGCCATAGAAAGTCTATCAGCCATCTTGAAAAATACTTTAGCCGTTTCCATTCCTATGTCTGCAGTTTAAATATATATTCCGCATAATCTATATTTCTGTTCGCCACTGATTGTTTCCATCTGTCAATGTGCATTGCAAATTTGATGTCGGCAAATGTGTCACAGATTTGAGCTGGGAAATTGGGGCAACAACTTAGCATGCAGCTCGCATAGTCGTCTCCGAACGGAAGAGCCAAAAATAGTTGGGCATGGAGCTTGGGAATCCCTGGCTTATGGCCAAAGGAAATGGCAAAGGAGCCATGATTGGCAATCCATGGGGCATTTTATTGGCCATTGCCGAGTAATTTATGCAATCTCTGGCAAAATGGCAAAAAGAGTTTGCTCCTTTGCGCGCGCAAAAATTGGCTTAAATTAAGGGAAATTCTAAACGGTAATTAAAGCCCATTGCTGACAGTTAAAACATGCTTTCGAACAGCGTAATAATTCCTCAATTAGCTCAACAGTTCGAATCTATTGATAGCAATTGCAAAATTATGCACAAAAACGTGCCAGTAAAATTGGCCAAAAAACACGGCCAAGACTCGGCTGGAAATGGATTTGAGCTAATGGCATCGAAATGGGGCCACATGTGTGGCCAAGTGGACCCCTGACTGGGTACTGGGTAGCCGTGTGTGGCAAGGCGCACAACGTGCCGGACAGCAGCTCATTTTTAGCCGGAAATGAACTAGAAATGTTGCAAATGTAGCCAAACGGCCGACAAGCGAAACGACTTTGCGGTAAATCGACAAAATACAGAAAGAGCAAGAGCAGCGAGCAGACTATAAATGTGGAAGCGAAAGGGAGAAAGCAAAGCAAAAGAGCCAAATGCCAAAATGAAATTAAATTTCCGTTTAAATGCACCGCAGTGTCTGCTGTCTATTAATAATGGCCCCTCCAAAACACATCCTTAAATCGCCAAATGCGTTTTTAAACTGCGCCGCTTGGTTATTCATCGATGTGCTCTCTATGCCTGTTGCCCTTTCTGGCTAAAATGTCGCGAGTTCGTGACAAACGTAATGAAAAACTCTTGTCAAAACAAACTCAAACACACACAAATGTGTGCGGCAAGAAAAACAAACCAAGGAATAACAAAGACTCTGCCAAGCCGAATAGCAAATACACTTAATTTTTTAAAATTAACTTAAATTACTATCAAATTACGTGCACACCCATTAACTATATTCGTTTTGGTTTAATTTTCTGATTACCAGATTTATTTTATTTTTTTAAGTTTATTTCTAATTTATAAAAATTCAATAAATAAACTAAAAAAAATATTTAATAATTTTAAAACTCATTTTATTTGTTCCCATCTATACATAAAATAAAATACACGTAGTTTTTTAGAAAATTCAATTTTAATTTTTAAAAATTCCAAAATAATTTATTTATTACTTCATGAAGTCAAGTCGACTATAACTTTTAAAAGCGTGCAACAAACATTAGAATGAAACAGTCTAAAGTTTTTGTATGCTTGTGTTTTATGCAAATTTCTGTTCTTTACACGTTTCCTCCTCTTAGTTCACGTGAGTTGGGTTTGGTTCAGACCAGATCTGTATAGCTGAGCTAAGCTTTCAGCTGCTCTGTTTGGACAGGTGAGCGGAGCGTGTAGAGAGCAGACAACACACAGCTTTGAAGTGCAGAATAAATAAAATGAATGAGCTGCAGAGTGTTGAAAGTGCATAATGTAGTAAAACACAGTCAAAGATAGCGTAAAAAAGAACAAACCACAAGGGATAGCATGTTTTAAATGAGTTTTAAATCAATGGAAAAAGAAAAAAGCATCAAAACAACAGACACAAAAACATTTTCTAAAGGGATTCAAAAGAAATATGCAAATTTTTATAAAATATTTATTTTCTATCATTCATTAACTATTATTTAAAATTGTAGGAACTTTTTTAGAATTTAAAAGTTCTTTGTACGTTGCAAAATAGAATTTCCTTCAAGTAGTTGTTTTTATTAAATACTGCAAACATTTTGATGGCAACACGGCGTATGAGCAATATGCGGGCCATTGTTTTATAGCCATAAATCAATGTCAACCAATGAGCCGGCGAATGCCTGCCATCAATCAGTGCAAGTCAATCAAAATACCACAAAAAAAAAAAATATATAAAAAACTGGTAAAAATGTCTAACTTTTTTTTGCAACTTTCACGCCAAGAAAGTTGTGCAACTTTTGACGAATCAAAGTCCATGAAATTTCCATTAGTCTGCGCCACAAGCGCATTAAAAATGTTGCAATAGTTGGCTCATTATGCGAGGCAGAAACTTTGTTGCAACTGTGGCAGTGTTGACAATGCACTTCCGGTGCCGCAAGCGGAATCTATCCATCCATAAATCACATTTATTAGCGCAAATGTTGTTGATGCGAGTTTCAAATGGGCGTGGCAGGCCGCAAAACGTAACAAATTCGATGCAGCATCACCAGCAATAATTGAGAGCCAAAAACAATTGCGCAATTGCCTCTGTGTGTGTTTGAGCCATAAATAAAATTTGTCAGACACAGTGGGAACGGGAAGGGGAGGGGGACAATTTGCTGGAGCCACAGGAAGTGATTGATTTATACCGTTACCCCATCGTTCAGCCAGTGGGGGAAGAAGAGCGCACAATTGGCCACAATTTTTGGTTTACGTTTTTGGTTTTTATTCACAAATCTTTTATTGATGATGTGTGACGAGCGATGGTTGTTGTTGTTGTATTTGTTTGTTGTTGTTGAGATTCTATGCACAATTGTTTGGCAATTGGCAATTGGCAATTGTTGCCACAGCGGTTGCTGCAACATTCGTTATTCAACTGGGCTGCAGAGACTTTTGGGGCGGAGTGTAACGACTTTTTAACGCCTCATTGCTTTGGGGGTAATTGATATCGCTTGCAACTTTATTTTAGTCACGTGCCCCAACTAACTTTGCCAAACAATTAGTTTCACTTTTTCCTATTTCTTCTCTTTGCTCTCGTTTAACGCAAAGTTTGTTGGCAAAGTTTTTTAGCTGCTATTGTTGTTACTGCCGTTGCTTATCGCTTATTCGACGTGGGTGGACGTCAACTTTGGCGACAGCCAACTTTCTGGGAATGGACGTGGAGCCACACAACATGCAACATTGAAGCTTATCCCACAAGCAAAGTAGATAACGAACCAAACACATGTAAGGCAGCTACAAAAGACAACTGCAAAACAAACAAAAAAATCACAAAGTACTACATAAAACAATGCAGGCAAAAGCAGCCATAGATACAGGAGCAGAGAGCGATAAAAACAGGCCAACAAAGAATGGCAGAGATGCAGCTAAAGATATCAAATAAGATACACATACAGCTGCAGTTACAGTCATTGTTACGGTTAAATACAGCTACAGATTAGGATTTATGGTAATAGAGAACTGCAAATTGAAGCAACAAATTGAAGAATCCCAACTCAGAAAAATAAAGATTAATTCATTTTACGATAGAATGCTCTTAAATGAATCTTAATTTATTCTAGAATTCAAATACAAATCGAAATAAAACAGCGAAAAAATTTAGAAAATAATATTAGAAAGAAAATACAAAAAAAATTAAAAATTTATGAAAGATTATAATATAATGAAGGTCATGAATAAATATATACAAATCTATAAATTACAAATTTAGAAATGCCTAGCAATTCTTAAAAATATATCTTCAAAGTATCTTACTTTGCAGCTCAACTTTAAATTACCTACAATAATCCAATCAATTGTTTTATATGCCAATTGTATCTGCGCTGTCTACGATTCACAGTTCATTGTCCATTGTCGGATGTAGTTTATGCCATAAGCTCCGGCACATATATCCGTATATACATATATACATATAAATATTCGATATGTGCCCGGTGCTTTAGTGCTTCGCAATCCGCTTAGCTGTAACTCGAGCACAAATTGCATTTGGTAGCATCAACTAGCGATTGCTTATCCCTCTTTGATCAACCCCTGGCTACTTAACTATACCCTCTCTATACTGCAATTCTTAAGGGGTATATGCCATTGGTAGATAACACTCTAGTTTGCTTTGTTCCAGGGTATTGCAGAAAGTGATTCTATGCTTTTTGCTTATTTTTATTGGGTCGTGTGCGAAATGCTCGTTTTTATTTGCTATTTTTCAAACAGCGCGCAGTTTATTGAAAACTACACTCAGTTTAATTGAATGGCTGTGCCAAAGGTTTAACTTTAACCCTCGGCTGCCCCACTTCCCCCCTCCCACCTACAATTCGAATGCTTTCAAAGTCAATTGTTTGTATGTGTGGGTAGCAAAGTTTTGCTCAGCGCAAAAGTTGAGCGTATTCTCATTTTTTCACGCCACTGGGCCAAATTATAATTTCAATGTTTGCCAAAGCGAGATGGAAGTAGAGCGAGAGAGAGAGAGAGATAGATAGAAAGAGAGAGGAAGCATGGTTAGCCTTATAGCCCAAATGGCCTTATGGCCTTATGGCCAACTTTTTGTTCAGCACTTAGTTTTCAATTATGAAATTTGCATTATGCCCGACTACTTGGCAAGCACAATATTGATATTGATTTTGATTCCATCTATATATAATTGTATTAATATCTCCGAAACATTTGCCCAGACTTATTTCAATTACTTAATTACTGCCAAACAGTGAATGAGACAATTGATTGTCAGCCAGTTGTAATAGAAGTTGAAGCTTCTTTAGCCTTAAAGCTACGATTTTAATTGAGGCTCAATCAAGCGTTTATTCTCTGGCAATCGTAATTCGATAAGGATTTTGAAACTCCAGTTGATTATGGCATATGAAACTCAATCCCTGAGCACTCCCAACAAGATACTGAGCTGTGCCCTAATGAAGTGTGTGCGCATTACGCATACGACGACCTGCACATTACGCATACGGCCCGGTGTTAAGCGAATGTCTAAATAAACATTTGCATATCTCACAGCTGGCAGGCAGGCTGCTAGAAATTTATTTATCTATGCGGAAGTGCTGCAGCACTGGAAATGAAAGAGAAAATACAAACAAAATGGAGAACGAAACGAAAAAATTGAAATAGGCAAGGCGGAAGGCAGAAGGCAGTTAACGCTGATTGCACAAAGCCGCCGGATTTGTAGACCATTGCACAGTAAAAAAGTTAAGCAGCACACGAAATTAAGAAGGCAACACGCCACTTCTTCAGCTCCGAGTTTGTATATGAGTCTAGGAGTATGTGTAAACAGGATACATTAACAAAATTAGCGCAGCAAGGCGTTCGGGAGGAGAGCAGGGAACTGGGAGCAGGGAACTGAAGCTCTAGGCATGTTCGTCAGCATGTAAACAGCATAAACAGCGAGCCCCAGGCAAATCAACAAAATCGAGAAGCATTTTGAGGAGGGAGCAGTCAACACTCTTTGGAAAATTGCCGGAAGTTTTTGTGCGATTAAAGCGCCATTATCGATGTGAATTATTTTAACAACGTTGCCGCCCTGCACCTGCTCGAGTGGCAATCAATTTGTTTTTGGGGGCTTTAAAAAGTAATTGCCACGCATTTGTCGCAACCGGAATGAAGTAACTACGCCGCCCGCAGTCTATCAGCTCAGCTAGAAAGTGTGAAAAAGCCAAGGCAAACAGCAAGAGAGAGAGAGGGGGACGAAGGGCAGCAATTGCCAGTGCAAACTTTGCCACAACTTGAAATTCAAATTAAACTTTCGCTAGTTTTTGTGATTTGTGGCTCCGGCTGCCCCATGGTTGCCACTTGCATAAATCATAACCAACGGCAAGTTCACAACTTTTGTTGCAAGCACTTTTTAGCTGCAGTTTAATTTAGAATCGCAAGAAAAAGGGCTAGACCTGCACAACCACATCTATCGAAGCTAATGAAAGTAAAGCCTGCCCTTCGTCAATATTTAATTAGTTCAATTTACTTTTTAACCGCAACGTTTATTGACTGCCAGCGACCGCAGAGCCAAAGCAGCTAAGCCAAATTCCCCAGCTGCCAGTTCAATTGCATCCTTGTGGCTTTCTTTGATACGGCTGCCCAGCTAACGCCTGATTAACAAACCCCAAGGCGTAGGGTTTTCTGACTTCGGATTCCAAGCCAATGCTAATTAGCATGTGCAACTTTGGCTAATAGAAGCAGCTGGAAGTCTTCTCTATCTCTCTCTCTCTCTCTCTGTTGACAGCTTAAAAGATAACACGGCATTCGAGCAGGCAATCAGCAACTGCACCATCTGATCTGCTCTGATTAATTCAATTTAATTTAATTAAATTTGCTATGAAAACGATTCAGACTTCAAATATTTATTATGAATTCTAAGAGTAATTAAATAATATTATAATATAATATAATATAATTTTAATAAAAATAAATCCAAGATTCACATATTTTACTCGAAATATACTTCGCTTACATTAATAATTAATGCAATAATTATTGCATACTTAAAAAGATTTCAATTCTAATAATAAATAACATATTATTTTGTCATACTTACCCCAATGGTTACCCATTGTTAATAATGTTGCATATTGACTGCTTGGCATATGGCAACAGATGATGTTCCCTTGCTGCAACAAAGTAGTGCCCATCAAGTGCAACTACTCATGTTCTTGCCGACAATTTGCATGTACTGAAACACTAAACTTTTGGCCAAGGATATGCACCCGGAGTACCGATTCCTGCAACAGCTGCCACACTGCCGCCTTCGCACGTATGTCTGTATATCGAACGTACGTACGAAATAAAAGCATAAAATCAATTTAGTATTTTTCAAATAAAAATCGTATAAAGTTTTGCGTGCCATTCGTTTTAGCATTTTACCGTTTCAGCTGATTTTCTCCCACCCACTTGCAACTTGTTTACAAAACGGAAGCGCCCGTAAAAGTATGCTATGAAATTTGTATAGCTCCGGCGTCGACAGCTTTGAACGCATCAACGGCAATTGAGCGTTTCGAAACAAAACACCAAAACTTTTGCCAAAAAAAAGTTGCTAAAACAAAACGAGAAAGATGAGCTATACCTAGCACATATTCACTTATCTATGTATATACCCTTCCAAGTGTTTCTACCAGCATCATTTATAATAAAAGCTTTTTATAGTGTGAAATTAAATATGAGCAAATGTTTAAATAATATTTAATGAGCTTTAATAACTGCCCAAATTTAAATAAATATATGTATCTAATAAAGTTTATTCTCTTTTAAATAATACAGAAGCACGATTACATTTAACACAATACCCTGGGTAAGTGTATATAAACCAACACCGAGGCTTTGTTTTATTTTTCTTATTTTTCGTATGTTTTCTTGTTTTGCTGTTGGTTTCGTTGAAGTTGGTAAAAAACAAAATTTATGGTAAATCATTCAAATGTTTTGCATACATTTCCAGGTATCTGTTTGATATACTTTATTTTCTTTTTGCTGGTTAGCAGAGTTTAAGTGCACATTAAATTTCTATTGAAAGTAGAAAAAACTTTATATTTTTTTCAATAGGTGTTATGATTTGTGTATTTTATTCATTCATCAAATTATAAGCTTGAAGAGTAAATTGTTTGCATAAATCTACTTTTTTACTTTATTCAATGTTGCAAAGTATTTTCAAGGCAATTTCCTTAAAGCACAATTTATATATAATTTGTGTGCTCGCAAAACAAATTATAAATGCCAGGGGAACATTTTAAACATTAGGTGTGCTTACATAAATATATATATGTAGATATGTGTATGCAGTATAATTTGTAGAACTAGAATCGTGTGGCTTGGCATTTATATAATTCACACAATGTCGCAACTTCCGCGTGGAACTTGGTTGGCAAAATGCGAATTTAATAACACTGCAAGTCGTGTTATTTTCCGGTCTGAACTTTGTTGCTGCGGTTGACATTTCGCGGTGCGTGTTTGGTCTAACAGAGAAGAGCAAGAGAAAAAGAGAGAGATTGAGAGAGAAGTAACACAAAAAAGAGATACAACTTTGGCTTTAAGATATGTTAGCTTTAAGCTTGATTCACTTGTCAAACGGAAGCGCCAATAAAACCCTACATACAACTCCATTCCACAATGCTCAACTTAAGTTGCAGCAACAACAGCTACAATTTGGAGTCGTCTCCACATGTGACAGGCCGTAGAGGCAGCAGCAGAGAGAAGCAAAAAAAAAGAGAAATGAAGAAAAGCAACA
Organism: Hypselothyrea guttata; assembly: GCA_035045125.1. Taxonomy (NCBI): domain Eukaryota; kingdom Metazoa; phylum Arthropoda; class Insecta; order Diptera; family Drosophilidae; genus Hypselothyrea; species Hypselothyrea guttata. The sequence goes on from JAWNNJ010000630.1 coordinate 432,856, forward strand.
CGAAAATGCTGGCACGCCAACAACATGCGAAAAAATAAAGCAAATCGAGTAAACTTATTGAATGCGACTGGGGCTTCGATGGCAGTGTGTGTATTAGTGTGTGTGTGTATGTGTGTGCATTTGCCGTTACTTTGCCAGCGATTTTGACAGTTTGCTAAATTACGCGACATTAACTTAATAGACTTCTATATATTTGGCAGACTTTTGGCAGCTGCAGCCCAAAGTAAAAAGGCTGCACAAAATGCCAAAAGCAATACAAAATAACAACCAGTTACAAACTGTGTGTACAATGCACAACTGCACTGAGAGAAATATAATTAAATGCAACTTGCAGTATATTTATACCCTGTGCCCATTGATTTTAAATTAGTGAAATAATTCGTATTTTAATATTTACTTAGTGCTATATCATTAAGTGATCTATAAAATGATGGCATAATCATAAAGACATAATTTTCTATTCGAAAAAAAAAACCAATAATAATTTTCATAAAAATTTTATGTATTACTGACTTTTTTTCTAGTTGGCTTAAAATTTTAACATTTTCTTGAGAATGTGCAATATTTTTGCAGTTAAACATTAAACGAAAATTTTTGGCGTGTAGAAAAAATCTAAAAAAAATTTTAGAATAAAAATGAAGCATCTGTTTTTTTGCAGTGTACAAGCAGCCGCAAAATGCACTATTATTATTATTATTCCAATAGATGTAGGCGATATTTGTTTCCCTATCAAGCCAGCTGCCAATTCACAGCTGAAACCAACAGCAGAAGCTAAGGACACTTGGCAGAGTACCAAAATCTGCAAAATATCCGCGATATAACTAGAAGAGCCAATTGATTGATAGATTTTAGTTTTAAATTTAATAAAAATATAATTTATTTAGTTTTAGGCGCGCTGTCTAAAGCTCCAAATTGAACAAAAGTAAAATATTTTTGGTGTTTGTAAATTGATTTGAATAATAATTTTGTTGTTTACATCCATAATTGCAAATATTTAAACAAAAATGATAATATCTGGTTATTTGGCTTCCTTATAAAAACTGATCGAACTGAGAGAACTAATTTTCATCCGAATCACTGATAAAACCCCATCGATGGTTATAGCGATCGCTATCGGAGTCGAGTTCGTCGTCAGAGCCAAAGGTGTCGTAGTTATCGGAAAAGTAATCGACTTCCATTCGATTGCTAAAATTGAACAAATAGCTGTCGCAGTCTTTTGGTATTGCGAGAGTGACGTCAATAATGTCCTTGGCTGCCACATCCTCATGTTGCAAGTCGAACTCATTGATCTTGCTGCCAAAGACATGCAGCTTAAGAGGCAACACGCGTTCATTGGTCTTGTAGCGCAACTGAATGCGCAACTTGAATATGATTTGATGCAGCAAGTGGCTGGTGAGGCGTGGACAACGCTCCACGTGCAACACATGCAGCTTGGGGCAGTTGAGCACCAAATTCAGCACAGCCGCATCCGTAACTTGGTTGCAAGCATTGAGGAAAATCTGCTCCAGTTGTGGCAGCTTCAAATCCTCCAGCTCACGCTCTCCAATCGCCGAATTGCGCGGCAACATGAGCGTTTTCAGTGCCAACAAATGCGTAATCTGGCCGAAAGTTTCCGCCGTAATGCAGTTACGGCCAATGGCCGCAAAGTGATCCAGCTGCTGGCTCTTGTGCTCCACCAGCCAACGCGGCAAATTGTGACGCATCGGCGCGCCATATTCATATAAGTAGATCGTGAGCTTCCTTAGGCTGGGCAACTTGGCCACATGCTCGTACTCCGTGTCCGGCCCGTTGCTTACGGTCAACTCCTCAAGCGCCTCGCCCCCCCGGCTGGTGATCAGCTGCTGAAAGGCGGTGGAGACGCTGAAGACGCCCTTCAAGTCGATGCGTTTGAGATTGGGCAACGCCCTGCCAAACTTGGCCAGATACTTCGACTGCAGCCCCTGACAGCTGCTGAGGATCAGCGTCTCAATGGACTTGGGCAGCAGGTTCATATTGCGACCGGTCAACAGCGGATTGTGCGTCAGATCCAAGTGCTTCAACCGCTTCAAATGCACCAACAAATGCAGACTGACATTGGTCAGCGCACAGGATCGCAGCTGCAGAAACTCGATGCGGTCCGTTTTGTCAAAAAGTTTCTCCAAATGTCGGCTGCTCGGCGTGCTGGTCATCAGCCGCATTGTCAGCAGATTCGTACAGTGGGCACCAAAGTATTCGCACAACTGCTGGCAGCGTATGCGGTACACAATGCCCTTAATATGCTGCACATGCGAGCCAGAGAGCTCAAAGAAAGTGCGCATATCCCACAACTTCATGTAGGCAAACATATGAAAATCAATCGATCTATGCAGCACCGGCGACATCTGGCAATAAACGTCCCGAAACCTCGTGCAGGTGCGCGCGAAACACACGCGATCGGACAGCGGCAGATAGCGTAGTATATATCCCAGACAGTCGTCGGTCAGTATCATAATCGCAGCCGACTCCGGGTTGTCTTTCCCCTCCTCCGGCTTGCCCCATGCATCGGGCTGATGCCAACTATTGTTGACCCGCACGAACAGACGATTGCCCAGTATAGTATGGGATGGGCAACGTAGGACCTTGGCTGCAGTCTCTGCGTGCTTAAAAAACACATAGCCACAGTTCTTGTTCAGGGGCTGAATCCAGCGAAAACCCGCTGAACCACTGACTATTTCCAAGCACTTCACATCGCCAAAGCCACTAAAATAGGCTTGCAGATCACTAAGCGTAATCTAGCAAATTATAAAAATGTCATAAATCTTTGTTTAAATAATAATAAATAAATTACTTACCTCATGGGGCACATTGTAGAAAAATATCTTCTTTACCAAAACATGATCCTCGGTATAAGCCAGGTTGCTCCTGAAGTAATGCATCTGCTGCGATAAATTATGCATAATTTTCGCCATTTTGTTCAATACTATTTAAACTTAAATATTGCCGGGCTAATCAATAATTGAAATAAGTCGCTATGAGCACAAAACTTTATAGAAAATATATTTTTAGTCACTTTCCGTAGTAGAGAAATATTTTTGGTATTCTGCTACAACAAAACTTTTCATATTAAATTTGTTTGATTTCGAAATAAAAGCCAACTTTTCCTATAAAACAAGGCACAAGTTGTTATTGAAAACTTCTTGTCGATAGGTTTCAAAAAAGCTATGTATAGGTTTAAATTTATATTGATAAAATGATTATAAAATCATATTTTTGACAGCTTTATTATATATTATACAATTCATTCTTCAACTTTAAGTTGGCTGATCGAACCAATACACAACATCATCAAAGTCTCAGCATAATGCAAGTACAGCTGCCCACGAACCGGAAAGCGTATTAAAAAACTGCCTTAAGTGCAAGGCCTTGAGGAGATCAAGCCGTCGAGATATGCGTATGCCCGAGCAAAAGAGAAGAAGCAGGGGCACGCAGGATGCTGCCCAAGGGTGCGAGAAAGAGTAAAAAAGAAATGAGAAAAAAGAAAATTGCATGTGCAGCAGAAATTAGTAGGGATGCGACGCATGTTCCACTGCAATGCCTGCCTGCCGATGCTTTTGCTGCGTTAAGCAATAATATAATGAAACCTAGCTGTAACAAAAAGTTTGCGAAATTCAGTTTAAATATGAACTTGAAATTTAATTTAAATATATATATATATATAGCCTTAATGAGTTAAAAATTCTCAAAAAAGTAGCATGGTATATTTTAAATCTTAGCCAATTAATATGCATTTCTTAAGCTTATTTTATAACAATATTTTTATAGCATACTTTAATGGGCATATATTAAAACTTCAATCAAGGATTATATCATACCTTAATGTGCTTTTAAAAATATTTGTCAATTCTATTTATTATTATTAATATATATATAATTATGTATTAATTATAAACTCAAAAATTTTTAGTCATTCCTTCAGTTAGTAGACCCAATAAAAATCCCGAGCTACTTTTTGTGCCGTTTTTTCATGGCTTAAAGTGCTGCTGGGTGCATACGTATATCACTCAGTGTTATGGTTATCAGCTCTGCTGCTGTATTGTTGTTGTTGTTGTTGTTATTGTTGTTGTTGTTGTTATTATTGTTGCTCTTGCTGCTTCCGTTCGCCTTGCACCGCTTGCCAGACACTTGAAACTGCTAACAACGCACGATGGCGTTAACATTGTGCATTGTTGTTGTCCTCTTGTCGGATTGTTGCTGTTGCTACTGTTGTTGCTGCTGCTACTGTTGTTAGTTGCCATCCATAAATTCTTGCATTAATGGCAGTGTGCTGGCTGCTTCAGGGGAGGGAGAGGTGTGGCTGCATTTGATGCTTCCCTTTTCATGTAAATGTCACCAAGGCAAAATTGCAATGATTGCAACCCGCCGCCTTCCATTCATTCCGGCAAATCCTCTCTATCAGCTTCAGCTGCTACGTTTTGATTGCGGTTGCAATTGCGGATAAATTTGTAAACATATTTTTTTGTGTGGCAAAATATATTTACTGCGAAACGCACAACTTGCCACAGCACACATTTGCCTGGCTGGGTTTTCCAGCTTTTCCCCCATATTTTCTTTCTGCCATTTCTTTTTTTTTTTCATTCTTAATGCGCTGCACAAAATCCAATTTAGGGAGCATAGCACGAGGATGAGTTCATTTTAAGTAGTTTTGCAGTGAATTCCCTTAAGCATTTTATGCGTACATGCTGATAAGTTAAGAGACCGAAAGAGTGGGCAGAGGGGAGGGGGAAGCGGAAAGTGGGAAGAGGGCAACGATGGGGGCAGCATTAAAATTCAATACGCAGGCAAACATAAATTCGATAAGTTTGAATTCGGGCAACAGACCGAGAGAGCAACATGTTTTATTTCTCCCAAATGTGACTGTGTGTGTCTGTGTGTGTATATGTATTCGTGTGTGTGTGTGGGAAGCATAAATTCAATAGCGCCAAACATGCGATTGCCGTTGTCAGGCCCCTCTGGCTGCTGCCTGCCTTCTTCTCGCACTTTTTCTGTCTTCAGACAAATAATAAAATAAAACTTTATTGACACAAACATAAAACTTGCGAATGGACGTGTCTCTCTTTCCCTATTTCGCTGTCTGCCATGCTCTATCATCTCACACTTACAGCTAGACAAATTTATGCATGTGTAAATATTGCTGGCGTTTGATAAAACATATTGACAAACATTCGCCGAATTGGACTCTAAACAAATTGCATTACAACAGCTTGACAATTGTCTGAAACTTCTCCAACTACTGCCTGCTACTAACTTGAATTTCTTCCATTCAAGTTAGTAGAACTGCAAACATTTTTCTCAAAACTTTCCCAGCTACAGCAGCTGCTTATTATTGCATAAGCAAAGTTAAATAGGAACACAAATGACAAACTTACAACAGCAAGAAATGTAAATATAAATAAATAAATAAAATAAAATGCAGTATTTTTCCAAAGAAAACTAATAATTTAGTTTATACCAAAAATAGAAAAATATGAATTTATACTAGTTTGATGAACGTGTTTACATACATATATATCTATAAACAACCCGAGACCAACCCCATAAAATGGAGAACTTGTATTACCAACACTTGCCTTTTTTTTGGCATTTGCTTTATTTGTTTGCTAAGTTTTATTGAGCAATTGAGTGAGAATTTATATGCAAAAGAGCAGCAATAACACTCACATATATGCTAAGAGAATAGTTCTCTTTTAATGCACACTTGAAATCAGAATTTTAATAACATTTTAGTTTTAAGACTATGCATTTCGGTCTCTGAAAATTGTTAAGCTGTTTTTCATATCTGCAATTAAAAAGAACACGCAGAGCTTTTTATGAGCCATGTTTTTAAAGCTTTAGCCTCATTTAAATACCCTGTTTCTAGTTAAGCCAAGGAATGTGCTGCATGGTGTTGGTATAAAAATATTTATAAATAATATGATATTAATTACAAAATTAACTAAATAAATAAAATAAATCAAATACAAAAAATCTTTATATGATATAAATAAAAATAACCTATTTAAAATGAATAAACAATGTTAATTAAAAAAACTTTATGCATATTTATAAAGGATAGCTAATTATTATATTATATTATAATTTATATTATATTATATTATAATTTATGTTATATTATATTATAATTTATTGCAGGGTATGTGGTATTCGATGCTGCCTTTGCTTGTAAGCTGCCTCAGCTTTTGTAGCTGCTGTTCGGCTCATTTAACGAAACAATTAAAAAGGCTTATGCACTGCAAAAAATAATAGTAAAGCGACAGTAAAGCTTAGTATATATGTGTGAGCTAAAGCTTAACATAACAGAATAAAAGCGAGCAGAAGCAAAATGGCATTCGAATTTGCCGCCAAATATAACTTTAATTGTTTTTGCCAAGAGCAGATTGTGCCTCGATTAACTATATATATATATATGTATGTATATATGTATTTATGTATATATTTGTAGGTATATTTTGTAACTGTAGTAGTAGTTTCTTTATAGTCCAAATGCTTTAATTCGGATGAAAACTTAGCAAGTATAGTGTATAATAGTTGAAAGCGAATCGACAGAGTTGCCTGCAACTTCTGGCCCAAAACTTGCACTTGGCTGTTTAGTGTTGTTGCTTCTGTTGCTGCTGTTGTTGTTGTTGCTGCTGCTGTTGCTATTGGCTCTATAATGCCAAGAGGCACGAACTGACAGCCGGGCGTGCTGGGAAGCCGGAAGTGCAGGCTGCCAAGCTGGAAAACGTGCGAGATTCTTAAGCAAATTTTCCACAGTTTTTGACATGTGTGACATTAGATTGAACACAGGGATCAGTCGGCATGCATGTGTGCGTGTGGCATGTGTGTTAGTGTGTCAGTGTATGTTTGTGTGTCTGTGTGTGTGAGACTTTCATTATGCTAAGCGTTAGCTGAAGCCGCAACTAATAAAAGCTTTATGGCAAGCATACAAAACTGCCAAGGACATGGCTTGGGTGCCTCGGGGTCCTTTGAGCTTACGCTCTGCACAATGCGGGCTCCATTCAGTTATGTTGGCCTTGCCTCTCTCCTTCTCTCTTTCTCTTTCTCCCTCTCTCTCTCTTGCTCTCTCTCTCCTCTACTCGCTTTGTTTATCTGCCCCGCTCTGTTGTGTAGTGTTTTGTAGGCTCGTCCTGCTGCTGCTGCTCCGTATTTTGTGTGTCTGTGAAAATATTTTCAAAGTCTTAACCTCACTGGCTGAGCAATCATAAATCAAATGCCACTGCGCTACTTTTTGTTGCTTGAGTGCTCACAAACACACACACGCACACGCACACGCACACGCACAGTCACACACACACATATATTCATGCACGCTGTCGTCGTCATCGTGTAGCTTAAATTTTATTTATGGCTCAAACTGTATTTTGTGTGTGGGTGTGTGTGTGAGAGTATTTGTATGTGTGTGTGTGTGTATGTGTGCCTAACCTGCCAACACACGCGTGCTGAAAAAATCGACTAAGAATAAAATAAACTACTGTAAGCACAACCATGAAATACCCTCAATTAAATTAATTGAAGAATATCTTTATTTAATTCAATAAGCAGTTGAACAAGTTAATATTTAAATTAAATAAATTACATCTTATATAATTCTCAAAATTTCCTTACATATTTGTAAGATAATCAGTTAATTAAATATTTATTTTTTTATTCTATAAATATAAAGTTCAGCAATTATAAACTATAGATGTATATTATACTCCCGATAAAATTTTTAATTATTACAATTCGTTATAAATTTTTAAGAAATAAATATTTATTTATGTATTATATATTATTACTGTTCTTGACCAATATCTAAACAATCTATCTTATAAATAAATTATATTCTTATAATTAAAGTTTACTAAAGTTGTTTTCAAGGTAGTCTAATCTTCGCAATTAATCTTTGATTAAAAAAAAAAACAAAATATTTGTTTAAACAATTTTATTTTATTTTTGTTAACAATAATTTTATTAATATATAAATTTAATCCTTATGAAATGAAAAATCGATTGCAATCTCCATTTAAGTTATTTGTTATTTTTATAGGGTATTATACTTGCAGCCTGGCATTTCTGGAGATGGCAGTGAATAAAGTTCTACGTCTATCAACGTGCGGCAGGCACATCGAACCCAGCAATGCGGCATATTGTTGTTGTTTCAACTCTGCCCCGACTTTGCAGCTAGAATGGGGCATAACGAAATTGCTGTGCAATGTGCAGCAAAATAGTTGAAAACGTGGAAGAAATATTGGAATTGTTATATGCAGTGCATGTGGCAAGATAAAGTGCAAATTGAAAATGCGATAAGGCAGAAAAAATAAAACTATTTAAACTATATTTAAAAGAATTTTGCGCAGCATTAACTGCTTTAATAACTAGAGATTGTAGATATTTCTATGTCGATGGCAGAGCATTAAACATTTGCCACGATTTATGCAGATATTTCCATTGGCTTTTGTTGCGCTGTTTTGCGGCTTTTTGCATTTGGTTATTGGCAAAGTCGCATAAAGCATATAAAAACAAAAACAAAAACGCTGGGCTGTAAATAAAAGCAGGCGAAACAAGAAAAAACATTGATAAATTTATTGCGAAGCGCAATTGTTGCAACGCGAACACGGGGCGTATGAGCGACGTCGACAACTGAATGCACAGCTGATTGAAGGCGACATTTAGCCCAAGGCAGAAGGTTGGACAGAGACAGGGAGTGAGTGATAGAGAGAGCATTGACTACACTCGGAAAAATAAAGAATGATTTATTCTACAAATTAAAGCTTTAAAATGAATCTTCTTTATTACATAATTTAAGTGCAAATTGGAATAAAATTCAGTTTAATTAGGGCAAAAAAAATACGGAATTGAGTTTTAATTAAGTAGAAAAAATGATTATTTATTTTAATTTAATCCTAAAAAATTCATGAATATTTAAGCAGAAATTAGGTACAATTAAATAAATTTTGTTGGTTCATTGAACTTTTGACGCCGGCTCTTGATTTAACTACAAAAGCTCTTGATTTTTCTGTCAGTGTTAAAGTCGCCAAAAAGCTGAAATCGTTTAGCTTCAATGGCTTCATTCACCTGTGAGTTTGTCTGTTTTTCTGTCTGTCTGTCTGTCTGTTTGTCTGTCTGTGTGTATTTTGTCTGTCTGTGACTGGTTATATTCATAATATTGTGGCAACAATTTGTGGCATGTGCGAGTTACGCTGGTTTGTTTATGGGCTCAGTGATTTATGCATATTTTCCGCTTTTGTTGCGCTGCTTGTTTGCATTGTTGCCAAAAATGTGTCACGTGCAATGGCTGCTCAAGCGGTTTTAACGCAATTAGCCACAGCAAATGAGCGTCCTGCTGCAAGCACAGGCTTATCGTCATTATTCTTATCCCCATCATTATCGTGGCCATCATTATTAACATCATCAGTAGCAGCAGCAAGGGGAGGGGCAGGAGGTGCAGAAGGAGCAGAGCTGTCGTTGTCGTTGCTGCTGGCCATGCGGCACGTGCAACATGCGTATGGGATGTTGTCGGACGCTGACCTGCCCATATATAAAAAGAGATACATGTGCGTATTGCTTTCTCTCTCTCTCTCTCTCTTTCTCTCACTCACTCTCTCTTTCTCTCTCTCTCTCCTTGCTGTCGCTGTCTCTTTTGTTCCGCATTGTGGCACAATGAACTGACAAGTGTAATTATGTTGCTGCGTTGTGTGTGCGTATATTGGCTGCATGTGTGTGTGTGTGTGTGTGTGTATCTGTGTGTGTGTGTGTGTGTGTTTTCTGGCTCGCTCTACATAACCGCTGATTGCAAGTTTATATCCGCGCAGTTCATGTTGAGCACCTCTCAGTCCGCTGCTTCTCAGCGCCCCACTTGGCTACCCCATGCTGTCTGTTGTGCCGGTGCAAATGATGGGCTAACAGTTACCCTGTATATTGCAGCGCATAGTAGTCCGTACTGTATAATAAAAATAAAACTGAAATAAAAAATCTGAGTTTTAAAGCAAGTTTATCATCACTTCATTAATGCAATTATCAATTTAATTATTTTAGGGCATCTATAAATACAAGTTATTAATAATAGTAACAGCAAAACATAAAATAATTAAAATAAATAATAATAATTCAGGGCATAGTTTATATTTATTTACCTATCGATATTTTCCATATTTCTAAGCGATATATCAAATGAAATCGATATGGGTTGAATTGGTTTTCGATATCAATCTTGTCGCTTTAAATGCTGACCATTAATAACAGTTATGCTTTTAGAGCTAGTTGAACACTTCCGTTTCTTTTCAAACTTACAGGGTATATAACAAGCGGCAACTCTATGTACATACATACTTACTGAGCTATGTATGAGTATGCCAGTATTCGCTAATTGGCTGGTACGATGCGAGGGCTCCATCCAAGTGTATCCCTTTTTATGCAACTGTCGGTTGATGCGCCCGACAGTCAACATTAGGCAAAGTTTTTCGGCTGTGTTTATGCGGTGATTAGTTGCGGATTTTTATGCGCCAACGATGAGCGGCGCTATAGAAGGTAGTTAAGCAGTAGTTTATACCCCAATAAGCTCCCCTTTCCCTCCCCCTTCCCCATTACAAGTAGTGAAACTTCATGGAATTAGCAGCGTATCAAGTGGATACGGTTGACAGAGGTCGAAGCAGTAGAAGCAGAAGAAGCAGCTGAAGAACATGGCTAATTAGTGAGTTGGAAATCTATGTTAAACATTGGCAGGGGAAGCTGCTTCAATTAGTCTAATATCACAGACTAAAAGTAAACTAATTCTATGAGTGCATGCTGTTTAGGAATTCTATGAATAGCTGATTAAATACTGTATACATTAAGCATACAAAATTTATAAGAAATAATAAAATTTATTTATTTATTTAACATTAGTAGAATTTAGGTTTACAAAAGTTAAATATACTATGGGGAGCCATGGCATCAGAGGCCTTCGGCTGCAAATAATAAAAATAAAATTAATAAAATAGTAGAAAATAAATAACAAATAATAAATGTATCCAAAAAATAACAAAATATAATATTAAAAAATATCTTAGAAATGCAAAAATGAGGCTGAAAATAATATTGTTTATATGATACCTTAGTTACGAAATTGTCAATTAAAACAAAATATTCTTCTGTTAAGATAGAGAAATAAAAATAGATCATTTTTATAAAAATTTTTCACAATTAGCTTTTATCCGAAACCTGTAATGAATTTATAAAATACCTATTTAAATTTAATGCAGATTTGTGGCAAACAAAAAAAAGAATTTTGACATTTTATTGGAGATCTTAAATATAACAATTTTGAAAAAAAAAAAACCCTTATTAAAACTAGTATGTTTCGGTATTAATTTTGATTTTATTTTACTGAACTATTCCTAACTCCATTTTGTAAAGTTTTACAATAATTGTTATAAACGATAGTTATAACAATTTGATTTCACAGCCAAACATAAGAGTATATTATTTGTATTTCAGTTCTTGTCCTGAGAACAGCTCCAACATTATGAGTCTGACAAAAAGTGTGCTGAAAAATAAACAAAATTACGAATGTAATGAATATAATAATGATTTAGTGGCCAAAAAGTTGAACAACAACACATTTTCATCACAATTCATAATTTAGTAGACCGCAAAATGCAGCGCCGAGGCGCAAAAAGGCCAACAGGACAAGGCAAGAACTGGCATACATGAGGCAGAGGCAGAGGCAGAGGCGGTGGCGGAGGCAGGGGCGTGGCAGAGTAGACAACAAAGAGGCACTTTAAGTGAAACTAAACAGCGTTGCAAGTGACGTTGTCGGATTGCGGTTGCAACTGCGACAGACTGCGGCAGCAGGGGGCAGCAGGAGGCAACAGATCTGGCCATGTTTTTCGAATTGGCTAAGTGTCCTGCCCGGTGTTGTTGTTGTCGCTTGCCTTGTGCCTGCTTGATGGCCATGTTGTCGGCTGGGGCTATACAAATTAAAATTAATGATGCACTCACAACGGGCGAACAGCAAAGGAGACAGAGGGACACACAGGGGGAATCACATAAAAACTACTTTACATGCGGGCTTCGTGCAAGAAGGACAACGGTTAAGCTCTTGCACCTGCCAGGCGCTACAAGCAGACAACAAAGCTAGACAAGCAACTAATTTAATGCCAAAATGGCATCTCTACAAACATGGCATGCCCCTTTGCCCGCTAGACAGTTGGGGGCCCAGTTGTTTTCTCACCTTTTTGCCCGCTTTGTGGCCATTTTGTTGGGCTTTTTATTCGAGTGTTTGAAATAATGTTGCATACGTTAAGGCGCCGCTTGCTAAATGTTTCCCATACACACACATACACATAAAGTACAGGCACACAGACGCAACTCTCTCTCTATCTCTTACTTTGTCTCTCGCTTTCTCTCTTCTCTCTCTCTCTCTCTCTCTCTCTCTCTCTCTCTCTCTCTCTCAGATCTGCCTCCCTCTGCTGAGTGGCTAAAATATGTTTATGTAGGTCGACTGGGGGAAACCACTTCAATTTATTTTTTGACCAACATATGGCAGCCAGTCCCAACCCCTGCCTCTGACCCTCCTCCTTTTCCAGGAGTGGGGGACACTTTTTTGCTGTCTGTGGAGGCTGAGGGTGTCTGCTTTTGGTTAGTTAGCTGCCGACTGTATACGTATGTGATACAACAACAACAACACAAACAACAATAACATAAAATACACACGCTGGAAAAACATAAGCCTGCTGATTGCACAGGTGCAAATGAACGACTTTCAGTTACCCATTAATCTGAAAATACAACTTAAGTAATAAGTAATCGATATATATTTAACAATGTGCTGACTTATTAAATTACCAAAAATTTACAAAATATCTAAAAATAATCTACAATAAAATACAACAAATTTTAAAGAAAACTGAATTTTTTCTGGAGATAAAAATAAATATTTGTCATATCATTAATTGAAAATCAATTGCCACATAGAGCTAAATATATAAAAATCGCAGCGAACTTCAAAATCAAATATTTAAATATCTAGGAGATATATAAATAATAATAATAATTAAAAATGTAATTAATTTAATTAAATTTATTATTGTTTTTAGCACTTAATACAATAAAATGTCCCAAAATCGAAAACATCTATAGACTACAATTTAGTTGTATTAAGTAATTGTTAGTTTTGCATACCCTTTGGGTTGCAGCACGTTAACAGGGTATAAAAAACACGGGCCACATTGTTTCCGCTTTGCTGTTGTTTGGCTTTGTTTTGTTTAGTTTCAGTTTCCGTTTCAGTTTCACTTTGCTTTTTATCAGCACATGGTTAAAAGCGTGTATGAACGTCTGTCCCTCTCTCTCTCTCTCTCTCTCTGTCTGTCTGTCTCTTTCTCTTTGTCTGTCTGTCTGTCTGACAAGCGTTTTATTGTTATTTCACTTTTCATTATTGAAACAAACACAAATACGAGCCAAGAGCAGTTCTTTTCATCAGCATTTCAATTAGGTTCGATGCGGCATGCACCATTTACTCGCTGCTTTAATGGGCGGCTAAAGCAAGCGTATCAAGTGGGCGTGGCATGCCGCAAAAACCTTTTACATGCTTCGTTGCCTGCCAACTTCGACTGCGTCCTCATGCAGCTTCAAGTGTTTCGGCCGTGGCGACAAAGTAAATTAATCCATTAAGAGACTGCTGCCGCCCCCTGCCCCGCCCCCCAACACTTCTTTTGCACTCAGTTTTAAGTTCTCTCTAGCGATCTGCTTTAGTTTTTTCTACTTCTTCTACTTCTGCTTCCACTTGGTGACGCTGACGTGACTTGGCATTGGCTTCGCTCCGACAGCAGCTGCCGCAGATGAAGTTGTAGGGGGCGGGGCAGGGGCAGGGGCAGGGGCAAAGGCAGCAGACAACAGTTTTCAACTTGAACGGCTTACACTTCAATTAAGTTTGAGCTACCCACGGCTGACCAGAACTCGAGGCCAGTTCGAGGCTAGCTGCCCAGACCAACAAGGAAGGAAGTCGAGTGAAGCCATTGATGATGGCGGAGGCGAAGAAGATGGCGGAGAAGATGGCGGAGAAGATGGCTGCAGCATGTGCAATTTGGCAGCAATTATTGCAGCTTGCCAATGCCAAGAGTCAAGCGTGGCAATGAGCGACAGAGATGGCCACAGCTTTTGCCCATATAAATAAATTGAGGTTAATGACAACAACAGCAATAACAACAAGCACTCGACACAAAATGGCGGCTGGGGGCCATGTTCATTAATGCCGCCCGACGCCATAAATAAAGTATCCGTATTCCGTGTCCATATCCATAGACATAAGTATATGAACTCAAACATGCATACATATATGCATATAATATGCATGTGTGAGTCTATGTGTGTGTGTGTGAGTCTTTGTGTGTGTGTGTGTGTGAAGTGCATGAGGAACACTTAATAACCATGTCGCTCGGCGGTGAACAATTTAAGGCTAATTTTGTTGTCCCAGTGAAATATGCCGTCGCTTGCATATTAAATATAATGCCTCCAGCTATGCACAGTGGAGCAAACACACAAATATGTGAGCAAATAAATTGAACTAAGGAACAAGATTATATCAATAGAGATTAATTTATTAATTTAATTATATATACAAAAATATTAATAAGAATAAAAAAAAAAGTTTAATTATATGAAAGGCATTTTAAATAAATTTTATAAATTCATCTTGATTTACTTGTTAATCAGGTTACAAATTGTTTCAAAATACTAATAATAAATAGATATTCTCCAGAATCTTTTTATTTGTATTTTATATATTATGTAAAGTTTACCCAAAGCATAATTTTAATAATTTTTGTTTTTGTAAGTATAATATATAAAAATGTTTATTTTATTTTTATGGTAGACTATTATTGTAATGTCGTAATTTTTTTACCATGGTGAAGTATAATAATTTTATTATATTTATACAAGTGTAACATATATATTTATTCCTATTAAATAGGGTTATGGGTGATATTGACGTTATATTCGTCCAATTTTTTAAGCATAAATAAAACTGTGTACTGATAATTGTAAAATGATTATCAAATAAATAAAGAGTTAGCTATAATCTCGTTATATAAAATACGATTTATACTAAAATACATTTTCTAAAATATTTAGGAATTTTTATGGCAGAAGTGTTGAGCGACACCCATGGTAGATTGTTAGAAACGTATTATATATGCATAAATAATACAAAATATAAATATGAGCTAACTCAAGTCGAGGCTGAGCGATGCTGCGAGCGTGTTGACAGCTCAGTTTTTTATATTTTATGCCCGGCTTTTATTCTGCCTTGTTGTCTTGTTGTCAAGTACAAAGAAATTTCTCCTTGTCTGCGTGCGGCTTAGTGTAAGTGTTGCTGTATGTGTGTGTGATAGAGAGAGCGTGTGTGTGTGTGTGTGTGTGTGTCGTAGCACATTATGCAAATTATTTGCACGAGTTTTCAATTTTGGTAAAACGCTTTGGGGCTTTATTAGGCCACAGCAAGCGAAGTTGGGTATATCAAGGAATATGATTAAAATGATATTTGATGGCGCAAACTTGAACCCAGCACAGATCGACTTAAGCAAAGCAAATTAAGTTACAAGCAGAAGATATAGATGGAGAGAGGGAGAGAGGGAGAGAGGGAGAGAGAGGGGAAGACAGAGACGTGGACAGTGCATAAATACGAGCGTTATTTAAAGACAAATATGTTGGGTTTTAGCCCAGTTAAGTGACTTCAGCAGTAACCCCAAATGCCTCTTAGCTTCCGCATGTGTGTTGTTCCAAAGACAACAAGAATTCTCCTCACTCTCTCCCTCTCTCTCTCTCTCTCGCACTCTCTCTGTCTCCCTCTCCGACTGCAGTTTTAAGTAAACACAACATAAATTGCACAGGCAACAACTTATTCACTTTTGTTTTGATAGTCCGCAAATGACCCCAAAAATAAACTAGCAAAACGGATGTATATAGTGCGCTCTGCTTCTTCCAGTTTCTCCCTGTTTCTCCCAGTTTGTCCCACTGTCAGCTCAGTACGTGGTATGTATGTGTCCCCAGTTGCAGTCCGGTTGCTCCTTGGTCCAGCTGTAGTCTCTGTCTCTTGGCCAGCCAAATGAGCACTGACAGCCAACTACAGCAATTTTCTTTCTTCGGCTTCAACTTGTATACATTTTGCACGCCACAGAAATAACAAAATTTTGCGGTTCTTTCGCTCTGTCTCTCTGAGCCGAGCAGATCCTCCATTTTGTACTGGTCTGTGCCATTTGTAAATAATTATAAAGCAAACAACTGGCCAAGCAACTTTTGTGGTTAGTTTAAGCGTCCAACTGCCTGTGCCATGTTAGCCCTTTTGTTGCCTGTTTATTGCTTTTCACACGAACTGTGTTTAAATAAATTCAGTTTTAGCTTTAAGCTGTACACTGAGAAAAAAATGCAGTTCTTCTTTAGTTTATCCAAATTGAATTTGAAATGCATCTGAAAAATTACATTTAAATCTAAATAGAGAAATCTTCAAACCACTTGAAAATTAAATAAAATAAATAATATTGAATAGAAATTAAATATTAAAATAAATTAAAATAATATTTTTAAAATCTTTTAAGTTATTTTAATATAAAACTACTTTTTATTTTACATTCTCCTATTCCCCTCCTATTAATTAAATCCGTATTTTAAATACTTGTTTAAAATTGTAAATATTTAAAGATATACATTCTTGTTTCTAGAATTTGTTTTGTATTATAACACAATATTTCTTTTTGTGTATACAGAAAACTTACACGAGTTTCGGTAATTGCTTGCACTTAAGTTCAAATATTTTAGTTTCATTCAATTAAACACTTTTACGGCTTTGAGCTTGAGTCAAAGGGGAATTAAAGCTGCTTGGCAATTCCAATTAAAATTATCAGCATTTAGCAGCACTGAGAGTAAAACTAAATTAACATTAGCCAAGATTAGCAGTCAGCAGTTTCTTGGCTGTATTTGGCGCCTTTAAGCCAGCTTTTCATTATGCCCCAAATGCTAATTGAACCAACAACAAGAACAGCAGCAACAACAACAACAACAACAACAATTGCTACAACAATGATGCGTGCTATAAACGTGGAAATTACGTAAAAGCGATAACCATAACCACGTAAGCGATGCTCACGTGTCACGTTATAGCATCCTGAAGGGGGTTTTATGTGCAGCGCAAATAAGAGATGCCTCACATGCCACAACACACACACACACGCACAGCCTTTCTCTCTCCTTCTACACACAAAAATTAATATGCCCGACATATGGCAAGGCCATTTTAATGGGCAACATCACGAGGCAGTTGCCAGTTACCAAACAATAGAAATGACAGCTGCCAACTGAGTATTACGCTCAAGGACCTGCCTTTCCTTCCCTTCCCTTTCCTCCCTTCCTTTCCTTTCCTTTGCCTTCCCCTATCAGCTCATCAATGTACATACTTAAAGCTGCTTGTTACTGACAGCTAACGAAGCTTATTCTTATTATAAATTCTATTATCGTTTATCTGTGCAAAAAAAAAAATACATTTTTATATGCTACTTCGATTGTCAACTCATTTAAAATTAAAATCAATTGAACAACTTGAAGATTCCGACAAGAAATCGTCCTTATTTGGAGCAGAGTGTTGTAGTAAAATATCGGATTCTTTAGCTTTTAAATATATACTTTAAGCAAAATTCTATAGGCGCAAAAATAGTTAGTTAGTTTGACTTACAAAAAAGTATATAATTTTCTTTGCTTATTATAATTTAAACGTTTGTTAAATTAAATTTCTTTCAGCTGATTCAAGCCTGAAGTTCGTACTTCTGAAAGCTGGCAATACTCGTATGAAAACCCTAATATATTCAATATATTCCATTTATTTTATTCAATACCTCGGCTGCCAATGAATTTCCAAACACGAGCATGTTATCAAAATTGATTTGATATGTATTAGAAAAGTTGCTTATCGGCAGCAGCTGCTGCTGTTGCTACCTCTTGCTACATTATCAAAACAAATGCTTGTTCACTTATCTGTTGCCGTCGCTGTTGCTGTTGTTGTTGTCAGGCGCATTGCACATACGCCATGTTGTCGGCCAACTCATTTCCTGCTATCGAATTTCCAAATTTCCCCCGACAGCTGGCTAAGGACTTGACGCCAACTGGCGTGGCTCATGTTCACGCTGATTGCACAAAGCCCTTGGCATTTGCAGTAGAAAATGCGAAGCAAATTAATGTTTGCAACAAGCTGAAGAAGCAGAAGAAGAAGAAGTAACAGAAGAGGCGGCATGAAGCAGGGAAATGTAATATCTGCTACATGGCAATGCGATGGCAATGCTTCAATGTTTTTCTTTTGAGCCCCAAGACTAAGCCTGTGTATTGTGATTATGTGCCGATAAGTTTCTCTTGGCTTCGCGTGCCACATGATAAATAAACAAACAGTAGCAGCGACAACAAAATGTGGCAAGCATCTTTGGCGCGTGCGTCTTCTTCTGCTGCTTCTAAGAAAGTGTATATTTAGACACTGTAGTTTTAAAAAGTACAAAACGGTTTATTAAGTGAGTGCAAATAGAAAATATGTCTAAGAGCCGGAAGTTGGCAACCTTCGTTTGTCCGTTCAGATAAGAAACATCAAAGATATGCACAGACAATTCGCTTGACTTGGAACAGTGAATTCGCGCATAGTTTGCCTCTGTATGTTGGGTACATTGCGGTATATTGCAATATTAAGTACAGGTTCTCCTTTTGTCTGTTACATCCGACTGTAGCCATCCACCCAACTTGTCAGCTTCGTTCTTACTCGTATATTTTCGTTTGATTTTGCTCATGACTGCCATTAAACATGGCCGTATATTTATGTGAGCCTTAAATAAACAAATCATTATCGATGCGCATTATAAATTTTGACTTTGAAGCGCCGCCAGGGGGCTATTAAAGCTACAAGAATATTGACAGCGATTCATGGCAATTTCCTAATGACAAAAACACTTGTAAAATCACATTGAATAATATTGCATCTGTGTCTTTGAGCGGATTAATTTCCGGCATTTAGAGCTAATGCCCAACTGTCAGGGCTAACCAAATGTGCAGGCAACAGAAAGAGAGGGGAGAGATGGTAGAGAGGGGTAGGGGGATTGCTTACAATGAACAGGGAACCAGCAATCGATGCAATCGGCTAAGGACCAATTTACCAACATGTCATCGACTGGCAGCCGCACAAAGGGCGGCAGCAGGAAAAGGGGAGAGGGACTGAGGTAAAAGGCTCTGCAGAGAGGTTTAGATTTGCACACATTACCACTCAATCTTCATATATGTGATATGCAGGATTTATACGTCTTCCTCTCTATCTATCTGGCTCTCCCTCTCTCGCTCTCTCTTTCTCTGTCTCTGTCTCTATCTGTGGCTAGGTCTACGCTCTGGCCTCACAACTTGCACATAATGTCCACATGGCCGCAAAGATTTATTTACAATTGTGTTGAGACATAATTCCTTTTGATCGATTGCGGAATACAACTCCAACCCAATCTATGTCTCTGTCTATATCTCTGTCTCTGCCTCTGTCTCTATTTCTATCTCTCTCTGACTATGTATATCTGTCTCACTGTATGCCTGCATGCGCTGCCATTGCGGTCAGCCATAAGTGATGATTCTTTTGGCTTTGCTCGCTTCCCCGTCTCCCTCCTTGGCTCCCTCTTTGACTGCACTTTCTGTCTTTGATGCAGAATATTTACTGCAACTGGAAAGATTGAGGAGGAAGATGCTCGTATGCTGCAGATTGCGGGGCTGCATATGCAGTCTATGTGCTAAATTATTTGCGGAATTTATGTGCCTTTGATTTCATTGTAGAAGAGCACAAACCAGGCACAAACCAGGCACAAAGCACAGCATTCAATTTATAGCTGGCCCATAATTTGTGCTGGTCTAAAGAGGCAAGATGCAATAGGACAAGCCAGTTAAGCGAGTAAACATTTCTATAAAATAAGTAACAGGTTACAAATATTTGAACTGAATTTATATATTGATAAGTATAGAGTGTGATATAAAAAGTATTGTCTCGAACTGAATTTTGGTATTTATTTTATGTGAAATTATTAGGATTAAGCATGATCTGCTGAATAAGCATTGTCAGTTGTGATATAATCAATATATTTTTTAATAATTAAAATTGTTTTTATAATGTTATTTATAATATATTTTATTTATCAAGGCTCAATTACACAAGCACACACACATAAATAGTGTGAAGTTGCTTGCGCTTGCTTAAAGAACCAGAAGAGTGAGCAAAAAGGAGAACGGCCAAGCGATGCTCATTAGTGATGCCTCGGAGCTTATGCATAGAGAGCGGTCCATGTGTCCACATGTTCTTTTTAGACAAGCCGGCTACTCGCTGCATTATTTGTAATGCAGGAGGTATGCTTGGAGAGCCAGCACGGAGAGCGGCTAAGCGCTGCCTAGCAGCTTATGCATAGAGAGCGGTCCATGTGTTCTTTATAGGTGAGCCGGCTACCCGCTGCATTACTTGTAATGCAGGAGGTATGCTTGGAGAGCCAGCACGGAGAACGGCTAAGCGCTGCCTAGCAGCTTATGCATAGAGAGCGGTCCATGTGTTCTTCATAGGCGAGCCGGCTACCCGCTGCATTACTTGTAATGCAGGAGGTATGCTTGGAGAGCCAGCACGGAGAACGGCTAAGCGCTGCCTAGCAGCTTATGCATAGAGAGCGGTCCATGTATTCTTTAAAGGCGAGCCGGCTACCCGCTGCATTACTTGTAATGCAGGAGGTATGCTTGGAGAGCCAGCACGGAGAACGGCTAAGCGCTGCCTAGCAGCTTATGCATAGAGAGCGGTCCATGTGTTCTTCATAGGCGAGCCGGCTACCCGCTGCATTACTTGTAATGCAGGAGGTATGCTTGGAGAGCCAGCACGGAGAACGGCTAAGCGCTGCCTAGCAGCTTACGCACAGAGAGCGGCCGATGTGTTCTCTCACCACAGCTGCAGATTAGTGGGTGAGTTTTTTTGGCTCTTTTTTTTTTTCTTATTCTCGAGAACTGATAAGAGACAGCGGCTGCGCAGCCTGCAAGCACTATAAATACAGCTGCTGCAGGGCTGCTGATCACAGTGTAGTGTCTGTGGTCAAGTGGGTAGGATGTGTCAAGGGCGCTTAAGTGGAGTGACGAGTGTGATTATTATAATAAATATTTGTTTATTAATGTTTGAAAGCCATTAGTTTGTGGATCTGGGGTGTGAGAATGGCAAGAGTTTGATGTGAGCGGTATTGAGCTGCCGCTAAATCTGGCACACATAAAAAAGTAAGAATAATAAGTATTGCTTGTTTTTTTTGTAAAAATATAAAATTGTTTATTTTATTTTTTGTATGGTTTACTGTTACTATATATATAGTAATTTCTACCATAGTGACATATTATAATTTTATTACATGTATAGAAATGTATATGTATATTTAATCTCATTAAATTAGCTCTGCGTGGCCTTCGGCTATCAAAAATTGAAATTTTATATTTTTTGATACTTATTTCAGAGCAAAGAAAATGCGTAGTTTGCGGCACAGCTGAAAGCTGGGATTTATATTCATAAAGCTTATGATGACCACAAAACTTATGATGGCAACTGCTGCTGCTGCTGCTCAAGTGGTTCAACCTCAGATGACAAGCGCCTTCCTCTCCTCCCTACTCCCCTTGACCACGCCTTAAGCAAATGCAATCCGTTTCAATTGCTAAACAGCATTTGGAGCATTCATCACAAATGCGCACTTAACGCAGTGCGAAGGCTGAGAGCTCAGAAGGCTCAGAGAGCACAGAGAGCTAAGAGAGGCAAGAGCTTGCTTGAGTCGTCGGAAAGAAGAAGAGAGAGAAAGAGGATGTATGTATGGGTGTGTGTGTGTGTGTAGCATAAATCCTTAGAGTGTGCACTTAACTCCTTTTTACGCTGCGACAAAGTACATTTACTAATGACCAAGTCAAACAATGGCGTCCCTGCTCAAGCAGGGGCGGAAGTGGCAGTAAACGCAGGGTGAAGTGAAAAACTGCAGCAAGGCAAGCGTAAGGCAAGGAAAGGGGTAAGGGGGGGAGGGAGAGCGGGGTATTAGGGGCGCAGCGAAGTAGCAATTTGTGCGCTCAAGGCGGCAGCTAACTGCAAGATGGTGACAAAGCACGCAAAACGGCTCAGCAGCAGCAACAACAGCATCATTATGGTCACGCTGCTCAACACTGGAACTGCTCCACAGTCAACTGTAAGTGTTGGCAAGCAGCGGCAGCGGAGGCATGTTAATTGCAGCAGCAACGGCAAACAGTGGGAATCGTGTTTAAATAGCATAAACGCACACACGCATGCATAAATACACACACACACAAAGAGAAGCATACACTTGCATTTTACTTATAGCAGCAACTCAGCATTTTTTGTTAAATTGAAAGCAAATAAAAAATGCCATCACAATAAAATTAGCCAGACTCCACAATACCCTGCAAACAGTCAGAGGGCGAGCATATAAAACCTATCTCAGTAAAGTACGAAATTAAAGAAAATATAGCATACTTTTCAGCTTATTTAATTTTTGTAATATTCATTAGAAGAGATACAATAAGAAGTTCAATAATTTAATACTAATAAATAAAAATTTAACATTTTTAAGTTACCCAAATCTATTAAAAAAAATCTGATTTACAATTTAAGCAAAAGTAGACATTTTAAACTTTAATTAATATTAATCTATTTTGAGAATATTTATTCGTAAGCTTTGTCTCGAACTGCATCTAAATATTTATTTTATATAATTGTAATAATTTGAGTTTGTAATTAAAAATGTAATTTAATAAGTATATTTTTGATAGCTACAGACATTAAATAAATGCCAACACAGTTGTCTTTAATAGATTGCAGAAATATCTTTAACAAATTAAATAAATAAATTAATTATAGGATAGGATAGGAAAATGTAGGATATTTTCTAGGTTTTGTGCCTCGACAAAAAAAACCATTTGGTTGGTATAAAATGTAAAAATGTAAAAATGTAGCCAACACGAGGCTGAAAATGTAAAATTCACATAGCGAGCGCTTTTAAATGTTGATGAAGTAATTAGTTTCATATGCGGCGCATACGTGTGTGTATTTTCCGAAGTAATTGTAGTTGTGGTAGTGGAAGTTGCTGTAGTATGTGTGCCGCATGTACTGTGGAAAAGTGTAATTGAAAATATGCACAACTTTTGGCGAGAGGCATTGTAAAGTTTTTCCATTTATTAAATTTACAACACAGCGCCAGAGGCTCTCACACATACATATATACTATATAGAGTGTGTGTGTGTGTGTGTGTAAGGATTTAATTATGGTTTTTGGCTCAGCGAGTAAGCCAACGATTTAGTTGTCAGTTGTTGGAGAGTTTTGAAACAAACTTATTGATTATTTCTGGCTTTAGTTGTGCTGTTTAGTTTTAAGTTTAATTGATTGTTGCTTTTACTTTTTACCTTTGCCGTTATGGGGATGCTGCAGTACAAGTCGTATGAGGAGTACCTCGATCATTTCATCAGCATCAACGACCTGCGCTACCTGCGAAACTGGGAGCTCAGCAGGCGCCTCATACGGGATGCCAATGCCAAGAGCTCGATGGGCCGTCTGCTGAGCCGCGAGGAGTTCGAGGAGCAGCGCAGGAAGGAGGAGAACACGCTGAAGCCAAGGGGCGTGACGGTTTCCACGCTCTTCGGACGCAATTACAAGGGCGACGATCAGGTGCTGCAGCAGTTAGCCAGACGGGAGTATCCGCTGCTTAACAAAAAGATATCGGCAAGTTATCGCAAAGAAACTGTTTAAGATTAATTTTCATATTTATATTTTAATAGTCCATCATATTTCTGGTGATGCGCAGCAGAAAGGGTCTGGAGATATCTGGTTATATGGATCTGGAGCAGAGCTTTCGCGATGCGCATTTCAGAAACTCTGAGCACTGTGTCAACTGGCCGGCGATCTTCGAGGGCAGGGCGCGGCTGCTGCCCAGCCCCCGTCACCTGAGCTACTGCAACTGGCATCGCAACAAGGTGCAGTACAATAACAGCGATAACTTCCGGGTGATCCACGAGAGGGCGCACAGTTTGCTGATCATGCACAATGGCGATCACAAGGTCATGTGCGTCAATGCCGGCTGTAACTGCCCCAATACCAAGAATGCTCAGCAGTCCATCTACCAATCCAGCATTTATGGCAACTGTATGTTCTTCGACCATGTCATCAGACGCATGTAGCAATTAGCCGGGCTTAAAGCTGTCCCAACTGTTTGTAATTACATCAACAAAATATGACACGCTCATTATGTATGTATATAGTTCATGTGCCATAAAACTGTATACGGCTACTGGCTTACTTCTCAGTCCGTTGTAATTCAATTCCATAGACTGTCCCCTCTCCGGTTCTCTCTTTCTCTCTCTTTGCTCTTTGTCTCTATGCCATGTTGAGTGCAAAAGCGAATTTGTCGTTGACAGTTTACGTAAATTGCTTTTCATATCTTATCAGTTCGGCTGCGGTGGCCAGAGTTATGCCTGCTGACGTTTTGATGGACATTTTCAGGCCTTGCGCATTGCCTCCCCTGGCAAACTGACCATCCACACAGAGCGGAAATTGCCTCAGCTTTATACAATTTTGATCGTTTTGTGAAAACTTCTTGAACACACAGTATATCGCCTTGACCATGAGTTGGGGTTTTTTATGCTCATAGAATATGTGTAAAACAGGGTATAACTAATTTATATCATAGCTATTTAAGGAAAAAGTCGCTTGTCTATGGGGCGTAGATCTTGACAAATATAGGAGCTAGGTTTATCAAAATTAAAATTTATTTAGCTATAATTTCTAAGCTTATCAAGTTTATTTTAAAAAACAAATATTCCGAACTTTTCCGTCGCAAATAAAAAAAAATTGTTTAGCTAAATAATTCACAAATTTAGCAAATTGTTAATATATTTACAAAATATGCAATATATTTTTATTTTTAGATATTTCAAACCTTAAATGTAATGAATATTGATTAAAAATATTGTATGCCTCTAGCTAATATCTTAATCTCTGCTCAACCATTTGATGCGTTGGCAGTTTTGTCTTTTTCGTATCACATTCCAGCAGTTTTGTCACTTTCAATTATGCGTACAGTTTGCCAACTCTGCCAGCCGTCCTCAGAGGCCTTTGTCTAGGTTCCTGGCTAAAAATTGACAGGCGACTCATGTGAGTTTCGCTTGGCAAGCTCCGCTGAAAGCATGGCTTAATTAAGTCTGTGGGATTTAATGAAGTCTACAGTTTAAAGCCAAGCTGTCAGTCAAACAAGCTAAACAAGCAGAATGTCTTGTATACATTACGTTAAATATCTCAGAACTATGTAATTAAATGCAGTTCCGAGATTTGTGATGCATTGTAATTGCATTAAAATACATTCAACTGCCGAAATAAATGTCATCTATATATCTTGCATAAAGATAAGCAGAAGTCAATATAAATTTTATTAAAATCAAGTGATATTACAGCTTATTTAATTTTAAGCCCACTACCAACATAATTCAGCTCTGATTGACCCACATTCAGCTCACTTTTGATAACATTTAACATGCATTTAAGCAGAGTTTGTGAGCTGAAACTAACTAAATATTTAATGTGCTTAAATTATGATTTAAATGTCATTTGCTTTGGCATATAAAATACAATTTGCATACCTAATTACCAGCGAGTACCTGGGCTAATTTATGCGGCAAACACGCTGCAGAGACATGAAAATACTTGAACTAAACCCTGGCTGACTGTAATTGCAACTCTAACCTTGTCAGTGTCCTTGGGCTAGCAAATTCAATTAAAATAAACACCAAGTGCTCGAGTGCAGATGCAAATGGAATCGGACTACTCAGACTATCCTTTCCAGCCTACCTAGGGCACTAGGGAGCCCTGAGGCAGCCTCTACGAATATGCAAATAAATATTTTTGCTCAATTCGCCAGACAAGTCAGTGCAGCTCTGGGTATAATTGGCCCTGAGGTATGAAACAATATATATTTCATATGCTTGCATTGCCCTCGTCTATCCACAGATAAACTTTACGAAATCAACTCGCAATTTACTGCCGGAATTTGTTTTCCTCTCATAAACAAGTTCCGCTCACACCGATGCCTCCCTCTATCGAAATGCTGCTTTATTTATTTTGTTTAAAGTCAATTGCATGCAGTTCAAATAAATGTTGATTTGTCTGTACCTATGTCAAATTTGTGACAAAAACTCTGACATATTTATGCAATTTTTGTTCGAGTGGAGTTCAACAATATTTGAATATCGTTAAACAATAACTGTAATAAATGTGCAAATAATAATATCGATTGCTTCTTATCGTTTGTCAGTTTAATTGGCTAAATGTGCAAATAATGTCAATGAATAAATTAAATATTTATGCACAAAAAACCATATAGCAAACATTGGCTGCAGGGAAGAAATAATTGCAGTTATTCCAGCAATTGTAAACGCTGTAAATTTGGCTGTTTATGAATTAAATATTTTATGAAATACTATTTATTTTATTGGTTTTATATAAGTGAAATTCTATTTCATTATTGAAATCACAAAAATGTCGCCTGAATTTTAAATATTTTAACTATTATTTCAATAAAATATAAATTAAATATCAAATTGATTTTATTTATTTATTATAAATATTTCATTTACATTCCATAAAATTCGCCATAAATCTAAACCAACCGTTTTCAAGAGTTGCGTTTTGCTGGAATGCCCCTATGCATAATACCCTCAGCAAATGTGTCACGGATCAGAGAGAAAAGTGCTAGTAATTTATATGCTGACCCCAGCCATATGCTCATTTGTTGCCAGCTGGGCACAAAAATCATAATAATATCTCTAAAGGCTGTAAGCTGTCGCAAAATATGCCTAATAAATAATTTAAGCACTCGGAATTGGACAGCACAAGAGCACAAGATGAAGAAAGAGAAACGGTAGGGGAGAGAAAGAGAAGTGAAGGAGGAAGGCATGAGCTAGAGAAATGCCGAAAGCAAGAAACCCTTTCAAGCCAAATAAACACATAAAGCGGCACAATAAGGCCAACGTCAAGGTAGCGCATAAAAACGGCAGCTGAGCAAGGGGCATATTAAATTATGTTGCATGCCACAAATGTCTGCGACTAGGCAGTCCGTCAGCCCGTCGGTGCGTCAGAGGCCAACGAGAGTCGTAAAATGTGACCAATAATGAAAATAACAAAGCAATCAAATGAATGGCTTGCTATACCCTGTAAATAAGTACAAAAACTGGCACACAATAACAACAATTTTAATACTAATTTTAATAATTATTCTTGTGATAATATAAACTTATGATAAATTATTTTGCATAAACAAAAGCGCTCTGAATTAAAGGGAAAATATTGTATATTATTGCAGGGTATTTGAGCAATTGTTTTATTTTATTATGGCCAGCTTTCATTGCTATTAGCCGCAGCTGTGAGACTCTGAACTGATTGAATCGGAGCGGGGCTTCCTGCCACATCCTTCTTGCCACAGCGTCGCTTTTGTCGCAAATGTTGCGAAGGAGTCTCCGATATATATATATATATATATATATATATATACATACACACACCCGTTAGAGCGTAAATTGGCAATGCGAATAGGGCCAAAACTAAAGCATTCTTGAGAGCACAACTTGTGGCTCGGTTAAAGTTTTGCTGTGTGACAAATTGAGCAACTTTCTTGCGGCTTCAGTTGCCACAAATGGCAGCAATTGTTGAGCTGGCTGAAACAAAAACATTAAATTTATCATCGCAAACTCAATTGAATTCAATTTCTCAACAATTTGCTGTGGCCTGTTCTCGAAATTATAATTGAATATCCATGCCAGAATGTAATTATGCCGCCCACTAGGCGTATGCGTAATACGCAGCGTTGGCCTTTTGTTTTCCATGCGATTTCATTTGCAATTGCAGTAGATACTACATACTAGATATATATTTATTTGAGCCACAAATATGAGTGAGCTATTAAAGCGAAAGGCCAAACCACAGACACAAAGCATGCAAAATGGCACAAAACTCTTGCATGATATAAGCCAAATTTATGAGCCAAACAAAAGCTTGTAAACCACAAATCAAAATGCAATACAAAAGCGCCAAACACCAGCAACAGCAACAATAATAACAATAACAACAACAACAACAACAACAATTATGTAACAAGTAAAAGCAATTGTAAATTTTCTAACTGAAGTCATTTTGTCTATATATCATATGTCTGTCTCTGCGTCTATCCAGCTGTCTTGCTGTCTGTGTTTTGGCGGATGCCATAAATAAAATTCAGCAAAAAGATAGACAGGCACACACACACACATACACACACACACACATACACAAGCCGGCAAGTCTTGAGTTGCCATGCAGCCGGAAATTGTTTCGCAACGTGGGAAATGTTTGATTTATGTCTGTTTTGTCAGTGGCCCGGCACGTCTCGCCTCGTGTCGAGTCAGAAGTTGTAAAATGTGTAATTGATGATGTGGCAAGAGCACATAAAAAAAAGGCCAAAATGCCTCCCAACCCAGCTCCGGCTGTATTATGCAGCTAATGTGTGTGTTTTCTTATTTCACTTCTTCCATTTCTTCCATTTTTGTTGACAATTTCGACAAAATGTCCGGCTGCTGGTTAGGCTAAGTGCAGCACGAGCGCGTGACGACATGCAAAATAAGTGACAGCGAGCGGCAAACGGAAACGGAAACGGAAACTGCAGCCAACACACCAGAGAGCACGAGCACCAGAGCACCAAGCTAAATCCGGCCAAGTCCTTTAGGGCGTAAGCCAAATACAATATAATGTTGACCATTTCAGCAACCAGCAAGAAAAGTCATTTTGTTGCAACGCCCACGCCATGAACTGCCATCAGGTAACAACGATATCGGCTATCAACTCGTAGCACGACCAGGTGTCTCGTTATCCCCTCAAATATACATATATATGTGTATATATATATATGTGTATGTTTATATATTTTTTGTCACAACACTTAAGGCATTGCATATTCAGCAGCTTAGGTCAAAGTGCAGCCGTGCAGCAGACATTCAGAGGACAGTGTTGCCAAGGCTAACAAATTGAATTTCGTGTCGATGCTCTGTAAAATATCAACAAGAATTTAGCTTCTCTAAGTATGTTAACTTTTCAAATAATATTTCAAATTATATTTAATTTGACACAAAAACCAAACAAAAGTTACCTAAAGATGTTAGATTATTTGTATTTATTTATTATTGGATTTCGTTTCAATCATTCATCAAATCTTTTTATCGGTAATAAATTTATTATTGTTTTTTTTCGATAATCGGTTCTTTGGATTACAAGCTTTGCGATATATAGCGAAATTTAATGATACAATAAATATTTTTTATTTGACAATCGATTCTTTTTATTAGCAACTTTGTGATTTGTTACCGAATTTAACGATACAATCATACAATAAAATAACGATTAAAATAAACATAAAATAATATAAAATTTGTTTTAAAAACTCTGTTTTTACTACATTTTATAGATTACAGTAAATAAAAAAATACAAATATTATTTATACCCAATATAGAAAAATATTATAAATTATAAACAGATTTTTAAGAAGCATAAACAAAATTCCGAAACCCTCAATATTTCATTCAATTTTATGCCTAAATTTAAAGGAAACTATAATATAAACATCCTACCAAATCCTAGCGACTTCCAATTTAATAAATCGATTTTTTTATTTTAAACCGTCTAAAAAATTAATGGCAGGCCGGCCAACTTAACTTAAAAAAATCAAATTCAGATATATAATTTAATAATTATATATAAAGTAACAAATTCCATACTACAATATTTAACATATACCACAACAAACTGAATCTAAATAGCCCATTAAACTTTTACTATCAGCTACATCTGATTAGTTCAAGATCTCTATTTCTAACTGAACTTAAGCCTTATGCATCTCTTTCGACACGCCAACTTTATGCGCTCTAAGTACACTCAAAAATGCTGAATAAATTTCAGCTGACATTAATACTTATTGCCGGAGTTCTTGCTATTGTCGCAACAGCTCTATTAATTTATATAAGCAGCTGCTAAAATCCTGCTGCATAAGTATGTATTTGCATGCCTAATGCAGTCTGTGCCATTTCGTGGCATTCAGCTGCAGTTCGTGCCCCTTGCCGCCTGTCGCCCGCCTGCTCCAAATACATATATATTTTTCGGCATAAATAAATGTTCATTAATTTATGCGCTGGAGTCGAGCTGCAAGTGGCGCATACTCATAAAGCGATGGCATAAGTTTGTGCCATGCGACAAGAAAGTCAACAAAGGAAGACGAAGTGGCAATGGCGTCGCAAGATGGCGTCCTTGTGCGGCAGTCTGTGGCAAGTGCTTGATACTGATGAATCTTGCCTCATATACTTCGCGCTGCCAGCAAGTTTTGAATAGCTAATGAAGCGAGTATCGATGCACAAAATGCGCAACTAATAGAGCTTGCCAGCTGACTAGAAGACTTGCAACAAAGCTTAAATTAATTAAAATTCGTGTGGAATTTGTGGAGTGCAACAATCTGGATTTTAGCTTTTAGTATAGCTTGTAGCTTATCGTTGATCTTAATGGTCTGTTATGCGCCATGCAATCTATTTACTGTTATACAATTTCAGCTACGAAATTTTTCATTTCGCTGGCGGCGCAATTGTTTCTTTTTTGTCGGCTGCTGCAACAGGGCGTATGCGTTATGCTCATATATTTGCAGCTTATTTCTCTGTTCGTGCAACGCAGAGAGAAATGCATATGTGTGCGAAGCCCGTAGCCCGTAGCCCGCAGCCGTGTAAACAAAGTGCCGTACTCACACACACACACACACTCGCTCACACAGCTGACACGGATAGGCAAACAAGAGTTGCGTTTGTGTGCGTGAATGCATTTTATTTGCGTTTGCTCAAAGGTTTAGCGGCAACAGCATTTTTGATACGGCAAAAGTACAAAAAAAAAAAGAATTTTAAAGTGAATAGCACTAAAAACAATGTAGAGCACCCAAAACTTTCCAAGCTAAGAGATATGCTGTAATATTTTATAGAGGTATTTATATTTTGTGGTTTTATTGTTGCATAAACTGTTGTCGATTAGTTAGTTATCGGTCAGCAATCATCTTGATTGAACTTAACTATCGATCTAACAGTCTTTCAAATGCAGTTTTAAAGCTGTTATCGGCCTGCCGCCACACTTCAAAACGCACTTTCAATTCTTATCGAGTTATCGTTGCTTTTCAGCGTTGCCAATTTAAAAATGCATATATATTTAATTTTCAATATTCTATATTGATAGAATTTTTAATTTTTATTTATTTATTTATATTTTAAAAATTTTTTTTTTCATTTTTGCTGTAGATTTCGTATTTATTCTGTTTTGCTTGGCATTATAAAATTTAATTTTATTGTAGCAACTTCATATTGTTTTCTGCATAGTCTGCACAGGGTATATAAAATAGGAAAAAAATACAAGAACGAGGGCAAATCTTAAAGCGCTTAGTGTCAGCTGTTGTTTGTGTTTTATTGTCATTTTATGGCTTTATCAAAGCTGATAAACAACGTTGCCACTTCAGCGTTTTGCTGCAACCGTTCGTGGCGCCACTTAAAGTGAATAATTTGAAGCATTGCAGTTTTATTGTGCCCTGTGGCAATTAGGCGCATTGTAAAAGCCCGCCGCGGTACGTGCAACATGCCGCATGCCACATGCCACATCAACTTGCAGCGCATAACCGCAAGCCATTGACAGGCAGGCAAAAATAACTGATGGACAACGAGACAAGTGAGAGCGAGAAAAATAAAGAGAGAGAGAAAATGAGAGGGAGAGAGAAATAGAGAAGAAGAGAAACATTTTAAAGGCGGGTTTTATTTGCTTAAATCGTGTAAACATCGCTGCTTCTTTCTTGTTGCAGTTGTTGTTGCACTGTCGTTAAGCGCATAAACAAACGCGGCGTGAAATATTCAATTAAAAGCAGTTAAGTGAAACAATTACAAAGCGAATGCTTGCAACCGTTAACACATACACACACACACACACACACAAACACACACAATCACACAGAGACAAAGTGCAAATGAAGCAACGTCAACACTGGTTAACAGGGTGGTCAATGCGCCATGCACACACTGAGAGAAAAATTGCGCTCTAAATTTAAATTTAAATGAATATGATTTAAGAACTTGAAATATATTTTATAAATTCCAGAAATAGAAATGTTTTAACAGAAATGTTTAGATCTAGTCTATTGAAATGAAAACTCTAAAAACTAGTATCTTAGAATTTGAAAAAAATTATATAAATTTTTAAATTAAGAACATCTGAAAATACAATAAAAATAAAATTTTAAAATTTTAGTAATACGCTGATGAAATTATATATATTTTATTTTATTACTAAAACAAAATGTTACAAAATAAATTTAGGATGAAAATTATCGATAGAATTAAAATTGAATTGGATTGTTAATCAACACTGTCAAGAATGAATTGACACGCAATGGAACTTTGAAGATAAATTTATAATATTTATAATTGTATAGAATTCATTATAGATATAAATATGCACACATTTTTCTCTCTATAGATAAATATATTTATTTTTTGTGTTTAAAGCAAGTTACTTGACCGATTTCGTTCATTGTAAGATATCAAGTTCGCGATAGTTTCAATTACAGAATTCTTGATGTTTTCTCTTTGTGCATGCATTCAATTGCAACTGTGCCAATGTGTGTGTGTGTAGGTGTCAGTGTGTATGCCACACACACACACACATACAATTTTAATTGTGCCACAAACTGAGTTATGCCTGCAATCGATGAGGCATTTATACAAATTTTGCCACCTCGCATTTTGCTGTTGTTGTTGAGGTTCATTGATTGCTGCTATTTACCTGACCGGAAGTGCATTGAAACTGATTGCGTTTTATGCGGCACAAAGGGGGTAAATAACGGCATTAAATATGTTCGTTAGTGCTTATTGCTATTTATTAAAAAAATAATAACAGGAAATGGATTGACAAGCGCACACCGGCATCAATTTTATATATGCTGGGTTGTGTTTACCTCCCATCGAACATTTAAACTGATTTAAAATTTAATCTAACATGCAAATAACAAAGCTACAAAATAAATAAATTCGCAGGTGTTAGAAAAAATAAACAAAAACATTAAATGATTCTAAAAGGTTTAAAAAACGTTAAGCCTTTTTAAATTGGTTTTAACAAATCGCCATTAAATGACAAATGAAAATTAAATTATGAAATAAATTCAATAGATAACAAATTCGAAAAAAAAACTATTATTATTTTTTTTAATTTGAAAATTGACTGTAGAACTATTTAGCTAGCTTCTTTTAAAATTAAAACAATTCTCTTTGACATCAAGGCACTTAACCAAATTTGCCGAGGCTTAAAAGGTTTTTTAAATAAAGACTTTTCTAAAGCCTATAACTTTTAAAGGACTTTTCCTGCAGTACACAGCAGTAAATCCGTTTGGTATTTGCTTAGCCTAAAAATCAACGTTGACACATTTAATTTCATAATCCATTTAGAGGCAAACTTCACAAGAGTTCTGGCACTTATCTGCATTATGTATCTATAAATAACTCAAGCTGTTTACCAATTCAAAGTTCTTGTAAGAGGATAAAACAACCCACTCGGCTGCCTGTTTTCGAACTTTCCCAAAAAGATAAAGTGAAATGAAAATAAAAATAAAAATGAAAATTGAGAAGCCAAAACGCACTTGAAGCAGTTTTCTGCTTGTTTTTTTGGCCAACAAACTAAAACACACATACTTATTTAATTCGTAGTGGTTTTTCATCGCTTCTGCTTCTACTGCAGCGTAAACTCTTAAGTTTTCGGAATGTTCACACAGTTCTTTGTGGCCTCAAAAGGGAGAGAGGGGAAGGAAAAAAAGAAAACATAAGTAGAGAATACAAAAAGAAGGAAGGCAGAGAAGTCACCTTCATTTAAAATTTTAGCAAAAGCCGTCAACTTGAGCGCCCATTGCTGGATAATGTGAGGCTTTGGGCACACCGAAAGATCCACAAAAACCACCACATATGTGTGAGTGTGTGCGTGTGTGTGTGTGTGTAAGTATATATTACATACATACACCTGCTGCGGTGACATTTTACGGCTTTTTCTTTGTTAATTTCATTTCAGGCATTTAAAATGTGCGACGTTTGCTGAAGCTGACAACTAAATACACACACACAATACACACACACACACACACACACAAACCGCACACACATGCACGTGCTGAAAGTTTGTCAGTATGTGTGTGTGTGTGGAAAAGTCTTTTGGCAACTTTTTTAATGACTTCGCCTGGGAGCCCCACCATATAAAGCAGAGTCTGCTCGCGTGCCCGAATATTTAACCACAAACGACGAGACGTCAAAATTAATTAGAAATAAAATTAGTTTTTAATGCCGACGGTGACTTGCCATCTCTTTCACATTCTCTCTCTCCCACCCTCCCTCACTTTCCTGCGGCTCTATAAAATATACTTTGACAAAAGTAATGAAAACCAAAAACTTCTTATCAAAACTTTGCGCCGCACATGAAAAGTTTGCTCTGATGAAGATTTTCCAAGAAAATGATTTAATTTTAATTAAAGCATATTCCAACAAATTCCAATTTGTTGTGCTTTAAGTTGTATTTCAATCTTCGATACTCATTTTGTTCGAAACCCTTTTCCACACATCTATATGTAGTTCTTATCGATAAATTATTCGCTTCGATTTTTCGCGACCGATTTAAGTGAAGTGTCTCTTTATAATTTAAATAAAATAAAACATAAAAACCTTGTTATCGATTAACTAATTGCTAAATGCAGCATTTATAATTTAAATAAAATATTAATATTTAAATAAAAGTAAGCATACAAAAATTGTGCTTGGAGTTTGCGATTTATTGTCTTAGACTGCAAAAGAAACCACTTTTTTTTAAAACGGCATTGATAGCGTAAACTAAACTTAGCTGGGATAAAACCAGAGATATTCCCTGCTGGAAACCACACAATAGAGAAAAGGCAAACGCATCAGGGCAGCTGTGGAAAAAGGGCAAGGAAGACAAGCATCAGGAAGCAGGAAACGAAGTTGCTGCCACTTTAGCTGCAAATCCTGCCGCCGAAAAAAATATCACGCAGAGCACAAAACCCTAGGGAAAAGTTCCCGTAGTTGCGTATTGAAAGGTGAACAACTTCAACTGCAACCGCAGCAGCAGCAACAACAAAAATACAGAGCGCCTACAGTCGGTGAATTATGAAGAGGATAAGGGAGATAGGTGGTAGGAGGGGAGGGGAAGCTGCTTGAGTACAGCTGACACAAAAATCAACGCATGGAAAGTGGGACAAGTGTCAAAATCACTTAAGTGCGAATGCCACGCCAAATAGAAAGAAAAGCGAAATCAGCCAGGCGAACGGACAGACAGACAGACGGACAGACAGAGGACAGAAATAGAGACTCAGCCACCTTCAAGGATGACGCTGATGATGAGCATGCTGAAAAACCCGCTAGACAGCCAGACAAAAGCACGGACAGACAGGCAGACAGACGGAACGGAACCGAACGGAATATGAAAGACAAGCCAAGAAGGAAACGGATTTAAGTAGTGGCTACCAGAGTTGAGAACAATAGCAGAATTTCGCCAAGGGTTTTTGGCTAGAAAAGCATGACTCTGAATAGTTCTTGTTGTCAGCGGAATCGTTGTTGCCAGCTGCTTTGTTGCCTGAACCATGCCACTTGGTTATAACTGCAATTCTGGCTGCCAAAGTGCTAAATGAAAAGGTAGCAGGCGACATCATGCAGCTGACAAGCTCGCCAGATAAGCACAAGCTTCTGAAAAGCAACAAAAATAAAAAACAAAATCCAAGAAAAACGGAAAAAAAAAGATATACCAACTCTGTCAATCCAAATAAAATATTGATATTGTATCCACTTGACAAAGAAAAATAAGAAATACATAAAAGTGAGCCAATTCAATAAAGAGAGCAGCAACACGGAAAAATATTTATTATACAATAATTCTGTATATTTTAAATTAAATTTATGCTTAAAATAAAATTTTTACTTTTACAACTCAGTTCAATTATAGGCAATTTTAAAATAATATTATTCTTTATTCTTCTTTCATTTTTAATATTTATTTAAATTATTACATTATTAGTTGTGTTCCCTATACTAATAAAATGGCGGAATTCTTTAATATAACATAATTATTTATTATTAACGAATATTTGTTTTTATACCCTGTGCCCATTGAAAAATGGGAAAACAGGGTTAATAACTTTGTCAGAATGTATGTAACAGGCAGAAGGAGGCGTGGCAGACCCCACAAAGTATATATATTCTTGATCAGGAAGACGAGCTGAGTCGATTTAGCGATGTCCGTCTGTCTGTCTGTCTGTCTGTCTGTCTGTCTGTCTGTCTGTATGAACGCGTCGTTCTCAGCAACTACAAAAGCTAGAGATGCCGTTTTGGTTGCTATAGATAGGTAGTTATCTTACGCAGATCAAGTTTATTTCGAAAATTGGACGCCACGCCCCCTTGACGCCCAAAAATTAATAAAACCCAAACAACCTCGTGTTTTTTAACATAAAAAGTTGAATAACAAGCGTAATATTAAACATAGAAGGTTGTTATTTGGAATATAAGTTCTCTTGTATGATATTTAACTATCATGAAAAGCGCATTGAAATCGGTTAAGAAACACAGGAGATATAAGCTTCACAATAGTTGAACCTAAAAGTTCAAAAACAAGCGTAATATTAATCATAGAATGTTGTTATTGTTGAATATATATTCTCTTATATTATATTTAACTGTCCTGAAAAGCGCATTGAAATCGGTTAATAAACAAAGGAGATATAAGCGACGGAATACTGCATGCACACGCCGTTGGAACTCAGCAACCTTACGCTTGGAAATAGTGTGCGAGCGAAATGGCGATACCAAGCACGCTGCTGGGCAATTGTGCGATTGTGAGAACATTTGAACATACAAAGTTAAACAGCAAGCGTAATATTGAACATAGAATGTTGTTATTTGGAACAAAAGCTCTCTTCTATTATATTTAACTATCTTGAAAAGCGCATTGAAATTGGATAATAAACACAAAAGATATAAACGAAACGATGCGCGCCCATACTATTCTTTATAAATAAATTAAATTATATTTAAAATATTTTATTAAATTATATACTGTATTTGCGAGCGCGCAGCGCGAGCTTTGGCACAGGGTATAAGACAGTCGGGCCCGTCCGACTGATCTGCTCCGC
This sequence comes from Hypselothyrea guttata, assembly GCA_035045125.1. Taxonomy (NCBI): domain Eukaryota; kingdom Metazoa; phylum Arthropoda; class Insecta; order Diptera; family Drosophilidae; genus Hypselothyrea; species Hypselothyrea guttata. The sequence goes on from JAWNNJ010000630.1 coordinate 470,153, forward strand.
CCATTCTGGTTAATATTTCTGTTTTACTATTGGCACTAATTTATTATTTTATATTACTTTATAATAATTTATTTGTTATATTATGTATATTATATTATATTACATTACTTATAATAATTAAAAATAGTTTTTGTTTTCTGCGAGTGCTACTTCCATTGTTATCGACCGACCGCCACAAAATGGCGATCAGCTTGGGCACGCGATGAACTCGACGCAACCGGAAACTGTTATCGATAAGCTGTTGCACTAATGGAAAGCAGTATTAGCCATGCAAGTTGGAAGATTGTTTTAAATGCTCTTAGAGGGTTATCCCTCGCAAACATCGCCCAAAATTATGCGGTTCGTACTTGCCACTTAGCTGTTTAAATAAGTAAAATAATTTACGAGTTGCCGCACAATAAAATGGCAGCCACATAGTATAGTTATTTTCGCTTTGGCCATGTAATTACGAGCGCATTCTTTTCACAGTCATTAAAAATGACAAATTCCGGGCACAACAGCAGCAAAGTAGGACAGTCAGCAGAGGGGGCGGCATGGGGGACGGAGAGAGGAGGCATTACATGATATGTCTGGAGGCGGGGGAAAAGGGAGAGGCGAACAGAAATATGCTTTTCGTGCAATTCACGCGCTTAATCGCATTCATAAAACTCAGTTTTACGACTTTTCAAGCATAACAAAAAAGGTTTTTAATGCGTAACTTTTGGTCTCGCAACGCAGTGTGGGCGTGGCGCCCAAAAGGGTTACGCATCGGGCGATTTAATGTGCAAAAGATTTCATAAGGCGAAATTAATGTTTCCCGCCAAAAGGAAGGCGTAAAGGCGTAAGAGCCTCCGCTCCCAGTTGGATTTCAGGTGCCTGCATTTCTACTACTCCCTATAATTGCCAGTGACAGGCGCTTCCTGGGAACTGAAGGCGTTAATGAAATTACAAAGTGTGATTATTACCCCGCAGGTGCCAGACGGCGTAAAGCAAGAGAAATAGCCAGAAAAAAGAAAGAGGCAAATTCTCTCTTGGGCAAAAGGAAATTACATTTTTAGCCCTAGGTATATTCTAAATATAGTATATTATTTAGCTCTTATCTATTCTAATCTTATATAATGGATGTCAATTAATAATTTAAATCTATTATCATAAAGCAGTTAGAGAAGTATTAACAAAATATATAAAATATTGAAGTCTCATCTAATCAATTCATCATCTAAAATATCTTTTTCCATTTTTGGTCAATTGAATAAATTACCAAAGTACTATACCTACCAAATAAAATACAATATTTAACTCTCATCTTATCAATACATCATCTCGTTTATCTTTTTTATTTTTGGCAATTGATATCTTAATTTCAATCTCACAAAGCACTTACCAAAGTGCTTACTAAATACAATACAATATTTAACTCTTCTCCAATAAATTTACTTAAGGCTGAAGTTCATATTTCTAATATTTCGCAATTGATATCTCAATATGAGCATCATAAATATTTGCCAAATGCAGCTGCAATATTTTTGAAATAATATCCCAGCATAAAAGCCAACAAAAAATCAATAGCATCGAATGGAAGTCAGGCAATTAGCCAGGCTTAGCCAAGGCCCGAACAATGCCCAGCAGGTGGCAAGTAAAAAGCAAAGTTTGCTGCCAAAGTTACCCAATTTGGCTTAAGGCAAAAACGATTTTCCATTGTTCCTCTCTCTCATAAGCACAATGCACGCGCACTTCACAATGAATTCCTTGTTTAGCTGGTTATACACACGCACACACACTAACGTGTTTAAACATGTTGATGTGGAATATGCTCCATATATGCATGCATCTATCGCTTGTGAAGACATCTGCTTGTTTGGCCTGCCTGCTTTCCATTAACTTTGTAGACTCAGCGAAGCGTATGAAAATGTCAAAATGCACTCTCAAATGGAATGCAGAATATTTGCCAATGCAGCGGAAGGAGTTTTTCAAAAACTCCATGTTCTCGAAAACATTTTCCACTAGTCAATATAGGTTTTTGCTAGATTTATTGAGAAATTGCAGCAGCCAAAGCCTGAAAACTGTTGGTGAATAACATTTTTTCGGCATTGTACAAAACAGAAATATTCAAAGCATTTTTAATAAACTTTTAGTTTTAGAGTAGGGCAGTGAGGACATAACAGATCAGTCGAATGTAACCTGAAGTAGGAGAGCCTGTATTTTGTGTTTCAATAATAGATACTTAGTCGGGATAATTGTCTGTTGCATATCTTCGCTGTTTCTTTTTGTCTTTTGCCACATATCCCTTAGAGTGCTATACGAATTTATCATTTGCACGATTTTAATGGTATATTAATTAATTAATTATTATTTTTCCACTTTTTTAAAGTACAAGCTCTACAAAATATTGTTAGACTTGCAGAAACTTTCTGTATATTTTTCAAAAAATATTCTTCGAAGTGCAAAATAAACTAAATCCTGTGCGATTTCTTGGCTAAAATTCAAGTGCAGAACTTGTGCCATTTGCGGAGTTTGTCTCCTAGTTGACACTTGGCTGCTTTGACTATTCTGCTTTTGTTTAGCAGTTTTGCCACTTTGACAGCAGCAGCAGAGCAGAGCAGAGCAGAAATCATATTTCACAAGCGTAAATGAAATAGCAACTGACAAAAGTACAAAAGTTGAGCAACAACAGCAGCAATCAGTTGGAAGTTGCAGCTGCATCATATTTGCCATCTCTCCTTTTCTTTTGATTCGCATCTCATTTCATTTACACTTCAGTGTTTTTGCTGCCCCATTGCGATTTGCACTCAAGCCTCTGCTGAGCTGAGAGATGCTTCAGCTTGATTGAAAGTAAATGTTGCTCAGATCGAAGCTGGCAAACTTCAACTTTAACTGTGTGCAAGTTGGAGACGTGACGACTATTGGTCTGTCTCGCTGTCTGGCCGACAACGCGGCGTATGTGCAATATTTCTAAGAGCTTTAGAGACTCATGTCAGCATGGCATTCTGTTTAAAAATGGCGCTCGTTAAAAGCGCAATAGCTTCACAAACAGCAGCAGCAGCAGAAGTTGCTTAGAGTCATTGAAATTAGAGATGAACACCCTTATACCCTGCAATTAAACAAGTCAAAGAGTTTGAAATAAATTTTATTTTTAATATAAGTTATTAGCTTGATATATTTTGTGTATTTTTACGATTAATTAAATTATTAACACTATATTTATAAATCTATTTATTCATTTGTTAATTATTTATTAATTTAATTTAATTTAATATATTGTTTATTTAAATACTTTCTAAAGCTACTAAAAGTAAGATAACCCATGGATTAATACATTAGTTACAATTAAATTGTTACCGTTTTATATTTTTGGTTACCGAGCCGAGTTCCTTTCATTTACAGGGTATCTGGTGGCATGGATTTCGCAATAGCTTAGCCTAACTTGAGCTTTGTTGTTGCAGCTGTTGTTGCTGGCAAATTAATGACAACATGGCGCAGGTATTTTCATGTCAGCGCGAAACAATCTGTGATTTTTAATACTCTCACCACTCTGTCAAAGGGAGCCGACAATTTGCCTTGTTCAAGACAATTTGCATAAAAATATATATACACGATGATTAAAGGATTTAAGATAACACTGACAGAGCAGCTGATTGTGTGATTGAATACCTTTGTTACATTTTAAAGCCTTAAGCGCAAGAATACTTTATAGATTCGGAGTTTATCTGTATAAAGTTCAAGAGTCTTTTAGACTTCAAATAAATTTAAAAAATCCTTAACTTCAACCCTGATTGACAGCAGTCTTAAAAACACATTCAAAATAAACCTGGCAGGCTTAGTTATCAAGAAGTTTGTTGTTGGCATCAATATTTAATACGTTTTAAATATTTAATGGAGAGAAGCTTCTTTAAATATTTATTTCAAGTGCTTTTCGGTTACTTTACGATGGTTTTCTTTCCGTTTTTACGGCGGACATTTTGTTAATTTATTGTGGGAGGAGCGAATGTTTTTGTTGCACGAAAGAGAAAGAAATCTCAACGGTGCGTCTAAACCTTTTGCGTGTTGCAAGTTTTACGGCTGTTAACGCGGCAACTTCATCAACTGCGTGTGGCACGTGCAGGCCAAACAACCAAACAGCCAAACAGCGTGCCCCCCATTGGGGCAACAACAGCCGCCGTTGACATTGATTTGGGTTGCGGCAAGGATTGCCGGATCGCCCTACTCCCTTGCTTTTTAAGCTTTTCCCGGAATAAAAGTAACCCATTTATTTACTTAAAGTTTGCGCTTACGCTTTATATACGATATTTGGACGAACGGTTTTTGGGTCGCTACTTAAAAATTGTTAATGTTGCTGGCTGTTGGTTGTGCGGAAATGTGGCACACGAAGCGCTCGGCTGTCGCCATGTTGCAATGTCGCTGTGCAACATGTCAACGGATGCAACTGAAGCTGCAACAGCAGCAGCGCTTAATAAGCAGCTTACAACGTGCTGCAGTCAGTTTGTCAGGCATTTTGCTTCATCATGCAGTAAGTGTGTCAATGTAACTGTTGTGCTCTCTATATGCACTCTAAGCACTTCCTGCCACGCCCCTGCCCACTCTCTTTGCATATCTCCTGACTGCTTTATGCTAAAATTGTGATACGTAAATTGAGCACTTTTTTATTTGATACACTAACCGAGTGTGTTTGTGTATTCCTAAATATCTTTTACATAAAATTAGGAACTTTAATAGTGCACCATTTATTTATTGCATTATCTATCGGCGTTGTAAATTTCATTGCGATCGGATAAGAAACAGCGAACGTATGGAACAGACAATTGGGTTAGCAAGAGTTGGGCAAGCGAGAGTTAGGCCAGCGAGAGTTAGTTAGCGAGAGTAAGGCCAGCGAGTGTTGGGCCCAAGAGGGTTCGGCCATCGGGCTTAGGGCCAACGAGAGTTGGAACAATAAGAGTAAGCCAGCGAGAGTTCTGCCAGACAGAGCTGTGCGAGCAAGAATTGGACAGCTTACATTGCTCATCCGCGCTGTTGTCCAGATCATGGCAGATGTACACAAACAACAGGCATTGCACATTCCGAATTCCAGGCAAAGAGCTACGAAATTATTCGAATTAAATAATATTTATTATAATGAGCTCACTTGCCACTTGAGCAACCACCACACGTCTGAACTGAATGCCTGTAGACACTACACTGTGAATGGCAAGAATAACAATTTTTAAGAAGGCGGAAAGAGTTGTGGCGTGAGCTCAGCCTGTATTGCCTCTGTATGTGAAAGAGCGGCTCAGTGATTATGGTTCCATAAACTACAGGGTATTCAACTGTCGGTTAAGTACGACAGCAGCCTTCCGTCCTTACTGGTTTCAACTTTTAAATAATATAAAATAATACTTACTGAATTTACAAATTTGTTCAAGCAAGTTCTCCTATTGTTGTATACATTCTACTGCAGCCTTCGCACAGGTTTTTATTATTATTTAAAACTGCTGGTCGCTCAGCCCCATTTTGCATGTAAATTCTCTGCACTTGACACAAACTACCCACATGCTGGCTCTTTCTCCTCGTCTCGCTCTCTTCCTCAATCTCTCTCTTTCTCTATTTACATTTCCTGCTTAGTTCTATTGAGGTTATGTGCAAACTAAGTGCTTGTAAATGATATTATACAGTGCCTCGACACAGATTTTCCATTTCTCTTGTGCGCTTTAATTTTCTGTACAATTTTTTTATGAATTGTCAGCGAAAAGTTTCGCTGCGCAGCTGCAAAAATGACGCCTAAATAAACAAATTAATTTGCGGGCGTCGTCAGTAATTTTTTATATGTTGTCTGCTTACCATTTCTTTTTTTTTCATTTTGCAATTCTGTGTTTTTTATTATTTGGCCGCTTCGTGGCATTAAAAAGGATTATGTGCTTGAGATATTCCGCCAGCGCTTTTATTTGTTTTTCACGTTCATTTTTTCTTCGTTCTATTTTAATTAAAAATGTTATGCTTTAAAGTTGTCCTTAAATGTTTGCCTTACCATTTTTTAATGATTTTGTATGTCGTTTTTTATATTTTTTTTGTTTAGTAATTTTTTATTATTAGGTATGCCATGCATAAATTCATGTGGCATTTCAGCCGTGATTTGCAAATTTTAAAGCACGCATTGTTGGGTAGCTCATAAAAAATTTACAACAGTAGCATAGTCTAATAAAACATAAAAAATTCACTAACATAAAATAAAGCACAAAGCGGGCCAAAAATTATACATTTGTGAGCTTCATATTTAAGTATTCAAGGAGAAGATACAAAGGAAGTCTTAGACCAAAGCTTTTACAATTCTAAAGAAATTACGTTTTTTAAATATTTTTGTAGAATTTTTTCAGACAGTTTTCTTTCAATTTCGGTGTATTAAATGTCAAAAAAAATAGTCCCTTTAAAAATAAAAATAACAAATAAAAAAAAATATAGAAAAAAAAACATATTATCAGCATAAAATTGAATCAACCTTGAAGTGGCGCTTGTCCCGGACTAGAATGTTATTTTTTTTGGTTTCTTTTAGAATTAATTTTTGTTTATTTCTAGCCTTAATTTCTTGCGAAAAACATTGCCTTTAAATTTTGTAGTAGCGCTTGTCCCTAAATATATATTTACTGCTGCCTAAGAGTAGGCAACAAAAAAATGATACTATAAATATATATAATTGCTTCTGTCTAAAAGTAGGCAATAGAAATTTAATACTTTAGTTAGCGCCATCTGTTGTTACATAGGGTAACTAAGACGCTGCCGATTTGTTTAGGTGCAGCCGTGTGCAATCGAAAGTGCAAAGCTAGGGTTCAGGCTTAGCAGGCCCAACTTCACCCCATAGCCTTTCTTTTCCGCCTAACATTGGACAGATATAGACGTGTTGCAGTGCCGAATAAAATCCAATTGTCCTCGTGCCATCCACTTTTAAAAAGGCACAATACTTGGAGATTTAGTAGTGTTTCACACTGCCGTATATATATATATACATATATATATCTATTGTTTTATTGGTGCCAGGTGAATATGATTTTTTTTTAGTGTATATTCAAACTGTCCACTAACAGGCAGATTTTCGCAGATTTTGGCACCTTACCTTATACTTTGTATTTGATATAATTCTCAACGTGCGTTATTGCTACCTTCAACGCCGTTGATACATTGGCTGTGGGAGCTGCAGTTGCCAGCGGAGCCCCAATTGGTTGCATGTGAGCAGAACTGCAATTGTCAGCAGAGCCCCCAACTGGTTGCATGTGAGCAGAACTGCAATTGTCAGCAGAGCCCCCAACTGGTTGCATGTGAGCAGAACTGCAGGAATATATGGAAAGCGGAGCACCCAGCCGCTCCATCACAGTTTAGGCCTATGGCCTGCCAAATTAAACAGTGCTGTGCAGAGTAAAATCAGTGAAATTATAAAGAGAAAAATTTTTTTTTCCCTCGTAGTGCAGTGCAAGCACACCCACTACACAAATTTTAACCGGCATATTAACTACTTGAAAAACATTTAAAAACATAAAAAGGCGAAAAACAAAACTTCTTTTGTTAGTTTAATTTTTTTTTGTTGCTTAAAACCCTATGCTAAATATAAATTAAAAATATAAAAAAAACTAATTTTAAATATATCCAATGGCCAGTATGCGTATATATTAATAGATAAAACCAAAACGACAAAAGAAATGAAGTTAAATCCAATTAAATAACAAATTATATATATAAATGCCTAAATAAGAAACAGTGTAAAATATGCGAAAGTGAAAGAGTACCAGTGGCTGAAGTACCTTAACCCATACTTGCTATGCATGCATTATCAATAGTATTATAATTCTTTTTGCCCATTTACTTCATGCATCTATATACTTTATTTCTAAATTAAAAATTAAAGACAAAACAAACATGATAAAATGCCAATATAACACACATTAAAACAGAACAGATTATGACCAGCTGAATCAACGACAAAAGATCTTTCGCCGTGGAATTCATGTAAGTACAAGTGTTAATCAGTTAACTTGTGTTTCCAATTCTGTTTTGGTTATCGTGCTGTTGCACTATGCGCTTTACGCATGCGTGCTTGCATTAGTCCAACCGCTTGTTTCGTTTTCGTTTTTTTTTTTTTCGTTTTTTGATTGCATAAACTGCACTTCTGCTTATCATGACAGCAGTGGACAATCTCATAGGTTCACTTCAACCATCAAATTAATACAATTAACGTAATAAAACGAACAAAACGTAAGCGGCTACAGTATCGATTAAAAATAATGTTCTTGATAAATATTTGAATTTAAATGAAGTTTTACATATATATATATAAATATTATATATATTATATATTATATATATTATTATTATTGCTTTAATTATATTATATTATATATGCATGGATTATATGAACTCAAATTCGTTATTATTTAATACAGCCACTATACTATTCTTGCTTCACTTTATCGCATTTACAATTATTTTCTATTTCATTTATTTTGCTAAATTAATTCAAGTTAAATATCTAACTACATGAATATATTAAAGTAATAATAACTTAATTTACATGCAATGGCCAAATAGGATTTATACCGTATTGCTACTTAAAATGAATACAAAAATAAAAACAATTTAATATTTTTATGTAGTAAATAATTTAAGACGAAATCAATATACAAAAATCAAAAGAAAAATTATGTATCAAAATATTAGTTCCTTAGTTTCTTACAAGAAATAAATTTTATAATGAAGTCTACTTAAATGGTTTTTCCGGGAGTCATGGAAAGCGGACAGATGACCGCTATATAATCGAATAGTAGCCCAAGGGATCGCTAACTACCCGTTATGCACCTAGCGATCATGGCAGGGTGGGGATATGGCCGCTCCAGATATTGGAGTGCGCATAAAAGGCTGCTATAGTCTTGTGCAACACTGCTGAACCTTTCTATCTTCCCTATTTCGTCCTTCTTTGTTTTAGTTGATCGGCATTTTAAGCACGCGATATTTTTTTTATTTTGATTAAGTGGATCAAGCGTGTAGTTGGTAGTACTATTGTCGAACCACACCCCTAATGCCGACGAATCTGAGCCGGAATACTAGCGCGTGCTTTCTCACTGCCCCTACAAAAGGATATCAGCTTTGCTACTACTTTACGGTTGTATGCTACAACCTTTTTAAATTAAATAAAATAAAAACAATAGTTAATTTCGGTTTATTTTAATTTTACAATTATTTATTTAATTTGTCAGATTTCAAAGCACTTCTGCTGAAGCAAATGCAAATATTTCTTTCACTCTGTGGCAATTGTTGCGCACAATAGCTTGCAACAAACAAACAACACTATAAATTATTAACTAGTGTATTATGTAAAAAATTAAATATTATTTGCAAAAAGAAATACAAATAACTCCCCGAAGAATTGCCGAAATGAGCGAAAAAACCAGCTCCAATCGATGACCTATTTTTTGAAATATTTTACATTTGCGTCGTTTTATTTGATTCTTTTTTTAGGCCCTGCCTCCCCTGCGGCAGCAGCTGCGCCAACAGAAAAAAGCGTAGGCTTTAATATTTGATGAGCTGCTGCTGCCTCCCGCCTTCACCTCTGGCTCCTACCGCTGTATGCCTGCTGTTGGCACGTGTCCTCGGCAGGCGATGTTTCTCACTGTGTTTTCAATTAAATTTTCACAATTTTCCGTTCTGCCACGGCCTGCTCCCACTCAGGAGAAACGGCTTATGCGATAAATATCATGACAAATACTTCCGCTGCCTGCTTTGGCGCCAACTCTGTCTCTCTACCTCTCTCTCTGTCTCTCTCTTTGTTATTTTTTATGGCGCACCTACTTACGAATGGCAGGGAGTGGGGGGCAACTTCCGCTTTCGCTACATGGAAGTGTTGTCGTCTCTGTCGTTGTTTGTCGCAAGTGGAGCAGCCAAGCTGACGCCTTAAGCTTCTGTTTTGTTGCTATTGTTGTTGTTGTTATTGCTGTTGTTGTTTTTGTTGTTGTTGTTATTATTGTTATTGTTAGCAATTAACATGTTTTCAACACTTGCCGCCAAGCAAAGCAGGCCAGTTGCATGACTGCCAACTGCTCACAATGCCATATCGCCTGCAGCTTGTGGCCTGCCACGTCTGCCACTTGGCGCTGGACACGTAAATTGCACGCACACTCACCAACACAACAACAACAACAACAAGCCAAGACACACGCACACACACACACACATACACATACAGACCTAGACACAATAGACGCACAGAACAAGACACAACTAACGGCAGCGGAAGAGGAGCATTTTCTGTCGCGCCCAAAAGCATGCAACAAGAAAATAACAAGACAAAACGATGCACAGTGGCGCACAATATGCTAAATAATTGTGACAAATTAATACAAAAAATATATATATATTCTATTCATTTCTAAGGTCACTGATGAGAATAGTTGGCACTATTCGAAATAGTACTATCTGACCACTGCCATAAATTTTTCCATTAAAAATCTCCCATTGCTCGACGTCGAGCCCGAATTTCCCATATTCAGTTATCAAATTATACGTCGCTTTACAATTGTAAAATTTAAAAACATAAAAAATTACGATAATTATTATGAATAAAGCTAGCTAAATTGTTGGTTATTTATTTATTTCAATTTATTGTTTATTATTAAAAAATATCACTTAATCAATATTTAATACATCAATATTTTATTTGCTAAAAAAAAGCTAATTGAGTTAAAACTATTACTTCTTGTTATTATTATTAAATGGATTATGCTTTATATCTATAAAAAAAATTGATATTTACTTACGTTTATCGATATATAATATATTATATTGCAATATAGAAATAATATTATTTTATAACGAATATTTTATTACTTACTTTTCTCTATATTCAATAAAACTGCATTAAATTCGCAGCTAATTAAAGTGTGCTTTAATTACAACTTTAATTTCAGTGCAGCTGGCCCCACTGTGCGCCCTTTGTGAGCGCCTGAAGTTGCAGAAAGTCGTTGGCATGCGGCCGACGCCTGTTTGACTTTGTCATTAGCAAAATGCACTTGAGGCGGTGCAACGAGCGGGAAGCCAAGTGAGTTTTACTTTAGGGATTTGTAGGAGAGTCATTACCCTCCGCTGCCCAACCCTTCCTCCCCCCTCGCTTGTTCACGCTTTGTAGGAAACGAGTTTGTTTTTGTTTTGGATCTCATTAAAGTTGGACAATTATTGCCACAGCTGGCAATGGGGCAGCTCAGAAGCTGCAACTGCAACTGCCACTGTAATTTTGACGCATTTAGAATCTACAATTTAAATATTGAATATGCATGCACAGCTGGCATAGAGTCAGCGTCGCACTCACTTCCTTTTGTCACTTAGAAGAGCTGCTTCCCCTGCCCTGCACACACACTCCCCCTCGCCCTCGCCCACTGCAATTGCACAAATGTTGGCCCCAAAATGGCTGCATAAATTGTTTTGGCAACAATTCAAGCAAACCCGGCCAGGCAAAACCGGATGGGATGACAGGCCCAAGAAGTCGCAGTCGAAAGCAGCCGACGCCATTCCGGAAACAGGACTCAACAGGAGCTGCCCCCGCCCCTGCCCCTGCCACCGCCTCCTAGCCAGGCGAAGCAGCCTGTTTCCAGCTAATTGAAACGCTTTGCCAGCACAAAGGCAGCATTATATATATACTATATATATATCCAGTCAAGTCTAACGCCTTTATTTAACTGGAAAATAGCAGGGAATTGTTTGGCTTTTAAGCTGATTTGCATTGCTTAAAGGGCGTAGTGCGTAAGGCGTGGAGCATAAACTGAAGTCTAGTTTATTCACCTGCTCCAGGTTATATCTCATTGTCTAATGCAGAGCCCTCCCAGGGATTCATTTAGTTCTAATTATAACGAAGTTTTATTGTAGAAGCATTACTTTTTGTATTAACCATAAGCTAGAATTAGATTTAAATACTATCTGATATTAATATTATTTATAATTTCCGTTTAACAGTTAAAATTAAACTAACAGCCATTTTAATACAATGGGAAAAGACGCTAAAAAAAAAAGCAAAATAAAAAATTAATAACTAAGAATCTAAATTATAAATAAATTGCCCAACAAAAGGTTTGTATATAAAAAATACTACTACTATGTCCCAAATGATGTTTATTTAAATTGCATTCAATAAAATATTGTATAAATAATATTTATTATAGTATTTAACTACTATTTACAATAAATAAGTATAATAAATATTCTACAAACAAAGTTTGTTTTAATTACAAATAATTAATAAATATTATTTTGGGTAAATTATGTAATAAATCTTATTTTAAAGTCAGCCAATTCGATGTAATTCAAATGAAATTATTGTAGTTTTTAACACATGCTCAAATAAATTACAATTTTCCACTTGAATTTCGAAATTCCGGACAACATTCTTTCCTTCTGTAACCACAAAAAACATTGTAATCCCAGGCAACACAAAAATATTATTGCTTTGTTTAGTTTGTTGAGAAATTTCTTTTGCAAGATTTTCAGCATCCACCTTGAGGAATTTCTCTGTCCGTTCGCTGCCGTGGGCTTAAAATTTTCTAAATAATTTCACAGGGCCTTATTACTGCCGGCAAGCTCTTGGGCTTGTTCTTAGAGTCGTAACTCGTAGCCAGCTTAGTGAGGAAAGGGTTGTGGCAGGGGGGGTCAGGGTCTGGCGAGGCGTTTACGGGTCAGTCATGTAACAGGTTGCAGGCACATCACACAGGAGATTAGGCAGTCAGTGGAAGAGTGGCAGCTGCTACAGTTATAGCTCCTATTGCTGAAGCCCTTTGCCGTGCTTACCCTTTGCTGTTTTCGGGTGAAGAGGCCTCCATTTGTAAGCCATGTCAGTCAGGTGAACGTACAACCTGCCTGACGTACGGACGGACGGACAGACGACGGAGCTTAAGCTCTCTCGTCCTCGCACAGGCTCTTAAGCTCTCAAAAAGGTGCGTCGGGGCATGCCATTGTACTCCGGAAAAAGAAGAGAAAAAAAAACGCAAATATTTGTATTTCTGCTTGAATGCCTGAACGATTGAACTGAGAGCGAAATTTGAACTGTAGCAAATCGCACGCGTTTGAGTGATTGATGATTTGACAGAAAGGTTAGGCACCTTTAACATCTCCCCACACGTTTCATATTTATACAAAAAACCAGTGAGCACAGAGCTGATTAGTCGGACGCGCCCGACTGTAGAATACCCTGCATCCCAGATTTTAAATATAATTTAAGAAAATATACGATGCGAAGCAGAAAGCGATTAAGGCAAAAAGTGAAATATTGTTTCTTGAATATCTTCTGTGTTCATTAAGATATTCCAATGCGCTCTTTAGGATAGATAAATATAATGATAAAGACGATAAATTCGGAATAACAATATTATCTGTTCAATAGCACTCTTGTTATCCGACTTTTATGAACTTTGAAATAAACTTGATCTGTGTATTGTATAAATATATATACATTCTGAAACGAGCTCCTCTAGCTTTTATGGTTTTCGAGATCAACAGAAGGATGGACAGATAGGCAGACAAATAGACAGGTCTCAATCGCCTCAGCTGGTCCCCTGATTATATACCATTAATGGAGTATTTTTCTGCCTATTACATACGTTTGCACAAATTTATTAACCCCATCTTTACCAATTTTCCATATGTACAGGGTATTACCAAGAAAAAACGAAACAGAAAGGCAGAATAAATATCAAAAATCAAGCGAACAAAGCTGATCCCGCATTGTGACGCCTTCGGAGCAGTGAGTTTACATTAATATGCATTGCCGATAAGTAGGATAAAGGCAGGTCCACAATAATAGGTATTTCTCTTCATCTCTCCCTCTCACTCTCTCTCTCTCTCTCTCTCTCTCTCTTTCTGTTGTGCTCTCTATCACTCATTGTGTATCCCTCAATCTGTCTATCTTCCCATCTAACGCTGTAGCAAATCAAACAAACGCAATAAATCAACGCAAACGAAATGAATTTTGATTGTCATTGATTTATGGGCGTTGCAGTTGAAGGCAGCCCCAGCCACGCCCACTGCTCACGCAATATAGCTTTAGATAATCATGACAAGCGTATATATTCCGCTCCAGATCTCGGCCACAGTGGCGGCATTTAACTGACAGCATAAAGCAATTCAATTGAGTGGCAAGCAATGACAATTAAATTGAGATAAATAAAAAAGAAGAAAACGATAAATTCTTACTCAAATCATATCGTTGAGTAAATTTTTTATTAAGCGGTATATTTACAGATTCAGCGTACTAGTACTTTCTTTTAATTCCATGAAATATAAAAATTTTCCAAACTATAATCGAGAGATTTTCCATTACATTTATTGAAAGCAAGTAATTATAAACATTATTTTAATACAATTTAATGCAGTTATAATTATGGAGAAATAAATTTAACATTAAATGTTGTTTAAAATAATTATAAATATTATTTGAATGGTATTTTATTTGACTATAAATATGTATTTTAAAAATTAAATAAATATTTATAAAAAAATAAGGCATTTTTAAAGCAACTACAGTTAACACTTCATTTATACTTTTCAACACCAAATCTCCAAACTAAATGAGAGAAATTTAGCTTTGCTGGAACATCCTCGTTGTCTAACTGTAAATTAAAGTTCCGCCACGCCCTTGACTTAACATAATGAGCTTTGTCTCAGTTCAAATCCAACTGCTATATAAAGCAATTTTCGCTATATTGCATTCCAGCTCAAGAGGCAGAAGTAACAAAAACTTGTTGCCTGCTTTTAGGCGTAGGCGCAATTTGCATATCGTAAATGCTCATGGTATGCTCAATGTTTTCACTTTTTGACTTCAGCGCCCACTCGCAGTTGCCAACTCGCTGTCGAGCCCCGCCTTCCGCCCCTTTGGAGCCCCTTTTGGCCCTGCTAATTGTTAAAACTTTCAATTACAATAAAGCAAATGCGGATGCCAAATGTCTGTGGCACGCATTTAGTGTGTGTGTGTGTGAGTGTCTCTCTCTCTCTCTCTCTCTCTCGCTCTCTCTGAGCGTCTGTCTGTCTCTCTCAAGTACAAATTACATTTCAAATATGGCTGTTGTTGTTGTTGTTGTTATAGTTGCTACCTCATTGCTCTACGTGACCCGGCAAAATTAAGCGCTGATGGCTGAGGCGTAGGGCTGCTGCTGCCATTCGAGTGGGCGGCCCGAGTGTCGCAGGGGGCGTGGCAACTTACAGAGCCTTGAACTTTAAGCGAACTCTAAGCTAGTTCCAGCAGCAAGTGCTTAGCGCTGCTGAGAATGACGTGGCGTATGAGTGATATTAATTTTATGTTTGCATACGCAGCGAAAGAGAGAACTTACATATGTACATACATACATATGTATACTTTAAATAGTTATGCAAATGTTAAGCACACTCAGAGTTGCGTTTTGACCTCAAAAAAAATTTGCACATATGCAAATGTAGTTATTAATACAGAACAATACAACACTTGCCCCACTGTAACTGCCACGGGCGACATTCAAATGCCGCTTGCCATGTTGTAAATGCAAATGGGGAGCACAATTTCCCATCTTTTATTTGTTTATTTAGCGAGAATTGAAACAGCCACAATACATTTGCATAATTATGGAAAAATACATCATGATTAAAATATATTTTATAATGTTTGTGTGTGTTCAAGATTGCCTTAAAGGTATGTGGTAATAAAACAACAATAAATTTGCAAAAATATACGCAAGGATATTTCATTTGATAAACGTTTATATAAATATATTGAATATATAAATAAATAAAATTAATAAAATAATTAATAGTAAAATTATTGATATTAATAAAAATTGTATAAAGTTATTATATTTTAAAGATTGCAACAACAATAAATTTTTAAAAATATACGCAATCATATTTCAATTAATGAAAGATAAAATAAATATATTGAATATGTATAAATAAATAAAATAATAAAATAATTGATAGTAAAATAATTGCTATTAATATTGAAATCATTCAAAAAACTATTATAATTTGATAAACAAATATTTATATATTTTCAAGAACTTACCCAGAGTTGCAAATTAGTTTTTCTTTTCGTTAACATTTGTTATTCATCTGCTTACACTGAAAACAAATTCGACGCATTTGTCGGCTGTCTTATCGCCGCTCCATCTGCTCTGCTGCAGTAATAATACAATTTTTAATTTGTTCCCCAGGGTTGTATTGATTGTATGCTTGTATTGAAACGGAATTTGCCGCAACTGTGGGTTGTAGCTCAGCTCCCTTTGCCCTGCTCCCCTCTCTCCCCTTGGCCCACCGCCTCTGCACACACAGCGTAAAGCAGCATCGAGAGTTGTAAACTTAATTAAGAGAGCTTGAGTGAGAGCCAGAGTTGATTTTGTTTGATTTACGCGCCAGCAGCAATAGCTGTAATTATGTAGCTCCAACTGTACACTGTACACTGAGGTCAAAGGAGGTAGGAACTTTGACCCCCAGCGAGGCGCCAATCAGCAGCTGACAACGTTGACCAGCTGTCGCTGATTACCACCGAATATGCCCCCGAAAGAAGCGGGAAGAAATCAGCAGAAGAAAGGAAGAAAGGACACAGTTGCTGGCATTTCATGGCTCATTAGACATGCACATACGTTGGCAGACCCGTCAAGAGTATGAATGGGCGGGAGCAGGGGCAAGGTGGTTGGGGCCATTGATACGTACACAGAGAGAAAAAATCAGGAATTTTTTTTTCATTTATTTCCAGCTTGATATCACACTGAGAATGCAAATGGTAAAGCTGAGAAAACTAATGAAAATCTCGATAGTTTTTACGAACTGAAAATATATATACAATATAAATATTAATTATTTTTTGTCAGTATATTTTTTGCTATTTTTTTGAAATTTCAAAATTAGCATTTCAATTACATAAAACTTAAAAATAAATAAATGCATAATCTAATACGAAAATATAATTTTCTTTTGTTGATTTGTTTTACTCTTGTTTTAAATCATAAAAAATGCATCTACAAATTTAATTAAAAAAATAATAGTTAGGATTTTCTTTAATTTATATTTGTAATAATACATGTACATTATAAAAACAAAAGCCAAATTTTCTTCAATAAATTATATTTTAGTTAATTTTTTGAAATATTAAACTAATTTTTTTTAATTATTTTAAATTAATAAGAATTTTGTTGTTACCTTTATTTCTCCGCCTAATTTAAGCACCAATTTTTTTCTCTCTGTGTACACATAGAACGCAGCTTTCGCTTGCGCTATCGTGCTGTCTCGCTTACGCCATCGCTCTGTCTCGCTCTGAGTACAACTCGTAAATTCAATTTTCTACGACGCCGATTTGGTTTCCGCACGTCTTAAGCTAGCGTCGCGTCGTAGCTGCAGAGTGAAAGGAGGGGAGAGAGAGGGGGCAAGTGAGTGGGCGGGAGTGTGTCTGCCATGAATATAGTTATAGCCAACAAGTCAGTACGTCTGTCCGTCCGTCTGTGTGTCTGGCACTCGATAGCTTGGCGTAGCAAAATAAATGATAAGAATCTGTGCGCTCGCTGCTCATGAATTACAAATCGCATAAAGGATTTGCCACTGGCTGAAGAGATACGCAGAGAGGGGGTGAAGAAAGAGAGGGGGGGGGGGGGGGGCACTTCAATAACTTGTTGGGTTGCCACTCTGCTCCGCTCTAGGGTTGTCGCCGCTTCGCTGCTTATTAAAATGCATTTACCAACACTGTTTGCATTTGTATACCCCGCAATTGAAACGCATTTTTTTTTTTTCATTTTCTTTTTTCATGATTTTCTTATTTTCTCATTCGATTTGTTTTCTATAAAATGTAGAATTTGTCAGCTGCTTTACTGGTATTTGGTTTAAATCTAGTCGATTACTCATTAATTTACACTATAAGATTCAGATTGTTTTAGGTTTATATCAATACAAATTACAGTTACGCTTTACAGCTAAATTTAATATTATTTTATACATACATTTAATATTAGATTTTTTATGTTTTTTTTATTTATTTTTTATTTTTATTATATACATAGCAGTGAGAAAAGTAGTTGCCTCTGTAGAAAAATTTATTATCACCGTTTAGCTGCATTATGCACTGCTTTATGCCGTTTGCTATACTTTGTTTTTCACTGTGTACATTTGTTAATAATTTGTTGTAGTATGCTTTATAGGAAAATAGCCATTCTAACGCTCTCTAAGTAGACTAGGTTCTTGGAAATTTTACAATAGATTATTGTTCTTGGTATTGTTTAGCTGCTACTCCAACTTCGTCGTCGTCTTCCTCTTCCTCTTCTTATCTCTACTATAATCGGAATAAATTTTGGAGTCAAAGGCAAGCGGGCGTATAGTTAGTTGAACAATTGAATTAATAAAGTCGCTATGGATTTTTGAGGAGCATAATAAAAATTCTCGGGAGTTTTTCTTGGGTATTTAAACAGCCATTTCTTAGGGATTTTGTTCTTTTTTTTTTTGTTTAAATATTAAAAGCAATTGCGGCAGTCGTTTGGTATAATGTATAGTATAAGAAGTGTTTCTAATTATATGAGCACAATTGTTGAATGTTTGTCAAATTCTGGAAATCTTTATAGATTATTATTATTATTATTTTTACCTCTTTAGTGTGTTTTCGTTTGCTAAGGCCACATTTAATTTTACTTTTACTTTTTACTCGACTTAAATGATAATACTAAATGCTAATAGATACACATCATTTCGTTCGCTTGAGCTTATGGAAATGCATAAATATAAATATATATAGTATAAATATATGGACTTGGACTGGAGAAAAGAAGGAAATTTAATGAAGCGACAATTATTTGTATTATGTACACATTAATTATGACAAATGATGGCAAGCGAGCAGGGAAATGGAAAATGCGAAATGGAGAAATGGGAAAATGGCAAATGCAAAATGAAATACGAGCCATGGCAAGGGAAAAGGAAAAGGTTTTCCTCGCATATTTGTCGAGCTGCGTAAACTTAATGAATCATTATTTAATGTGGTAAACAGACGGAAAGACGGACGGACAGACGGAAAGACAGAGCGTAAAGGTGTATCAAAAACAAACAGCATTAGGCCAACTGGAAACAATAAACGAAAGGCAAATGAATAGCAAATTGAAGCCAAAGGATTATGCAAGGCATTTAGTATTTATTACAAATGCTCACAGAATGTTTGTAAATAAAATTAATTTCTGTTTGCTGCAAAGAGAATTGAATAGAAACGGATTCGATGAAAACCAAATTTGAAATAATTAATTCATTTTGGAAATAATAAATGGTAGAAAAAATAAATAACAGCATGCGCAAAAGCTGTTCCGTTTATAGAAAGAATTTAAATATTTGAGCAGAAAATTGAATATTATATTATTCATTATTATATTAGAATGTTACTGAAATTCAATATAATATGTTATATCATGTTATTTTAATTTTATTAAAAATTATTGCAAAATTTATATTTATTGTAGTTTGCCAACAACTTCAAAGAATTTATTTGAAAATTTCGCATTAAAGTAAAATAAATTTGAAATAAGCAGTAACGCTAATAAATATTTAAAATAATTTAGGGCAAATATAAAATTGCTTTAAATTAAAATATTCAACCAAAAATTAAAATTTTTTATAATATATTTGCATATTTTTTTAAAATAATTTTTATCGATAAACACAATAAAAATATCGATAAACATGATAAGAAAACTAATACAAAAAATATGAAAATATTTTTTAAAATAATTTTTCTGGTTGAATATTTATATTTATATAATTTATAATATAAATTTATTTATTTATTTTGTAGAGTATTTTAATTAAAAGCAAAGCATAAAATTTAAAGCTATATATTTCATTTGATATAAATAGAATATTTAAGCTGTTGTCATATTTTAAATAATATAAATTAAATTATAAGACAATTAATTTTTTTAAATTATATTTTCCAAGTAAAAAAAAATTGATTTTCTCTGCTAAGAACGAGATCTCTAAACGGAACAGTCTGTGGCATGCATAGAAAGTGGTTTTGTTAGTTTGGTGTGGTTTTGATGAGGTTTATTATTAAATGTAAGGAGTCATGCCAAGTGTTTGTGAAGCTTGTAGCTATAGAAGAGCTACGGAGATAGTTACAGTTAGTTATATGTATATACAGCCCATAATCGATGGACGAGGAGATCGGATGCGGAGCGGGGGAGGAGGCATGAAAATTGTACACTTGTGATTTGAGTTGAGTTTGTGTTTGTGTTTGTGTTATACTTATTTTTTATGTTCCCAGTCCGAGTTTTCAGTGCCATTATCACGCCACGTTGGCAGCTGCCAGTGTGAATGCGGTGCGATGTTGTTGTTGATGTGAATGAGGATGGGGATGTTGATGATGTTGATGATGGGCCTCGGCAGCTGAATGGGAAAGGGAATGTGAATGGGAAAGGGATTCCGAGTGTACATGCGCTGACGAATGAATGTATCTTTCGTGTTGCTGCTGCTGCTGCTGTTGCTGCTGTTGTTGGGAAATGTGATGGACCGGAAAGCTCCAGAGTGCAAAAGGCATCTGCTGTTGCACCAACAAAAGCAGTTGGCGTAATTTGTTGGTCGTTGTTGTTGCTGCTGCTGCTGTTGCTGCTGTCACCCTGCTCTTTGTTGTTGTGTTTGTTGCTGTTGTTGTTGTTGTTGTTGTTATTGTCATTGCAGTTGTTTCACATTGCGACACCGCCAACACCGACTGCTGCTGCTGCTCTATCGTCTCCTCCTGCTCCTCCCCCTGCACCTGCCTGCTCTTGCCCCTCGTCTTGATGGCGCAGCGCATCTGCAGCATCTGCAGCTCGCCGCGTCGTCATTCATCCCAGAGGCATTGTTGCTTCTGCCGCACATAATAGGTGAACTGTGTACACTTGCGGCAGGTCTTGATGCCGCAGCGATAATTCGTCTGTTGCTCGCGCTGCGCGCCGGACGTGTCGCCGCCCCCCATCCCGCTGCTGCCCTTCCCCTTGCAGTACTTCAGCCCGCACGGATACCAGCCGATGCAGGTCTCCAGCTTGCAGAGGCACGGCGCCCACAGGCTGCTCACTTCGTTGCAGCGCGAGGACAGCGCATCGGGAAACTTTTCGGTCGCCGCCTCCAGGCTGGAAATCGAGGAGCCTAACGTGCAACGTGCCACAGAACACAAGCGACGATGCCGCAAATGGCAAGCAAATAAAACGAAATGCAACGAAACAAAGATGAAAATGAAATCAAAACTCTTATTAAAACTCTGATTATTTTAAATGAAATTTGCAACTCGTTCTACAGTTTGTTTACAGATTTTTAACGCTAATTTAAGTTCATTATGAGTCTTGGGCTTTAAATAAGTCTAACTTTAGCAAAAGTCGCAAGATGAAGCGGCTTAGGACTTGATCCATTTTAATCCTAATTTTCTAATATTATATTATTATTATATCTAATCTATTATGTTGTTTGTCTTAAATCATAGTGGAAATATCAACATCGTTTTTTTTTTTCGTGAAAAAAGCAAATTATGGTTTGTTTATGGGTTGTTTGGAAGAAATTCTTTTAAGATATGCGATAAGAACTATGCCTTCAGCGTATTTAACAATTATATCTATTAAAATTTAAAGTAAGCCATTAATATACTCTGTTTATACTAAAAAAATCGCAGCTAAATTCTAGAACTGAATTCTAGAACAAGACAAGCGAGTCTTGGTTGACTTTGCAGTGTTCTTCCATGCCATATTATCTTATCAAAACCTCAATTTAGTTATCTATCTGCTATCTCTATTCATCGTATATCTACAGCTCTATATAGTAGTATAGTATTCTTTGTAGCGCCATCCTTATCAACTATGCCTTGTACGGTAAACCTTACCAAAAGCGGAAACTTATTATAATATAGCACATATTATCATGATGTTAACCCAAATTCAATAGTTGTTTAGCTATTCTCTATAACGTATTATTTCTCAATTATCCGTCTGCTATCTACAGCTGTTAATTTAAACATATATATATATATAACGTCCGTCATCTTTATCTAGTTGATACCAAATATTATCAATCTGGCCAAAAGCGGAAACTTATTATAATTTATAAATTATCACGATCTTAACCCAAATTCAAGAGTTATTTTTGTTATTATGACTCTGGTATTATCTGTCTGCTATCTACATCTATTGATCTATATTGTTTTATCTATATATCTAAGTTGATACGTAATATTATCAATCTTAACAAAAGCCAAGCCAGTAGCAATAGAAACCTCTTATAATATATTGAAATTTCTAGACCATCTGTTTACTATTTATTTCTATATGTCTATATCTATCTTTCTAGCGACCTTCTTATCAACAACACCCTGTACTAAAAGACCTAAGCGAGTTTCAATGGAAATCTTTAATAATACACTATTATTTCTATACTATCTGTTTGCTATTTATTTCGATATGTCTATATCCATCTGTTTAGCGTCGTTTTTATCAACTACGCCCTGTACTGTTATAACATATTATTATTGATTCTATATTTTCTATATTTCTATATATCTATCTATCTAGCGTTCTTCTTATCAAGTACGCCCTGTACCAAAAGACGTAGGCGAGTTACAGTGGAAACCTGTGCGATTGTCAGCTGCTGTGGACTCACCTGGCAGCTCGGCCCAAGCCTTGAGGTCGACGTCCCGCACGTAGGTGGCGTCGGTGGCCTCGGCGCAGAGGGACTGCAGGTGGCGGGTGATGGGGAGGGAGCGGTTCAGCTGGACCCAGCTGCTCATGGTGTACGTTTCGCGTCCCTTGTCCTCCTCGGGGGTGCGTATGGTGTTGGGATTCTTCTGGCGCAGCTTCGCCATGGCATCGGAGGAGATGAAGTCGCCCTTGTTGAACTTGGTGGCGAAGCACATGACTTGGTATTGGCTCTGGCCCCGCTCCTCCTCGCCCAGCACCAGAGCCTTGAGGATCTGCACCTCCTGCAAATGGACATAGAGAAATGGAAAAATATATAGAAGGTAATTTCAGCTTTGGTCTTTGCATTTGCATTTGCATTTGCGTTTCTACTCACATTGCGAAAGTCGATGAGCTGCGTGATGAGGGTGCCGTCGGTCTTCTGGAACTCCAGGGTAATCAAATCCTCGCCTATGTTGGACGTAATGCTCTCCTGAATCACCTCGCCGCCCTGCAACAAAAGGCGAGCAAGCAACAAGTGTAAGAAGGCGCCAGCTCAAAGAAAAATGTGGCACTCGAGGGGCCGGGCTGCTAGAATATTAATAGAGACGCTGCTAGGGCACAAATTAACTATGACAGCCACAAAAGCAGAAGAAGAAGAGGGTGGAGAGGGAGCAGAGGGAGGAGAGGAAGGAGAGGGTGAAGAAGCAGCGACACGGCCATGAACCAAATTAGAGTCAAGAGAGTTGAGCAGAGCAAAGAAGAATAGCAAACTAGCAAAAGGCAAAAGTAACACGAGCAGCGTGGAAATGAGTTGAAGGAGATTTCCCGACTCGTGTCAGCGGTTCAGGGGTTCAGGGGTTCAGGGGTTCAGGGGTTCAAGTCTCCCCCAGCAACAATAACAAGCTCTGCATGTGTGAAATGTGTGAAATGTGTGCACCCAACTGCACCTTGGAGAAATGCTGAATCTGAATATGACTCAAATTAGCAACTTTTCAGAGGTTGGTTTTACTAGAACTTATGAGAGCTAGCTAACAGAAAGAAGATTGTAGGAAAAAGGATAAATAAAGTGATGGTTCAGCATCTATGTTAGATATTCTAATTCTTCAATTAAAATCAAAATAAAATAAATGGAGATATTTCAAATATAAATGATTAATTATTTGTTTTAGCATCAAATAAGCTGCTTGATTTAGAAAAGGATTATTTTTGTTTTCTTTGATTTTAAAATACACAGAATAAAATAGAGAAATACAAAAACTCAATAAAGAATCAGAATTTTTCTATCTTTGAAATGACTTTATAAGATTTTCGATATCTTTTTTGGATCAGAAGTTATGATGTTGACTGCATCAAATAAACTGACACTCATTGAATGTTGAATATCCTTATTCTTCAATGAAAGTAACTATAAAATTAGAAATAAAATAAATGCAGATATTTCAAACATAAATTAATTAATAAATGGTACGGCATCTAAGTTATAAATTCTTATTCTTCAATACAAATAAAAATAAAATAAATGAAGATCTCTCAATTTATAAATATTCTGTTGTTCTTAACATCACTAATAAGAAGAAAAAACGAAATGAATTTAGTGTTATTTTTAATACACAAGCTTTTTAATAATACTACAAATAAATACCAACACTATAAATATATATATTCTTGTTCCAAATACAGATAGAGATATGCTTGGCATCACAGATAAATCGATGTTAAAACGACCTACATAGATATGTTATTTATTCGCAAATATTTAACATTTCCGACTGCATTTATTTGATGTCCAATGTCAAATGTCGAAAAGACGCTGAAGGAAAGCACGTGTTCTCTCTCTCTCTCTTTCTCTCTCTCCCTCACACACACACACACACAGGATTACTATGTCTATGTGTGTGTGTGTAAGCTGCCTTTGTGTGTTTGAACAAAGCGAATGTAAACAAAGCGCACGTTCGGAATAACAGTAAAAGAAGCAACAGCAACGGCGACAGCGACGCCGACGTCGACGTTGACGTCGGCAGTCAGAGTGACGCCGACAGCATCAGACATTTTGGGGCCAGGGACAACAGCAACAACAACAACAAGCGTGTCACATGTAAACAACATACAGAACAAGCACACACACACACACACACACACACACACACACACAGAGCGAGAGAGAGATAAAGAAAGAGATGGCATGCATCGCGTGCCTGCTTTTTGGCAAAGGTAATCTAAAATTTATAGAAAATTTATAGAAAAGCCAATGCTAAAGTCAATATTATGATTTCATGTAAGCCACGTGCCTGGCCTCATAACAGAGCAGCCAACTGCTAACATGCGTGAGTTAACAGCGCTGCTAGCGGCGTCTGTTAATGCACTAATAAGCAAGTGCAAGGGCAAGTGTGGAGTGTGGCAAGTGTGCAGCGTTGCCAGATCAAGTTTTGCTATGGAAAATATCGAAAAATTGGCTAAACAAAACAAAAACAATTAAAATAAATATTTAAAATAAACAACAAAAATATAAATTTTTTTAATTTTACATTTTTTATTGATAATTCTGCTAAATTGACAACGCTGCAATTGTTAGTAAGAGCGTTGCCAATGGAGCTTGCTACTGAATTATATTTATGATTAATAATTAATTATATTTATGCATAAATCAATTTATTTATATGTATCTTTATATATTTCTTTATTTTAGATTTAATTTTTAATAATTATTTAAATATTATTTGCAATTAAAATCTGGCTATTTCTGGCAACACTGTAGCACATTTTAAATTAACTTAAATTAGTTCGTCGAGCAAGAACAGAACAGAAAAGCAAAATAAACAAACGCAGATGTTGTTGCTTTCTCTCTCGCTCTCTTCGCTCTCGTTTTCGAAAACCGATGTTCGAAAAGCAGCTGACAACAACAACCACAGGCGGAGGCCATTTTCTCGGCGCTGCACTGCAAGAAATCGGAACTAAACGCACCTGATTCTGCACATTGATCAGCAGCTGCGGCTCGGCGGCCAGCAGCAGATTGCAGATAATCAGCCATAAAAAACCGCGACTGTGCCGGAAGTGGTGATGACAGCTGACCCCACGGGGGCCGCAGCGTCGACGTCCCACAAGGCGGCACTTTTTTATGACGCTCGCGTGCAGCAGCTGCCAGTCGTGGGATCTGAGGGCGGGCACGTGCACGGGGGGCGGCGTGTCCAGAATCATCGCCCGACACTCTCGCACTTCACGCACTTGTCGCACTTGTTTTAGTAATTGCAAATTATTCACTCGAAACACGCAGCGCTCGATTTAATGCAGCTTTTTCGCACTCCGCTGTGCACGTCCGCTCGCTTTGAAACTTTCACGCAAATGGCAACAGCGAGAGTTGCCAGCGATGGCGCGATATCGATAGCAGCGGCTCTTCGAAAATGTTAACTCAGCGAATATCGAATACTCACTGTTAAATGGTGGCAACTTAAGCAGCGATGCCAATCTAGCTAGTTTCAGCAATATATGTATGCAATCCATCTAATTGAAATTTAATAATTATTCTTTTTTATTTATTTTATTCAAATTAATTAATTTAACATATTTTAAATTTAAAATAGATTTATTTATGTTTTTTTCATAGTTGCCTTGTTAAATATATATCTATATTTATTGTATAAAATTAATTAATTTAAAATAATTAATAGCTATTTTATATAACATATAAAGCTGGTTATTTCTGGCAACACTGAACACAAGATGTGGAATTCTATTTACTTTTAACATAGTCTATTTAAAACAATAGAAATGTTTTGATTATTGCATATTAATTTTATTATCATTAGTTATTTAAGCGTTGTAATGTTGTTGCAAGTGTGTTTAACACAACAATTATATAAAATATTAATTACTTATAAGAATAATTAGCCAAGACAACCAATAAGAAACGAAAACAAATCAAACAAAATTAATAATAATAAAAGTTTTTCGAACTGTTAAAATTGCATACTTTCGATACTTTTAACAGCGCGCTGCACTGTTGAGCCACTTATCGCCCGACCACCACACTTTCTGTTAGCGAACAGCTGGCTGCCCCGTAATGCGCTAAATAACACCAAAACGCCAATTCATCGCTTGTGACGTGTTGTATTTTGTAAATTATTTTGTTTTAACTTAATTTGGTAAATTAAACACAATTAAATCAGTTGCCAAGCTTGCATAAGTTACAAAATACACCAGCCCCAACAGCAGCAGCATGTTGACACTACGAGAACGACAAATAAGTGAGCCGCACGCAATACCTTTCGATGTGCATTTTTTTTATGAATTGTTTTTTATCAATTGCAGATGCGATTAAGCAAATGCTGAACTTGAACGCGCAGCAGCCGAAGGCGCTGGCAGCGGAGCCCGTGTGGAAGATACTGATCTACGATCGCGTCGGCCAGGACATAATATCGCCCATAATATCCATCAAGGAGCTGAGGGAACTGGGCGTCACTTTGCATGTGTGAGTGAGGGGGAATGGTTGTTGTCTTGGGAAGGGGGAGGGGATGGAGCTACAGTCGGATGCAACCGACACAAGAAGACCCTGTAGTTTGTGTTTCAATTATTTAAATTTCTACAAAGTAGTTAATTTATTATTATGATATGTAAATATTTTATATATATATGCATATATTGTCTGAAAAGGGCGTCTCCATCTTTTATAGTTGCTAAGATCTAGGTGTTCATACGGACAGACAGGCCTACTCCACTCAACTCCTCTTTGTGGGTTCTACCCCGATCCCTTCTGGTGGTTAATTGACCCTTAGACTTGTTTAAAGTAAAAAAAAATGATTAATCATTGAAATTAACTTGCAGGCAACTGCATTCGGATCGCGACTCCATTCCGGACGTGCCCGCCGTGTACTTCTGTCTGCCGACGGACGAGAATCTCGATCGCATCCAGCAGGACTTCAGCAACGGACTCTACGACATTTACCATCTGAACTTCCTGGCGCCCATCACACGCAGCAAGATCGAGAATCTGGCGGCTGCGGCGCTGCACGCGGGCTGCGTGGCCAACATCCATCGGGTGTACGATCAGTATGTGAACTTCATCAGCCTGGAGGACGATTTCTTCATACTGAAGCATCAGCAGAGCGATCAGCTCAGCTACTACGCCATCAATCGGGCCAACACACGCGATCAGGAGATGGAGGCGCTAATGGACTCCATTGTGGACTCTCTGTTCGCTCTCTTTGTAACCCTAGGGAATGTGCCCATCATTCGCTGTCCGCGGAACAGCGCGGCGGAGATGGTGGCCCGCAAGCTGGAGAAGAAGCTGAGGGAGAACCTGTGGGATGCAAGGGCGAATCTGTTTCACATGGACGCCACGCAGGCGGGCGGGGGCGTGTTCAGCTTTCAGCGTCCGGTGCTGCTGCTGCTCGATCGCAACATGGATCTGGCAACGCCGCTGCATCACACCTGGTCCTACCAGGCCATGGTGCACGATGTCCTGGATCTGGGCCTGAATCTGGTCTACGTGGAGGATGAGCCGGCAGGAGCCAATGGAGGTAAGCACTTCAGCTACTCAGATTAATCATCATAAATAATACTAGTTCTGGTTTCGATTTGCAATTTTCAAGAATCGATATTTTTGTTGATCTCGATTAATCGATAGCAAAGAGTATATATTCCGAATAACAACATTCTATATTCAATATTACGCTTATTCTTTGGTTTTTAACGATTGAGGCGTAAATGGGGTGCGTCATCCAAGATTTGAATTAAACTTTAGCTGCGTAGTCGGACGTAACCGACAGTCGTAAACCCCTTTACTCCCTCGCCAACAAAAAGAATCGATTAAATCGAATCGAAATCGAATGGAAGCTCAGCTCTAACTAATTCCCTTCCCATCCTGCAGGAGCTCGCAAGAAGCCCAAGGCCTGTGATCTGGACCGCACGGATCGCTTCTGGGTGACGCACAAGGGCAGCCCGTTCCCCACCGTGGCGGAGGCGATACAGGAGGAGCTGGAGAGCTATCGCAACTCGGAGGAGGAGATCAAGCGGCTGAAGACCTCCATGGGCATTGAGGGCGAGTCGGACATTGCCTTCTCGCTGGTGAACGACACCACGGCGCGTCTGACGAACGCGGTGAACTCGCTGCCCCAGCTGATGGAGAAGAAGCGTCTGATCGATATGCACACCAAGATCGCCACCTGCATACTGAACTGCATCAAGGCGCGCCGCCTGGACTCCTACTTTGAGCTGGAGGAGAAGATCATGTCGAAGGCGACGCTGGACAAGCCGCTGCTGGAGCTGCTGCGAGATGCCGAATTCGGACAGCCGGAGGACAAGCTGCGTCTGTACATCATCTACTTTATATGCGCACAGCAGCTGAGCGAGCAGGAGCAGGAGCGGCTGCGGGAGGCGCTGCAGGCGGCCGGCTGCGATCTGACCTCGCTGGCCTACGTGCAGCGCTGGAAGGCGATCATGAACCGCTCGCCGGGCATCAGCCAGGCGACACAGTACGAGGGCGGCGGCACCAGAACCGTCTCCATGTTCACCAAGCTCGTCTCCCAGGGCAGCTCCTTTGTCATGGAGGGCGTCAAGAATCTGGTGGTCAAGCGGCACGTAAGCTGCAGTTAAATGCTATCCAAGATTAGCCTATTAATTGTTGTTTCTTGCAGAATCTGCCGGTCACCAAGATCACGGAGCAGGTGATGGAGTGCCGCAGCAATGCGGAGACGGATGACTATCTCTACCTGGACCCCAAGCTGCTCAAGGGCGGCGATGTGCTGCCCAAGAATCGTGCACCATTCCAGGATGCGGTCGTCTTCATGGTCGGCGGCGGCAACTACATCGAGTACCAGAACCTGGTGGAGTTCATCAAGCAGAAGCAGACGTCGAACGTCAATCGCAGAATCATCTACGGCGCCTCCACGCTGACCAACGCTCGGCAGTTCCTCAAGGAGCTGTCGGCGCTGGGCGGCGAGATACAGACGCCGTCAACAAGTTAGAAGCGACTGCCAAACTTTCACTGCTGCTGAGCAGCCCAAGCGATGAGCATGCAACTGCAACTGCAACAACTTCAACTGGCTTTTTCTTATATTGTTAAGCATATCCAAAAATAAATTAAATGCAAGGCAAACAACTGTAACAAAAAACCCGATAGCAAAGCAATCGCAATCGCAATCGCAATCGGGGCAGCAAAAAGCGAACGTGCGGCAATTACTCGCGACTGACGCGTAATCCCCGAAGGACAACGCCGCAGACGCAACAAAAACATGCGTAGCTGCGTGTACAACAAGCTTAAATGCAGGGGCAGAGACAGTGGGCGGATGGCAGAAGGGGGCATGGCAGGGAGAAGGGGGCGAGGAGGCGAGGAGGCGCGTCTGTCGCTAAGTGCGATCGCATTCTAGGCGCCCATTAACACCAACTTGGCAACGCTTTGATGGACAGCTGACAGACAGCTGGCAGCCAGCGACAGCCCAAGACAGGCGACAATTATGGGGCGACAACTATGCCAGGCACTTGGGACACTGCACTTGGACTGGCACTTCCACTTCCACTTGGTCTTAACTTGGCCTGAACCGAACTGAACTGAACTCAACTGCGGCCCTTGCAATTAGCAGCAAACTATGAATGGTCACAGTGCCTGCCAAACCTTTGTAGTGGGGAAATAACTGGCAATCAGCTATAATAATAATAAATTTAATATTTAAATACTAATAAATAAAATGATATTAAAATGGTTATACATTTTTAACAAATTAGAAATATTTAAATTGTTAAAAACATGAAATGGAATGCAACATTAATATTAATTTATATCTAAATGATAATAAATATAAAATTAATAGTTAATACTAACATTGCAATAAATATTAATATAATAATAAAATATTAAAATAAAATGCAATATTTAAATGGTAATAAATATAAAAATTTTAAAAATTTCTAAAATCGTAATAAATGTTAAAATAACAATAAATAATTCAATACAAAATACTAAAATAATATGTAAAACAAATATAAAATTGAATATATGAACAATACAAAATATTAAAACAATTATACATACAAAAATAAAATAAAGCAAATTATTAAAATAATAATAAATGATAAAATCGTTATATATATAAAATTAATAATAAATGTTATAATATTAATAAAATATATGTAAATTAAGCTTAACTTTCAAAAAATAAATATTCATATTTATACATATAATTAATAGAAGCTAAAAGTTTCTACAAATAATAATTTAACATTGTTATGGCTCGTTTTGAATTAATCTAGTAATTGAAGGGAATTTCTTAATTTATAATAATTATATAAAGTCTGTAAAAATCTTGTGCTCTCTGGCTTTGTATTATATCTTAAAGTTTATATATTTGAATAAATAGTTACTTGTATAAAGTTTGAATTTATTATTCAACTTTCTGTAACTTTGGCATTTACCTTATCGATATCCTTTAACTGATAAAATAAAATAAAACCTAATATAACACCCATTTTGCCATTTCTTTCAGTTGCAATTATTTAATAGAAATAACTTGTTAAGACTTTTAATAACAATTATTAACAAATTATTTAAATTTATTTTACAATTCCCTTTAAATGATCATATGTTTTTGTAAGATTTATTCCTAATTTATTTTTACGCTTTATAAAATTTGGAATTTTAATTTTTTCTGTCGAAGGCTCTGAGTCGACATTAAATAAATTGTAAAATAATTTAAAATATTTCTTAATTAAAGCTTTTATTAGGCGGTTGACTCATTGCGAATCGAGTTATAAACGTTTGTAAACTAGGCTAAGACGTCCATCAATGCCTAAATACCAAATCATATTTAACTGGAAGATTGGACATGAGAATCGATGTTGGCTGCACAGCAGTTGCTGCCATGGATATACAATAACAATAACAACAATAACAGTAACAGTAACAACAATGGCAGTAACAACAATAACAACATTCGTTGGCTAATTAACACTTTTGGTAAATCAGAATTGATGGCCATGTTGAAAGCGGTCCAAAAAGACGCTGATGCCGATGATTATTCATGGAGCGTTGTGTTTAAATATTGGTTTTGGTTGGGTTTACTGTGATTTCGATATGGATGTGGATGTGGATGATACTCTGGTTATATGGCTACCCGTGGCTACAATTTAAATGTTAACATAAACAAGAGCAATTTAACAAAAGCCAAAGACTCCAGACGCGAGATTCAAGACGCAGGCCCCAAAATCCCAAGCCCCCGAAACCCAAAGTGATTTCACGGGTGGTCCAAAAAGATGCGCTCAAACAAATCATAAAATCGTATGGAGCAAAAAAAAAAATACAAAAAAATACAAAAAAATACAAAAAAATAAAAAAATAATACAACAAAAAGCTGAAGAAGCAGAAACTAACAACGCAACATGAAAGAAATGCTACTCGCCAGAGCCATGAATCGATTACATATGTGCCCACTGTATAACAGTGGGTGTGTGTGTGCTGTGTGTGTGTAAATATTGTAGTTGCTGCTGTTGTTGTTGTTGTTGTTGTTGAAGAAGAACCTCTGCTCAGAGGTAGCTGAAAAATGGTCTGGGCAACCGTTTCCCACATTCCTGCTGCGAAACATAATGGCTGCCGCTGTCGTCGTTGTTGTTGCTGTTGTTGTTGCTGTTGTTGCAGCTCTTGTTGCTGCTGCTACATACAAGCAGCAGGCCAACAGCCATACATACATATATCATAATCTTAACAACTCTTAACAAGGCTGAACAAATTCCAAAATTCAAGCAGAGCCTCGCCAAGCGGCAGCAAAAAGCACAGCCAGTCAGACGGCCACAGAACCATTCAAACAAAGACTACAAAATGAAGTGGGCTCACACACACACACAAAAACACACACACGCAAACACACACTCACACATATACAGAAGAGAAAGAGACAGCAAGAGAGAGGAACTTTCAGAGTTTTAGAGCCATTGACGCAGCGATAAACCTTTGGCTTTTACTTTGATCTTAGCTTGGTTTATTCGTTTTTCACTTTGGGTTCTCTGTTCTCTTTGAACGCTGATATTATTGCTAAACTGCTCTTAGCTTTTTGATATCAAAAACCGATCATTGACCAAATTCTGAGGCTTTGGCAGCCATTCTCTTTAAGAACTTCTGTCTTAATTTAACATTAAATTCTGTACAAATTTTTATAAATTTTTACTATAACATCTTTCATTCAATTCGCAAAGATTTTATTCACAGATTTAAATACTACATATAAATTGAGGTAAAATAAACTAAAACTTCGCCTTGTAAAGCAAAAAAGCAAATTGTGTGTTGCATATCTTCGCTGTTTCTGAACCGATCTTAATATATTTCACAGCATCAAAGAAGTATATCAAAGACTATTTATAAGCCAATTTACAAGTCTGTAGCTTTCAAATTGTAGCTGCTGTGGGCGAGGTCTTAAAAAATCGAACTAAGCTGTATTCAAACGCGCAGATCTTGAGATTTATAAAAGCTAGAATCATCAGACTTTACCTGTAAATTTATATATAGTGCCATCATCTTGGGTTATTTTAGATAAACGATTCCTCTTCAGTTTTTCCCGGAAATCAAGAAAAACCCCAGCACTTCATCGCTCAACAATGCCGCTCAAACTGCGCGATATTTCAAAACTGTCAGAAGTTTGTTCTTCTGTGTTATCCTTGTCAGCGTTTAGTTGTTTGTTGCTGCCGCTGAGGTTGTTGGCACCTCTGGTGGTCCACCGTGTGGCATGTTAATTAATCAGCCAAATAATAACAGAGGGCAGCGAGCAGCCCAAGAAGACGCCGGCCAAATATTTGCCGACAATAAAAGAGCAGCAAAAGAGTGATCTCTACGGATCAGGAGCTCAAAAATCAAACTATAGCCGCTGCCTGTTTGGCTTTGTTAGCGGCTTGTTAGCCACTCAAACTAACAGGCAACAAATACACACAAACAGGCCAACAACACAAGCAAGCATAAGCCAAATAAAAGATGATGCTTCATGGCTTTTGGCCATTTCCTGAAATCATAAAAAAATCCACAAAAATTAAAATAAAACAACAATAAAAATTGCGTGACGCATCAGCGGGCAGCCTGGCCACGCCCCCTTAAAACGCAGCATTATTAAATAAAAATACAAAAAAAAACAGAAAAATCCGACGATTCAACGGATTTGGATTTACCTCAACTGTCGGGTGTCATTATCCTGCACCAATGCCCCAGGCTTCCCACAGGCCGCGCCTAATGGCCACCAACAACAACAACAGCAACAACAACAACTACAACAACAACAACAACAGCTCCATCAGGCAAAGGCAAATACACTGACATCCTCGGACTGACCAATGCAATGCGCCGATTACTCCGCAGGCACATCTCACAGACGTACAGTGGTACGTAAGCTAAGCAAAAAGCTAGCGAAAATTCTATATAATTTTGTGGCATTTTTAACGTAATATACTATTAGTAGAAATACTTGTTGGATTTGCCAAAAATTTATTTAATAAAATAATAACAAAGTTATAAACTAAAAGAAAGCAGTTTGACGTGGATCTCTTCAAAATTTATTAAAAATTTTTATTTAAAGAAAATTTAAGATAGTAGTATACAAACGTGTAAATTAAAATTGGGGTGTAATTTTAGTTAAAGTTTAGGATATCTGGGGATAAAAATAAAATAAAATTATATTAAATTAAATAGGCATTTAACTGCAGGAATTTTAAAAACAGTTTTTGTTAATTAGTAAAAATATTCATACTACAGTTCTTTGCATACTTTTC
Source organism: Hypselothyrea guttata (assembly GCA_035045125.1). Taxonomy (NCBI): domain Eukaryota; kingdom Metazoa; phylum Arthropoda; class Insecta; order Diptera; family Drosophilidae; genus Hypselothyrea; species Hypselothyrea guttata. The sequence continues at coordinate 504,481 of JAWNNJ010000630.1, forward strand.
GAATTGCATCAATATTTAAATTAAAATTAAATTTAACCAATATATTAAAAATTAAATAATAGTAAATAATATTTTTAAAATATCGAACAAAATATTTAAATAAATAAAAAATTGTTTATTTTTGCGATATTTTAACTTTAAACGAAGAATACGGTAAATGTAGTATTTAAAATAAATCTGTTAGAGTTGAACAACAAGTTTAATTCAATTAGCTGGTTTTATACATTTTTGTAGTATTTTCTTCAAGGTTTAATTAAATTTTTATAGCTAGCCGACCCACTGTGCCTGGAGGATGCACTGCACAAACCCACAAGACGCTGACGATGATGTTGCTTTGCTTTACGATCGCGTATCTCGAGTTTATCGCTTCATTTTCCATGTTTTATGCGCAATTTATGCCGCGTGGTCGCCGTTGCCGTTGCTGTCTTCATTGCCAGTCTCCCCTCTCTCTATTTCTCTCTCTCTCTCTCTTTCTCTCTTTCTCTCTTTCTCACTCTCTTTCTGTCTGTGGCAGAAATGTTGTGTTTTGGCCAACTGACGCTGCTTTGGCTGCGATTGCACGCACCGCTTTGTCTGCCATCTCATCTGAGGTTTCAACTGGAAAGCGATCAAAGCCAGGAACCCAACACAACTGGAAATTCGCTCTCGATCTTCATACTTCCCTTAAGTCTTGGGACTTGAGTAATTTTGCTGCCTTAGCTTCAAGTTTGTTTTATTTTGGCATAACGAACACAGCAATTAGACTGTGATCTACCTAAGTATCAAGACAATATGGCCAACATAAATAAATAATAAATAACAAAATAAATAAATAAATGATGCTACAAAAATAAATAGATTGAACTTCTGCATTGGCTAAGACTTCAGTTAAACTACTATACTTATTTAAATATTTGAAAAAAGTAAATATGACAATAATAATATAAAAAAAAACAACAAAGAAGTTTTGGAATAAAGCAGCGCATTATGGCATTTTATTTAAATATTCAACTTTTCATTTTATTGTTTATTAAATTTAAATTAAATTTATTAAATCATTTAAGAACAACAAGCTAAGTTTTTGGCTAACATAGTCAAAATTAAAAATAAATTATATTAAATAATATTTATCATAAATAAACTTATTCAATAAATTGTCAAATAGTTTATTTATGATTATGATTATTTATTTGACAGGGCTTATTAAATTTTCCTGCATTTTGTAATATTTAAATATTTTTGAGACACACATTTTTGTGATTATTTGTGAGACTTTGATAAGTTTTACAGGCCTCAAATAGCTATAAAATATTTCAATATTTATAAAAATATCAGTTTTTATAGTTTTATCCGTGATTTCTTTTGTATATACTATGCAATTATAGCTATTGAATTCAACTATTATTAAATAAAATTAATTATTCTTTTAGCTATTCTGCTTTACTTGTAACCCTTATTTCAGTATTTCCTTTCTCCAGTTCCAAATAAATTCTCTGCTGAGACATTGCTCTATGATCATGTTCTTGATTTCTCCTTCGCTTCGTACGCCCACCTTATGTCTCTATCGCTATTCCCTTTCCCTGTTCCCCCTTTCCTCTTTCTCTCCTGCTTTCTATTGCCTACCTGTGCTTAGCTGCAGCCTCTGCTCAGGGGCAATTAGCTGGCCGCTTTGTAGGCAATTAACCTGCGATTAATGGGCACACATGGGAAGAAGAAGGAATGACCCCTCATAATACGGTCGTATGCACTCATAAAAATGCTCTAACCAATTTGTTAACCGCCTTTGGGCCTGGTCGAACTCCCGCGAACTCCCTTTCGATATGCGGATGTTTGCTTGTTCTTTATTCTTTATTTGTTATTGTTGTTGTACGTGGTAAAAATTGTATTTTTATGTTTTGTCAGTGTTTATAATTAATCACCTGTTGTATGCATCCCCTCGCTTCCCTGCCCCTCTCTGCTCATCCCCTCTCTGCTCTAGCGCCATTAGCGCCGGCTTCTCTTTTGGGTTCTCCCCCGTTACCGCCTGCAACTGCGCTCTCTGCCTTTCTCCTTTGCCTTTCTCATTCCTCATTCACCATTCCCCATTCCACATTCTTCGTTCCTCGTTCCTCGTTCCTCGTTCCTCTTGTGCGCTTTGATGTCTTTATTTACTAATTTCCCGCTTATCATTTGGATGTTTTGTAAATTGAAACATTTTCACTAATTGCCTTGAAAATTTGTTATTGCCACAACAGCAGCAGCAGCTGCACCTTGCGCCGCACTTGACTGCACTTTGACCCCGTTGCATGCCCCACTCCCCTCCCATCCACCACTCCAGGTCAAACTTCTGCGTCTTCTTCTAGCTGCAGTGGACAATTAGAAAAGGCACAGCGGCAATCGCCAACATCCGGTCGGGCCATAACTCAAAATTGAAAATTATGTGGGCGACGTTTTTCCAGGAAAATGCCAGACACGCACCGTACAAGCTTGAACTCCAGCGCTCTGTGCACTCTCTTGACCAGGTTGTTAAACATGGGGCCAAGTCGGAGTCATTAAGTTGAACCTTCGATTACACTGGCCAACAAACGAGCAGACAGCGAGATTGCTTATCTCCACGAATTATGACAAATTATGCTTAATTTAAGTCAGCGCAAGAAATGTAAGTAATTTGACAATGTTTAATATATTTTTATCATGATTTGTATATCTTATATAAAGCGGAAAATCAAACAGACAAAAACACAAATTGTTTTTTAGATTTTGATACTAAATATTATGATATATTTTGGTTAATTAAAGTCAGCGAAAGATATGTAAGTAGTTTGAAAATGTTTAACTTGATCTAAGTATCGTAAATACCAGGGAAAATCAAACTTTAGATTCCAATCAAATTGGATTTTGTTGCTTGAATATTCTGTTTATTATTTATAATAATTTATATATATATTATATTAATATTATTACTATAATTATCGAATCTGATTGTTGTTCTCTATCGCTTAGTGACTCTGAATCTTTCAGAGCAACTCTATAAGTTTTGATGCTTCTAATCAATGATTCTTTAAATCCCATTCAGGCGATATCCTATAATTTAATTACAATATTTACAATAGTTTATACAGCTTAGTTACTAGATTTCAAGCTATGGATTATCGAATACATCACACATAATTAATTTAATAAATTTATTTACATTTTGTTGTTTTGTTTCTTCCATTTTTGCAATTTCGATTCGTTTTTAATGAAATTTGTGAATATGTTTTTAACTTTTATTATTTTACTTATTTTATTTATTTATTATTTATTAAGAACTTATTTTCTTTATGATTTTTAATGACCACTACTTAAAAAATAATGTATTAATTTCCAATATATTTAAATAGTTGTTTGATTAAAAATCATAGATCTGTCAGACTATACAATATTTTATAAGAAATCAGACTTTTTATAGGGGTATTTTAACTATATTGAAAGAGTTTTAATTATTTTTTTATTTATTTGAGCTATAAACCTGTTGTCCAGTGTCACTTCTTAGGGTCAATCGCCCGTCATGGGGATCTGGTGGAGTCCTCAGCAGTTCTCAGTGCCGACTCATCAGCGTCTTTTGTTTTTATGCCTGCCAAAACAATTTTACAATACTTGACAAAAGTTGTGCCGTCGCGTCTCGTCTCGTAAGTGCAATCTGAGGCCGTCTCCAGATCCTGGTTGCATTCGTACATGTTGTGGCAAGTCCCAAGCTCCCCATATACATGCATCAAGAATTTTAAGTGAGCCTGCAACAGCAGCAACTGCAACTGCAACAACAACAACAGCAGCGTCTGTCAGTCTGCAGTGTTTTGCAGTTGTCGTTGACGTTGTTGCCGTTGTTCGTTCTGAACAACGCGTTGTCGTCTCGAATTGAAAATGCATTTTTCATGATGTTGTTGTCGCTTGGCAGTCACTGCAACAGTTGCAGTTGCAGTTGCAGTTGCAGCTGAAAATGGAAAATAATGAAGCTGGCATAGACAAACGGACGCCGTGTCGCACGATTTGCTTGTAAAGCCAACAGCCAACAAAACGCAAATTAAGCCAGGCCAAATTAATTGAAGCGATGCGCGCAGCGACAGCAACAATTGCAGACGACAACAGCAGCAGCAGCAGCAACAATTGCAGCTATCACAGCAGCAACTGCTCACAGCAATCCTGCATTTTATGTACTTTTATTTTACTTTTATTTTCCTTGGCTTTTTTTGAACATCCGCTGGCTGACAAGGCATTTTGTACTTACAAGTCATTATCACCAGCTTCCAAAAGGCGATCCTCCTTAGCTGATAAGGCTAAGCAGCAATCACTAGCTCCTGCTGCCCCTGCCCATCCTCCTTACCTTGCCCCTGCCCCTCTTTCTACCCCTTCTGCTGCTGCTGCTGACCAAGGTTTGCTATCAGCTTTGCCATCGACAACATCAAAGAGACAGCAGCAGCAGCATACAAAGAGACAAACAAAAAAGGAAACCAGTAGGCATCTATAGGATAAGTCGGATGCAGCCGACTGTAGAAAACGCTGCACCTCAAGCTCTTTAATTATTTACGTTTTTATAATCTTTGAGTTTATTCTAATGCGCTTTTCAGCATAGATGATTATGATTAGAGAATATATTAGCCAAATGGCAACTCTCTAAGTTTCAAGTAGTCCAAAAATTATAGTAGTAGTCGATTTTTAAATAAAATTGATCTGTGTATGATATACAGCTACACTCAGAAAAAATCATACACACTAGGAAAAAAGTTTTGTGGTCAAATATTCGATGCGATAGCAAAATTCTTAATCCTAAATTGAATTATCGAAATTCCCATTTCTACTTTCATGAACTTTTAAGAATAAAGTAGTTTATAATTTGAACTTAATTTATTCATTCTTTACAATTAATGTCAGGCCTAATTTAAAATATATTTATATTTAATTTAAACATTTAAATATTTAAAATATTCAAATATTCAAAATGTGCTTAAAATCAAAAATTCTTGATTACATGAGAATTTCTTGAGTCAAGTGCGTACTTACTTAGATCAAGTAAATTTCGAATACCACGACTATTGATAAGTTTTTTTGATAAATTAAGTAAGAATGTTTAGATAGATTACTAAGTGTAGCTATATTTCAAATTTGATAGATCTAGCTACAATAATAACTGAGTTCAATGGGCACAAAGTCAATCTAGCCTGGTTTAAATTATGTTAGGTGTGCAGGGTATGCAAAGGAAGATCAGCAACAGCCAAGAGGCAGCAACAGTCGCAACTGTGGCAGCAACTGGCTATGTGTGTGTGTGTGTGTGTGTGTGTGTGTGGCAGTGCACAAGCATTTCATTTGCAACACAAAAGCACGTTGATAATGATGTCATTTGGCATTTATTTACGAGCCCCATAGTCCATGCTAAACGAGCTCTAATTTACATTTATGAAGCTGTTCTACGCACGCACCCAAGGCATAGGCAGAGAGGGAGACACAGGGGGAAAGAGAGTGTGTGTGTGTGTGTGTTGTATTCCCCCCTTCCATCCCTAGCAACCCTTCCCTGTGCCTACCCTTCTGCTGCTTGTGTGTCCAGAGCTCTTGTTGTTATTGTTGCGGCTGCCGCTGATCGTTGCGCATTGTTGATAAGATCGGCAATCGGAGCGCCTTTTGTCTGTCCCTCTGTCCCTCTCTCCCTCTGTCCCTCTCCATCTCTGTGTGCGTTGTCAGAGCAGCAGCAGGACACACAACAACTACAATAAAAAGGCAGAGAGATAAAAGAGAAACGAGATCAACTAAGTGATTCAAAGTACAAGTGCATAAATTACAGATAACGATACGTGTTTGGACTTGTCGAGTTGTTGCAGCGCGAAATAAGCGAGAGTACAAGCCTAAATGGCCAAGAGCATAATAAAGATAGTTCAAACGGAGAGAGGGAGAAAGGGAGAGGGAGAGAATGGGATACTGAGAGCAAAGCATGAGTATGGGAGAATCGGAGATTGGCACTGCAATAATTGAGAGTACAAGACTAAACAGCTTAAAACTAGATTTAATTTACAGAATAAAATAAATAAAAATTCTAAAAAAATATTTAAAATACATTAAATACATCAAATGAAAAGAAACAATTAAAATTTAAGCATAAATGTTCATATTTATATTTAAATAAATAAATGACAAGCATACAATAAATATAATTCTAAAAATCGCTAAATTGGCAACGCTGATTGCAAGTAGTTTAATTAAGAACAAAGTTGTAAACCCTGATTTTAACTATTTGTATTGGGTACAGGGTATAAAAACAGAAAAGATATTATAGAGAAAAATCAAGTAAAATATAAGCAAGAAAATAGCAAAAATTTATATAGAAATTCTTAAAAAAAAAAGGAATAATTAAACAAAAAAATCTATAATACAAAAATATTTAATATAGAATTTTAAAAAATTCTACCAAAAATATAGCCGATCAATTAGATTGACCTAACTGTAGATACCTTATACCCTATATTTTATACATATTTTAAAAAATGTCACGCAACAGCAATGCTGCTTCTTATTTTTTATTGTGTGTACCATAATCTTATTGCCGCGCTGTTAGAAATCGATTACTGGTTCTTTAATAATTTTTGTGTTAATTAACGGAAATTCTAAAATAAATATGCCCAAAAAATTTCCAAAAAATACCCAAAAAATGAAAGCTAAGGTAAGATCAATTATGCTTGTTAGTTGGACTATGAGAGAGACAGCAGAACAAGTTAGTTGGAGCTAGTTGGGGCAATCGAAATGTTGATCAAAATTCAAAGAATCCTTTGTGCTTTTGCTATTGTTGCCGCTGCATGGAATTCTCAGTATTGCATTGCCACCAACAACAATAAGAACAAGAGGGCCAAGAACAGCAACAACAACAACACATCAAACAGCCTATTATAAGGCAATCCGCGAATGTTTGGTTATTTAGTTTCTCTTATTTCTGCCTTATTTTGATTTTTTTTCTGTATTTTTGGGCTGCGCTCGCTTGGTGGTCAGCAAATGAAGTCATAAAATTTTCAGCGTGCCAAAACCAAAAAAAGGGAAGAAGCAGCGGCAGACAGAGACGGAGACAGAGGCAGGCGGGGAGAAAGAGAAAGAAGCTGCTGTACGGTAGGCCCAAAGCTGCCATTGATGATGAAGATGATGATGGGCCTCCAAAAATAATACACACAGAGCAGACGACGTCGGCGACTCCTTGAGATACAATGATACAATATTCTGCTGGGCCCAGGCGCTTGCCTCTCAGATTGAAATCAAAGTGCGAGTGTAGCTAACTCGCTCGCTCTCTCCCTCTCTCTTTTTTTTTTGTTATTTGGGTGTGTTTGTGTGTGTGGCAACATAACAATTCAGCATTGTTTTGGCCATTGCGGGCCACCCAAAAAGTTATGATTAAGTTATGCGGCTGTTGCTGTTGCTGTTGCTGCTGATCTTGGCAGTTAAGGCAAATGGCCAGAGCATGACTAAGCAAACACAGCACAAGGCGAGCAAGAAGTAAAAGTAGCAGCAGAAGTAGAAGTAGAAGTAGAAGAAGATGTAGAAATAGAGCAAGAACTAACTGCACTCTCCTATGCTTGTCCTGTGGCGCCATCTACAGCAGCTCTTTTTAAAGCAGACCTCAATCGCAGGGCTTTGGAAGAGTTACATCGAGTACAAAGATCAAAATTAATTCGATATTTTATAGCAGTTCTTTAAGTAGCTAGATACAAGTTAATTACATAATTTAAAGATCAAAAGCTTTAAGTAAATCATGTTATTGATAAGAACAATTGTAGAATTGCTCTTAAAACTTTTAACTATTTTAGTATTTAGTATTCTAAAATTGTATCTACATTAGCTTTTACAACATCTCTTAAAGAAAAGATATATGAAAGTTAATTTAAGATTGGAACTAAATAATCGAGAAGGTTGAAGTTGATCCAATTTTAGACACCATTCTAAATGAATAAACAGTTAATAATATACATCTACTATCTTATTAAATTTTTACCATAATAATATACAATTTAAGAAACCCAAATAAAATAATTTGTTGTTAAAAAGCTACTTCTATTTTGCTGTTGAACAAATGTATATATTGTAATTAAATTTAAATGTTAATTCTATATTAACTAAGTTAATATTCGACCCTAAGAATTCATAAATTTTTTTTAAAAATGTTGACCTATTTTTATGTTTATATCTATTATATTATTATTATATACATATATCTATATTAAATCTATTTTCTTTTAAAAATTTACAGTATTATTTCCTTTACTTTGCCCTATCCATAATATTTTTGTTTGATTATTTTCAATATTCTTAATTTCTGTTAACAAGCGGAGTTTAATTTAACTTTGTTTTATTGGTAATAATTTGGATATAATTTATATGCATACCTCACAAAGGCAGTGCTCAAAGGCAGCAACAACAGCAACATTAATAAGTTGAGCTTATGGCACTAAAAAAAAGGCTCAAGCTGAGCTGCAAACTTTCTCACGCTGCATGCCACCTGACGCCTAAAACCGAAACAGAGCACTCGACGGAGAAAGAGCAGGAGAAGAGGAGAGTGAGGAAGGGAGGGAGAGGGAGGTATGACAGTGTCTGCAGTCTGGGCAAAAAAAAAGCCTTAAATCCCAGCCTCAATGCCCTGCATAATTTTCAATGAAGACATCTGTCAGCAGAAATGTTCAGGCGTTTTGTTTATGGCATTTAAGGCAAAGCTGATTTTTATTACCATGCCAACAACAGACTATATAATATAATGCAAGCCACACGCGACGACATCGTCCACAACGTCCACATCGTCCACATCATTGACACATCGTACGCAAATTAAAAGCCCCTCGGTTTCGCATCATAAAAAACTTTAAGCTAAAGCACACAGATCTGTACCCCCCCATTCTCCCTTCCCTCTGCTCAATGTTTCTCCTCTGGTTTTTTGGTCGAGGTCAAAAGGACGCGTTCTATTCGACGCGATCTGTGGCATGAAAGCAGTTAAATGAAACACCGCAAAATCATCATCGACCGCCCGCGACTTCTGCTCCATTCAGTGTTGCTTTTTTAACGGAAAGTGCACAAAAAAACTCTTTAAAAAATTTACAAAAAAAGCCAGAAAACAGGCAGGTTATTCTTAAGTTAGTGATGCTTTAAATTAAAAGGAATTTTGAAAAAATATAGATCAAAATAATGACAACAGCTCTAAAACTTTTCAGTTTTTTTTAAATATTTTAAAATTTTAAATAATTTAGGAAAAAGCTTAACTATATTTTATAAAATCTCTTTCGGCAGTTTCACGATTTTTTTCTAGCAAATACTCTGCAAAAACAGTCAGTTCTGGCGGGGAAAAAGCGTTTTTGGCAACAGTGGCTTCTTCTGAGCATCGTCTCCCTCTCTGCTTCTTCCTTTCTCGCTCCATCTCTCTCGCTCCTTCGCTCTCTCTATGGTTAATCAGGCTCATTAGGTGGCCTCTCATTTATATACAAAATTACGAACATGGCCCGCAAATTTTTGTGGTCCCTGAAATGTGATTAAGTTATTTTGCGGCTTTCGCATCTATAGCCGGGGAACACACTGTGTTTTCGAACGCTCCATTAACCGTAATTAAGGTATTCTTTTTGCCTGCGCTTTCTTTTCTTTTAGCCCCTCTCCCTCGCCCCCTGCCCGTGCCCCTCCCCGGAGCCATGCCTTTGAACCTGCATCTCCTGGCTGCGACCTGCTGCCTGGTGTTGGTCTTGTTTCTGCTTTATTGGCTTATATAGCTTGTTGTTGAAAACCTGAGACACTGCACACACAACAACCACAGCAACATCAGCACCACACACACACACACACAGACACACAGATAGAGACACACACATACAGACACATCAGCAGCCACGCTCTGTGTGGGGCAGGCACAGAGCAGGCACGTCAGTTGGCATCGACGATTTGGCCGCCTGTTGCACGATTACTTGCTACAGTTAAAATAAATTTTTGTAGTAGGTTTTTAACCAAATAATATTAATGCAATAAATTTGAATATTATCTTAAATTTGATAATCTAAAATAAAATGAAAATTATTACATTTAATAGATAAACATTTGTATTAATTGCTTCAAAAAACATTTAAAAATAGTTTAAATAAATACATAAATCAAATTTTGCAGTAAAAAATTTAAATTAATTTTTTGAGATCAATATTGTATAAGAATATATCTAATTTTATGGGAAATAAATAATTTATGTTTCATAGCACATGTATATATAAAATAACTCAACAATTTCTAAACTAAATTTTATTTTATTTTATTTTTTTTAATTTTATTTATTTGTTTTTATTTTACTTTTTAAGTTTTAATTAAATTTTGAAAATTTTGTATAATTTTTGAGCTCTATATAAGAATATATCTATATAATCATACAGTTTATTAAGAAACTTTAAAAAAATATTTATAAGCTTGGGTTTAAAACACCTGATTTATTTCTTAACTTAATTATTTTATTGTATTGTATTTTATTTTTATATTTACATATTTTTAACTTAATTCTCAAAGCTAAAACCATTCACAGTTAGTTACATTATTGCAATAATAGCCAGCATTTTGTGCAGTGTATTTTGCCAACTTTTTGACCTCTTTGGTTATTATTTATGAAGCTATTAGCAAAGTGTGTGAACATATTTGCTTCTATAAAGCACACACATACAGATCTACAGATCTACAGACATACAGACATACAGACTATATGGACAGCGAGGGCTGGGAGAAGATAAAGACGGCGCGGGCAATGCCGGGCAAAAGGACCGCACAGGGCTACAAATTGCCTTAAGCTGTGGCTGTTTTGGGCATTTTGTCTGTCGCTCTGTTGTTTTGTTGTGTTTTTGTTGTGTTTGTTGTGTTTTTTGTTGCATTTGCTTAACCGAAACTGATTTAATTTTTACCTCGCAACAATCGTCGAATCCATAGTTTGGCTGGCCAAACGGGCACGGGGCTGAGGCTGGACCAACGGCACCCAAAACAACGCCCCAGCCGGGGCCGGCTTGATGAGTTAATAGGAATCGAGTTACATTCCAGGCAAGGAGCTGAGCTGCGCTGAGCTGAGCTGAGCCCAAGCCTTGAAGCTTGGCTCTGGATACCGTTTTGGCCCGGTTTATGGAGCTAGGGTTCAGGGCTGGGGCCCGCACATGTTGCGCTACATTTTTTATTGCCGCTGCCGCTGCCGTTGATGATGGGCGCTTGAATGGACGACGACATGGACATGGACAGGGTCGTTTGATGGCTTTCAGTCTAAAAAAAAATACAAGAAAAATAAAAAATATAAAAAAGCACAACCTTTATGCCTGTTTATCTGTGTGTGTGTATTGAAGTATTGACAGATTTAATTAACTCATCCGCAGCTTAAGCAGACATTTTGTAGTCTGTTAGCTTTCAGCTGAGTTATCCTTTTCTGCTCCTCCACTTTCCCTTTCCCGTTCCCTTTCCCCCGTTTGCTGCTGCCTTTGGCTTTACCTTTCGGCAGACATCCGGTGTCGTATGTTGCTCGCACTCGTATCTCTTACGTTTTGATAATTTCCGTTTTTCAACTTGAATGAACCGACTACAGATGCCGCAGAGGCACAGTGCCCTTAAACGCACAAAATATCAACAATAATAAAAAAATAAATTAATTAAATTTACTTTTAAACAATGTAACGAACTTGAATAATTTTTATTTAACTGTTTAATTCATTAAAAATTATGTGTATTAAAAAACCAATTCATTTAAATGAAAAATTATGATAATAAAATTAATTGCAGCGTTGTCAATTTTCACGTTCCAATTTCTCAACCTTCGTGTAAATTTTTTATATAAATTAATAATTATTTGTTGTTGTGAGAACTAAATGCCGTAAAATCCAACAAGTCAAATAAAGTTAGTATTTGATAGTTTTTAATAGTTTAATGGTTTTTGTATCTACTAGAAAACACACACTAAATAAATTTGTAAAATGTAACCTAATCAAAGCTATTTTAAAGAAGAAAGCAACCGCTCAGTAATCGATATATTTATCGGCTCATCTTCACTACTAAGGTGAGTACTGTGATCAATTTATTAAACGCTTACAATAAATATAGTAACAATATGAATTACTCTCAAATTTACAACTAAAATATTTTGCATAATTACAAAATAAAATCCCCACTTTGTCCCACTGTGCACTTATTCATTGGCATTTGGATTTTTGTGAATCTATCGCAATGCATCTAAAACAAAAATCAAATGAGCCATGCAAAATGCCGCCAAAAGGTTTTCCTGCCCATCCCCAACCCATCCCCGAGTCCATCCCAATGCCAATTCTCACTCGAGTCCCGATTCTTTTATGCATAGCTGGAAAAAGTAAAGCCGAGGCAAAGACAAAAGCATTGCAGATGAAGCGCGGCGCGTTTTTTTGATCGAAAGTTGATTGAGGAGCAGCAAAATGCCAGCTGAAAGCGAAGCCCTCAAAGGAGTGCGACACAAAGTCTGCCCGGGCCAAAGGACAACTGGGCTAATCTGCACTTAAGCATGGGCACAATATGCTATACCCAAGGCTTGTTAGCAACAGCAGGTCTTTGTCTTAAACCCAAAAAAAAAAAATAAAATAAAAAAGAAATATATACCCTAAGACAATTAGTGCGAAGCGAAATTTGAATAAAGCGACATTTATTTGACAGGCCGTCAAGAGTCTGTCGGCAAACTATAAAAAAAACTGTATAATATATAAAAACTACACAAAGTTGTTTGATTTCAAGCGAATTGTGATTTGTTTTTTGTTTTGTTTTTGCATAAAGTGCGGCCATGTGGGAAAATATTTTTCATTTTTTTCCATTTAATATTTTTTTTTTTAAGTTTTTTTTTTTGGCAAGTTTTGAGATACGTTTACTACGAGAGATCACATGAGTAGCGAGTTTTATGATAAACTAACCGCATAGCTACAAGTAAAGCTGGCCAGCGGCATTTTCCATACAGCCGATGGAAAAGTTTTTCAAAGACAACAAGTCGCCGGCAACTGCAGCAAAAACAAATTAACGTTGCGGCAAGTAAACAAAATTAATTAAATGACATGAATTTGACGTGACAATGTTTTTTTTAGATGTTTTATTTTTTATATATTTTTGATTTGATTGCTCAACATTTGCTTGCGACTGTTGCAGCGGGCCAACAACATCGTTAGCATCAGAGAGCCTGGCGAGACGATTGCAACTGCAACTGCAACTGCAACAACAGCAGCAGCAACAGCAGCAGCAGCAGCTGATGACGACTTGCAGCTAGACATGTTGCAGACAATTGCTTGTGCAATTGTAGATACTCTACAAATCCGTGGGGTATGCTTGGCTAATGATTTATATTGAGGTTTATTTCAGATAAATAAATAAGTAATAAATTTATATATTTATAAATAAATTTACTACAAGATAATCGTAAAGAAATAAATTAATAATATTAAGATTTTTAGTCCTTGGTATGGTTAAAAAAACAAGGGTTTTAGGCATTAAAAAGTTGATAAAAACTATTTTTGTTTCACAAATCTTGATTTTTCCCAGCAAATTCAGCCATTTTTAGTTTTTTATGCATTATTTATTTTTAATTATGATTTAAATATCGAGTTTTATTATTTATTATTATTTAATATTTATTTATTGTCAAAAAAACTATTAAAAAATTGTGAAATATGTCTTTTATTGTAATTATTAAAAAGTATTTTATTTCTATCAATTCCGCTTACAAGTTTCCAATTTAAAAATATTTTGGTAAGTGTATAGACTTTGTGAACTTCTTGCAACTTGCAACTGCAGCAAACTTTTGCTTTCCTAATCCGTACTTGGTACAAATTGTGGCTGGAGATTTGTTTGCTTTGCATTCGGGTCTAAGAGCTGCTGCTGGGCTGCAATTAAAATGCATGTTCAACGTTTCGTGGCAAAAACACTTCAATCGAAAGTTGAACACGTTTTGTTGTGATATCGTTGCATTTAATTTGTATGCAAGTTTTGGTTTTGATCTGGTTAAATACACATTATGTCTGGAAATTAATATTTCTGGTTCATTAGTTTTATTTGGCTAAACTATGTGCGCTAATATTTCCTGCTTAGCAATTTAGCGAAATATCATTGGGCCCCCACTTGCTGCCTGAACAGGTGCAATGCGGCGTATGAGTAATGCACAAGTGTCTGCGCTGGCTAACTGCCTACAGCCAACACTTTTCTTTATTTCTGGCTTTTTTTTTTTATTTTTTTTAATAATGAATAATTGACACTCGTTCCACACAAATGCTAATGAATACAACCAGCCACAACTACAAATGCAACAATTCACAATCAAGTGCCGCCAGCTGCTGCCGTTTGCAGTAGCCAAATTGTCGCCAGCTCACAAAAATCCTGTTATTTATGTGCACTACAAACACAGCTGGACTTTTAGCCAACTCTTGAGAAGACAGTGGAAATTTATACCCAGTTTTTCTGGATTTAAGTATAACTTAAAGGTATATTTAGCCTCCAATACGTCCTGCTTAGCTTAGCGCTTGATTGAATGCTTCCAGCAGCCTTCCATAGGCATCAATAAATTTCAATTTTTTTAATATTTTTACACAAAATTTAGATACCCCTGGGACCTACTTACAAGCATATCTAGTATTTTTATGTGGAGCAGTGTGATCAGCATAGGCAGCATGTGGGGTGAGCCATAATGGATATCGGACGTCTGAATATAGATAATGTATATAATCGCATATATCTAGAGCTGCCCGCATTTCGTGTCGTTGTCAGAACCCTCTCCGTAAATCATTATTAAATTAAATTGTATGTATGCCTAAGCTTTCGTTTAAATTACTCTCGTTTCTGCTTTGATTGATGCATCAACTGGCATTCTTTTTTCATTTTTTATTTTGTGTCCACTTCATTCTGCGGATGTCTGTCTATGTGCCGTGCCACAGATCGGGAGAATTTTCAGTTGGATTTTAGCAAGTGACCCGCTTGGGTGTCGTGGGTGCGTGACAAATTCCTTAGCGTGTAGTGTGTAGTGTGATAACAAACAATATACACAAATACTTAGTAAAAATCATAATACGATTTTAAAATATTTTAAGAAATATAAATGGATGTAACAGCAATTCAATGAAGTGAAAAACAATTGATAATAATCAAAAATACCACGTGGTGAATGTTATTTCAAATAGTAATGGTATCTTGACTATGACCAAACTCATTATTTCATAATTTTATGGAATTTATTTGTATGTATAAAGTCTTGTTTTTCAACCAACCTATTTATCTTAAACAAATGGCAGCAAATAGTTATTAATAAAATGGCACAAATGTTTCTAAACATAATTATTTCAACACAATAACAAGAAGCAGAAATCTGTTGTTTTCCAACTAGGTTAGACATCAATGTGAAATATAGTAGAATTAATCTTTGGAATAATCTATATTTTATATTCTATATATTTTTGAATAAAAATAAAAGACCGTATGACTTTAAGAGGGGCAGTAATAGACTGATTATAATTTTTTTTTATTTAATTTTACCAATTTTAAATATATTTAAAACTATTTTTATATAATGTAATGAATATTGCGAAAGACTTGTCATCCTATCCCGCAAACTTGTAGAATTGTAATTAGTAAGACCTGCTAAGGCAATTGATGTTTTAGAAACTATTTTTAAAAATTTACTATTAAAAGGGAATTGCCAAACTAAAACTCTTATTTAAGAAAAATTTTTTCTTTTTTGATTGAGGTAAAATTAAACGAAAACCAAACTAATCATCTGTAAATACGACAAATTTAAAGTCTTCTGTTCTTGAAGCTATATTTAAACTTTATAATTCCCCCATTTCCCATTCCATTTCATGCTCTTATTGTGCTCGGTCTAATTTTATAGCCTGCTTACCGGAAGCACATTATTTAAATATGAACTTCCGGCTGATCAGCTGTTACAACCTCACTTAACAGTGGAAGAGATAACATAGGGTTAACAGCATTACAAATAGAGTCTGCATCTGTTCGTGCTAAAAAAACGGAAATTAATCATTACAAAGTTCTTGTATCATCCCTAAGCTTTGGATTTATACAGTTTTTAGTTGGAGAGAGAGAGAGAGAGGCGAGATAGGCTTAGGGAAGTGGAGCGGTTGGGGTAAACCATAATGGGAATCGGACGTCTGAAATACCCAACATGCAAATACCTAGTAGGAGAGTTGCCCGAGTTATCAATCTATGCTCTTGCTGCCCCGCCAGGCGACCCCTCTCAGTAAATCATTATTAAATTAAATTGAATGTAAAAATGACGGACAGCCAAGCTGCGTTTAAATTATTCTACTTTTCTGCTTTGATTGATGCTATATGCTGACATACACCGATGTCCATATGCCGTATATTCAGTTGGATTTCAACAAGTGACCCGCTTGGGTGTCGTGATTGTGTGACAAATTCTATATCGCTTGACTGTGATGCCTTATGCAATAGATAGATATAAGTATATACACACATGTGTGTATACTAGTGTATAGTATATAGAACGTTTATTTATAGTACGGTTAGTTCGAGCTATAGAGGATACGACACTTGCCACTTCCGCTATTAAGTAATGTTTGAATTTATACAACATAACATTTTATTACATGCGAGCTTTAATTCCATACAAATAATAAAAGGATCTTGAAAAAAATATTCCATAAAAATCAGTGGAAATAGTGAGATATCAAATAATTCAAAACGTGATAAACAAATAAACAATATTTAAGAAATTCGTTAAAAATAAGCAATATAAATAATAACATATTTCTTAATTAAAAACATGATAAGTAAATAAAGAGTATTCAAGAAATACGTTAGAAATAATTAATAAAATTATAACTGAAATAAAAACAAAGTAAATAAGTGAAGAAAAAATATAAAAAAAACGTTAGAAATGATCAATAAATATATTAATAATAAGAAAAGAACATTCAAGAAACATGTTAGATAAAATCAATAAATATTGCGAAATATTCATTAGCTAAAAACATCATAAATCAGAAGATAATATTACATAAATAAAATAAAAAGATTCATAAATAAAAAATATTAACTGATAAAATAATAAAATAAATAGTATTCAAAATATACCATGATTATTGGAGAAAATTAATTGAATACATGTTATATAAAAATATGTTATTCAAAAAATACATCGGAAATATAATTTAAAATACTATAAAAAAACTACAAAAGCTCAATAAAAACAATAAAATATTTATTGAATAGAGATGTTAATTTAAATGTAATAAATTTTAAATAAATTCTAAACTTTTTTGCAGCTTTAAAACTGTATAGAAAGTATTTTCAACCCAGCAAAGCCGACAAAATCTCAATTGAAGGAAAAAAGCTCCTTCAAGATGTCCAGTAATTGTGGGAACGATGGCGACGGCGGGGATCGACAAAAGCACGATCCCATCGAGATGGGCAAACTGCTGTCAAAGGAGTTGGCCACAACGGGACAGGCGACCATAGACACAACAATCACGTCCACAAGTCAGCAAGTGAGTCATCAGTTGAGTGTACACTGTGAGAAATTTTATTTATCTTGTATTTCATATTGCCAGTTAACCAAAGTCAGTTTGCCGGAGCGTGGTAGTTGGAGTTCCAAATTAGATTTCATATTATCCGTAGTCGGTCTGGCCATTGGCTTGGGAAATGTTTGGCGTTTTCCCTATTTGTGCTATAAAAATGGCGGCGGTGCGTTCCTACTGCCCTATCTGATAACGCTCTTCCTAGCCGGTATACCCATGTTCTTTATGGAACTGGCGCTGGGTCAAATGTTGACCATTGGCGGTCTGGGTGTGTTCAAAATTGCGCCGATCTTCAAGGGTAAGTTGTGGAAGTTTGTATTATACAGAATATATATTTTTATATTTTTAAATATTTGTTATAAATTTTTATAGGCATTGGTTACGCTGCTGCCGTCATGTCCTGCTGGATGAATGTGTATTATATTGTCATCTTGGCCTGGGCCGTGTTCTACTTCTTCATGTCCATGCGTGCGGGTAAGTTCTACTTTCTACTTTCTTCCAGCTAAATCTATGTAGTATAACTGCCTTTCAGATGTACCTTGGCGCACCTGTAATAACTGGTGGAACACGGTGACCTGTGTCAATCAGTATGAGCGTAAGAATCTGCATTGCTGGAGCAAAATGATCAACGGCACCGCGGGCAAAGTTTGCTCTGTGGCATCGGCAAACATCTCCACAACTGAGCTGACAGATCCAGTCAAAGAATTCTGGGAGTAAGCAAATGTTTTACTCAAGACATATATTATTAAAAGAATCTGTGTTTAATATACAGTGAAATTTTGTTAATATTATTAGCAACTGATCAATTAGTTGCACCTAAAAATTTAAAACAGAACCTGCAAGACACGTCTACTAATTCCATAATTCCAAGTTTAGTTTTTACAATTGAGTTTAAACCTTTTTTCCTGCTTCGATTTGCTTTAATTTTGCACGAAATTTAATTGAAACTAAACTGTATTTTTAGAAAGATAGATTCAAGAGAAAATCTAATTTAAATCCAGCGTACCGTTCTTTTTCAATTAAATTAAATTTATATTTTTATTTTATATCTATTTACCTTCCAAAATTTTCTATTTAATAAACAAAATTCTTTATTTAATTTAAGGCGTCGCGCTCTGCAAATTTCCTCTGGCATTGATGAAATAGGCCATATTCGCTGGGAACTGGCGGGAACTTTACTGCTCGTCTGGATACTCTGCTATTTCTGCATTTGGAAGGGTGTCAAATGGACCGGCAAGGTTGTCTACTTCACGGCGCTTTTCCCCTATGTGCTGTTGACGGTTCTGCTCATACGCGGCATTACTTTGCCTGGTGCCATTGAGGGTATCAAGTTCTATGTAATACCCAACTTTTCAAAACTTTCTCAATCAGAGGTTAGTTGTATTTTTCAAGCAATTGCAATCTTATAATGTCCAAACAATTGCTCAGGTTTGGATTGATGCGGTTACGCAAATCTTCTTCTCGTATGGCTTGGGTCTGGGCACTTTAGTGGCGCTTGGCAGCTACAATAAGTTTACGAATAATGTCTACAAGTAAGCTAAAATTAGTTAATATTTATTATTATAAAAGTATATTATGTATATATAATTAAATTTTAATTCAGGGATGCCTTAATTGTGTGTACAGTCAACTCCAGTACAAGCATGTTTGCGGGCTTTGTCATCTTCTCTGTCATTGGTTTCATGGCTCACGAGCAACAGCGACCTGTGGCCGATGTTGCAGCTTCAGGTTGGTTAAATAATATAAATAAATAGATTTGGAACATTTTAAAATATTTTACAAATTGTTAATAGTGTTAAAGTGATGAACGAATATTTAAAAAAATATTTAAAAATTTTAAAATATTTTTAATTTTAATTTTCGTACAGGCCCTGGCTTAGCTTTTCTGGTGTATCCTTCGGCAGTGTTACAGCTGCCCGGCTCTCCATTATGGTCCTGTCTCTTCTTCTTCATGCTGCTACTTATAGGTCTCGATTCACAGTTTTGTACTATGGAAGGTTTTATCACGGCTATCATAGACGAATGGCCGCAACTGCTGCGCAAGCGCAAGGAAATTTTCATAGCGGTTGTTTGCTTTTTAAGCTACATCGTGGGTTTGACTTGCATAACACAGGTAAGCGGAAATGTTATTAATTAATTGATAATTGAATTTTAAGTATATTATAGAATTTTATTTACATTTAAAAATAAAATTTATATATAAATATAATTAAATTTATATATAATATATTCTTATTTATATATTTGCTTAACAAGCATAATAACTTTGAAAGTATTTTAAATATTTTAGTTTATTTATTCTATATTTAATTTAATTTAAAGCATACTATATATAGTTTAGATATTATACATATATTAATTTAAAATAAATTTTGTATTTTTTAAATTTTTCAAATCCCTGTTTTTAGGGCGGAATGTATATATTCCAAATTCTTGACTCGTATGCCGTGAGTGGCTTCTGTTTGCTGTGGCTGATATTCTTCGAGTGTGTTTCTATATCTTGGTGCTATGGGGTAGATCGTTTCTATGATGGCATTAAGGACATGATTGGCTATTATCCCACTGTCTGGTGGAAGTTCTGCTGGTGTATTACCACACCTGCCATTTGTTTGGTAAGCTCTACAATTGAATACGTATCTTTTTTTTTATATTTATTTATATATTTATTGAATCTATCCCATTCTTAAATTAGATATTGTCACAAGTTTTGACTACATAATTTTCTCTTCTTCTCCACAGGGTGTTTTCTTCTTCAACATAGTGCAATGGACGTCCATTAAGTATCTGGACTATAACTATCCGTGGTGGGCACATGCCTTTGGTTGGTTCACAGCGCTGTCCTCGATGTTGTACATTCCAGTCTATATGGTCTGGTTGTGGAAGCGAACGCCTGGAGACTTATGCGATGTAAGTTTGGGTCACAGCACGCTCGACTGGCGCATGCTCGCTACTCTACTCTCTACTCTTTCAGAAAATCCGCTCGCTTGTGCGAATCGATGAGGACATTACGCAGCTGCGAGAAAAAATGCAGAGGGAAGCCTATGCCAAGGAGGTGGAGTTCAATTCATTATAGGCCTAAGTATAGATACTGATTGAGAGTACTGTGCACATTATGACAACATCAGCTTCATATTGACTAATTTCATACAATTAGAAATCTTGCAGTCTTAGCGCTGGAAGTTATTGTTTTCAAGCCAACAGTAACAACTTGAATTAACACTGATCAACAACTAAACTAAGCTAACTTTTCAAATGTAAATCTAGTGTAAAATTGCTGCAAATTTGATTTAAATCTTAACAGTATAAAACATATTCATAAGTGTTGAGTGTTGAGTAAACTTTCCGATTGTTAAACCTACATCAGCATATATATATTTAAACATATATATAGGATGTTCCTGCATATGTATTAGCATATGTTTTATGTACCTTTTGTATACCGTACAAGATTGTACATGAATGGCTTACTAGACTATATAGATAATTGTAATTTATCAACTACTCTTAAAAGCTAGCCACTATTTAGACTCTAATTTAATAATTTAACAACGAACAGAACGATGTATTCTCGATACATACATACATACATATATGTATTTCCGTACATAGCTCATTGATTGATTTATATTTATATATATATTTATATTTCAAGCACAATGAGTATGTATCAGTTAGATATATAAGTATATATAGTTCAAGTGCTTGCGTAATTTGGTTGTAATTTAATTTTAACATATTTAGACGTTACTTGCTTGTGTCAATTAGTTATATTGCTTATTTTTAATCAACGAAACACAAATAAAACTATCTTATTCTAAACCCTACATAAAAATCTTTACATATTTCTACATAAATAAAATACTTTTAATAAATAAATAAATATTAAATAAATAAATTAATGAAATAATAAATATCTTTTCATATTTCTACACAAACAAAATACTATTCATAAATGTTTTGAACTTTTATAATGCTTAGATCTTTAGATCTTTTGTAATGGCATCCTACATGATGATTTATCTAAAACAATCTCATAGCTCTTACAATTTATGTAGTTCAGTTAGAAAACTCTGCTGGCCAACTTAAGCAAAATTGATGGACAGATTGACAGCTTGAAGAGTTTGAGCCGTGACTTCAAGCATATTTCAAATTCTATCGTTGGCTGCTGTATTTTCAAAGGGGATTAGCATATTTATTCTACACTTTGAATACATATAATTATATATTTCTCCCCTTTAAATGTCAGCTGAAGCAGCATAACACTCACATACATATACTTTGTAGACCCACGCGCCTATTCACTTGAGTGTTCACACTTCGCATAAGAAATTGTGTCATAAATAACTGTAATAAAAAACTTGGCAACTAAAAAGCGTTAACCACCAAACCGCAAATATGAAAATCGACTTTGGGAAGGAATAAACTAGAGTCTAGTGTGATTGCTGCTGTTTTCATAACTGATCAGAGCGAGAGCAAACACGTTTGCGGCTTTAATTTACCATTAAGATATTATTTGCTATAACTGCGCCCCTTTCACACTCCCTGCCCCATTCGGGGGGTGTTGGGGGAAGGGCGTGGTGTTTGTTTATGACAACTGGCTCATTAGGCTAGCCGACGGCGATTACATTTTAATTACGTTGACAACACGATTAGCATGCGTAATTGTACGAACGGTTGCCGTTGCTTTTCGCGCTGTCACACGCTCACACGCCCCCACGCGGCACGCCCACTCGCACGCCCCATGTCAAGTTTGTCGCCTAAGTCTTTTGTTCTGCAACCGCAAATATTGCCCCATAACTGTCACGCTTACTGACCCATTTTGGCCGGCAGCCAGCCAGAGTCTTCGATTCAGCTCCAGCATCAGCTCCAAAGCCACATTTTAAATTGCGCATTTATTAATAAAAATACAATAAATTAATCTATAAAAAACACATGCATGAATATAATGAATGCATATAGCTGTGCGAGTATCCAAAATATTCAAAACCCATAAGCAGTTCGTTATTTATGTTTGCGCATATCGTAAAACTTGACTTTGACAGCAGCAGAGGCAAAAAAATTAAAATAAAACTAAAAACAAAAGCAAATAAAACACACAGAAAATATAAATATAAATATCACACCAGATACCAAAACGGGTGTGTTTTTATTTATGGAAGAACATAAAAACATAATAACTTGTTGCTCTACTTATTGATACCCTTGAAAACTAATGTGCTAAAGTGCAATTTAGCTTTATTTACTATGCCAACCCCTGGGCAATAATAGAAGGAAATGCATTTGAAACGGTAAACAATAATTTAAAAATTTATAGATATAATTTATAGTAATAATATAGATCTTTAAATAGCAAGAAGTTTGCTTGATGCATAAATAAACAATAAGTTATTAATATGCAAAATCTAGCTTTAAGCAAAAATATTTTTGAAACAAAATTTATATAAATAAATAGATCATTTTTAAAACAAAAAGGCGTAAAAATATCTGAAATGCTTGGATAAATTTAATTATTTATTTAATAATAAAGTTTAGTAATGTTCAGAATGGGAAAATCGTAACAAACATATTTATATTCTATTTTTGCCGGATATTTTTCTTGACTATTGAGCTTTGGCTTAAATACTAAGCAGAACCTATAGACTTTATGTATATGTTATAGCACTAATAGATCATAATGTTCAGTTATTTATGGTGTAAATTCTGAGAAAAACCCAATAAATATTCATATGTTACTTATAAAGCGCAGCGCATTAAGCCCCAGCGCTAGCTTTCTATGCATACAAATTGTAGTGTGTAATAACGGCTAACACACACACACACACACACAGATAGACTCACACATACATGCACACAGACGGAGCTTAGTGCTGTGCGTAACAACAAGAGCTATAGTATAAACAGCAATAACAACAAATCAACTTAAATAAACAAACAACCAGACAATTTGGCTCCACAAGTTTTGCGCGTCGTCGTCTTTTGTTGTTGTTGTTGTTGTTGTTGTCGATGCTGCCGCTGCTGATGATGATCATTTGTCACACCCTGCAGCACCCAAAATGCTAATAATAATAATAATAATGACAACAACAAATACAAAAGTTGTAAAAAAAAACTGGCGAAATTTTTATGCGATGACAGCAGCAGCAGCGGCAGCGTCAGAGGCAGCGGCAGCGGCAGAGGCAGCGAACGCGCCAGCCGATCTGGCACCCCAGATACAAACCCCAAACGCTCGCCCAAGCCCAGAGCGCGAGACAGCGCTGTACACTGAGAGAAATATTTTGAAGATTGTCGCTTGTATTTCGAACTAGATATATTACAAAGAACAAACATGCTCAAGGTGAGAATATAGAACTTTAAACTAGTTCTAAAAAATTACATTTAATTTAGTTTATTTAATTTAATAATTTATCGGTACATAAATTTCTTAGCGCATATCTCTAAATTTGTATTTTTTGTATTATTTAAAAAACAATATTATATTTTATTATATTTAAATTAATCCAATGTGGGAACTTTTTTTAATTTAAGAAAAATCGGTTGTTTATTTATATATCCCAATTTTATATACTAGATTTTAGTTCTAAAATACTAATTTTTACAATTTCTATTCTTATTCTAATATATTCATTCTTAATTCTGAAATTTGTAATTACATTGCAAACTATTAAACATTTTTTTCTCTGTGTAGCTGTAGCAGGCTGTCAGGCAGGCGGACAGGCGAAAACGCTTAAGCGGCTTAAACGCTGCTCAAAGTCAAAGCCTTGGGGCTGCGACGGCGACGTCGACGTCGACGTTGGCAGCGACGTCTACTGCAGCGTCGACACACGCCTTTTGTTTACTTAGCAGCAGAACAACAACAACAACAACAACAGCAGAAAGTACAACAACAAACGTAAGCTTTATTTATTAATAATCAAAAGACATATTAAGCTCTGCCCAATGCACTGGGAGAAAAATCATAAGTTTTTGCAATTGAATCAACAATCAAGAGGCAAATTTTAGATTCAAGAATGCAATTCTTTTTATGGGGCTTTTTAAATTATTTTCTTAACTATTTAAACTTTAAAGATTTAGAATTTAATTATTATTCTTATCGATAAATTAATCAGAATTTATTCACGATTTTATTTCGATTTCTGCTTGAATTTTGAAAAAAATAAGTTTCATTAAAGATCTCTATTTTAAAGAACAAATTATCAATTATTTTTCCAAGTGTAGTTATTCCCTCTGCCATTGACGTTGCCATGTGCCAAATTCTGATGTTTTTGATATTTTTGAGCTTTTATTGTTTTGACATTTGGCTAATTTATGGCAGCAGCTTTCGTTGAAACCGCTTCAATTGCGCATTCCCCCCTAAAAAAAAACAGTTACATAAACAAACACTCAGAGAAACAACAATACATTAAGTATATTTTCTTTTGGCGACAATTCGTCTGCAATTTCTTGGCATCAAATGGCACAGACTTGTTTACAAATCTTCTATAAAGTCTGCGACAGCGGACAATTATTATGTCTCCATAAAATCGTATCAATTTTCTAGTGCAAACAAATCGCATCAAAGCAAATAATGTCAATTATCAGTTTTTGGATTACTTTCTTGTTTACATGTAATTTCAGTGGAATTTTAGCGAAAATGTAATGGAATTTTTGTTTCGATTTATTATAGATTGAAATTTAATATTCAGTCTGAAGGCCTTAATTGTGCTATAGAATTTAATTCTCTATTATAATTCCATTAACAAATAAAAATAAAATATAAAAAACTATATATTAATATAATTGCTTTTGTTTACTTTAATTTATGGCTTTAAATTAAATTTAAATTGTTTATTACAAATTGATATTCAAATCTATTCATAATTGTTTTGATCGATATTCATTTTGGATATTAAAGCCTATCACTGAAGAAAACCTATTTAAGAACACGAAATTATTCTTGTTTTTACAATTTAGTTATTATACATCCATATATCACAATATTTATAGTACAATTTTTTTTATTTTTAAATTTAATTTAATTTTTTATTTTATTATAATTCATGCCATCGTGACTCTTGACAAGTCTAATCCTATATCTTAAAAAAGCAAGCTGGAAAGGAAGTCAACTAATTGTCGGCTCTATCTAAACATAGATCGATAGCAAATATATATAGTATAATAATGAATATCAGATTAGATAATGAATATCAGATTAAGCTGGACAGTATAATTATGCATAATAAGACATCAGATCGAAGTCACTTTGCATTGAGATGATCTCAAGCTATACTATAGATCTGCCATAACCATTTGCAATCAACATGAAAACAGACTGCAATATTATCATCAGCAATTATCTGTGTGTTATGATATTACATAATTATTAATTTCCACAAGTTTTTTTTTCTTAACAATTTAGCATAATTTAGTCATCGAAATGGGCAAGTTCGGTGCTGGTTGGCTTTATATATGATTGAAGAAAATGTTGAAATTCCTGGGTAATAACTATGGTTTGGTTTGGAGTATTATGAGTGTATTCTGTCTAAATTAAGCACCACTTGCCGTCCGACTGACAATCAGAGCTCTCAACGCCCGCTTCTGGCATTTATGTTCGTTGTTCGTTGTTCGTTGGCTTTAATCACTTACGACGGCATGAAATGCATTTTCTAGTTCCCAATTGCCGCGACGCCGGTGTTCATAATGGAAAATAACAAAAAACAATTCATTCATGCAAGTCGGCTATTAGAAAACTATTTAAAATATTTCCACGCTGGCAAACGGCACTTGAATGCCAGCTTCAGCGTCGATCTATTCTCGTACCCAATAAGTTATAATAAAAGTCGTGAGCCACCAATTGCCAACGGAGCAGACCACCAAGGTGAGCTCTAACTGAGCAACCAGTTTGAATTATTCGACAATATTTTTACATATATACAACTTATATTTTTTTTTATATTTCTCACTGCTCTGTATGGTCTTTTGGCCATTTGTTGGCCAAGTTTGGTAGCGCCAGGCCATCAAATTGGCAACACTTGTGAGAGATTGCCGGCACCTTTTGCATACCTTGTGGCAATTGAAATAGCGTCTGTCCAATAAAAATTGTTTACAAAATGAAAAGCTTGTTAGCAAATGCCATAAATATATTCAAAATGAATTCTTGCCATGTGCCAGACCAAAATATCTCAGCCATAAATAAGATGTTTGCATACAAAATGCATAGCATTGGCTATATAAATGTTTTTAAATTGTTATCTCAAGTATTCCGGGCAGAATTTACACATAGCACAACAATGTCTAGTGCCTACGAATTGACAAATTTACCAAGTACTCATGGCGAACCTTAGAATTTCGAGAAGGGCTACGTAAGTGCAAATTGCAAAAGTTTAAGTTCATTCTGAATTTCTATCAAAAACTGTTTGTAAGGCAAAATGCGAAACTGCAAAAGTGCAATTCCAAATTTGCATTATAGGCAAATGCAAATTGACAATTAAGACCACAGTCGGACGTAACCGACAGTAAGAGACACTCCACTTACTGCATATATAAATACAAACTCTCACAGCTAAGCGTATGTGTGTGGCAAACTACAGCTAATTGTTCGTTAAATATCTTCACTGTTTCTTATCCAATCCCAATAATTTTTTAAAGTGGTCATGAGAAGGAATAAATTTACTAAAATTTAAAAAAAACCTTTATATATATCTTTTTATCTTAATATTTAATATTAATGTTAAAGCTACTCAATTAATGATACGGAAATCTAAATCGATTGAAAATGTGCAATATATTCAATTATGTTTATAGTACAGGTAAAATCTAAACAAAGCCTAGACTTCCTTTATATAAACCTACACTATAAGCTCTAAATACGGTTTTAATTAGTTACTTGACTATACATAGAATGCAATGTATGGCAAATGTTTCAGTTGTACTGAGAACCTAAATGACAACGGTTGTGATAAGCAAAAGCTATGTACAGAAACCTAACAGATACTCTAAGAAACCCTGCAGGTTGTGCCACATAATATTCGATATTCTATCATAATTGTGTCTTTTATTAATGGAAATCTCAACCAACAGATCCAGAGATCAACACTTGGACACTATGGCTATCGCCCTGCAATATGGCAACTATACTGACAATGTATCTGTTGTTTGTGTTTAAATATGGCAGGGAGCACATGCAATATCGCCAGCCCTATAACCTGAAAAATTTACTGATTGTATACAATTTCATGCAGGTCATCTTCAATGCCTATATATTTTATATCATGTGTGAGTAATACTGAAGTTTCACCTATGATGTATACTTATTCTATAATTCTTTTTCCCTAGTTGATGCCCTCTTTCTAACCCGATTGTATGATCTGCGGTGTATGACGACACTTCCCATAGATCATCCTCAAAAGAATATAGAACGCATGGCAGTGTACACCTATATTTTTAACAAGTTAATAGACCTTTTTGATACGGTCTTTATGGTGCTGCGCAAGAGCTACAAACAGATTTCTTTTCTCCACGTATTCCACCATCTATCCGTACCTCTGTTCTGCTACCTTGTGGTCCAATACTACGGATGTGGACAGTTCATGTTGTCCGGACTGTTGAACACCTTGGTGCACATCGCCATGTACTTTTACTATCTAATGGCAGCCGTAAATACCGATATGGGTAACAGCATTCTCTGGTGGAAAAGGCATATTACGGAGCTTCAGCTAATTCAGTTTGCCATAACACTCACACAGGGAGCATTGACTTTAGTCCTAAATCCCTCCTGTGAATTTCCAAAGGAACTGCAATACCTATCGAATGCAGAGGCATTATTCTTTATGTGCTTGTTTACAAGTTTCTATATGAAATCGTATGGCAAAACTCGACCTGAAAAGTTGGAACAAGGCACAGAAGAAGCGAATAAATCAAAATAAGACTACAGTTGAGTGTATTTGTAAGATATGCATTAGGCTAATATACTATACACAAACCCGAACCTACTCAACTCTATTTGTAATGTGCATATGCTTATGGAAATTCCTTGAACTAGGTGAACAATTGCATGCCTTTATCAGTTTAGTTTAACAAATCTAATTAGCAACAATTCAATTTCCTAAATAAAAATAAACGTACGGAATTATTTTGAGTCTCTTATATAAAAATGTTAAAAATGTATTTTATAGAAAATATCGGTAATGAATCATTGTTTGTATTCAACGGGTTAACGCTCCATGAATCGATCACCCGATAACCGATAAAATGCAACCCTTCATGGATCATAATAATTGAGCGAATGTACCAAAAAATGTTTACGCTCCATTGCTGTTTTTTCCGCTCCATTCATCGATAGTTGATAAAAACAGCTGATTTCATTGCAAAATTAATTATTTCAAGACTTTTTGCATCCAAGACTGTTGCAAGTCGCAAAATGTATTTAACGCATTTATCAGGTTACATGAAGCGAAGGGTTGCATTTTATCGGTTATCGGGTGATTGATCCATGGTGCGGTTACCTGGTGAATATGACCAATATAAATCATATACATATATTGTGATGTTTAAATTTGGCCCTCATTTATAAAATAAACTTAAAAACTGTAGTTACCTTTATATACCTACAAATAAATATCCATTTGCACCATCTTCTTTTCCCCCTAGGGTATTTGCATAGTCGGGCCGTTGCTCAAGTGCCGTTCAATCATCTTAACTGCATAGTTGGCATGCCTGGGCGCATCTTTGGCAGTTGTGTTCGTGGGGGCTGCCTTTTAAGGAATGCCTTCTAATTGTTTTGTAATTTGTTGGCCAATTAATTTGCGACTGCAATGCAACTATTTGTGTTGTTGTTGTTGTTGTCTCTATTTTATTATTTTGACGTTGACGTTGACTAATTGCAAATGCAGCGAGGCGCGCGCGCGTATTTTGATTTTGACATATTACTAAAACGTGCACGCTATAAAAAGCGACACGCAAATGTTAATGGGAACAGGTCCAGGTATAGTTTCAGTTCAGGCATAGTTTTAGCCCTAGGTCCAAGTACGAATACGTATACGAATACGAATATGTATACGAATAGTTGGCTTTAACATTTGCCGTATATTCAATAGTTTATTTAACATTACGCCGCACAACAACATTAATTGTTGCACATTGATTTAGTGCTCAGAGCCGCCTCATAAAAATGTATCTTATGCAGTTCTCTGTGTGGGCGTCGTCAACGTCTTTTTGCGCATTTCCTTATTGCGCATACGCCATGTGGTCTCGACTGATTTGTTTGTACTCAACACAGCACAGCTCAGCTCAGAACGCAGTGCATATTAGAAAACACTGTCATTTGTTATGGCTTAATCAATAATTTCCAACTAGTTGAGCTTTACAGTTTGTATTGTAAATTCATTTTTATATTGCCAGGGGCCGCTGAACTGCCTTCGTTGAGCTTTACTTGGTTGGAAGTTGATGCTAGTTAAATAAATAATTTGTTAAACAATAAATAAATAATATTGAAGGCGCTTATATTGATGCTGATTAATTGCCACAATAAAAAAAATTAACTGTTACATATATTACGTATCTGAGCAACTCTGATTGATGCTGATTGAGAGAATTAATTTTCGATACATTTTTTGAGCTTTGAAAGTCAGTTATAATACCCATTAGGAAACAATTGAAAGCTCATTTAACTTGAAAAAATTACCAATATTAGGCTTGATTGAGGCTGATAGACTGGCTTATTTCCAAGGAACTCTGATTGATGCTGATTGATAGACTTTATTTTCCATAAATATACTGAAGATATGAAAGTCTGTTGCAAAACCAATAAAGCTACACTTTAAATCTATTTAAACTTATTAAAAATAAAAGTAATTAACCTTTGAATGATGCTGATTGACTGGCATATGCAAATTTTTAAATAAACAGTTTATAATTCTAGGAAATTTTATTGATGTTTTCGCTCTGAATTAGTCGATGCCTAATTATAGCCTAATGGTCTAAGAATTTGTTTGAAACATGTTTAACATTTGTGTGATATAAATTACGATCATTAAATCATGGCATAAAAATAAAAATCATTTCGATTCGTTTGTTTAACGATTTTCGTGTTATCATTTTCACTACACAATAACAGAACTTTAACAACTTCTTCAAGAGCACAAATAAATATTCCCAGAACATGTTAGTGACAGAGCAGGCCACAAAGAAAGAGATAGAGCGAGCGGGAGAGGGAGAGAGTGAGAGTGAGCAGGCATGATTGCCATAAACTTGAACTTGATTGGATTTGTTAAGCAAATACAATGGGAATTGATGGTCAAGCTTATCTAATTTAACTATCAAAGCGATTATCAAGCTCCCTGTCAAAGTGAGTGTATGAGTATATATTGTGTGTGTGTATGTGTATCTATATATATATTTATTTGTGTGTGTGTGAAGCACGCTTTCTAACCGAGTCTCAGCTAATTAATTAATATTTTATGATGCCGCTGCTGACGCTCTGCAAACAAAGCAGCGGGATGTTGAGCACAAGAATTTGAAATTCATTTAGTTGTTGGATTTATTTGCGAGCGAGGAATTTCGGGTGATGATATCATATGATAATAACGCAACAACAAAAACAATGCCATTATATGGGATTGAGGAGCAAATAAAAGAAGCGTGTGCAGGGAGGGGAACAGAAGCAAGAACACAGAGCCAACTGTAGGGAGAGTTTGGCTTGGGCTAACGCAGCAGGTGTTTCTCTCTCTCTCCCTCTCTCTCTCTCCCCTCTCTCTCTCTCTCTCTGTAGCTCTCTCGTATGCATAAAAAGTGATATCTGGGGAGGAACTTGGGCTTGGAACTTGGGCCTGTCGAGTTCTATCCAGTTCGGCAGTCGGCACAGCATGCCATAAAATGCTTTTGCTTAATAAATAAAAAAATTAATTTTTATGAAACGTGTTTAAACAAACAACAAAGATTGATTGGCCCGATAAGATACAGCTACGCTTCGCTACACCAACACACACACATACATACAGACACACAGCTTATCAAAGAAATGTGCCAGAATTTTATTTAGCTATATAGTATAAATTTGTCAGCATTATTTGTGTGCCTTAACCGTTTCAAGTTTGTTGCCAGAGTCTTTTGTGCTTGCTTTAACCGTTTCAAGTTTGTTGCCTGAGTCTTTTGTTGGCGCTGCGCTGTCTGGCATAGCTAAAATCAGTTAACAGCATGCAAAAAATAAGCTAAAATAAACTGTAAACTTTTTAGTTTTGACTGCATTTTACTCCACAATCAAAAGATATTTCTCAATTTTGGCTAATGATAAATTAAGAGCCACAATTAGCGATTACTGTCACACCCAGTACGCCGCATTGTTTTCTCAATAGCACAATTTATTGTTGTTGTTTGTACAGCTAATGGATTTATTGGGTAAACAGCTGTCGCATGTTAAGCATTTGTCAAAAAAAAAATTCCATACAGGTTTTCATATATCGTTATGGGCACTGACAAAACAGCCAAACTGGCACCAGCAACAGCAACAGCAACAGCCACAAGCGGAGATTCACAAAACACACAACAAAAAACAACAACAACAACAAAAAAACCAACAAAAAATTTAAAATCTCCGCTGCCAAGTCATTTGTTTACCTCACTTCCAACTGCGAATAGTTTCCGATAATTGTTGCTGCCAGACAAATTGTCACCGGCCAGGCATAGCGGAAGTTTTCACTATTCGGTTTTGAAAAAGGTCTAAAAAAATATTGAAAAATTTTGAAAATGTTTACGCATAATTTTTAATACAATTAAAGGGATAAGATTCTTATTATTACTCCAATAAAAGTTTGTTTAATGCGTAATTAGGGATAACCAATGTAGGCGCATTTTATTTAAAAAACGAGAATTGGACCAGCGAGAGTTGAGCCAGCGAGAGTTGAGCCAGCGAGAGTTGGGACAGCGAGAGTTGGGACAGCGAGAGTTCAACCAGCAAGTGTTAGAACAGCGAGAATTGGGACAGCGAGAGTTGAGCCAGCGAGTGTTAGACCAGCGAGAGTTGGGACAGCGAGAGTTGGGGTAGCAAGAGTTAAACCAGCGAGAGTTCAGCCAGCGATTATTGGGATAATTATTAAATTTTTTCTATGATTATTTAAATTTATTTCATTTTATTTTAGATTTTTTTTATATATTTTTCTGCTTGGCAATAAGTTGCTTTCAACGTGCTGTTCGTTGCCTAAGTGTTTTGTATGCCAGCAGCATTAACACCAACAGCTACAACAAGAACAAAACTACAACAACAACAGCAATCAAGGCAACAAGCAGCAATAACAAATGTCAATAAGCCACTTTAAGCTTCACTTTCAACTGTTTTTAAAAGAGCCAGAAAAAAGAAAAAAAAAAACAACAACGAGAAACCAACTTAAAAGAGAACAAAATGTACACAGAAATTCCTTTCGTTTGTTGCTGTTGTTGGCTTTGTGACCAGAATTAATGCCTTGCGATAGCAAATTTAATTTATTACGATAATTTTTCATTTTTGTCAACGGCAACAACAACAACAACAACAATAATAACAACAGCAACAACAACAGCAACAACAACAGCAACAACGGCAACAACAAGTTCGAGGACGCAGCTGAAAAAGTGAAGAGAACTAAACACTGAACACTGAAATTGACACTCAGCACAAGAGCTAATGTGCGTGTGTGTGTGTGTGTGTGTGAGCAGAGAGAGTGTCAGTGTGTGTGTGTGTGTTTGTGAGACGGGCGCGATAAGCGCGACTAATAATGGCTAATAAGCCATTAAAAAGGCATAAATTGTTTTGTTAGCCCATCTCTTAATAAATTCCACACAAAATTGCTGTGTGTTTGTATGTGTGTGTGTTGCCACTTGCTGCACTGCATCCATCTTGACTGTGTGCATGCGCATGTGTGCATGTGATCTTTGCATGTGTGCGTGTGTGTGGAGGGCGTCTTCTGCCACTTCCACAGCCACATCCACATCGCAAGCGACATTGTCGCCCCGAACATTTCCCTTAATTTATGTTAATGGAGCCAACGCTACAAATTGCAATGCCCTTTTGTGTCTGCTGACGACTGTTGATACCCAGCAGCCGGCTGCGAATTATAGGGTATATAAAATGCATATATTACATGCCTAGATATCTAGCTGTTCTGTTAGGTAAGGCAAAATTTGATATTCTAGAGAACTTCTAGAATGCATCAAGTCTATTTTAGTATGTCAAAGATCTGTCTTAAAAACTGTATAAAAACTTCTAGAAATTTTCCTAAAGTTTTCTCATAACTGCTCCTAAAACATTGAAATAATTTAATAATTATTTATTCATTATTATTTTCTTATGTTATATTCCATATTAAAAAAATTTGAATGTTTATTTTAACTCTAAACCGATGAATTGATATCAAAAATGTACTAAAAAATATCAAATCGAAATTCGAAAACTTTACAATATAAATAATAAATCATATATGCGGAAAAAATGATAAATATATATAAATATTTACTATTTACTACATAATAATATATACATAATATTTAAAGGGTAACTTATAGTTGAGCAGAGCCTATGATATGCGTTCTTAGTGGGTTTCTTGCATATCACTGCGAGTTGATTTTTAATAAATTTTCATTTTCGCTTGTAGCTGCAGCTGAGCTTTTGTTGCTGTAAATTTGTTGTTGCTGTTGCTGTTGTTGTTGCTGCTGTTGTTGCAGTTGTTGCTGTTGCTGTAGCTGCAACTGTTGTCCAATGAGATGCCTGGCGATCTTCGGCATTTTGTCGGCGTTTTTGTCTTTGTTCTGCCGTTGGCTGCTGTTGCTTTTTGTGTTTAATCGATTGTTCATTGTTTTGTTGATGGCTCGCAATAGTTGTTGTTGTTGCTGCTGTTGTTGTTGTCGGTGTTGTTGTTGTTACTGTTGGGGGGCTTAATGTGGCAGCCGCATTTATTATTTCGACATTCTTAACGAACTTCGAATTTATGAGTTAATACAATGCAAAGGAATACAAAAATACATCGCACTCAATCGAATGTCTCTCTGCAGTATATGCATATTCGATATTCGATATATCCAATACTTCGGTTAATTTGTTTAACCGGTCGTCCGATCCTTTGCCCATATGCTGTTAGCCGTTGAAATTTTCGTTTCATAAATTACGCACTTAATTGCCCATTTGCACTTAATTTTTTAGCATCGAAGACTCTCATTCCTTTCGTTAATTAAGCTGCCAATCTGACTGCAGTGCGCATACGCAGCGTGGGCCCAACTTATATATTCATATCT
This sequence comes from Hypselothyrea guttata, assembly GCA_035045125.1. Lineage (NCBI taxonomy): Eukaryota > Metazoa > Arthropoda > Insecta > Diptera > Drosophilidae > Hypselothyrea > Hypselothyrea guttata. Next base: position 539,214 of record JAWNNJ010000630.1, read on the forward strand.
GATTTGGATGGAACTGAGACTCAGAATGGAACTGAGCCTGATTCAGACTGACCTTGCGAACTGTCAAGCTGTTTTCAAAGAAGCCGTTAACTAATTGAATATTTAATATAATAAAATATTTATATTAATATTGAAGAAAAAATTAAAAAAAAAAAGTAAATAATTTTATCATGAAGCATATAACTTTATTTGAGTAAATCTTATAACTAACACTTGGCATAATAATTCTATTGACATTAAAGATAAATAACTTTAATAATCTAAGCTAAAATTAAAACTAATTAAATTTGTATTAATAAGTATAGCAAAAATACAACTTATGAATATTAATTTATAAAGCTTAGAAAACGACGTTATTTATATTTAAATTACAGTTAAATTAGTATTTTCTAAACTGCCAATATTTTTTTTATAAAATTCTAAACTTGTAACTTTGGGAATACATTTTTTTTAAGTAAATAATTAAATATATAAATAACATTTGAAATAAATGTAGATTTTAGGAAACAAATTTAGTCAACTAAATTTAACTGAAGTCTTAAATTTTAAATGTTTTATAATTGGAATAAATTAATATATTTTAGTTCATTCTTACCAATTATCATAATCTACCTTTCAACAATTCACCGGAATTTAAATTACCATGTCAAGTTTAATAGAGTTTGTTTTTGGGAAGATTATATCTGTTTTCATAGCTAGGGGCAGTTGGCCCATAAAGGTGCTAGGGTATGTGAGGAATGCATGTTTAAAGGTTCTTGGCTCTTACATGCAAATAGCTATGCAATTAAATTCAAATTAGCGGTACCAGCCCACCCAATTGCCATGGCGTGCCACACACAAAAGGAAAAAGAAGAAGAAAAAAAGAAAAATAAGAAAAAACGAAAAGAAAAATCTTGCCCGAATCCAGTTGAAGTTCAAGCGCCGAGTTTGAAGTTGAAATTCCCGTTGCAGTTGCGTTCTCTGCGGCACGGACTGCCCTGCTAATTAGGAAATGATTTACTACACGGTTATTTGCTTTATGCCAAACAGAGAGAAAGAGCAAGCAATAGAGAGGGAGAGAGAGAGAGAGAGAGGGACAAGGAGAGGGCAGCATAAGTGCCAGTAACCACCCAAAATGTCTGAGAAGGCCTAAAACAAACCACAGGAGACATGTTGGCCACCATGCAAAAAGAAAACAAAGGCGGCCAAAATGTGTTCTCAAGCCATAACAGCAACAGCAACAGCAACAACAGCAACAGCAACAACAGCAATAAGCGCAACAACCAACAATTTTCTGGCATAAAACATTTTGCTGCTGTTGTTGTTGCTTCTGCACCATGGCTTAAACTGCAAATTTGTGCAACAAAAGTCGAGGCATTTTTTAAGCAAATATTTAAATTCAATTAAATTAAACATTGTCTCGAATTATTTATTCTAAATAATTTTTAATCCAAACTTTTTTTTTAAGTGAAAAAATTTTATATTATACATGAACAATAAAATAAAAATTAAGTAAATTGGAAGAATTATATTAAAAATATTAAAAAAACAATTATCAAATTCATTAAAAACCTTTTTATTATTTTACGTGACTCATGATATGTTTCAAAAGTTTTTAAACTTATAGCATTAGGAATATATATTACATAACCGTCCCTTCCATATATTTTATATAAACTTTTTTTGTTGAAAATAAAAATTGCGAAAATTGTAGCAAATTTATTTTAATTCTAAAGATATATAATTATTTCTTAAATAATAAACTATATAAATAAAATAAAATAAAATAAAATAAACTATAATATAATATTTAAAGCGGCTTAAAGACTGCAAAAATTTTAAACCGATTTAAATTCTATTTAGCCACTGTGCGTTGTTGCTCTGTGATAAGGCAGCAGGCACATTGCATTTACCTTGGCCACATCAGCAGCAGCAGCAACATCATCATCAGCAGCAACATCATCATTAGGCGCATGATCATTAGCAATCATTATTAGCTTGCTGCGTGTGTGGTGTGATCAGTGGCCAGTTGGAGAGTTAGCCCTGGCTCCTGCTGCTGTTGCTGCTGCTGCTGTTGCTGCAGTTGCTGCTGCTGTGCTCCTTGAGCAATCTCTGCTAGCCACACACATGCAGAGCGCACAAACTGAAAACAAACTACAAAAAGAAGCAGCAGAGAAAACCAGAGAAAAAACCAACACAAACACAGGCAAACCGAACGAAAATTATTAATTATAGTCACGAAAGGAAATAAAGATTTCATTTCAACAGAATGCAAAGGCCCGCACAGGCAACAGCAACAACAACAGCAACAACAGCAACAGCAACAACACCAAATTGATGAAGCACTGCAGCATTTCTCACAGTGCAGCAGCAGCAGCCGCGGGGCCTAAAAGGATTATAAAAAAGTTGTCGAAACAAGCCATTGGCAAACAGAAAACACTGAAAACAGCAACAACAACAACAGCAACAACAACAGCAACAACAACAACGGCAACAACAGCAACATTATTAAGAAATTAAGTAATTTCTTTTTTATTTATGCTCCACGAGTTTTACTTTAGATTATCTCGTAGCCAGGCCGCATAAAAGGTTAGGCTCCCTTCTCAGCCTCAGCTGCAGCTGCGACGATCCCGAATGATACCCCCTCCCTCCCTCCCCCTTCCTCCACTAACTGGCTCCCTTGCTGCTCAGCCTCTCTGCACCTTCCTCTCCCTCTCCTTCCCACTGTCTTTGGGCATGTGAAATTTATTAACGATTTTTTATATGATTTTTTTATGTCTCGTTTTGGCTGCGATTCGTTTTTTTGGTTTTTTACTTTTCAGTTTTTTTTTCATTTTGAATTCGATTTCGGTTTCTGTTTCTGTTTCTGTTTCGGTTCTCTAGGTGTGCGCATAGACACTCTGGGTGTTGGCCGGCTTAATACATTTTGTGGCAACACCGTTTTGGTTTTATCGCTTTTGTTTTTGTTTTTGTTTTTGTTTTTTGTCAGTCTTCATATTTGATGAAATAATTTTTGCCAATTGGCCTGTGCGATATTCCAATGAAAGAGACCTGCCGCCCGCCTAAGTGGATCTAATTTGTTTGCAGCTCAAATATTTGAGACGCGCTAATAAGCCACATAAATTTTTACCCCTCGCCCTGACTCTGCCGCTTCCCTCTCTTCCTCCTCTGTTTGTGGTTGACGAGCTGATTAGTAATTTGTGGTCAGGACGTGGACCACACAGAGGCGGATATCAACACGTTGGGCATGTTGAAAGATAAATAAGCCTCATACACTGCCACAAATCTAATGACTTAGACCACAAACTTGTTGTATTCTGAATAAATAAAACTGCCCATTAAAAACGAACTTAAGCGACGTTAAGAAAATAAATATATCAAATTCAAATATTTTATTGTATTTAATTGTGTGTATAAATGAAGTAAACATTTAATTTGTTTAAATAAATAATTTGTTTGAAATCAAAATGCATAATTTGTTAAAAATCTATAGCTATATTTTCATTAAATAATATTTAAAATAAAAATCGTTTGCTAATTACAAATGTATCTTTTTAAAAATAATATTTAACTAACTTAACACATTTTAACATATTCTAATTAAATAAAGCTGCTCATAAAGAACATCACCAACGTTAAGATACAAATAAATATATTTAATAAAAATACATAGTTTATTTGCTTACAATTTTGTAACAAAAAAATATTTAAAAAATATTTTATTTTGCAACAGAATAAAATAATTACGAAATATATAAATTCCTTCTTTGTTTTTTGCCTCATATAAATTAAAAGAAATTTTTAGCTTTTCAAAGTAATATTCAAATAATGCAAAAATAAATGTATTCAATTAAAATAGAAATGTGAATGAAATAAATATTTTCCGAATGAAATTGATTTACATTATCTTATAAACAAATAATAGAATAATGATGACTCTAAAACCCAAATTTAAGAAACTTGGCAACCATTTAGAATATAAATATAAAGTATTTCTTCTTCCAAATTCTGTGAAAATACAGAAATTAAAGCGCTTATATAGTATACAAAATGAATTGGGAGTCAAGTAAGCGATATGCTATCCATTTCTTGTGAGAAATATGTAAAAATTCCCCCAGCACAAGTGTCATTTATCGGTTCAACATCAATCAAGTGACAATCTTCAATGAAATATCGCCTCAGAATCGATCACTTGATGCACACTCAAAGCCGCTGAAGTACAACAAATGGATTCAAGTATTTTGGCTTCATTTCGCATTTGCTGTAATACATTTATGTTATTTTTTGTAGAATTATTAATAATTTATTTGTGCCTGTCATGAGGTTAAAAAACAGACATTTTTATTTGTTATTTGCTGAAGCACAAGCAAAAGGCATACTGAAAGCTCTACACAATTCACATAAGTGAATGATGAATGATCATTATGATCGGCCTGCTGTGCTCAACTTCATTTCAATCCTGTAAACGAGTGCCTCTGTTGGCATTTTCAATTTGTATTTAGCCACAAACTAACAAACTAACAACTGACAACTCGCAGACTTGAATATCGCAGATCTCAGATGGCAGATCGCAGATCACAGATCTCAGTTGTCAGCTCACAGCTCTCGAGATACTAAAATCTGAGATCTCGGATCTCAGGCTGAACTGTGATCTCAAATGATCTGAGATCGCCACACGCTTCGCTACTTTTTGGCACGCCGCGGCGCAAATGTCAAAAACGCTGACATCGTCGCTCCATGAATAGCTCACATTGTTATTTTAGCTATAACAAAGTTAAAAAAAGCAAGAAAAAACTGAAAAAATTAGTGAATATAAAAGATTATATAAATAACACAAAGATGCTGTCTTTAAAGCCAAGACGAGGCCAAGCTACTTGCTAAATATATTGAACTAATTGTTATTGTACATTATCTTATGTATATATATATATTTTTTATGTTGTTAGAATTTAGTTTAAGCATATAAATTATTTAATATATTCTAATAATAGCTATTAAATTAAAAATAATAATATTTGCCATAAATAGACAGAATTAAATTGAAAGCTATCTGTAAAAAGAATCTTCAAATAAATATAAAAAACTAAGCAGTTGTGCATAAAAATATAAAAAAATTATACAAATTCAATTATATATTTATATTTGTTTGATTTTTTATTTTATTTTTTATTTTAGTATAATCAAACCTTTTTTTAACAATTTTGTATTACAATTTTTCTTATTTTAAATGTTCAAATAATTAAATAAATCTTAAATATTTCTTATAAATAGTAAACTAATTCCAATATAAATTTTTTTTATTTATGCATTTTATTGGGTATATATGTATATAATAATTTTTTTTGCAACTCGAACAATCATTTCTATCTGATAGCATTAAAATTGCTTCCTTTTCAGCTTTCAATATGATCAAAATGAAATAATGGCAATGGTATTAATAATAATGCTTAGAATTGTAGTGTAAAAAGCTGATGAAATATGAATGCTGATTTGAAGTTCAATGCGAGTTCAGGCACAGTCAATCAGTCAATCCATCAATCAGCCGGTCAGTCAATACGCCAGTCCGACAGTCAGTTATCATTAGAGTTGGGGGACTAATCCGCAATCAACGCGAACGCGGCGATTTCTAATTTGCCAAGGGTGTGCCCATACAGCAGCAGCAGCAGCAGCAACAACAACAATGGCAACTACTAATAATAAATAATAATAATAATGAAATTATTTATGCCTTCAATCAGGCAGCTCCAGCGATCGCCAAGTCTCAGCCTCAGACAGCGTGTCGCTCCCAGCCCTTGAGCAATTGTTGCCCCCATCCCCTTTGCTTCCATTCTCTATCGTATTCGTATTCGTATTGCTCACTAGGGTTGTCGCATATCTTCAAAATATCGTATCGATTAGATTTACTGTTTTGAAAACTATCAAAAGTTATATTCTTTATGTATTCTTTTTAAAATATCCATATATTCAAAAGCTTTGATATTTTTTAATATCACAATAAAGTGATACTATACCCCACAAGAAGATATAACATAGGGTTGTCACATATTTAAAAAATATTGTATCGATAATATTTTCCGGTTTAAAAAAAAATTACCAAATGATATGTTTTAATTCGTTGTAAAATATGTTTTTTTAAATTCCATATGAAATTGATATAATTTATAAAACTAAACTAATATATTTAAAAAAAATTTATAATTTTTGATATCAATATCAATCAATCGTAATTTATAACTTTATTAAATAATTGTTAAAAAAAAAGGGATTTATGTTGTTTATTTTCATATTGTAGTACTTTAAGTTTAAGATGTGAATGGATTGGAAAGTTTCAGATACATTTGTTACTCCAAAACGATAAGGATAATGAAATAACTATACGTATATTAAAAATAAATATTTTAATATATGTAAATATATATATATTTTTATATATATAATTCAAAAATAATTTTAATGCATTTTATATATTTTGGAAAAATCAATTTACAATATTTAAAATAATCATATATTTTTAAATAGAAGAGCAAATAAAAATATGAAGCCCGCTAAATTGACAATGTTAATAATTTTTATAAAAATATCGATATGTATTGATATATCGATATACCATGTAGTTTCGACATCCCTATTGTGCGCTTTGCACTTTGCGTCTCTCTAATTTTCGTATAATTAATAACAATAATTTGCCGCACGATAAGAATTGAATTGAATTCCATTAAAGGCGCAAAATGTATTGAGCTGTCGCCCGGTGGTCGCTGCAAAAAGGCAGGGGGACGATGGACGGTTGGTGGGGTGCGGGGCACGGGGCGTGTCGGGCCAAATGAACAACACACGATGTCTTGAAGTACAATAATAACAACAACAGCAGCAGCAACAACAACAACAACAAGTTTTTTTTGTTGTTTTTTGAAGCAGTTTTTGTGGCTTGTCTGTTTATCTAGATTAAACCCTCGCGGCGAACACAAAAAAAAACCAACAAAAATCAAAAGAGAACAAAAAATTAAACAAAAAAGAAAAAACTACAGTTCATTATTGAAATCATTGTGTTGAGTTTTTTGGTTTGTTATTTTTTTATAAATTTATTTGTTGTTGTTTTTTGTGTGTTTTTATATATGATTTTTTTTGTTCCGTGTAGCATTCGCAGCTAGACATTTTGGCATTTCATGAGAGTCTCATTGTCAGTGCCTCAGAGCTCAACTCGATAGCCAGACTCAAAGACTCGCTGACTGTAGACTGTAGACTGTAGAGTGAAGACTGTAGACTGTGTAGACTGTGTAGACTGTAGAGTGAAGACTTGCAGACTCGCTTTGGCTTTTGTCATGGCAGACATGTTGGCAACGCCAAATGTTGCTCTTGTTGTTGTTGTTTCTCTCAGCTCGCCCCGAGCTAAGCAGCACCTATAAAGATGTACACGAGGTATGATCGAAGAGCTGAGATATTATTTATATACATACATACATACATACATACGAATATAGCCATGTGTGTGTGTGTGTGTCTAAGCATTATGCTGATCAGCGATAACTTATAACTGTACGGCAATTACAAGGCTGTCAGTGATTTTATAAAAATTATAGACATTTCTCGATTCTAATCTGGGCATTTTTCAACATTTATCGAACAACAAAAACATCAAATAATCTTGGCTTCAACTAACAACAAAGGGGCTAACGCAAAAGGCTAAAACAAGGCATACAAAGTTCGTATTATTATTATTAATTATTGCAGTTAAAGAGACACGTTTATGTAAGTTATTATCCGCAGCAAAGTATCTTAAATAAAGACGCGTTTAAGCTATAATACACTTCTTTAAAAAAATATATCACAGCTTATTCTGTGTGTTTTGAATTTCTAAAAATATGTTAAATAATTGAATTATTTTACAATTATCAGCTATTTTTGTTGTGTAAATGTTAAACAAAATTTAATAAAATAACGCAAAATAATATTGAGAGGATGCTGCTAGGATTTTTTATTTGACTTAAGTGAATTTCAAATAAATAATTAAAATAAATACATTTTTAAATATGTGTTTTTAAATAACAAAATAAAAACTTATTTATATATTTCAAATAAATATTTGAATTTTATTTGAATAAACTTGATTGGTTGGTTTTATTTAAATTGAAATGTATAAATTAATAATTTTATTCAATTTTATGGGTTTTTAATTTTTTATGATAATTGAAATTTATAGAGTCATATTTAATTATAATTTACTGTTACTTTATTTTATTGATTATATTTTAATTCGATTGCATAAATTAACACTATCATTATATTTTATGTAATTTTGTTTTATTTATTATATTTTAATTGATATGTTTAAATTAATAATTTAATTACACTTTATGTTATTATATTTTGTTGATTATATTTTAACTGAATTGTATAAAAAAATAAATAATTTTATTATATCTTATGTAATTTTATTATATTGATTTTATTATAAATGAATAATACAAATTGCTAATTTTTTTATTTTATTTTTATTCAGTTGAATTGAATTATATTTTAATATTTTGTTTAGAGAAGTCTGAGTATTCTTCAATCCGCCCGTTGAGCTAGTTAATGTGTCTCGCATCATCTGCCAGCTGCGCGGGAGTTTTCATTTCAGTTGTTGCCATTTCCATGCCACCATTTGCCTGGCACCAGCCCCCTGGCAATCGTTGTTGCAGAGGGAGTTGGAGTGGGTGCTGCGGTTGCAGTTGCAGTTGCATGTGCAGCAGTTGCATTTGCTGTCGGGGTGGTCCAATTGTACTTGGACTTGAACGATTGGCTGCCCGGTTGTTGCCTCACGAATTGCATTAAAATTGCAATTTTCAGGCAGCGCGCAAAGTTCATGTCAGACATTATGTTGGGGGCAACAGAATTGTAGGAGGTACACGTTGCATTCTGTTTTCTTTTTCGCTTTTTCTCTTTTTTTGTTGATTCCTTTTTTTATGTTTTTGTTGCAGTTGTTGCGGTTGCCGCGTTGGCTGGCCCAGCGCTCAATTGAGCCAAACTCTGACGGCCATTTTGGTGGCCGTTGCACGACGATTTCGACGCTTTGTCGTGTTCTTTGTGCCATTGTCTGTCCCTCTGTCCCTCTGTCCCTCTGTACCTCTGTCCCTCTGTCCCTCTGCGCCTCTCACACGAACGCAGCTACAAGCGTTCTTGAGCTTGAGCTTGGACTTGAAGCTGAGCCTGAAGTTGAAGCTGAAGTTGGAGCTGAAGCTGAAGTTGGCGCTGAAGTTGAAGTTGAAGTTGGACTTGCACTGCGGCCGAAAGTAATTTATTTCTTTATTGTTTTACGAATTTACAATGCAACTGGGGAACAAGGCGACTGGCAACGCAGCCATAACAATCACGCCGCAGTTGTTGCCAGTTGTTGTTGCCTGTTGCCTGTTGCATGTTGCCAGTTGCTTGTTGCGTGCAGTGTTGCCAATTTTTTATTGAAACAAAAAAGCAGCTTTTAGCGGAGAGAGCATGTAAATATAGCTATAAAAATTTATAAAAATTGCTAGACAAATCTCAAGATTTTCTAGAATTTTCCTCAATAATTAAGCTCACAAGCTTACAAATTTCGATAATTTAACGAACAATTTTTGGTTTCTAAATCACAGCTCTTTTAGATACTGCATTTTTTGAAATGGGTTTGTGATGAAATGAAGGTGGAAAACGGTAACAGAAAAAACTGTTTCACTATTTTGCTATGCAGCACATTCTACAGCCGGATGCGTTCGGCTGATCGGCTAAGTTCTTACTAGTTTTCGAGTTTTTCAATGATTATATATAATATAATGATTATAATAATTATATAATATAATTTGTTTTTTTTTTTAAGAATTTTCTTTATAAATTTAACCAATAAATTGAAACAAAATATATCAAAGTATACAAAATATATATATTGCTATTTATAAAACAAATCAATTGAACTAATTTAATACAATCAAAACTAACGAAGTTAATAAAATAAATAACAAATTAAATAAAATAAATAACAAATTAAAAAGCTATTCAAAAAATTACACAACTATACATTGACACATTGCAAATATTGTGCCTAAAATTTATGGAGTTTTTTGGAAAATATCGATCAAAATAATGGTGATAGATAGATGTATAATTGATTTATATTCTAGTATGAATTTTATACAATTTAAAAATAAACTGCATGAATTTTATACAATTTAATAATAAACTGACAAAAGGCTAATTATTTAAAAAAAAAAAAGAGTCCCGTAAACTCTAGTAAATGCCCTTAAAAATCAGCCAGATTTGACGAGAAAAAAGCGTATTTGGCAACAGTGGTTGCGTGTTGCATTTGGGGTGACCACCTTGACAGCCAGCTGCAGCGGCTCTCTCTCTCTCTCTTACTATCTGTCTGTCCCTCTTTCTCTCTCTCTTTTTCTCTCTCTCTCTCTCCCTCTCTTTATCTCTCACTCTCTCTCTAGCCTCTGGCACAACATTGCCGCTCTTAGTGTTCGCCGGCTCATCAGTGTCAATGCTGTGTGCTCAGCGTTGTTCCGTTGTCTGTTGTCCGTCGCTTCGTCCCTCTGTCCGACCGTTGTCGCCTCCTGCCGCTCCCCGTGGCTCCTTGGACTCCCGTGTCGCCGCTCCTTGGTGTGTGGTACGCATGTGCCCCAAGGCATGCGTTTCACCAAATGCAAAATGTCAGCGCTAAAGGCGGCCCAATCGTCGGTTCCAGTCGCATCGGATCGCATCGATGACTTCAAAAACTGGCACTCATAGCACTCATTGGGGCTTTTTGTACATTCCTCAGCTCGCCACGGAATTTCCTTTGTTTTCTGTGAGAAATTTCAAGCCAACACATAAATTGTCGTAGGCGCAACGCAGTTGGGGCAGCAGTAACGCAGCATCTGTCCGCTTCAGCAAATCTGCCAGTTGCCAGTTGCCAGTTGCACCTACAGCTAACTCCCAGTGCCCGGCACCTTCTTCTCTCACACTAGACAACACAACAAAAATCAATTTCTTTCGCTTTTTTACATTTCAGTTTAAATGTTCTATATACCAATTTTACCCACATTTAGCTAGTGTCATAATCCAGCTATCGATGTCCCCTTTAAACTAGCAAATTAAAGCTAAAAGTAACAGAACTTTTTTTTTCAAAATATTTGGTTTTTTGCTCGACTCGATTTATGGAATAGAAAGATACCTGCATAAATTAGTTTTTAACGGTAAATAACACATTATATATTGCTCTATTTATTTATTTCGTGATGGTCCTGTTACGCTGCTGTTAATTGTGTGACTATTTTATTACAAAAATGCCATTTTATATCTAGTTCTTAACAGACTCTGTTGCTTTACTATTAATTTACATATCCTCATATTCACAGTTTAACTTTATCTTGGTTGTTTCACTTATAGAAGTATATTCTCATATCCTCCAAATTAACATACAACTCTCTCGATTGCTTCACTGCAAATTAACATACCCAATATCACAGCTTTTAGCTTACAGCACCACAGCAGTCTCTGCTTACGTTCAGCTGTTAAGATTGCCTACTGTCAACTAACATTTGTATAACATAGAACGTGCTCCTTTGCTCTCACTGCAGGCTGTTAACATGCTCTGTGTTGGCCTGCTGTAATCTCTATATATCTCTATAAATCTAGAGCTTTTAATATGCACTCTGTCAACATGCTTTTTATTGGTCTGCTTTTAAATATAAATTCCTTCTCAAATCGAACTGTTAGGCTTACAGAAATCTTCTCTCTCATTCTGCTGTTAACTTACTCTCCGACCTGCTTCTCTGCTAATTAACAGCGCCATCTTAAAAGCTCATTAGCTGTCTCTCTCATGTTGAGCTCTTAACATTATTTCTATTATTCTACTGTTAATTCCAATAGAAATGTCTCACTTGCTTTTGGCTCATGTTAAGCTCCTAACATTGCCTCTGTTATTCCACTGTTAATTCCAAATCGAACTTCTCGCTTGCTGTTCAGTGTTATCGCTGTCTTGCAATTGTTGTTTTACTCTTTTATTATTGTTGTCACTGTGAGTGGAGCAATGGGAGCAAACTGAGAAGGGGGGCGGGGCAGGGGACGCAGGTGGAAGTTGGTTAGGAAGATTGGTAGATCGGAGCTGGATCATCAGCACTGGCATTTAGACAATTAAAATACTTCAAGTGCTTGTCTTTCGCTCAACGTCACATTTTGTTTATTTATGTGCATTGATTTGCCTGGTAGCTTATAAATTTTGCATTGGCCAAACAATGAGGAGTTGTTGCTGTTGCTGTTGTTGCTGTTGTTGTTGTTGTTGCTGCTGTTGTTATTGTTGCTGCTGAGCTGTTAAGCTGCTCAGTGAGTTCGTTGCCTAAGTCTTTCGTTTTGTTTGCATTGCTTTATTTGCTAAAGGCGCTCCAGACGCATTCGCATTCGCATACGCATTCATATTCACATTCACATTCACATTCACATTCACATGCACATTCAAATTGTATTCGTATTCGTATTCACATTCGTTGAGCTATTTTTAGCGCCGCAGCACTTACACAATTCGTTTACATATTAAATACTAAAAAATAAATAACAAAACAAAAAACGAATCATTCGACTCGTTTGTTTATTCAGCTCAATCAAAATTCCTAGGAAAAAATTCCAGAGTTGTATCATTTACAATCCGCCCTGCCCCTCCCCCCAGCCCTCAGCAGATCATTCAATAAATTGGCACTGTCAATTCAGGCCACCTGCCATCCCCAACCCCATCCCCTTTCCCATTCCCATTCCCATTACACCTGACAACATTTTAACTAACTGCCTGACAGTATAATTTTTCAATTAGCAAATGATAAATCAAACTAACACCCAGTATACCCCACAACAACAACAACAACAACAACAGTAGCGACAACAACCAACGGTGTCAATTTAAAATTTTAAATGCAGTCTTTAGTTCATTAATTGCAGCCCAAGTGCCACTGACACTGCCACTTCAATCGAGGCAATCCAAGTTGCATTCATAATTACGCATATCATAAACTATCCGCTGTCTTCTATACCCTACACAATTGAGCGCAAAAAGGGCTGGGTGCGCAGAACAGATACTCTGCAGACAAAACAACGTGTCTTTTTTAATACAAATTTAAATATTGCTTAAACTTCAAAAAAATATCTGAACAGCCTAATTTAATCTAAATTTAATTCCAAAGATTTTATAAGCTTTTTAAATACCCTGTAAATATTTGTAAATTAAAATTATATTTCTTTATAATATTTATTGATTTAATTACGATTTGATCTAATTCAATTGAAGATTATAGATTCTTGTGATATTTCTAAATAATCAAAATTCGTAAATCGATTTTTTAAACGATTTGTTGTTTTATAATCGAAAATCATAAACTCAATTTTAGTTTTTTCTTACCAAATAGAATCTATTTTGAATTATTTTCTGATATTACAATACTTTTAATAAAATTAGTCAGCAATTATTAGACTACTTAGGCCCTGAATCACAGCTATTCATAGCAATATTTTGAATCAGAAACAAGTCTTACTCCTGCACTTTGAATACCCCACTCTATGCCGGGGTCAAGCTACAAATGAGCTGCTAAGAATTGCCCTTCAATCAATATTAATCGCGATTAACAATTAGTGATCGGGGCTTAGGCAAAGGTTAATTGCAAAATTGATGCGACACTCGGAAAAAATAGAATATGATTCATTCTATAAAATAAAGAACTAAAATAAACCTTATTTGGTTCTAGAATTCAAAAACAAATCGGAGTGAAATCGTAAATTAATTTTGTTTAATGAAGCCATAAAAAAATTGCTTTAAAATTTATTTATTACTTAAATTAAAAATAATTTAATTAATTAATATCCTATTTTTATATAAATCATATTTGTTTCAATCTTTAAAGTTTATAAAAATATAGACAAGAATATTATGAATGCGCTTGAATGAAGAGTTTCGTGATTGAATCAAGAATTTGCTGCTATTTGAACTTTTAACACCGGAAATACTGAATAAAAGTAGAAAAACTCTAGATTTTTCTTTCAGTGTACAGACCGACTTTGTTATTGTTTATTTTATTTGCAAATATTATATAATTTTTTTGTAGTTTGCATTGATTAATTGTTTTATTCTTGTTTTGATTTGGATTTTGATTAAATTTGCATTGATTGCAGCTCGTTTGCAGTTGTTGCTGCTGCTGCTGGAATTTTTTGTAATTTTTTCTGAGCTTGCAACTGCCACAGGCACAGGCACAGCGATTGCAACTGCAACTGCAACTGCATCATTAGAGCGGGCAGCTTATATGCTAATGCCACAGAGACATGAGCCTGGTATGTGGGGTCCACAGCCTGCTGTCAGGCCAACTCACTTAAGTGGCATCTGAAGCCTCCCAGCCATGCCTGGCACCTGTTGCAAGCTAACTAGGCGCAGTTGCCAGGCCTGCAGCTTGCCACTTGCCACTGCCACTTGCCACTTGGCCAGCTAGACATTAATCCATGGCATTTAGTTACGCTTTAGTACGATTGCTGCGTCTCTCCATTTCTCTTTCTCTCTCTCTCCCTGTTTTTCTCTCTCTCTTTCTCTCTCTCTATCTCACTCTCTCTCTCTCTCTCTCTCTCCAGCGAAAGCAAAACATAATATTATGCTAAAACTACTGCAGACAAAGCGACGCGGCATCTTGCCCCATCCTTCATCTACCGCCTCCCCTCTCCCATCGGGTGGTGGCAAGCTTCATGCACCTGCCTCTTCTGCTTTGTGGCGCCCCATTTTTAGCACACATGCAAGCAGATGCATATTTATTAGATACACTAACAAAAGAAAGATACATTTAATATGTAACCAAATCAGCGTTTACACCTTGAAGACACTTCATGAAGTTTTTGTATTTATTTATGAGAATTAAAATTCTTCTTGTTTTCTATTTTTTCCTTGTTTTGGCCAGATTTTTGTAATTCTTAGATATTTCCAATCAATTAATTGAAATAAGCTTTCTAAGATTTTTAGATATCTTAATCATGTTTTTTTTAACGACAAAAAATTATGTTTAAGAAATTTTTCCAGGAATAATACCTATTTTTCAACAATCTAAAATTTAACTGATTGAATAAAAGCAAATATATCGGAGAAAATAAATTATATTATAAACAATTCATTATAATTTAACTAATTAAATAAATAATAAATACCTAATTAAATAAATAAAAAAAAAAACAACAAATCCAGGTATAAAACCTATTTTTTAACAATCTAAGGCTAAAAATTTCAAGGAAAAATATAAATGGAGATATTCACTGCAAGATTTGGAGCTTTAACGATACCGAAGGTAAAATTTTTTGAAAATAAAAATTTATTTGCCAGAATTTTTTAACTGAAACAATTTGAATCCTCAACCGATATTAAGAATCGCATCGCTTTGACACCCTAATTGATAACTAATTCATTCTAAGAGTTTTGAAGGGTATACCAACGAACTATCGGATGAAACTTTTACAATCGGAATGCTTGGAATTTGCATAATGTTGTCGGCAGTTGTTTGCCTCTCTAACGGAGTTGCGGGTATTGGGTTTAAGATGGTATTGGATGCTATTGATCTATCTGCTTGCGGATTCCAGCAAATGCTCTGTGGCTTTGGGGAATGTCTGAACTAATTAATGAGGCAGCTGGAGGTAGGCTTCTAGGGCTTCAATCCCAACAAGGTGCTTCAAATTACATGAATTGATTTTCGATAAAACTGAATTGAGTTAAAAACAAACAAAAACTATACAAAAACTGCAACTGTTGTTGGGCTCTCAAGCTGTGCCCTGGAACACTACAGTTGCCCCATTCCGAAAGACGCAACGTCGATGATTCGCCAAGATCCAGATCTTCACATTCATATCCAGATTGAGATTCAGCTCCGCAATTCATTCATATTTGTATTTACTTAACTTCGCCGATGATGTTGTGCCCTGAGAGGAGCTGATGACTTGCACAACTTGCCAAGGCACACAGCAAGACCTCAGTTGTTATACCCTGTACCAATGGAATGGTTAAAAAAAGGGTTGATAACTTTGTGCATGTAACAGGCAGACTTTATGGAGTATATATTTTCTTGATCACGACGACCAGCTGAGTCGATCTAGTCATGTTTGTTTGTCTATTCGACTGTCTGTCCGTCCGGATAAACGCTAAGATCTCGAAAACTATAAGAGCTAGGGATATCATTTTTGGAATGCAGTTAGGTGTATAGCATAGGCAAATAAAGCCTTTTTAAAATTTGGGATGCCACGCCCTCTTTACGCCCAAATCAACATAAACCGAATAACAAGCGTTATATTGAATATAGCAGGCTGTTATTTAGAATATATACTCTCTAGTATTATATTTATGTATGCTAAAAAGCGCATTAAAATCGGATATTGAACACAAAAGTTATTAAGGAAACAATATTTCACGATTTGCCTTGCTCGCGCTCTACTTTTCGTATGACGTTATGTAAAAATGTATAAATAATATTTAGGGTGTTATTGAGTCGATCACTTCCGACTGATCGGCTGCGTCCTCAGTGGTTTTTTTGTGCCTTTTTGCCTTCTCTGGTTATTGTTGTTTCTGTTGCTTTTTATGAAAGGCCAAGTCTCATATTTTATGGGACGCCCGTTGCAGTGTAAATGGAGTTTCGACAGCCTAATTGGAGATCAACGCAGTATAATTGTCTGGCGGATGATGATGAAGTCGTGGCCCGAGAACAGGTGAATGAATTTGTGACAGCAGCACAAAGGCAAATGATGTATTGATAGCATCTGTTTGGGAGCAGCAGCAGCAGCAGCAGCAGCAGAAGCAGACAACAGTCAACAGCCACAGAGGCTGCCACAGAGGCTGCCACAGCCACAGCGGCAGGACGTCTGCAACTTTTGACAGACTTTTTGTTGCCTTCTTTTGTTGCCGGCCATTTGATGTTGCCCCCAGAAGGCAGCAGCAGCAGCCAGGGCGCAACTCTGCCGCATGTTGCAAGCAGCCGATGCAAATTGAGTAGCCCACAATTGTGGTCTGGCCTTTGAGTACTCGAGTTACAAGCGTATAAAGACCGAGAAGAGTTTATTTTAAAATATTTATATTTAATTTAATAAAATTTAAATATTTTTATAAATAAACAAAAAAAAGGGTAGCATTTATTTTATATGTTTTCTATGCCTGATTTAATTCAATTAAATTAGTTGCATGTTTATTTCATATTACTAGAAAAAATTCATTAAAACAGTTAGGTATTAATTTAATTTTCAATTAATTTAATTTAATTTTTTTTAATTTTGTAAATTTTCAAAATGTGCCAATATATAAATATATTCTATAATAAATATTATCAATGATTTTTTTTTCAATTCAATTTAATTCCTTGCATATTTTTTTTTATATCATATTATAATTCACAATAAATCAAAATTGATTACTAATCACATACATATATGCACGAGTTATTTTTATGAATTTTTAATATATGAGTTATTTAAAAATGTACATTTAATATACTTATTGGCTGTATATAATTATTGAATTTAATTTGATTTATTTATATTATTTTGATACCTTACACCAAAATTAAATATTTTTAGCCTACAATATGCATTAAAATTGCATTTATTGCATATTACAGCTTTTATTTGCAACAATTATAAGCAAAAACAACGAATAATATTTTTAGATGATAAAAAAAATTAAATTAATTTGTAAAAAAGAAAAAAAAAGTACTCCTTCGAGCCGGATTTGAACCAGCGACCTATGGATGTCTACATTCGTGCCTTGCTCTACAGTCCACCGCTCTACCAACTGAGCTATCGAAGGTTGTTGGATGTGTTGCGCCAAACGCTGTCTACAAAGCCAACGCAGCAGCGCGAGCAAGCGCACAACAAGTTCGAACGGAAAGCTGCGTAGGTTCGATGGCAACTCATACATGTGCGTTGATGAAAGCTGTGCGCACTTTCTGCAGCGACAGCAAAAATAATGCTGCTTGTTGTTGCTGCTTTTTGGGCTTTGTTTTGTTTTATTTCGCTTTTTGTTGTTTATTTGGGCGGTTAGATCAAACAGTGGCGCTTAGAAGTAAACACAAACAACAACAGTGCGTGCTGCTATCAAGGCGACAATTAACAGGGCCACCTAGCGACACAGCAAACAGAACAACGATGCTGCTGCTGCTGCTGCAACTGTCACATGACTCATCAGAGCTGCAGCTGCCGCTGCCTCAGTCGCTGCCTCTGCCACAACCAGTGTTGCCATTTATACATATTATAAATATTTTTGTTTAACAAAAAATAGTTGTTTTTAAAGTGCACGGAAATAAAGCTGACAAGTTTACACCATGAAGTTTTTACACGTAGTTTTTTTCGAACACATTTTTTTAAACATTTCCGGACGTTTTTATTTATTAATTAATTTTTAGTTTAATTTTCAATGAGGACATATTTTAAAGACATTCTAGACTTTTTCTCAACAATTAAACATCGCAAGCAAATGCAAATGCTCTTCAAAAACGGTCAGATTTGACGGGAAAAAATACGGATCTGGCAGCACTGGCCAGCGCTGAGCCAGCTTCGCCTGTGGCCACTGGCCAGGAACAAGTGAAGTGAATCATGCGGCAAACGCGCGCACAAGACAAATCTTTAGTGTTGGCTTATCGGCAGGCAGCTGGTGGCCAGGCCGTTAGCTTCTTGGCCCGGCCTAGAGCAGCGGCCACAAAGCGGCGCCTGGCAAAGTGTTGCTGATAAGGCAACACACGAGGGATACGGATACGAGGGCTGCAGCGCAGCGCATACTTAACAAACCAATTAGGATACCGGAGAAGGCAGCAAGTCATAAAAAACAAAAAAAAACAAGCCTGGGCGCAATATCTGTTAATCTATATAGACGATTTATATGTAGTATATAGGCTGAGGCCCAGCGGAGCGAAAAAACTGACAGCTTACGGTTAATTACTGACAAAAAATAGATACACAAAACAGTGTTGGCTCAAAAAAACAGATCAACAGGAAAAAAAGGCTAAAAAAAATGCACAGAATATTAAAGCACAAAATAAAATGGGAATTAATGGTATAAACATTTTCTCACAAAAGTATTGGACTTTAAAATAAATATTTTTTAAGTTTTATGTCTCTTAAAAAAGATTTGAAAGCAACTATACCTAGTATATTTTATTATTTTTATGTTGTTTGTACAGATTTAAGATTTATTCAAATATTTTATTTTATCTGTTTTAATCACTCTTATCTTTATTTATATTTAACATACTACATATCTCATTCAAGATTAATTTAATACCTATCCTAATCAATTTTATAACAGGTTTGTTTGGAAAAAGTATTGTTAGTATAGGCCAAATATAAAATTAATTCTTAAAACTGGAAAAAATTAGTGAAACTTACTAAAAAAAAAGGCTGTAGTTTTTTATATTTTATTAATAATTAAACTATTAAATATTATATTTTAAATAATAAAGTAATACCAGCAAATTCCTTTGAAACTGGTTTAAATTGAATTAAAAATGTCAAACTAAATCTTAAAAGTTGAGACAAGATCATTAAATAAAACACGTCAGGACTATGTCAATTTTTGCATTCTGAAACCGTTGAAAACAGTAAAAATCTATCCGAAAAATCGCTAAGCTGGCAACACTGACACAGCAGAGGGATGAGCTGAGAGAGGGCGAGGGAGAGCGGCTGAAGCGGCAACTTGTGTGTGATCCATTGAGCAAGGTAAGAGAGCTGGAAAACTGTGGATCGATTGCCCAAACTGTCTTGTTAGATAAGAAAATGATTGCCTTGCCCCTCGACCAGGGGGCAGGGAGTGCAGGGAAATCGAAAGAGAGGAAGCCCCGCAGAGCGACCAGCATCATGCAACCGCTTCCCCCGCCCTCTCAACGGTCAACTCTCCACTCTCCACTCACGCCGTAATTTGCTCAGGTATCTTTACAAACAAATGTTCATAATTTTTAAGAATGACTCAAATAGTTTTTCCAGCTCTTATCAGGGCCAAAAGATCGGGAAATGTTCGGTCAGCTCTCCTTGATGTTGGTATCAATTTCCTGCGATGATTGAATGAATCTTTAGTTTTAACCTCTCCTTTTGCTCGGTCTTCTTCTTGCTGGCATGTGGGCGGTTTATCGGTTTAACAAAATCTAGCATATTGCCAAGTTCCTGGAAAATTGCTCGATAATATTTTTGACAAATTCTAAATGTATTTTTACTATTTTCACCATTTGTACTTCCCCTAAGTTATTTTAGCAACAGCTTGCTGCCTCAAGTAGGTGCTCTTAATGCATTTGTCGATGGTCTGTGTGTGGTTTCTCAGCAGTTTCTCAGCAGTTTCTCGGTTTCTCAGCATCTTTGGCCGCCTGATGAGTCATTTAATTGAGCCGAAAATGGACTTTGTAGTGCTGGGTAAATTAATTTACTGACCGTTGATAAAAAAATCCAAAAAAACAACATAAAATCTCAGGCATGACTCACACGATGCTGCACGACTTTTGAGCCTCTCTAGTTAAACTTGCAACGTTTTCCCGCCATCAATAGCAGCAAGTGGAAAAACATTTATTATATTCTCATTAATTACAGCGTCTGGGGTAATCCTCAGTCTTATCAATGTTTATTTACATTTATTTATATACCACATCAGCTACAGATGGCAATTTGATAAGCTTACATTCATACATATGTACATATATATATAAGCATGTACGTCATGATAATATTGAACATAGAAGATTGTTATTTAGAATATATATTCTCTACCATTATATGTATTTATTCTGAAAAGCGCATTGAAATCGGTTAATAAACATGGAAGTTATTAAAGAAACAACTTTGCAAGATTTGCATCGATCGCTCTCTGGCAGAACGGACAACAAAAAGTTAGAAACATTCCTGCTGCTATAATATTTTATAATTTTTTTTTTTTTTATATATATATTTTAAATTATATTTATTTTAAGGGGTTTATAGGTTATATTTTTAAAAAATATTATTTTGTTATTATTTATATAATGTGATATTATTTTATTCTGTCATTTATATAATAATATTTTACGTTTTTATTATATTAATCTCTAAATGATATTTAATAAATATTGTTGTAGTATTTTATTTTAATGTCTCATCTGCATTAATTTTGCGATCTTGCTGTTTTAATATTTATTTAATAATCATATTGAATATATATATTTCGTATTTTTATAGTAGTTCTATAATTATTACACAATATATTTTGCAATCTACAGTTTACATTTATTTATTTGCCAATTAAAAATAGATTCTACGAAAAATTCATTGATAAAGCCTGTTGCGATTGTTATCGCTTGTTTAATTTGTCAAATTCATTGATCCGTTAACAAACTATGCACACATGCATACAACCTGGATTACGTATGCCTTACAGTGTCATCAAGTGTTCCATAGCCTGCCCTGGTTTAAAAGGCAGCATATTCAATGCATCCCTGGCACATATCTGCTGTTTTTGCTCGTATGCTGCCATCGCGAGCTTTCGCTTTTTTCCGTTATTAATAATTTATAGTTTTTTTGTTGGTCTATTTATAATCTGGAATACCAGCGGAGGTTGTAGCGCTTGGAGCTTATCACAACACGTAATACCTGCGTTGACAGTGATTTGTACTGAGTTTTTTTTTCGCTTTTTCTGCTGTGATAAGCATTTGCATTCACCGTTGTTTAATTCGATCTTGTTGCTTGTGGTTTTTTTATAGTTCAGGTTTTTGGTCGAAAAGTAGTTTATATGGGCTAGTTGGCCGCGTCCATATATAGACCTTCGATAGCTCAGTTGGTAGAGCGGTGGACTGTAGAGTTGATTTCCAAAATCGTAGACATCCATAGGTCGCTGGTTCAAATCCGGCTCGAAGGATTTTTCGATAAGTCGAATTTTTCGAAAATATTTTATTTTTAAGCAAATTAAAATGTTGAATAAATATAAAAATTAAACTAATAGCAGGGAGTACTTATTGCAGCGGGTTTTACGATAAATTATATTTAAACCAAGCAAATAAATATTTATTTTTTAATTTTATTTAAACATAAAAAAAATTACTCAAATGAATAAAAATAAATAATACGAAAATATTACCATAGAATTATTTTTAAATGTTTAGACGATGGACAGCTAATTAAACTAAAATATATTTATTGTTATTATTAATTATTATTTTCACCCGGGCAATGCCGGGTATTACTTGATACTCATAAAAATGCTCAAAAAATGAAAAATTGTAGCATTTTTTTAACTTAATAATTATTTGTTTTATTTGTTTATGATTATTAAATATTACCACCAGGGCAATACCAACTTCATCCATCTGATCGAAAATAAATAATATATATATTTATTTATTGAAAAAAAAAAAAATTATCATCTCCTTCGAGCCGGATTTGAACCAGCGACCTATGGATGTCTATGGTGTTAGATGCCCGCTACAGTCCACCGCTCTACCAACTGAGCTATCGAAGGTGTGTGAAAGGGGGCGGATTTTGGGCAGTGTAAGCTTACTTACCGCTGCTCTATTTGCCAGCAAATCGATTAAAATTGATGTATTCCCGTTGAAACTGAATAAAAAGACTTGCAGTTAAATTGTTTTTGTATTTTTTTAATCGATTTTTTTGTTTTATATTTTTTTCAACTTTCTTCATCATGATCATCATCAAACATGCTGATGATGATCAACAGCACAAATTGCTCGTTTGTTTTTGTTTTGTGTTTAAATAAATAAAATAATAAAAAATGTATATGCAAAATTATTACAAACAAATACATGAGACACGCTCCATAGTATGTATATGTATTTCGTAGTTGTAGTAGAATAATTTTTATATCAAAAATTTCTTGTTTTCTTTACTAAATAATTTTCAACATGCTGCGCTTAACAGTTACGACTAATAACTACGATTAATTTAGTCATGGATTTAACATAGATAGATTATATACGAGTTTAGCTTAAAACGCATAACAATAAACGATAATCGATAAACGACAAGCGATAATCGATAAACGATAAACGATAGTTTCTCTTTCCTTTATAGCTTTAATTGTAATTTAGTTTAGTTTTTAGTTATAGTTACAGTTATAGTTTAGTTGTAGTTTTAGTTAAGAATTGATTGTCAACATTTACATTTTAGCATAGTTTGAATACCGATATCGACTTCGATATGTTTAACTTTTAGTATTATACATATACAAGTGAGTTTCTATATGGTATATATAGTATATGATATTGTATTTCTTTTTACTCTATGCTGTGTATAATTATTTTCATTATTTTATAGATAATTTCAAGTTCAGCAACAATTGCAATATTGATACGATTTTGTTTGCAGCTTGTTTTAAATATAAAGATATATTTTAATAAATGTACAGTTGTTGTTTATTGGGTATAACAATTAGTTTTAGTTGGTTGGCTCTAGGCGCTATATGTTCTATATATATTTATATATATATATATATATATTCTATACAATTTGTTCAATTCGTCTGTTTGCAGATGCGCAGATACAAATGTATCTGCGGCTCAAGTTGGCGCGTTCTATGGCAATCAGTAGGGAGTTCTGGCAGCGGGGGGCGTGGAGGGTGCTGGGGGGCGTTACTTGCTGGTATTTACAGTATGTTTTTTGGGGGGTTTGGGCGGGCGACTCCGTGCAACATTTCCAAAGCCTGGCTGTGGAAAGTGACAGAGGCAACGCCGCCGCTGCTGCTGCTGCTGCTGCTTGAGGGGGGGTTGTGGGGGGTGTGTGGGGGAGGGGGGAGTCATGGCTCGCTCTACATACAATTAAAGTCTACGATTTACACTTAAAATTCAAATATTCAGTCCATTTTGTTTGCGTTGTGTTTAAAGCATTGACGGCTTGGAACCAAACAGCATTTGATGCTCTTTCTCTCAATTATTACACACTCTACTCTGCGCTCTCTCGCTCTCTTTCTCTCTCTTGTTCTCTCTGTCTCTCTATCGACAACCGCAGCCCACAACGGTCATGTCCTGATAGTTCTTGAGCACAACTGTCCTTTGGTCGTTGAGATAGAGCATGGAGATGCCCGCCAGCTGCGTGGGCACACAGCAGGCCTTTGGTACCTTCCCTGGATTGATATTATTGACTAAGGTTTGCACAACCGCATGGTTCGTGGAATTGAGATGATCGGCCAGCGGGAAGGGGCACTTGCCGTGGCAATAGAACGCATCGTAGCCCGGTGGCGCCACAATCCAATCGCTCCACCCCACATCCTGGAAGTCCACATACAGCGAATGCCGTCGGCAGATCTCCTCATGGTTCTTGCGACGTGCCGGTCGTCGTTGATGCCTCCGATTGCGTCCACTGCCCCCACCCCCCGCTCCACCGCCGCCTCCCACGTTGCCCCCGCCGCCCTCGCCCACATCCCGTATGGAGCGCGACTTGTGCCGCCCATCGTCCGTATACGCAAAAAGCAGCGGCTGCTTGTGCTGCCAATCCTCATGCGCCTCGTCCGCGCTGCGACGCAAGCGCACGTGATGATGCGGCGCCGGCTTCAAGGACCTCATCGTGCGCACCTCCACCAACAAGCCGTAGTTCTTCTGCGGCGTCGCCAGCCACCGATCCACGGCGGGTTGCACGTCCAGACTCACCGTATCGGTGGAGTTCAATCGCACCGACTTCGTATCGAGCAGCAGATAGCTCGGCTCCCGATGTCCCCGCACCCCCACCCGGGTGATGTCGTAGACCAGCACCTGGTACCGGGTGCGGTTAACCGATTGGCTCAGGCGCAGCGCCTCCCGCGTCAGCTGCAGCTCCGCGGCCTTCAGCTTCTCCTCGGCGGGAATGCTCTTCACGTCGAAGTGCAGCCGAAACCGATGGTGGTGCGGAAACCGATCGTCGATTTTACTATCTGCAAAAGAGAGCACAAACACATACATATCGATAAAATACAGATAATAAAATAAACATTAAAATTTTAAATTAATCTACAGTTTTCAAATAAGTTTATGAATATCAAAGATAGAATTCTGAAACCTGTGTAATTATCTCCGCAACAATTGAAACACCCAAATAAACCGACAATCGATTGTTAAGTATTACAATCGATTAATCGAGGCTAGCTATTTTTTAATTATTATCTAAAAGAAAACTGATAAGACTTTAATATTGCTAAAACCGATATACTAAAATATCCAAATATCAAGGATAATATCGAATATAACTCGAATATTTAAATCGATATTGGATCAAAATTCAAAATATTGACATCGATACTTTACCAGCCTCAGTCTAAATTCATTTTCGAAGGTGTTGACAAAGGTTCAATAGAAAAAGTAAGAAAGCCTCATAAAGAGGATTTTTTAAATAATATTTCTAATAGTTAAACTTGAACCGATTAATCGAATGTAATCGATAGCGGCCACTATCGATGTTTTGCCAACACTAATGGCTAGTGCTAGAAGTAGAGGCAGCAAAATCACACGTTCCAGTTGTCCCTTTGCCTATTGCTATCCCTATTCCTGTCCCTGTCCCTGTGGTTGTCGTCTGTCCGTCGGAGACTTTGCTTTAGCCGACATTTTACGACTGGCGCCTGTTGCAAAAGACCTGACCCACCCACGACCTAAAGATGCTCGCCCTAGGCTGCAGTTCGTCGCGCTCTGGCTAAAATCTTAATTTGACCAAAAACTCAAGTGCCGCTCGAACAATAGACCAAGACCAAGTCGTAAAACCTGCAGTTCGAGCGATACACTCGAAAAAAAACAAAAAACAAAATAAAATTGTTTTCAAAAAGATAAAAACTTCGAATGTAAAGAAAACGTTTATCGATTACAAAAACCGTTATATATCTATATATTTTATTGAAGAGAAAGTGGCGAGAAGTTTTTAAAACATCTTATAAATAAGAAAATATTTAAAAAAGATCTGTAATAAGATTTTCGAAAGTCCGATTCACAAAGTTTGTTAAACACGCGATTTAATCACATTTGGGAATAAATTAACCATAAAATATATAAGAATAATAAATATATATAGATCAGGCAATGAAAATAATTCTAAAAAAAAATTTATGATTTAATAATATTGTTCTTAATGTTCAATAAAAGAAAATAGAATAATTGTTATTAATCATTATTTGACTATAATACCTTGTCATACAATAAGCGTGTTTAAAAATTCCCCAAAATGAGAAGCGCGAAATGTTCACTGTTTTTTTCTAAGTGTACTATTTCTCACTCCACAGTGCTCTCCTGTGCCCTAGCTCTCTGGCTCTCCGTATGCTTATTCCACTCAGTACAACTCTATATTTCCTTTTCGCACTCGCTAATCCTCTGCTTTTGCTTGTTTCTCTCCCTGTTGCTCTCTGGATTTTATAGGGTATACCTTTTCCTATCCCACCCGCTTATGCTGATACCTATTTCTATCCTTTTTTCGATTCCTCTCTGGCGAAACCGTATCGAGCTCGCAGCGCAATCGGCTTAGACACTTGGCTTTAGACACTTGTCGGTGCTACCTAAACCCAGTATTCTCTCTCCCTGGACATCCATGTATCTCTCTATCTATCTGTGTGTGTGTGTGTGTCCATGCTAACTGCTTTATTGTTCGTGCCTATAATCCTGTGGAAAATAATGCGAAATACGCTTTAATAATAATTGTTATTTTTACAAACAGACACGCACACTCTCTCAGAGCCATTTGGCGCATGCGCTAAACGTTCCGATGTTCCGGGTGTAATTCCTCCGAAAATTCTCAAGGTCATTCTTGGGTTAAGCAAACACGACCCGCACAGGTAAAAGGACGCGTCTCTTCCTTTCGCGTTCCCTTCGCCTGGCACCATCGCCTTTCATTTGAAGCTGTGGAATTTCCGCGTGATTTCACAGCCTTTGCGTGAATGATGAAAAGCGAAAATGGAAATCAATATGGGAAAAAACGCAGGAAAACCGAAATGCCAAAAATGAAACCAGATACGACCGATGGAATACCAATAAAACCCGTACCTCAGGTACTACCAAATATATGCAAATGGCTTTGGATGAACCAAACATTTCGGGGGAAAATCCGATTTTGCCGTTCGTTCATTCCGCATCGGAAAGTACGCCTTGCCACTTGAGTAAAATGCCAGGAGACGCGCAGTTGCAACTGCCACACGGCCAGCAGGTGTAAAAACAGCTCGAACAGTTGCCAAAAAAGGTATCTAAGCAGCTAATACTTCTAGACTGCTGCCTGAGCTGGCCATAAACGATTAAATACAGTTGTGTTCCAGAAGTTATCAAAGTGCAACTATGGAAAATTGTTTGAAATGTGTCGAAAAAACAGCAGATAAATAGAAAATTTTGAGAAATTCTTAAGTTTTTCAAGCTATACGCGGCAGAGTCAAAATTTAAGCTAATCTAACAAATACAACCGATTTTCTGACTTTAAATATTAATATTAAATTTAAATTGAGCGAAAAATCATATTTGAAAAATTGCATGTATATTAGAGACCTGCATGAATGTATTCATTTCAAGCTCCATAGTACTGTACAGTAGTATTGAGTTGTCAAAAATACTGTACTCATTTGTTACTGTACTCATTTTTTACTGTACTCATTTGTTACTGTACAATATATTCGAGACGTCAAAATTATGAGTACACTATTTTTAGTGTACTCACTTTCAATGAGTACACTATGAGTTGTACTCACTTTCAATGAGTACACTATGTTGTACTCACTTTCAATGAGTACACTATGAGTTGTACTGCTTTGACACGTCAAAATTATGAGTACAGCATATTTTTTCAACAATACAACCGTACAGATGAGAACAAGTTTATCCCTTCTGAAAAATTTAGATAGCGTAGTTGAAGCTAATTTAACAAAATTTCATAGAATTGCCCTTTTTTTATTTCCACCCACAAATGAGCTATCTTAATTTAACGAAGTGCAAAAGGAAAAAACTCTCCAAGACGTTGCAGATTTATTGATAGATACTCAATTAAATAAAAACCAGAAATACATTCAATTTTTTCGGATTATTCACAACCCACCCAAAATACCAACATACATTCCGTAATAAATAATGAAATTCAATCATATAAAAATATCAATATACCATATAATGATGAATTTAATGTTCTTCAGTGGTGGGCAAATAACAGAATGTTTAAATAAATTATTTGTAAATAAAGATTATTATTTTGTCAAAGAATTAATTAAATAAAATGGCTGCAATGATAATTTTACCTACACTCTCTCTCGCTCTCTCTCTCTATTTAATTAAAAACAGAGTAGGTTTGATTTGACAGCTCTAATACTGTACAGTAGGTGTACTCATATATTGTACACCTGTACTCATTTGTTACTGCACCCATATTTTAGTGTACTCATTTTCTACTGTACAACATTGAAGTATGACAGTTCTCACTCATACTCAAAAAAGCTGTACAGTAAAATAGGTGTACTCAGTTTTAAATAGAATGATTCATTTTGCCTTTTGAATGCATTCATGCAGGTCTCTAATGTATATATTTCTGAATTATATACATTTTTTAAAGTTATAGAATGATTTTATTAAATTTCCATATATTTTCCTTCATTTAATTTTAATAAACTTGAGCCCAAAAGTATTTTTGATCCATATTTAGACCTAAAGATTTTGCACGGATATATTCTGATTTTGTGAAAAAAAAATTGTTTAAATTCCGCTAATTTTAAACCATTTTGTAATTAAGGTAAAATTAAATAAACCCGACTGTAACTATTTAAATGGAGCTATGAATCGAAAGATCTATCGATTGTAGAACTTACCTTTATGTGTAAAACTTCGCACGGTATTGGCCGATTTAGTTAATAGTCCCGGTCGGGGTATATTGACGGAATCAATTTCATGGCCCATAATTTGGGCGTAGAGCTTTTTCATTGCCTCCGGTATGATGATTTTCGATCTATCGATTTTCGGCGGTCGCTTCATGTTGAACAGCGATAACAGACTGTTCTCGATTTCGACTAGAGTTGATGGATCCGGTTTCACTTTGTGTCCTTGATGATCTCCCTGCTGCTGTATGTGGCGGGTTCATCCTCAACGATGATGGCGTCCGCGATGCCCGGCATTTCGAATTCGCCGAGCACGGTGTCCGTATTCGAATTCGAATTCGAGTTCGAGTTCGAGTTCGAAATTGAGTTTGAATTGGCGCTTAAGCTTGAAGCTGTTGTTGAGGTTGTGTTGTTGTTGCTGGAGGAGGAGGAGGGGTAGGAGATGGAGGGTGGGGAGGCGGGCAGCACAAACACTTGCGTTATGTGTGTTTGAGATTCTGTTGCTGTTGTTGCTGTTGTTGTTGGCTGTTGTTGTTGTTGTTGCAGCAGCTCCTTGACAGCCATTTTGTTTTTGTGGTTTTTGTGTTTATTGTTATGATTATGATTATGATTATGATTATTATTATAATTTAATTTATTTTGCTTATGCAGTTTGTTATGCTTATTTTTGGAATTTTTGGAATTTTCTAATTGGTCTGTTCTTGTTTTATGCACTTCGTTAAACTCTTGGAACGCGGCACTTTTGTTGTTGTTGTTGTTGTTGTTGCTGTTGTTGTTGTTATTGTTGTTATCACTATCACTGTTGTTGCTGTTGTTTAAAAACTCGTTAAATGGCTTAAATGCTTTAGCTAATGCTGTCGTTGTTGTTGTTGTAGTTTTAGTTTTGATTATGGCGCTTGTTGTAGTTGTAGTTGTTGTTGTTGTTGTTGTTGTTGGCGTTATCGCTGCAATAAATCTGTTTGACAGGGTATCCTCGGTGCTAGCAACTCGAACGATCGTTGGAAAAGTCGCCAGCACTGCGAGGAGTAGAAGCCATGCGCGCATGGTCGCTTGCAACTCTGAAACGATACAAAAACATCGGCGATTGTTTAGCGTCTGTCGATAGGGTTAAAAGCGACGCCGACGTCGCCGACATCGAGCATAATTCGAGATTGCACTCAAAGAGAGCGCGCTCGCGCTCTCTCGCTCTCGCACTCACTCACTCGCGCATGCGACGTGCGCCAGAGCGAGTCAACTACTGACTGCCCAGCTGCTCTGCGTCTGGCTCTCTGTCTGCCAGCAGCAGCAGCAGCGGCAGCAACGCCTGAGCGCAGACAGTGAAAGAGACAGAAAGAGAGAGAGTGCGAGAGAGCGCAGGCATATTGAGCAGTTTTTGTTGCTGTGCTGCAGGTAACAGCAGCTTCCCTTAGCGCCTGGCCCATTTTGGCCCTAAAGTTTTATGGCCGAATTAAAGGTGCGTGCAGCGTTAAAAAAATGCACAAGAAATAAAAAAATAAAAAATAAATTAAAAAATTAAAATATCATAAAGCTAGGCATTTTAAATTAAAGAAAATATTAAAATTAACTAAATTGGTTTATTAGCATTAGCTTTAAGTATTATTATTATTGTAGTTATATTTTAATAAATTTTTTTATCATTATTAATTATTCAAACTTTGCCAACGCTGCTTTTAATAATATATAATAAGCAACAATTAACAGATAAATAAAATAATATATAAATAATAAACAAATATATAAAAAATTAAATAAATAAAATAAAAACTAATAAATTAACAAAAATTAAATATAATCAATTAAAAAACTAAAACTTTGCCAACGCTGCTTTTAATAATATATAATAAGCAATAATTAACAGATAAATAAAATAATAAACAAATATATAAAAAATTAAATAAATAAAATAAAAACTTATAAATCAACAATTAATAAATATAATCAATTAAAAAACTAATTACAAATGTACACATAGGCAAATATCAGTATTTTTAATGATGTCTGCTTCTTAATAAATAAATATAAATAATAAAACTATAAAATAAGAAATAATTATAATAAATTAATAAGTTAATTAAGTTCTTTGTACTCGTGACACTAGCAATTATTCTAGTAATAAATAAAATCTACGACAAACATTAAAATAAATATAAAGAAATAAAAATTTAAAATGTATATTGTTTTTAATAACTATTAAAAATAATTAAATTGGCTTGGAATCATTAGCTGATGTTAGAATTATTACTAGTAAACTAATAGAATTAAATATAAAATAAAAATATTAAAATAATACAAACACACACACACATGCATACGCCTACCGGCCCATTGGCAATTAGCCGGCTTTGGCCGCGCTTTGAGCTGAATTTCGAGCTGCTTTTGGCCTGTTGGGCATTTGGGCTTTTGGGCTGTTGCAATCGCGGACATTGCACCTTTTGGGCTGACACACGATCTGTGGTATGCAGCAGCGATTTGTGTCTACGCTTAGAAATTCAATCCAAAGTAAATACAGATACAGATACAGTTAAAGATATTGTATGTGTGTGTGTGTGTGTGTGTGTGTGTGCGGCCCCAAAGTGGGTTCAATAATATTGTTTGGGGCTAGAGAGCGGAAATTAGAGAAGCCGAAATATATAGCCGTCATAATTTTCTTTAGCTTGATTTTTAGTTTATTGTCATTTTTCATTTTTTACTTAATTTCATTTGATTCGGTTTTGTTTTTTCAATCATTCAATAATATTGCTTATCGCCCGGCGCTTTTTGATTTATATAGAGGCGGCATTTTCTGACTACGTTTATCTGTGGCGTAGTTTCTGGGGGAAAATTTATGAAAATTATTACAAATATTCTATATAGAATTTTCTCGGTTTCGGTTTTTCTGGCTGCCTCCAAGGCAATAAATTTATGAGATGCTATCTCAAGATGAGCGCAGAGAACAGGGGAGACGGAGGCACCTTTAAGCAGGTCTACACACAGGTCTACACACACAACACACACACACACACATGTGACACACACACACACACACACGCACATCAATTGAGCTGGCACAACAAATTACATGTTGTTTTTCACATAAAGATTAAAATCTTATCTTGTACTAAAACACAGAAAATCCAGAAATATTTGTTATACGACAAGGCGCTAGGCATTTTCATATATTTCGTTTTAATCGAGCTGCGAGAAAAGGGAAATGGGAAAATAGCTGGAAAAGATGGCACACGCTGGGGGGTGCCCAGCGACGGGGGTTTTCTCCCTCTCCCTCTTCCTCTCTCTCTCTCTTTCCCTTTCCCTAGCTCTCTATTGAGCATAGATCTCTCGGCTCTGATAAGCGAAAATAAATGAAAATTTTATGGCAGCCTGAATGAAAATTTTCATAATATTATGCATTGGAAATTGGTTTTCCATATTCCATAATTTGTTTGTTTCTAATACATTCTGGGAATTTTGATTCTCGCTATTTGGTTACAAATGCAGCTTTGCCGGGGGTTTCCCCTGGACTTTCCACTTGCAAGAAATTTTTGACAGAGTTGCCACCTCAGCTCTAGCCCAGCCTTGCCAGAGTTGCGAAATTCCGCAAGCTCTCGCTAAAGTTCAAATTTCAATGAGGTTTCTATTTTTTTTCGCTTATTACTTTTATTTTCATTAAGTTTTTTGTCAACGCAAAAACTACAAAAACTACGAAAATGTTTCGCAAATTGACACATTTAGTTTATGATTTGATTCCGGTTGCCCCATGGCTGTTACTAGATACTGATGTGTGTCAAGCACACACTCAGCACTTCACACAGATACACACGCACACATACATACAGAGAGATACATACTCATAGTTACTTTAGGCCACTTCAGATACAATGGCTCTAGGTGTGCCATTTAATACGAATACAATCGATATTATGTTCGTGCCGTAATTTATGTGCCAGGACATTGAGATCCTTTGTGGCTTTGTCCACTTGCCGACAACTGGAACGGTACTTTATTGTGCCGATGCAGCCGATTTCCAGGACTTCCAGGAATCCCCAGTGTCCCACATAATACATCTACTTGCCGTGATTATGATATATTATGAGAGAGCAATTCTTCATGAAAATATTTTGATAGTCTGCTCCCATTATTGTTTTTTGAAGTTAAAGGGGTTTTTGAAGATATAGAATTCGAAATATAAAATTCAAAGTTACTTATTAGCCGTCTATATAGTTCAGTTATGGAACGTTATAGGAATTTTATTATGGACAATGCTATTAGTTCTATAAAGATTTAATAGTTTTCATTAGTTTATAAAAAATTGAAAAAGATTTGCATTCGTTTGGATTTAAAACGATTTCTTGAGGTTGAATACTATAAAATTTATAGATAATGCTGTTCTTGTAGCAGATCTATTACTTTTATAAAGAGTCGAGTCTTCGAAAAAATTTGATAGTCTACAAAATTTGCAGTTAAAGTTAAGTGAAATAATAATAATCTGCTGTAGAGTTTAGCAAATTATTAAAAGTTAATTTATTATAGATTTGTCACATCATGATATAAGTTAACTTACATCTTTATAATATCCAAGAATAATCTACGATGATATAGTATAGTCTGGCATAAGTATTAATAATTTCCGCTCAGTACCCCAACTAGGGGCGATAAATTAATATATCACTGAATTTAATCTAAATATTGATCTAAAGATTGAGAGAATATTTATTGATGAATTTTCGATATTTAAAATTTTTTCTAAATTTTTATCGAATTGCATTTTTGAAGTTCAGTTGAAAAACAAATTTTAAATCAACTTTTTTTGGTGTTCAGATTGAAGAGCTTGTCGATGGTAATAAACTTTGTGATATGCCAGAAATGTGAATATCATATGAAAATAAACACAAACTGCATTCCAAAGACCGCACATGACCCTGCCATTGACTTATGTAAGCGGAGGGTTATAACCGCTGGAGCGGAGCGGGGCGTGGCATACCGATCGACATATGAGAAAAGAAAGAAAATATTTGTTGCTCTTGCACCCATGTAGTATGGATGGCATGGAAAATGAGCTGCAGCGACATGAAATCGAAACAAATCGTATCGTAATCAGCACTGATTATGCATATTGGCATTGGATCAGTTGTGGATCGGTGTATCTTTTTTTTTTGGGGTTCTCACACTCTCCACTTCCCCCCCTCTGCCACTGTCGCTGTCAACAGTGTTGCCAATTTTATTCAAGAAAGAAACTTTTTTTGACGGGAAGCACACGAAAATAAAGCCAAACAATTTAAAGAAAAAATCCAAAATATAGCTAAGTTATTCTTAAGATTTTACATGCCTTTCACTAAAAATTGGGCATTATGAGCCCAAGTTTTTTACTAAATTTAAATTCAAGTTTTTTCATTAAGTTTACTTTTGTTGTTCTGTTTTGCTGCATATTCTACAGTCGGTTGCATCCGTCTGATCGGCTGCGTGCGTACTGTTTTTCAAGTTCTTCAATGGCCCACAAAATATAATATCTCTTACGATCCAACTAACGATTTTCTATTCAAATATAACCAATTCAAACTAAGCACAAATATCGAAGAAAAGCAAATAAATCAAAAAATCTCGCGCGCTCTGGCGCGCTCGACCTGACAGTCGGGCAAGCCCGACTGTCTTATACCCTGTGTCACAGCTCGCGCTGCGCGCTCGCCCGTTCAGTATATAATAAAATTCTTTAACCCTTTCGACCCCGACGTTGCCTGTGAGCAACTTCACCACTTTAGCGATTAATGGCGTGTTCTCCTTTTGTTTATATCAGTTAACTTTTATTAATAACAGTACCTCTATGTATCCTTTCTTGAATTAAGCAAAAATGATCAAATTCGAAGATCATTTGGCGAAGTTATAGTGAAAAGACTGAACGCGCATCGCTTAAAATTTGATTTTGAAATTCAGTGGATGAGCCGAAATTAGTAATTTACTAATATAATATATTGACTAAATTGAAAAAATAAAATTAATAGCACTTAAACTAATGTTGAACTAAACAGTGGCAAACTTAAAATAATATAATTTTGTTTAATAAGAAAGAAAATTATTTTCAAAGTTGTGAAGTTGCTTGTGGGCAACCTTGGGCCGTAGTGGTAATAAACGTACACCCGCCACCATACAAATAACACACTACAAAAATGTAACTTTTTTTAAGCATAGCTCGTTTGTTATACATCCGATTTAAATAATATTGATCTTAAATGATTAGTCTAATATCCCATATGAATCACATGTTTTATTTTTACCGTTATCTTTTTCCGTTTCCGATTTTTGCCTAATTTAAGTTCGAGACAGCTCATTTTGACCTGGCCACTTTGTTATTGATAAAGCTGATTTCGATTTTCGAATTGTTTTCGCTTAAATATTAGTTATATTGGTTAAGTATATTATAAAATTAATAAATAATGCTAAAATGGGTAGTGAACGGCGTTGCCAGGTTGCGAAAAAGAGTCTTATGTAGAATATAAGCAAATACAAGGAAAATCTACCTGTAATTGCTATTTTAGCTAAATTTTTCAAGAATTGAGCATACAACTAACTTAATTTAATAACAGCAACTAGTTTTAATTAATCTTAGAAAATAAAACGAAAGAGTTTTGCGGTAAAATTTCTTGTATTTTGGTGCAAAGCACCTGCTCAATGCAAAGTTTGGTTTTACCAGATCTCGGATTCTTCGGCTAACTTTTCTTTTGACCAAAACTTTATTGGGGCTTATTCATTCAGATATTCTTGTTATATTAGTACCATATTTTTATTAAAATTCCTGCGTAATCCTTCGGAACTAGGCAAAAGGATCAGCGTCGCTCATACGTGCAACTGGCCTATCAATTTTGGGATCATTTATTTTAGCTTTAGCTGTTGTTTTATTTTTTCAAATGAATAAATATTAGTTTCTGTTACTAAATTAAGTTAGTTGTATACAAAATTATCAGAAAAGTTCATTATAACAGCCATTTTAAAACGATTTTCCCTGTATTAGCTTATATTCTTCAAAAGACTCTTTTTCGCAACCGGGCAACGCCGTTCACTACCCATTTTAGCATTATTTATTAATTTTATAATATACTTAACCAATATAACTAATATTTAAGCGAAAACAATTCGAAAACAATTGAAATCAGCTCTATCAATAACAAAGTGGCTAAGCCAAAATAAGCTCTCTCGAACTTAAATTAGGCAAAACTCGGAAACGGATAAGGATAACGGTAAAAATAATACTTGTGATTCATGTGGGATATTAGAATAATCATTTAAGATCAAAATTATTAAAATCGGATGTATAACAAGCGAGTTATGATCGGAAAAAATACAAACTTTGAGTATGCTATTTCTATGGTCATTGCTATACCACCATGGCCCAACGTTGCTCACAAGCAACTTTCGCTAGCGCCCATACCAATGGGCGTGGCAACTTAATTTTTTTTGCTAAAATCTTACAAAATTAACACAAGTAGATTGGCATCAAAAAAAAAATTTTCACTCTACGGAGAAAAATGCGGGGTCGAAAGGGTTAAATATAATTTAATCTATCTTGATTAAAACGATCTGACGAGGTGGCAACGCTACCGCCAAAACTCAATTTGGCACATGGTATGGCGATGAAGGTGGCGCTCGAACACTTGTCGCTTGGTCTCTGACGTCACGCGTCACAGACTTTTGTTATTTTGCGCAATCTTATTTTGGCACCTTGCAATTGGTGTTGTTTACATGCGTACATGCACACATACATGTATGGTATTCGTCTATTCTACATTTATGTGTGTTTGTGTTTATACATACACACATACACTTGCTGGGCTGCAGGGCCCGTGCGAAGCAATACATGCAGTATTGAGTAGCTTATATCTCCTCTGTTTATTAACCGATTTTATTGCGCTTCTCAGGATAGTTGAATATAATAGAAGAGAGTATATATACCAAATAACAACATTCTGTGTTTAATATGACGCTTGTTTTTGAACATTTAAGTTCAACTTTTGTGAAGCTTATATCTCCTGTGTTTCTTAACCAATTTCAATGCGCTTTTCAGAATAGTTAAATATAATAGAAGAAAGCTTATGTTCCAAATAACAACCTTCTATGTTTAATATTACGCTTGTTATTCAACTTTTTCTGTTCAAAAATCGAGGTTATGTCGGTTTTATTGATTTTTGGGCGTCAAGGGGGCGTGGCATCAACGATTTGAAATAAACTTGATCTGCGTATTGAATACATCTACCGATAGCAACCAACACGGCTGCTCTAGCTTTTGTAGTTTCCAAAATCTCAGCGTTCATCCAGACGGACAGACGGACAGACGGACAGACAGACAGACAGGGCTAAATCGACTCAGCTCGTCTCCCTGATCAAGAATATATATAGTTTGTGGGGTCTGCCACGCCTCCTTCTGCCTGTTACATACATTCGCACAAAGTTATTAACCCTGTTTTTCCCATTTTTCAAATGGGCACAGGGTATAAAAATAAAAAATATCGAAGAAAATAAATTCAATTGTAAATTAACTATTAAATCGAAAAATATCACAAATTTAGGTATATTCATAGAACAATTGAAATATCGATCAAAATAATGACGACATATTCCTGATTGTTTCTTATTTATGCATGAATTTTGTAGAACTGAATAAAATGCAGTATTATTTCCGATAGTCGAAAGTTTACAATTTTTCTCCCATATGATCTTCAAAACCCGTTCAGATATAACGAAAAAAAAGCTGATCTGACAGCACTGGCGATCGCACTGACAATTTACATAAGCTTAAGCCGAGCAGGCGAGACTTTTTGGCGGGGACGCTCGCTTACTCGCTCGCTTACACACTGGCTTACGACGTGCCCACAACTCACCTCAGTCTTAAGTTTCCTATGTTGTTGTGTCTAGTATCTCGTCTAGGTATACAAGTAGATGTGTTTCTATTTGTTCTCGGTTCTCGGTTGGCTGTTATTAATTTGATGGATTGACTGTTGCGGCTGACACTTGGTGCTCTCGCGTTGGATGAATTTATGATGTTTGTTATCGTTATCGCTATCGATATTTGCACAATTTACAGCTGTTCGGCTACTGTGTGTATCTGCTGAATCTCAGCCCGTGTTTGTGTTTTTGTATCTGTTGTATTTTTGTATCTTGTGTCTTGCGCCTGCGGTAATTGTAGATAAAGTAGATAAAGTTCTTGTTGAAAATTTTATTGCCGCATTCGAGGCGCAGGCGCAGGCCCTGCCATTGATTAGGGCCAAGAGTTGTTGCTGTATCTGTGGCTGTTGCTGTTGCTGTTGCTGCTGCTGCACCAGAAACGTATCTGTCAGATACATTAAGCATTTGCACTTTCTTATTGTTGTTGCTGCTGCTGCTGGCTTTTATTGTTTGTTGTTCAAATCACTTGGCAATTTGTTCACGCCTCTGCACCGCGCCCTCGTCGTCGCCGTCGTCGTCGCCGTCGTCGCCGTTTGGGTTTTTGTTGCAGATTCCGCTGACGGCACAATAATCCACATATTTTCCAGGTGACAACAGAGATACAAATGCCGAAAAAAAATGCAAATTTATTTTACACGAAATTAATTTGGTTTTGTTTTTATTTTTTTTATATTTTATTGGGGTTCATATTTTTATATTTTCTTTTTATTTTATTTATAATTTTTATAAAGTGTGAATTTAATTTATATTTTATTTACATTTATGTATTCAACATTTATATTTTTTTATACTTTTATCATTTTTTATTTCGATAGGTTTTATTGTTTTTAATTTTATATTTTTTAATTATCCTTTTTTATTTAATTTATAATTTGTTCTTTTTCTATTGTATTTACAATTTGTAACGTCGATTTCTTTTTGTTGTTGTCTGGAGCGCACTTTATCTGTATGTTGCAGCTGTAGCTTGTATCTTGTATCTTGTATCTTGTATCTTTTGTTTGTTTGATTTGCTTTGCTTTGCTTTGCTTTGGTTTTGTTTTATATACAATTTCAGGGTTTCCCTTTACAACTTGTCAGTTGACATTCCAGCGACACACACACACACACACACACACGCACACACACACACACACACACACTCGCACACACAGTATATAAATTTTTTTATTGCATTTGATTTTTTGTTAATTTTTCATTTATGCATATCCAACGTTAGATTCTTTTGCAGCTTTTTTTTGGAAGTTTTTCTCGTGTCTCACTTTTTGTTCAGTATTTGTTGTTGTTGCGCTTTTGATTTGCTTTTGCTTTTGGTGTTTTTTGCGTTTTGTTTTTGTTTCTGTTTTTGTTTTTGCTCGTCTGGCGTCGGCAGCGGGCCAGCAAATAGATTTCAACTCGATCAGCGCAGTAGAACGACTAACGCCTTCATGTCTGCCTCTACCTGATTGAGTTTCAGGTAATACACGAGTCTCCAGCCGAAGACGTTTGCCGCTCGGCTCGCGCTCGGCTCGTCGCGCTTCGTCTGCGTTTCGTCTTCGTCTGCGCTGTGAGTGAGCAGCACTTGCATGTGTGTCCGTGTGTGTCTGTGTGTGTGGGAGAGCGCGAGCTGTTATTCGCTCTCAGAGCTTGAGAGTTCGCTCTCTCTCTCTCTTGCGCGCGCGTCTGAAAGTTTAACTGTTGTTGATTATCATGATGATCATTAGATGATGATCACGCATCCATCTGGCCTGAAGTTCCCTTCGCCACTGGCAGCCAGCACGTCGTCAGTTTTGCTTTCTTCTCTGCTCAGTCCGCTCTCGCAACTGAGCGCAACTCTGAGTGAAACGCGCGCGTTTCCACTCGCTCGCTCATCCGCGCTCTCGCTCTCTCGCTCGCTCGCTTGAGTGACTTTGAGCCATTGAGCAATTGCGGAACTTGAGCTTGCGGCTGCACTTGTTGTGGGTGGCTTATAAGAAAATGGCTTTTGGGCTTGCCAAAGAAAGCTACGGCAAGGAAATGCTCTCAATATGCTCTTTTTGGCCAATTCACTCTTCAAGTAGTATTTGATTGATCCATTTATTTTGCATTATTTTTATCGCATTAATGTTTATACAAAGTTTATACTTAATATAATTATTGTTACTATTATTTATGTATTTAGGTGTAGCCTTAAATTCAATTCTATGTCAATGAAATATAAATTATATTAATTATTTTATAGTTATAAGTATACAGATAATTTTATGAATTTAGTTTTTATTTTTCGCAAAACAATTTTTTACCCTGTACCCATTAAAAAATGGAAAATATAGAGTTATTTTTTTTTAAGTTTTATCTTATATGTAGGTATATTTGCTTTTTAATTTTGCGTAATTAGTTTAGTTATTTATTTTAACATTTGCATTATATTTAAGTTTCATTTTAATTTCATTATATTTAATTTTTTTAAAAATACGCTGTTTGCTTGCAGATGAATGTATAATATATTAATTATTTTATAAACTTAGTTTAACTTATGTTTTTTATTGTTTAAACAATATTTGTTGTTCTGTTAATATTGTATTTTATCATTTAAAATTTTATTTTATTCACATTGCGTTTTTTGATTTTGATTTAATTTTTTCAAATTGAATAGCATTTAAATAGTTATGTTTTATTACGAAAATATTATTAAATGCTGTAATTCATACTTTATATTTCATTACAAGTCTGCAGCTTCAAAATTGTGGCTGTTGTGTTTAGCGTCGGAAATGGAGAAGATATCAAAATTCTATATCTAACTTGTACGTTATAGGGGAGCCTAAATACCAAAATTAGTGTTTGTAGATCTTCAAGTTTTCGAGATCTATATTGAATATCGGCTCAGCGTTTCATGATGATCATGAATATATATATTTCGTGCGTTCTTACATATATTTACAGCCTGTTGCAGACATTTTTCATTTTCACTAAATTAATAATTTAATAGACCCTCATCTATATTTTATTAAGCACAAGTTTTATATGTATAATTATTTTTAATGCAATTGTAATCTATTTATGTTGATTAAGATCTATTTTTTTTGTAGGTATTTTGCATAGCAAATCTAGCTATTTGTGGCCGATGTGGAACTTACTTGTTTAGC
The DNA here is from genome assembly GCA_035045125.1 of Hypselothyrea guttata. Taxonomy (NCBI): domain Eukaryota; kingdom Metazoa; phylum Arthropoda; class Insecta; order Diptera; family Drosophilidae; genus Hypselothyrea; species Hypselothyrea guttata. The sequence continues at coordinate 579,930 of JAWNNJ010000630.1, forward strand.
CAGTGTTTGAGGCTGGGCTGCTGCCAATATCCGTTTGCCTTGTTGGCTTTAATCAGTTTGAAATGTGGAAAAAAACTAGAATCTTAAAATGAAACACGAACTTCAGTTGAAGCAGGAATCAAAGTCGAAGTAGGAGTCGAATTCGAAATAGGAGTCGAATTCGAAGTCGTAGTCGAAAACTCTCTGCTCGGGAGTTGCACGCGCGCAATGGGCCAAGTGTAGAACCAAACTGTCTCGTCTTGCCAAGGCGTAGAAATTCCTGGGGCTGGCAGCCAGCGAGGGCCCAGAGCAGAAGAGCAGAGGTCGGAGCGTGTTCGGTGCGGGCAGCGCTGCCCGCCAGAGCGAGAGAGTCAAAGGTTCGTTTTTTATTTCGCTCTAATGTGTTTTTTAGAGTGTCTGTTAACACACACACACATAAATAGTGTAGTGTGCGTGTGTGTGTGTGTTTAGGCAACGAAATCCTTAACACAAAATGAAATCAAAAAGTCGAGAATTAGTATAATTTTATTGGTTGGCGAGAGGCGCACGAGCAAGAGGAAGCAGCCCATAAGAATGACACTTGCTAGCTCTTTCCGACACGCACCAATACCAATGCAAACGCCAACACCAAATGCACTTCCAACTGCCTCTTCTGCGACTCTTCTGCCGCTCTTCTTGGCGATGACTTGACACACCCGCGCTGACTCTGAATCCGACTCCGATTCTGGCTTCGATTCTGACTCTGACTCTGCACGCAGGCGCAGCCAACGTGACTGCCACAAAGTCAAAGAGAGAAAGAGGGAGAATAAGAGAGAAAGAGAGAAACTGAGACAGAGAGAGAGAGAGAACTTGTTGTTGTTGTGGCAGTTGTTGGTAAGACAGCAGGTGCTGCAAGCCAGCCAAAACGACGCTTGGGTAGGTGGAGTCGCCTCTGCTGGCTTTTGTCTGTTGCCCTTTCCCCCTTTCCCCTTTTCCCCTTCGCCCATATCCACCATTGCCTTATGCCTTGTTTCTTTTACCTTTTCACGTCTTCTATCTGCTGTCTTTACCTTGAACCGGGTCTAAAGCCACTTAGTCTGCGTCTGCCTTTGGCTTGTTAACTTGGTTTAATAATATGGCGAAATTGTTTTGCAAATAGTTTAATAAACTGAAAATTATTTGGTATGATTTTTTGTACTCTGTACTTTGAAAAACCACAAAAGGGTCTATTAAGTTAGGGCAAATGGGATCCTACAAAGTATATACTTATGTTCTTGATCAGCATATAACTTTCGTCTGTCCGTCTGAATAAACAGCTAGAACTTTTAAACTTTAAGAGCTAGAACAGCTATTTTTAAAATGTAGCTAGATGTATACCATATGCAGATAAAATTTATTTCAAATGTTGGTTGCCACGCCCCTTTTAAGTTCGAATTAAAAGAAACCGATTAAAAAGCGTAATATTTAACATAGTAGGTTGTAATTCAGAATATTTACTTTCTACCATTATGTTTAACTATCCTGTAAAGCGCAGAGGTTATTAAAGAATCAATATTGTAGGGTTTTCCTCGGTTTTCCGACAAAAAGTAATATGAAGCATTACTACTGCGCTTCGTACTATAAATTACAAAATAATCTATTATAAATAATATACAATTTATAAAAGATTATTTTGTAAATATTTTAAAAAATATTTATGATATAGAATTGAGGATATATTTTAGTATGACGTGTCCTAATCGGCATGCCCGACTGATCATTTAAATTAAAAAATATAAATTAAAATGAAAAATGAATAAATATAAATGTATTAAACCTATAAATCATTTAAAATTTCAATATTAATTTTAAGTGTAAAGTAAATATTTCACATTTTACATACTTTTAATATGCAGTAAAAATTAAAAAACCAATAAACATAAGTAACAATTCCAAAAAGTTTGTAATTATATATTTGTGTAGATATTTGTGTGTTCACTTGTAAATTCTTGACAGCACATTCGTAGCTCTTCATGTGTACTGTCCAGTATTTACTGTCCGGTCGTCTGTCCATCCGTTCGACTGTCCGTTGGTCTGTCCGTTCGTCTGTCCGTCTTTGTGCAGTTGGCGACATTGATGGTCGCGACGTCTGGCAACTTAAGCGTTGCCAGACATTGTGGCTTTGCCTGCGTTTCCTTTTCGAACGGTGGCCCAACTGGCGCCAAAGGCTGCTTAAGTAGCAGCTACCCCTCTCCCCCCTGTTCCTTATCCTCTTCGCAGGTCCTGCTGCTGAGGCACTTGAGCTGCTCAGACAGCAAGCATCATATTTCCCAGCCCAAAATCTATGCAGACGAGCGATGGCAAACCGGAAGAGTCGAGCCAAAAAGCAGAGAAGAGAAGAGAAAGAAAGAAAGAAAGAAAGAATGAAGAACGCGAGGCATTGAGAATGTCGTCGCTGTGGCTGCGACTGCGGGTGATTCATGCCGATTGGCGGATGAATGGAGGCAGCAGAGGCGGCAGGGGCAGCGGGGGCAGAAGAAGCACAAGAAGAAGGCGGGCTCCAAAAAACCAGCGATGAGAGATCCTTTTGTATGTTAATCTCAGCCCAACACGTACACGCAAGAGACGCCCAGGGCATGTCTCCCTCTCTCTCCCACTCTCTCTCTCTCTCTCCCTCTCTCTTTCTCTCTCTGTCTCTCACTCATTCACTAGCTCACGCTCTCTCCTTCTCCCTCTCTCCCTCTCTCAGTCGCTATCGCTTTGTCTCTTGTGTGCGCTGCTCCTCCTTGTTTAGCTGCTTATTCTTTTCAACTCGTGTATCTCACAGATACATTTTGTAGCTGCAGCGTGTCCGTGTCTGTGTGCGTGTATCTGTGTGCATCTGCTGCCTCAATATTAATGGCATTTAATTGCCCTTCGCACCGCTGGGCTTATCGCTCGCATTGGACCACCAGAGCCCGTTTACCCTTGGCCTATCTGCAGCCAGCATCAAAGTTATTTCTCTTCTTCTTCTCGTTTTGCCAGCCCTGGTTCTACGGCCCACACGGATGGTAGCGCCGGCGTTACTTTCACTGCCATTATCGCTCATTTATCAACTGAGTGCGTCATTTATAAACATCCCTGGCAGGATATGGGCCAAAAACTGCAAAAAGCCGTCGAGAATTCACATTCGAACTGCGATCGGTTCGCCTTTGCCTTTGGTCCTTTGGCACAGCAGGACGATCTCTCCCGATTCCGTTCCCGATCCCGATCCCTGCCTCTATCCAGACACAGCGCAACGGGGGCGTGCTGCTAATTGTGCAGACGAGAGAGAGAAAGAGAGAGTAGGGAAGAAAGAGGAACCTGATCGAGGCACATTAGTTAACTTGACTTGTCAAATTTTAGACTCTACTTAACGGAAGATCTGTACAACAAATAAGAATAAAAGTAAGGCTGAAAAGAGCATAGTTTGTCGGTAGCATCTGACTCTAATTTATAAAGGTTTATGTTCTATATATTTTGTATATTTAATAGTGAGATCTATTATCAAAAAAGTTCTTTAAATATTGCTCTAATAAATAAGAAATTAGAAAAAATATGGCACAAATCAACACATGTCGTCGGTAGCGCCCGACTATGTTGTGAATTTAATATTTCAATATTTCAATATTCAATATTTCAATATTTCAATATTTCATATATAAAATCTCTTTTAATCTCTTTAAAGTATACAGACCAAGAACATAGAGATCAAGTTTGTCAGTCGCATAAGAGATAGCTAGAGATGTCGATGGCGTCCGACTGTTAGTCATTTTTTATGCAAATCAATTAACAGTCCTATAAAAAAATATATTTCTAGAAATTGCATTCAAGTAAAAATAAAAACCCTTATTTTATCTATGTTGTAAATATATTTGTATTATTTCAGTTAAGGTAAAAATGAGGTCAAGAATTCTAGTTATTAACCGATAAAAATTATTTATAGAAAATCTAATTTGAAATTGACGATGGGAATAATATTGGAAATTAGAGTCTAATGCCTAGATTAGTACTCTTTAATTAGTATTATGTTTGTACAATTCTGTTAAACATAATTTTATAACTAAATAAATAAAATATTGGCAATTAAAGTCTACTTGAAATCTTTATTCACAAATAGGTAAATAAGAACTATTCGAAATAAATGCCTGCTAAAGAATTAACCAAACTTAAATTTAAATTTATTTTATAGAAATATCAAAAAATAAGGAAAATTTTTAGAAAACTGTAAATAAAGCGCCTGACATCTTCAATAATTTCACTACTTGAATGGCAATAGCTGAACTGCGTTTTGCACCTGCTGCAGTTAATCAATGGAACTTCATAAAGGTCTCAAATTTCACATGGCTCAGTGGCTGTAACTGTATATGTCTTATGGTACTTTCTGTTTGGGCCTCACTGTAGCACGGTCAGCTAATCAATTATCACAAGGAGCAGAGAGCAGAGCACAAAAGTTGGCAAACAATGCGACTGGCACGTGGATATCAATGAATGCGCCTTTCACTGCCAGGCTTTGATGGAAAGGTGACAGTCGAGGTGGCTGCAAAAAGAAGTCAGCACAATGGGGAGATGCAGAGACAGAGAGAGAGAGAGAGAGAGAGAGAGAGAGAGAGAGAGAGAGAGAGAGAAGAAGAGAAAGAGGGAGAGAGAGAAAAGTAGAAAGATAGAGGAGAGAGATGAATGAGCGACAAGAGCAGCATTGACAACAGTGTTGCCAATATTTTTCGAAAATAAAAAGCTGTTTCTGTAAAAGAAAACAAAAATATAGCCAACAAAAATGGAAAATTTTCTCTGAAGATTTTTCATGATTTTCAATTCAATAATTTGTACTGGTTTTTTAATTTTTCAATTACTTAACAATTAAATTGTTTTCACTCTAAAAATCATAAGTGTCCTATAATATTTCACTTTTTAAATGACAGAAAAATTATCAAATGACAACAAAAGATATAGCATTTTTATGCATTTTCATGCTTTATATGATAATGCGCTTCAATTAATTTTAATTTTAATGCATGGGAAAATATTGATCGAAATAATGACAATAGATTCCTAATTCCACAAACTTTAAAAATGTTAGAAAAAAACTGATAAATATTCAAATTATTATAAAAAAAAATGCAAAATTCTTGCTTTCTGCAGTTTTACATTTTTTCTTATAAACCCTCTTTAAAAACAACCAGATCTGGCCGTAAAAAAGCGAGTTTGGCAACACTGATTGGCAGGGATAAAGATTGCAAACAATTGCTGGCAATTGTTGCTCGACTGCAACGACTTTTGTTCAATTAAAACATTATTATTGTGTACCTCAGTGATTGACTGACTGACGCATTGACGGATTGACTCGCTGCTTGACTGACTGACTGACGACAGTCACATCAAACGGGGACTCAATGTCTAAGTTGCGTTTTTCCTCTCGTGTTTTTTATTGTGAAAGCTGATCCTGGCTGAATGAGGAATACGAAAACGTTTTGTAAGCCCGGTTTGCAGGCCGGTTCTAAGCTGAACAGCTCTTTGTAATTTGATGCAGGTTCTTTGTATCTTGTTATTGTTGTTGTTGTTGCTGTTATATGTCTGATATTGTCATTGTTCTCTGTTCCTCTCTCTCTTTCTCTGTCTCTTTCAATGCTGTCTGTCTGCCGCAGTTTTGTTTGTTTATAATGCGGTGTGTTTTCCCCTAGCCATTCGGACAATGCAATGTTATGCTTGATTTATGCGATATTTGGTCTACGGGTAACCCGATAAGCCCAGTTCCAGACCCACACAACAGACATAGATATCAGTATCAATATCAATATCAATATCAGCATCAATATCGATATAAATATCAATAACAATAACATTATCAATAGTCGCTTGTGTTTTATTAGCGCCACTTGGTAATTGTTCCAGCTAAACGATATAGAAATGTCAGTTGTGCCTGGACAGCGGGTGTCTACACTGCACAAAAATTGTTTGGAAAATTTATTTAGTTTAGAAATTTACCTATGTATAATAAAGGAAGGATTGGAATTATCGAAAACTTATAAAGATATATTTATTTATTTAAGATATACATTTTCTTGAAATGTATTTATTAAAACATAATAATAATTATTTGGAGTTTTTAATTCAATCATCAAAATATAAATATTTGTTTAATTAAGCCGCAGACTAAACAATTTTAAAATGCTTTAGAAAATGTATTAATTGAAAAAATAGTTTCTTAAGTGATTGGGGTTTAAAATTGCAGAACAGCTTATTAAAAAATGCTATTTAAAATACCGAAACATAATTTTTTTTTAATTAAGTTGCAGAGAAACGAGTTTTTGCAATTTTAAATGGTTTAGAAAATGTAATTAATGTGTAAATTGCGTGCTTATTAATTGGCGTTTATAATTGCAAGAACTTATTAAAAAATGCCATTTAAAATACCAAAAAAATAAACGTACTTGATTTAAGTTGTGCAATTTTAAGTGAGTTATGAGTCTAAATTTAAGCAATTAAATTCTCAAACAATGCAGCAAAAATTTTAAATAAATTCAAGTTGATTTTTCCTTTATTTCATTCTGATTTTTATTGATTTTATGTGGCGTTATTTTGAGTGTACTGATCACATTAGCTTTGCCTGGTAATCGAACGCATCCAGTTTTTTGTTTTTTGTTTTTTTTTTTGGCCATGTGGCCTGCACTCCACTTAGGGAAACAGTTTGAATTCAAATTAACACAGCGGGCAGCCAGAGGCATGAGCATTAAAAGTCAATTGCAATTAAATTTTATTTCGGCAGCAAGTTTTCCCAGGTATTCCTAGACTCCACTCTGCACTCTCCACTCTCCATTCTCCCCTTTCCTCTCTCCACTCTCCATTCTCGCAGTGCTTCATTCCAGTTTGTTATGTGTGAAAATATCAAAGGTGGATATCAGCTTCGGATGCAGCTCAAGTGGTTACAAATCAAATTGCTTGGCCGTGTGTAGCGCCATCGATAAAACTTAATGGCCGCCATAACTGTTAGTTCTAATGGACTGAAGTTCGACATGGGCCTACATGAAGATATTACGCCTACACTTGAAGAAATTAACAGCGAACTTGCAGCATTTGTAGCCATGTAGCATAAGCTAGCGCTGTTGTTACTGCACTTGCAAAAAATTCTATTAATTGCAGATTTTTAGTCAGGAAATTAGCATAGATGGCGCCACTTAACGCAGCAGTAATGCACCATCTTAACTCCCAATAGGCACAATTTTATAAACCGATTCTTGACTTTACTAAAACCTCAGCAGAAGTAAATGAGTACGTAAATACACTTGCAGAAAAATAAATGACTTTTAAATATTAGGAAATTTCTACAGATGGCGCCACCTAATTTAACCATCTTTACTTGCATTAGTCCCAACTTTCATAGCTTTTCCCCACTTTGATAAAACCTCTGTAGAATTTCTCTTGTGCATTGCTACACTTGCGGAAAGGTCTAATAATTTTAGACATTTTGGTTAGGAAAGTTCCACAGATGGCGCCACCTAACTTAACAATCTTAAGACTAAACCTTACTAAGTGTTCATGCAATATTTCTGTCAGTGTATTTACAGAGTTTTTTATGCAGATTTAAATACTGATACGGATTCGGCAATTGCAGCATGTAGCATTCAAATTTATTACTAATTAGGTGTGAATTGCCGGCAAATGGGCTTCTTCTTCCATTTTTTTTTTGTTTTTTTTTTTGTTGGTTTTTTGTTGTTGTTGGTCTGAGTGCAGCATGCAACATAATCGAAACGGGTGCTAATTGATAGGCCTTTGATCTGAGAGCCCAGCAGAGCTGAGACCCCTGAGAGCACTATTTATTTACAGCAATAGCCACAGGCACAGGCACAGCAATTGTAAGGCAACAGCTACAAATCGTGCATAAAACAAACAAATCGATAAACACACAGACATCAGACATCGAACATCGAGCACAGATATCGGGCAAGTACTTTATGTAATCGCCCTATGAATGGTCTCTATGGGTAGTTAGGCCATGTTTTGTGGCCAATCCGTTAGCTGCACATCAAAATCATCATTAGCACCGCGAATGCAGCTGCCAAGTCGACACTTGTGGCATGGGGCATGCGGCATGTGGCAAGCAGAGCGTCGATTCAGTCAAGTGTCAAGTGCCACAGCGAAGGAAACATCAAATTTTATGATTTCATAAATATTTAGCGCATTTAACACTTTCTGTTAGTTGTTGTTGCTGTTGCTGTTGTGTTGTGGCTGCCACATCAGTATCATCATCTCAATGCTCAATCCACAAAATGTTGCAATCTTGTTTATACAAACTTTCAAACACACACAACACATTAATTTACATTGTCTTCGCCCAGAGCCTACAAAAACCTGCACTTGTTGTTGCTGTAAACACACACTCTTCACACACACACACGCACACATCACACACTGTAAATACACACACAGCCGTACCGTTATCTAGTTATATATACTCTCTATATAGCTGCTCTTCTGGACCATAAACTAATTCGAATGGCGCAATAATCGCCTCACTTACATGCATATTGCTCAATATTTATTGCTCTATTTATTTCAAGTTTACTTTATTAATTTTAATCGCCCTTCGCATCGATAAATCAGCTAACAAGTAATCGAAACAAAATTGGGAAGGAAAAAAGGTGCAAGGTTTTTCGACCTTATGCTATGGGGTGTCGTACGTGTTTAGTACCCAAAAAAACACGATTTTTGGCACTTAAATCCACAATTTTTGTCAAAATAAATCATTGTCTAGTTTTCCATGTTTAATTGTGCTACACAAATCGTTTAAGATTAAAATCTGGCAAATATAGGCTTTTGGAATCTTCGACCTGTTGCTATGGTCAAAATATGTAGTACCCCAAAAACACGATTTTTAGCCCTAAAATCTACATTTTTCAAGCAAATGCAGTTATGTTTAGTGTTTTCTGCATAATTTTGCAAAACAATTCGTTTACGCATCAATTCTTATTTTTTTAAGACCTAAATTTTTTTTCAAAAATTTTAGAAAAATTTTAGAAAAATTTTATTTTTTTATTTATGACTCAAATTAAACTTTCGCACTCAAATGATTGGCAAAAATCCATACTGCTTGAAAATCGGTTGAGTTTTGGTAAAGTTATGTGCATTCAAAGTTCCACAAAAATAGCTTTTCTCGTTCAAGGAGTAAAAATCGACCCATTCTACCAATATTGGCCCTAAAAACTTGATTTTAGGGAATTAATTTTAATAAAATTAGCTTAGTGTTATAAAATGAATAGAACTTTCAACTAATTGAATTGCATGGCATTATGTGTAATACTAGAATTTATTTATAGCCCCTGGTAGACCCCATTTGGCAGGAAGCGAGTGCAATCATCTGTCATTGCATTACGCTTTGCAGGCAATAAAGTGGGATTATGTATCTGCTCTACGGACATATGCAATAGCTCCACTAACTTTACTGCCGTAAGAATAAGCCCATAAAAACGCTGAACTCGAATGCAGCGGAGAATCCACAATGGCAATCTAAACAAATGTCGAAAGCATATTCCATTAAAACGCAGAACAGATCGATTTGCATCTGAGGTGGAAAACAATGTTGCCAAGTATCTCAGTATTTCAGTATCTCAGTATCCCAGTATTTCAGTATCTCAGTTGTTGAGATGATAAAATCGTTTGAGAATCTGTCACCTTGTCGCCATAAATTCAGTCAAGAGATACAGCAAGAGAGCGGGAGAAAAACCACAAGCAAATGCAAGGAGAAGTAGGGGGAGAGGGAGGTCTGAGGGGGAAGTCTGAGGCTAGGCATAACGTATCTAATCTATGGAATCTGGGAAAGCATTTAAGTTTACATAGATCTCTGGGTCGTAAATTGTAAACAAAATTATTGCAGCATTTGCCAAATTAAGTGTGCAAACCGCAAAATGAAAACTGAAAATCAATTTTGCGAAATTTGTTTGTTTTTCCAAGTTGTTGTTGTTGCTGTTGCTGTTGCTGTTGCTGTTGTTGTTGTTGTTGTTGTTGTTGATAGTAGTAGTAGTCGTAGTTGGGCCGAAAGATTGAGATACTTTGCCTGAGCCTATTTATAGTTAGATACGTTTACAGTTTGCCCGTCGTTGTTGTTTATTTATAAGCGCTTGTTTGACATTGAAAATAATTTATAAACTTTTCAGCACAATTTATAAACTCGGAGCCAGCGCAGACTATGAAGTATAGCATCCATCTGTCCATCCGTCCATCCGTCCGTCCGTCCGTCCGTTGGTCTGTCCGTTGGTCTGCCCGTCTGCAATCTTGGCATTCATTCATTGCGAATTGATTCTCGTACTGGGGGCTCATTATGAATGCAATTGCGACGCAGATGTTGCCACAGCATTTAACTGTAGACCAAAAATGGTTAAAGTCATTCATGTTGCACAACCCAGAGAGAGAAAGGAAGAGAGTAAGAGACAGGGAGACCCAGAGAGAGAGAGAGAGAGAGGGAGAGCGGGATTGAGGTAAAGATGCCGCTGATTGATCAGTATGCAACATGCTTGAGCAGCAACAATGCGACAAGGCACTTCTAGGCAATTGTTGCTGCTGCTGCTGCTGCAACTGCAATGGTTGCAGCTACACTCAGCAAAAAATATATCGCGTAATTTCACAATTTTTTAGTTAAATTGACAATTTACAATTTACAGAAATTATATTGAATTTAATAAGGAGTATTCAAAAAAGGGAAATTCTCTATCGCTGCCTAGCTCTCGCTGGCCCAACTCCCGCTGATTGAATTCTTTTGGGACAAACTCTCGCTGTCCGAGCTATTGTTGGACGATCTATCGTTAGCCGATTTCTCGTTGGAAGAACTCTTGTTGGACGAAATCTCGCTGGCTGAACTCTCGTTGGCCAAACTCTCGCTAGCCGAACTCTTGGGGGACGAACCCTAGCTAGTCGACTCTCATTGGACGAACTCTTGGTCGATAAACTCTTGTTAGCCGAACTCTCGTTGGAAGACCTCATCTTGGACGAACTCTCGTTGGCCGAACTCTCGCTAGTTGAACTCTTGTGGGACGAACTCTCGCTGGCCGACTCTTGTGGCCGAACTCTTGTTAGCATAAATCTACTTGAAGTAACTCTTGTTGGACAAACTGTCGTTGCCCGATTTCTCTATAACCGAACTCTTGCAGCCCGAACTCTCGCTGGCCAAACTCTCGCTGGCCGAACTCTTGCTGGCCAACGAGAGTTGGGCTGACCGAACTCTCTTGCAGCTCTGATTTTGATACTCAGCTCACATTTTTCGGAGTGTAGCAATGTGGTCATGTTGCCAGCTGGCATCTTGTAATGCAACGCATGACAATGAACACAGCGCCTCACCCGTTGCAGCTAGTGAATGGCTCCAACTGCCCCTCCCCGCTCTCCCTCTCTCGCTCCCCCTCCACAACTGTCTCGCTTGGTGTGTGCCACAGTGCGTATGAATGAAAGACAGGCGCTCGTCAGGCTGCGTCGTGCGTCTAATTTCGCATGCGCAGCAGCCACAACCAGAGCCGAAGCCGCAGCCAGAGCTCTAGCTGCAACTGCAACTGCAACAGCGGCAACAGCGGCAACTCCTGGCTGCAACCTCATTGCCAGATCGCGTGCATTGCACATATATGGCAACGGGCGCGCATGGCGCACGTTTTAATTAGGATAATGAGTTGTTTCCGGGCAGACTAGAACTGCAACTGCAACAGCAGCAGCAGCTTCATTTTATATTGCCACAAAAAGCCATTTAAGGCTTGAGGCGCTCTGTGGCTTTGGAATTACAAATCGTTGTAGGTTTAATTAAAAATTAATAAATTTATGAGTTGCCAACGCATTAGCCATGCCAATTGACTCCACAACAACAGCAGCAACAACAGCAGCAGCAGCAGCGGCAATTGCAACTGCCACAACTGCCACTCGATTTATGCCACATTGATTTATGGCTGCTGAAGCTACAACAAAGCCAAGACTCCGCTGAGTCTGTCAGGCATTTCTGCTATGCATTTTTCTGGGTCCTGCCACACACACCTACACTCTCTCACATACACACACCTACAGACAAACTTGCAACAAGAGCATAAAACAAATAAAATTAAAATTTAAATAAAAAATATTAAAAAATAGTACGTGTAGTAAATATTAAATATATTTAGCTATTTACTATTGAATGAAAAGTTTGATAAAACAGCAATAAATAAATCATCATAAATAAATAATGATAAAACATAATATTTAGTAGTTTTAAATAAAGTATATTTAAATAATTAATTAATTAAACTATTAAATTATAGTTAAATATTATAAACAGTTTTGTATCATTTATTTTTAGGTGCAAAAATTTATAAAAATATTGATAAATAATTTTGAGCAATAAAATTAATTTAAAATGAATTTGAATGTTGTATATATTTTTTCTGGCAATATTAAAATACCCTGTGGTAAAAATAAATGAAAATAGTCCATAAAAATATTGTTATATATTTATAAAAAATAAAAAAAAAATTTGGTAAGTTTAATTGCCTCTGCTTTACAAGCAGTTGCCCCATTTACTTTTCACATTCGTTTTGTGATTAGCACCCCGGCTAGTTTGCTTGCCTCACAGCCCTTTGACAACCACTGTATAGGTGTGTGTGTGTGTGAGTGTGTATCTGTGTGTGCTATATATGCTGCAACGTCGGTGGGCTGCCGCTCAAAGTGAGTTTTGAACTGGACGCCCAAACAAATACCAAATATTAACGCTAGGCATTTCAACGCGCTTGTCGCTTGGCGCTAAGTCGTCACAGATCTATTGATCTATTGTAGTCGAACTCTCGAATCCCGAGATTGTCTCTGTGTGTGTGTGTGTGGCTGTGGCACTTTGGTGATGTTGTTTAATTGCCCCTCTGACAGACGCACGCATGTCAGTCAGAGGCGCTTGGCGAGTGCTTGGAAATCAAAGCAAAAATTGCAGGCTGCGGCAACGGGAGATACTCATACAGATACAGCTACAGATACGCACACAGCTAGAGCCACTGTTGCCAAATGCGCTTTTTTCCCGTCAAAACTGGCTGTTTTTGCATCACATTTGCTAGAAAAATTTTGAAACTTTGGCAAGCGTGAACTATGAATTCAATTTGAAATTAATTCAATTTTTGCTCAGCTTTTCTTTTTAATTTTACAAAATTCATATTTAATATAAATAATAATAAATAGTAATAATTTTGCTCTGGATTTTGATGCCATTTAAACAGTTAAATATTATGGTGAAATTTATAATTTATTAAAGCATAAAATAAATGTAGTATTATGCGATTTAAAAAAAAATTAAATAGTTAGTTGAACAATATTCTGCAGAGTAATAGAAAAGTTTCTGCATGTTTTGATTTTCCGCCTTAATTCCATCTAAAAAATTTAATCTTTAATTAAGCTTCATCAGCTATTATTTAGATAAGATCATTTGGAAACTACAGCCAAAATTTAAAGAGATTTCTGTGCATAATAATTGCCAAAATAAATATGCTAAACTTAAAAGTAAATTTTGAAATTGCGAGATGTAAGATATATTAATCTCAATTGTTGAGAAAAGACATGGAAAATCTTAAGAATAACTATTATGGCTTTTCTTTTTACCAAAATCTTTTTTTTTTGGTTCAGTAAAAAAAGCTGGCAACACTGGCTAGAGCCAGAGCTACATGTAGCTACAAGTGCAGATACTTATGTATCGCGTTGAATAGTTGTATCTGCGTTTGCGTTAATTTTTTGTTTATTAGGCGGTAAATATCAAAGTTGAGCATAAATCAAATGTTGGCTTCTACATATCGATACAGACAGCGATATAGACACAGATACAGCTACAGATACAGATACAGGTATACAGATATATAGATATATAGTACTTGTCCATGTTCTGCTTATAGTACTTGTTGTTGTTTCGAAACTTTTCATTTTTTTCGGCTGCGTTAATTTGAACGCTCCACAAAATGCAAGTTGTAGTATCTCACGGTCTGTTTGTTTGTTTGTTGTTGTTGCAGCTTCTGTGTGTATCTGTATCTGTGTGTGTGTGTGCGTATCTGTGTGCTGGCTCTTGGGTCTGTTTAGTTTCAATAACCATTTTCCAATTAACACAAAACGCGTGTTTTTCACGTTAATTAATACAAAACTTTTTATCAATATTTGCAATAAAAATCAATCAACAGCATTCGCAATTAATCAACATCAAAAGGCGGCGGGTAGGCCTCAAAAATCGACCCCAAATCGACACCAGGCCCCACTACAATATTGTATCTGCTAGATACACAGCAGCTACAACAACAACTACAACGATTAAATAATACTATATATATATATCTGTATAGTATATATCTAAGCACAACAAGTTGCCGCCACGCGTTTTGCGTTCTAGACTTTTTTTTCGGCATTTTCCAGGGAAAATCGTATTTGTAGCCGCTTTTCCTCACTTCTGACCTTTGATGGCCAGTTGCTCATTGGAGCATTTAACATCTAGCTGTAGCCGTTTCCAGGTACTGCCTTTTGTTATATAAGCAATCGCACTCGTAATGCCCATTAAGTACATTTAAATTATCATCTTAATGATTTCATTTCATTTCGTGCGATTCGCAAATTCGAAAGAACTCGCAATACACGGAAGCTGCATGAGAACTTTTACTCTTCTTTGGCCTAGGGATTCACCTAGTTTATGAGTTCAAATTTCTGATAATACCACCGGTCGAAACCACAACTGAATTATAGCTCAAGGTTTATGCTTGTTTTGAAAGCGAATTGTTTATGGCATTTCGTGTGATAAGTAATGCGAATAGCGAATAGTTTTGCATATTTAATAATGTTTTATTTTCAGTTTATTTAGTCTAAGAATTTTCAATGATTTCGATTGTTATAAAATAAATGTTAAATAAACTATATATAATAGATTGTATATTAGATGCTAAATTTATAGATCAGCAATTTATTGAATGTAGGTAGGTGATATTGACTTATGCATATATATATACTTATTATATTATAAAAAGTTGTTATTCAGAAGTTATCATCATCATGTTATCAGCTATAATTTTTATCTATCCTGAGGAGCGCATTAAAATCGGTTAACAAACACAAAAAGTATGAAAAAAAAAATCAATATTGCAGGATTTCCTTCAATCGACCTCTGGTATAGACCAAAAAAAAAAAAGAAGAAGACGCATTGCTGCTGCGCTATATAAAATCATCATCAAACAGAAAATGTGTTTTTATTTTAAATTTTTCTAGATAAACAAAATACTACAACCTTATCAAAATTCGGCTAGAGCAATTCAGATCAAAGCTTTTATTTTAGTATATTTTAAACTATTAAATATTCTCCTTCCTTTTAGCTCTTTGATAGTCAGACAGTCAGTCAGGACAATTTTTTTTTAATAATTATAAACGCAATAGTTAAAGTACAGTATTATTAGGGCAGTACGATCAATAGAAGTAATAGCATGTAGCTTATTTATTTATTTATTTAAAATATGTTTTAAAACTTATAAATTATTGCATTAGTCACTTTGAGAATGGGAAGATTCATCCTAGTCTAGACGAAATATTGTTGTTACATTCAATTATTGAAAATAAATCAAGTGAATTAATTTAAAATTTATAATGGCTTGTGAAAAGACGCAAAACCGAATACAAAACCCAATTACGCCAATTGCTGTTGCAGTTGCTGTTGCTGTTGCAGTTGCAGTTGCAGTTGATGTCGCGTCACAGTCACAGTCGCTGGCAAACATCGACGCCCACAAGCCCACACGGTTCTCCTTGTCTAGTGTTGACCAGACCAGATCGCAACACACAGAGACATACAGACGGACAGACGGATGGACAGACAGACAGACTGCGAGTTTAGGCCACGCTCAGTTGGCCATTACGGAGGCATTGGCAGCGAAACGTTTGAGGGAACGGCGCTCGTGCGCATCTCACACGTATGCCACACACGCAGCGAGTGGGAGAGAGGGAGGGAGCAGGCGATGGGGGGGAGGCAGCATATGTTGCCACAGTTAATTGCGCGGCAGGCGGCAGGCCGAGGCTAGTTGCCACTCCCCCTGCCCACCCCCTCTCGACTGCCCCTCAACTGCTTTGCCCACTTCAGGCCGAATCGATTGATTTTCTGGGAATCTTTGCGCCGTGGCGTACAGTGTACTTAATATTTATTGTTTATTTACAGAAGCGCATTAATCGCAAAGCGCAAACGCGCCAAAAACGAGCAGCGCAATTGCCAACAGCCCCCGCCAGCCAACTTCCCCTCTCCCACCGCTGCAATTAATCTGCGTCTCTCTCGAGAGAGAGAGATTTTGCACTCTCACTATCGCTTGATGTCTCAGCGTTGATCTGAGTGATTTCTCTGTTTGATCAGCCAAAAGTTTGTGTTCTCTCTTTTCGGGAGAAGAAGAAATCGAGAGAGAGAGAGAGAGAGAGGGAGAGAGAGTGAGCGAGAAAGAGGGAGAGAAACAGCAGGCTACTGAAGGTCAAAGATTTTGCACCAACTTTCGAAATATGAAGCATAGTGGGTATAGTAATTTATTTAAATCTTGATGTATATTAATATTTTTCCTGACCATAATTTTCTCTAAGCGAAATTATTTAAATTTACCATTTAAGTGTTATTAACATTTTATTTATTTATGTATTTATTTACTTATTTTATTTAAAATATTTCTAAGCAACAAATTACTTTAAATAAACACCCCCTATATCTTAACTTTTCATATTTATTTATTTATTTTATTTATTTTTATTTTAATTGTAAAACAGAATAAATTCTAGGATACAATGTTTTAAAGGCAGAGCAACTGGCGCCTTCAGGCTGATTATTGATTTTTGAAAAGTTACACATTTCTTTCTTTAAATTTTTTCAAATTACTGTAGTTTTTCCGTTCCCTGCAGGGCTTCTCTAAAAGAAAACTGGACAAGGTTTAATTACCACCTACTACTAAGTATAAAATAAAATCTTAAAGTTTCTTTGCAGATTACTTATTAAATATTATATCATATAAAGTAAGATAAACCTTTTCAAAACATGCCAGAAATATTGTATATTTCGTGCATTTCTTTTGTGTATTTACCACTGCAGTCTATTGCGCTTTAACCGAAAGTTAAACGCTTTTACCGACCATACTATAGGTTCTGGCTCATAAAACCAGCTTGCCGATGCTGAAAACACATTAATGGCATACTAGCCCATAAATACAGCCAGGCTGTTGTTATTGCCTCTCAATGGGTGTATCTTTCTGCTGCTTGGCGAATAATGCAAATAGAAATGCGCATTCATTATTCATGTATTGAATTTTTATACGATATTTGCTGCATTTAAACCACTGTGCCAGCCAGCGCACCTGTAAGGGGCAACTGATCAAAACGCATTTGTATGCTTTTGGGTAGATTTTTGGCTTTTTGCGTTTCAATATTTAATTTTGGAAATTTGGCTTTTTTCGCGCAGGCTCATTTAATTGGTAATTTATGGCTTGAACTTAAGTGTAGACAAAGGGGAGGAGGAGAGCGAGGGGGGAAGAAACAGAGGTAGTTGCTGTGGGTCGTGCGAGCGCCAAAATCGAAAATTTGCTACAATTTTTGATAATTGCGCTGATTTGTTGCCTTGATGTGTGTGTTCTTGCCACATCAATTTTTGCAACTTTGCTGCACGTAGTACATTCTCGAAACATAAATAAACAATTGGAAGACAAACACACGCAAACACATACAAATCTACATCGCTACATGCTTATGCGGAACACTCGAGAGATTTTCCCACAAGAAGAAATATCGCCAGAGTAAAAACTGTAGACGGTCGAGAGTCATAACCGTCGTAGGCATCTCGAGTAGAGTTCATTAATTATGCAATCAGAAGTAGCAGATAGAGGCGATTTATAAGGCATAAATCACACGCTCATCGAGCCCATTACAATGTTGAAAATTTGCATAATTCCTGGAAGTCGAAAAACACCAACAGATATACCCAGATATATCCATTGGAACATATCGAGTAGAGATGCGCCCATCAAGTGGCTTAATAGCTGGAGAAAACAAGTGAAGTTCAACAGTTTGGAGAGCACTCGAAGGCAAGGTCCAAAGAAAACACTACAGCCCAGCGGATACTAGGAGCAGAGCGCCTAGAGAGATGGTGGGGAGAGGGAAGTGAGGAGGAGGAGAGCGGAGAGTTAGAAGAGACTGCAAGAATTTTGTAGCCTAGCTACGGCCTATTGAAAATGAAAATAACTTAATGCAAAGTCAACGGCAGCAGGCAACAACAACAGCAACTGTTCAACTGTTCATGAGCAAACACAACACAGCCAACAACAACAACAACAACAAATACAACAACAACAACAACTGCAACATGCCACAACTCGTTGGCTTCGTTGGCTCTTAACGAGGCCGACATCAAACAAAACGTTGACCAGAGGCTGCCCAAGATCAGGCCCAGAGTCGAGCCTCGCTGCTATGCAAACAATGCTAGGCTCAGCTCTCTGTGTATGTGTGCGTGTGTGTGTGTGTGGTGTGTGTGTGTGTGTGTGTATGTATTGCTAACATTTCACTCAACATGCAAGGTACTCCAGGGCGCAGCCTAACAAGCGAATTTTGTACTTCAAATGCCACAACGAAGCGCCAATACGCTTACATCAACAGCATAAAAGACCGAGTTTCAATTAAATTAAAAAATAAAAAAAATAAATATGTACGCATAAATATATATATTTTATATAAATTGAACTAATTCAATATAAATAAGTTGTCATAAATCAATGTATAATAAAAATATTATTTCAGTTAAAGTTTAATTGAAAATAAAAGCAAAACAAAAGATTAAATTATGTAATTTAAAGCTTTTTTTAAGCAATAACTAATGTTTGCTGAATTACAAAATTTAAATAAAACTTCAAGTTATTTAAGTCTAAATTGGACTAAGATTTTACGCAATTAAGATCAGGATAAAGGTTTACTTGCCTCTAGTATCTAAAAGAAAATATTCAATAAAAAACTGACAAAAAACTTCGAATGTGATGGAATTTTAAGAAACAAAGTCTCAATTTTTTAAGTTTTTTATATGTTTAAATTGTCTTGCCAATATTTTTTAGTTTCACTGTAAATTTTTCTCAGCAAATAAATTAAATATATAATATCTGTTGATATTATTTAGTACTAGGAAGTACCCATACCCTTACCAGACAGTGCAGTATTTTACAAGAAGAGTTCTGCTCTCGCCCTGCCTTGGTAATGTGAAATATTTCTTAGTCAAATATTGATCTGGCGCTGTAGAGAGCAGAAACCAGAAGGCTGTTGATGCGATCCGATGTTGATGTTGATGGTTTTTAGACCCTGTAGTTTAAACACGTACAAAAGGGTCTATCAAGTTAATGCTAAAGAAAAATGTATCTAACATTCAAAAGAATGAGATCAGCACTACAATATGAGTTGATATAGCCATCTTCGTCTGTCCGTATGATCACCAAGATCTCAGTAACTATAAAAGCTAGAGACACCATTTTTGGTTTGTAGGTTCTACTATGCTGAACGTTGGTCAAATTTGTTTTGGAAGTTTAGTGCATTCCCTATATAACCCGCTTACCGCTAAAAACCACAATAGCCACAACTTTGAAGGTACGTTCTTGTAGCACGTAGCCTGCGGTATTCTTCCTCAATCATGTGAACTACTATATGAGGATCGTATAAGAAACAGCAAAGATATGCAACAGACAATATGCTTGTCTATTTTGAGGGGAGGCAGTGGTCTATGCATACAGTAATTATGAAAACATAAAGTACAGGGTGTGCTACTATCGGTAACGCCCGACTGATCTGCGCTGTGCCTACTGGCTCAAATTGAGTTTTGTAGTTTTCCGCTGCTTTGGGAGCACTTTAAAACAGTTCATTTCTTTTGTCAAGGCTTCGGGTATGCTGTGTGTGTGTGCATTGGGTTTTTTGTAGTTTTGCCGCTTGGCAAATGTCGCTGGCAAAGAGCAAACGGACAGACGGACGGACAATTGAGCTACCGAAGCAGCAGGCAAAATATTTGAACATGTTTAGTGATTTGCTGTTAAGTAGCTGGTAATGCATGCGGCCTGAAAGAGCGATGGATAGAGGGGGGAGTGGGGGAGAGCAGGCAAATTAATTGTTTGAGCAGAAGTTTTTG